>CM073462.1:9702500-10351250 GCA_037074485.1 Delonix regia | reverse complement strand
TTCTCTGATACTCTTTCTCTGTGCCTTTGAAAATAACCCTAGCCACCTCTGGCCAAATTCAGAGTCCCTCTATGGCAGTGAGTTTGAACTACCTTTGGTGTTCAGGTAAGCAGCAGTCCTCTTTGTACCTCTCTCGTAAACCTCACTCTTTCTTTCCCATAAAATTTGACCATCTCCTTCATCCTAGTCTATTTTATCCTTCTGAAGCCAGAGAGGGATGAGGCAGCTATTTAAAAAAATAAAATTCTAATTATGGTCATTCTAAGTATATATGAAGAACTTCATGACTTGGGATAATGCAGTACAATTGAGATAACCCAATGACCAACTGACTGCAACAAAATGAAATTTAGCAAGCTATGGACTAGAACATATGAAATCTTGACAGTTGAATATTAATTTAATTTCATACCTTTCCACCACTTGTTTGGTCTTTCACTGATCATTAAGTCTTCTGCTAATCTATAAGTATCCAAAATTCTACACACATACTATGAAGAAGAGTTTGTATATTCCAAATGACAAAGTTGTTTGGATGAATGTGCACTATTTACTAAATTTTTTCAATCATCAGAAACTTTGAGCTCAGAAATTAAAGAGCATAATATCTTGTGCACGAAATATTTCCAATTTAGGAACAATAACTGGAAGAATGATTAATAAGTCAAAATTTATTGTACACGTTCACTACTTTTTGGTTAACATTTCAAATATAAACCTATCTTCACCAAGAGATGAGATGAGGATAAATGAAAAAAAAAATGTGCATGTCTGCCTGTATGTTTACGTTATATTCAAGGACATATTTTGAATATCCAAGATTCGTGGGAAAGTTGATGACTAACCAAACACAGAATTCATAAATTCCCAGGAAAACTCATTTATATCCCATTCACAAAACAAAGAGAAAAACCATGCCTTACTAGGAACCTTATTTCCAGTTATCACAATCCCAGGAATGTGACTTGTAATGGAACAACCCCTTAATTTGCTTTGCAAAAGTGACTGCTATTTTACCATAGTAATAAAACCTATATTAACGTATCACCTTGACCTCTATAGCAGTTCCTATAATGCTATTGTAACTCTAAACTCATACACCCAATGTCCCAACAAGTTTTACTATTTATTGCAGGACAGGCTAAAACGTTAAACTGAACTCAATAGTTAAGGACACAACGGCATAATGAAAAGGTCAAGGAACTAAGCGGAAAACCGAGTTGAATTTTGAGGAAAAAAGTATAATCTAATCGTAACAATAACAAAAAATAAAAGGATTAACAAGACTTATTTGTTGATTCAAGATGATTATTTAAATAAGATATTTGACTCAAATATTGTCAGGGACAATTAGTGAGACTGTTTAAATATTCACGTACAAATACAAAACATGCTAAGCTCAAAGAAGATGGGCAGACAAAGAATTTAGTGAATACATATGCACTTACCTTGTAGAATGCATTGTTTTTCAAGTAGTTCTTGAGTAAATGTTGTGTCAAACGAATCCTCCAGCCAAGAGCCAGCCTGGCTGTCAAGTGCCTGAAGAATAAGACATAATTTACTAATATTTACCATTTACAATGCAATTGTTAGGTCAACCGGCTTTTTTTTTCTTTTTTCTCCCAATGTTTTCAACTATTTAATCTTTTTTATTATTAATAAATGACAGAAAATAATTTAAATGACAAGGACAACTATATTAATATGATTTATAATATTCTAAAATCTGAACAACAAACTTCTATTTAGACATTTCACTCAAGTAGGATAGATATAATCTAAGTTTCAACCGCAAAACTTGTGACTATAGCATTATCAGTTCCTGGTATGAGATAGAATCTACAGAAAAACCAGGTGCACATTGTGCTTATATCATATACCGAAAGTGTCTAACTGTCTTTATAGACATAGGGAACTTGTGTTATGTCTGTGATAAAAACTGGCCAGTTAGAAAAACTTTTAAAATCATATAAATCCCACAAAACCCTTTGGGCTTATGCAGACAAAACACAGGTCCACTATACTTTATGCTGGAAATTAATTTTTATTAAGAAAATAGGGAGCATCAAGGATTAAACTCTAGTCTAGACCACATGGTTATAGAGGCTCAAATACCATCTATATCGAATACTAGTTCAACTCAAAAGCTAAAGCTATAAAGGAAAAGCTCATAAATAATTTGAATATAATCTATAATAGAAACATTGACTTGTGTTACATTTTCCATGAAATTCACGTGGTTTTCTAACTTTCTTCCATAAATTAAAAACCATAACATGATATAGTCTAGTACCAATTTACCATGATACTTGACATGTCTTTCATAGTTGTCACAAATAAAGATACAAATTGTGGCCAATTCTATGAATCTATTTCATAAAAAATAAATAGTAAATAGATAACTAAATGTATATACCTATTGAACATGAAGAAAAATACTCCAAGTAAATTTTCTAGCACTCCAAAGTAATTTTAAGCAATATTAAAAAATATAAACATATAAACTGGCAATCACTAAGCTATAAAGGCTATCAAAACTCATCCTAAGCCTTAAAAAGGGTCATCTAAGCTTAATAACAAAAAACATGTAGCGCAAGAAAAAAATTCAGAACACATTGTTTAAGTTTTGAGCTTTTTTAGAGTTAATACTTAATGAGGCAAATATCCTTCTTTTTAATGAAATGGCACATTGGCTCAAGGAGTAATCAAAAGAAATTAATCAAACATATAAAGAATAAGTTATACTCATCATGAGTTTCCAAAACGAGGTTACAATTAAATCAGAAAGACTGTCAAACAGTCAACCAATAGGTAGGCCATTCATAGACCTCCTGGACCTCTGGTTTGTCAACAGCCACTTAAAGCATCTATGACTACTGCAGTGCACCTAGGTGGTTGATACACAGAACACGTTTCATGAAATTACATCAATACTACTGAAAGCACAACACAAGATAGTAATTAGTGGGATTTAGTTAAGCAAGAGATGGAAGAGTAGAATTGCACCCCAAGTAATAAGTTACAAAAAAGGAGTAAACAACTATTTTAGTCTCTCACTTATCAGTTGTTCTTAATTTGGTCCCTCATTGAGTTCTATTCTTAATTTGGTCCCTCACCGATTTCCATTCTCAATACAGTTCCTCGCTAATGTGAATGTTAACACATTTAACCAATCAATTAGTGATTCTATTGATAAATGAAGGACCAAAATGGTATTTTACTCCAAAAAAGTGTTTTAACAAACAATATCAACAAATGAAACTTTTAAACAAATAGCCAATTAAGTTCAGATATAATTACACATAGAAACCTTTAACAAGGAAATCGAGTCACTTATTCAAGAAATACATGTACTTATAGTGGATCCATGATTTTATTATTTTACAATGAAAAATGTAGTTGTACGAGTAACCATGGGCCTATGGAAACCAAGAAAATACTGAGATACCCATTATACAGAACACTAATTCCTTAATCTCACTGAAAAAAGGAGTTTTCTCTTGAAACAAATATTCATAAGTCCATATATAATTTGGGTTGGCAATTAAGTCATTTTCTTTTGAATGCTAAATTACCTTATAGAAGGTGCAATGAAGGAAGATGCACCACTTTGGAGAACACTTATACCAATTAGCCGAATAAAGGAAGCCTTATCCTGTTCCAGAACGAACTTCACAGTGGTACCTGAGAACATCATGCTATTTAACAAAATGCGGATGGTCACTCAGAAAAATGAGAGGTCAAAAATTTGAATAAAAAATACCATTCAGTGATGCAATACGATCTGAGACCCATGTTCTAGAAATGACAAGAAAAGCAACAGCAAGCAATTGTGCTCCTTGTTTATCAAGTAGCGTTGGTACCTGAACGCACAAAGCTCACATTAGATAGATGCACCTTAAAATTATATTGTAGTTGCGGATTAGAAATTAACTAGAATACCTAAACAGCACATCCTTTACATAAAGGATGGTTAGCTGACAGAAAGTGGAAGGGGAAATAATGCACAATGAACATTTAATAGCCAACAATTTCACCATATAAGGAACACATACTGTAGATGCATCACCAAAAGAAAAGCTTAAAGAAGGAAATTTTCTTGTTATAACTCTTCAACCAAGCCAAGTCAGAGAACTCTAGGTTGGTCACAAAAATATCTTATTAGCAGACAAGAGTTGCTAGTTCAGTTTACATTAGTTTTCTGGGGATTTTAGTCTTTTTTACAATTGCCAGTACTGCACTGTCTATGGGCTTTAATTTGTCTTCTTTAAGTTGTCACTAAATTGCATGTCATGGGGTAAGTCTTGCAGGTTTAGCAACTAGCAGGAAGTCTTAATAATTGTAAAATTAGGACAAGAATCCAAATCCTTATTGGCTAATGATGGAACCCTTGGGTAGAACTCATCCCCAAAAACTAGCTCATGATGAGTTCTACCCAAGGGTCTCATCAAGTGGTATTACAGTAGTTTCGATCCCGAGCAATGGCAGCGGTGGCTGGAGAAGAGCGAAAAGGGAGAGCCTCCAAAAGGGAGAAAGGCCTGAGCACCAACAGCCAACACCGTGGACATCGTTGTTTAAGGGGGCGGAAATGTTAGGGACCCCAAGCCAAAGCAACTTGGGAGTCCCATATTGGGTGAAATACCACTTGGTGGGAGACCTATAGGACCTTTGGGCAACCTCTTCTCATGAGCTAGCTTTTGGGGATGAGTTCTACCCAAGGGTTCCATCATCTAAGTAGTAGAAATTTGAACCATATGGCTGCAATGATTTCATTCAAGTGATAATTGAATTATAGTTTAATTCAGCATGATTGCTCTGCGTTCTTGGTTATCTGACAAACAAACAACGTGATTTTAAGTTAATATTTTCTTAAACAACCAATTCTATCTAAATGTTTTCCTCAATATAGCACATTGCCCAAATAAGCTCTATTATCCAGGGATTTTTTTTTTCCAAAAAAAAAAAAAGAAGTTTCGAAACTCTAACTGATTCTTTTACATGCTTGAATCCACCTAGCCAAAACCTAACTTTGTAGGTAATGTTAAAGATCTCCAAATAACCTTTCCTTAAGATACATTAAAGAAAAGTTTGATCCACATACATTCCAACCATAATCAACCTATCCTAAGACCCAGACATAACTTTCAAATCTTAATTGATTATCTACTTCATTATATAAAGTACTACGATGTTAGCAGCCCCATACAATAAAAGCATATATAATAAATCCACATGAGGCAAAAACTATCCAACTTGAAAGGGATAAAAAATGAACACCTTGAAAGAGCAAATCTGCAGAAGATACTCACCAATACTTTGCACATTGCAGCTACTCTTAATGGCAATACTCTTGTATTACCATGGAGTTGCGGAATAGCAGGTGGTGATATAGTACCATTCATAGACGGAGATGATGATATCACCTTTGTAATATATGATTGTGCCTTTGAATTTGAGAATGCAGAATCCTAAGCAAAAGAAAAGGGAGGAGGGTATTATTCATTATAAAATGTGAACAAATGAACAATTACGGCATCACAAGAACCAAAATCAGATAAATCTGAACCTTTCTATTCATGGCAAATGCTCGTTGAACAGCCTTTGCATCACTCTGTCGTTCTGTCTCTGATGCCTTCATTGTATTTATCCCCATTTCAGTAGAACAGTCCTCCCTGGAGTTTAAATGAGTCTTATAAATAATAACACAATCCTAGAATAGAACACTGACAAGCAGCAGAGTAAAATCCCAACCTTCTATAATGGACAGTCCAGCCTCCCTCACCATCTAAGGACAGAACAACATCATGGAATGCAACCAAGGCTGGACGATGTGATATCGTAATGCATGATGTTCCCATGGCCCGAACTTTAGCACAAAATCGTTCTTCCATATCAGTTGTGACGGCACTTGTGCATTCATCGAGAATTGCAAATTTAGGTTTATGATAGAAAAGTCTAGCCATGCCCAGTCTCTGCTGCTCCCCCAAAGAAAGTTCATCACCCCAGTTGACCTCTTTTTCAGGCGTGTAACGATCCAAAAGATACTCAAGATCAACCTTGAACAAGCAATTTCCATGAACAATTACATCAAGAAAATTAAAAAATAAAATTCAACATTTACCACAAATCCATGTGACATTGAGAGGAATGGAGGATTAGATGTGAACTTTACATTTTTCAGGAGCTCCACCATCCCACTATCTGTGAGTGGTTCAACCTCTTGATCTGCTGTAAGAGGATATATTAACTGATCACGTAGTGTTCCTACAGCAGTGTATGGTCTTTGTGGCACATAGAAAATCTCCTTATTAAGATCAGAGCCAATGCCTGGCTTCACAATATGCCCAGATACAAGTGGCCAAAGACCACCTAGAACCCGGAAAAGAGAGCTCTTTCCACTCCCATTTGGACCTTTGGTAAAAGAAATCATCAATAACATGTCAGAACAATCATATTTCTCAAAACATTTACACAGGAGAGGTAAATGATTTCATACTGTCAAATAAACGTCAAACAGATAAGTATCATATTAAATCCATTTTTCGTATTCAATTCCTGGAATATTGCATTATTCATCCCCTCTTCATGCCATTTATTTTCTGTTGAGCAGAATATAAAATAATGCTTTCTTAAGACAACTTCCTTTCAAGTAAAATTGCCAATTTAATATTCTTAAGCAGAAAGGAATGATTCATGCTACTTTCCCTGTTTTCACTTTGCCCAAGGATTACATGCAGAAATGCTGTGTCAATCAGTGTTCACAAGACAAACCATTGAAGTATGTCTGGATGAAGTATAAGATAAGGGAAAGGAAGTATTTGTTTAAAGTGATATATATATAAGGAAAGGAGGGAAACGAAGGATTTTCAACTAAACCTCCAAAGTCCTCTAAAACATTCATCTAGAATTTCTGCCATTTAGGATATTATGGTGAAGAAATAATATAATTATTATCACACCCTTTATTAATTGCTGAAAGTTCAATGTAAAGAGACTACAAAATTATAATAAATCACTTTAACGCAGGTAAATTGTAATAATTGACTATAATTTAACATATTCTTTCATTTAACCGTCCATTGCTTTTTCCTTGCCTAATTTAAACATCTAACAAGGGGAAAGAAAATCAGCATTTAGCCAACCATTTCCTTCCCTTCCATTCTATTATCTTTCCATTAACTCTCAAAGATAAACATGAGAAAATCTAGCAATCTATTGGTGGTCAACAATCAATAATGACATCTTTAAAGATGATTGGCGATTAGTGACTGGTGAGAATGGCTAGTGATATGGAAAATTGATGAGCACAAAAGTAAAAGGGATGGTAGAACACTAGTGAAAGCTTGATTTTAATATAAATAGCTCTTTCCAGTTCATCAAAATTTATGTTATTTAACTGTCAAACCATGACAGGAAAATAGAGAATATACTCTATACAAAGCAAATATGGCTTAAAAATCAACATGTGCTCCAGATGAAGGTCGAAATACATTATACAATTAAGAGTCAATCATGATCAACTCTTAATTGTATTACCAGCCATGTAAATGCAAGCAAACTTCCATGAACACAGAAAAGCAAGTATATATAACCTGTGTTAACACTAAGAATAGACACAAACAATAAATTACCAAAAAATAAAAAATCTCTACAACATAAATACTATTTCATCAGTTCCATCCTTCTCAATTGAAACACTGCATGGTTACTCTCACCCAAAAGTGGCAAATGATAAAGAAACATCAATTGATAATGAAACTTTCAGTAATAATGCTAAAAGAAGATTAAAAAGAAAACAAGACTGCTCAAAAAGCAAAGAAACAAAATAAATTTAGAAAGAGAATTTAGATGGCTACCTGTAATCAAAAGATTAGATCCAGACCCAACCCTAAGAGACAGATCATCCACCAAGACATTACCAGTAGGGGTCACAACCTGAATTTTGAGTGCATCATCAATATTAAAATGCAAAATCATGACATCAACATCGAAACAATATGAATGATTACTCAGCAGATTTTACTTGCCTTGACACCAGAAAATTCGATGTAGTTAGCTTCATCACTGCAACTTCTACTAGCAACTCTTTGAAGAGAAGATTTCTCATTCACCAGACTTAGCTCCCTTGATATGGCCATTAGCTCATGAATGCGATCAGCATAACCACTGTAAAATATAAGGAGAAAATGCAGACAGGCAAAATGAATTTTATGAAGAAATTGCATATTAAGCATGCATAGAGACCAGAAATCCTCTAATATTAACTTCTAAAAAGACAGAAATTACAGAATAAATATACCTGAGTCGATTAAGACGTCTTGCACTGATAGAAAGAGTTCCTAAAGACTGAAATAGTGAGATGATGACACTAGTATGATATCTAAGATTGCTTAACATCTCTGCACGCCCCAAGGTTGAACTGTCAGGTCTTAGATGGCCAGAAAAGAAAGGTTCAATGATCAGAATAACAGCAACAGTAGCACCAAGGTACTTCAATAAAAAGTCCTGAATCATGCCAAACCACCAATGGTCATGTAGCACAGTATTCATGTGCCTAACCAAATTCTTAAACTTATGCTGAATATGAGCTTCTTCTCTCCTTTCTCCACCATAAAATGCTACACTTTCAGAATTAGTCCTTAATCGTGAGTGAAGCTGTCGATACTCTCCTTCCAATTGCTGCTCTCGGGACATAAGTTTCCCAAAAGAAGGAGAGAAATTTCTGATTGTGGCCCCAGCTCCAAGTACATAGGCCTAAAAAGGCAACAAAAATATGAGAGAAGATAAACATTATTTTTAAAATAAGATCATTCAGATTCCAGCCATCAGCAAAAACTCAAACAATTTAATAGTAGCTGACAAGGAGAAATCCATGTACTAGTACAATTCAATTACAGAGTTACCAATATCCAGAAGACATATTTTGGGCTCGCATATGAACACAGTCTCCAAGTGTATAGCAATCCGTCAGTCACCGCTGTTAGATCATCCTGTACAATTTCACTCAACTCGGAACAGAACCTTGGTACATCACTAGCAATTCTTTGCTCCGGATTAGTTATCCGACCATCAACATGTGACATTTTGTAATACACCATGTTCTGAGAGCAACATAGTTGAAACAGAAAGCCAATGGTAAAAGCTAAGTCGCACATAATGCACATATTAGGAAACTTCACAACCAATTATAACAACCAAAAAGATATGTACAGGCACGGAATAATCTCAATCAATCAAAAATGAAAAATTACCAATAAAAAAAATATTGCTTGTTATTCTTATATAGAAAGCAATTAGAATAGCTGTGCAGAGCAACTGTAAAAGTAACTTCGTAGATACCCTGTCACATCTATTGAAGTAATGTCCAATTCATGTAAGATGAAGAAAAACGCTACAAATGTTCCTGGACAGCACAAGACCAAGATTTCAAGCCTATAGCCAGAAAACAACTAACTGAACCATCAGATCCCTTTTCACATATATTCATTATTTATTTTTTTATTTTTTTTTAACTGGTTCAAAGTCATGTACTCAGTGGGTTAGAATCTGTGACATCAACCCCTATCCATATACTTTGAAAAATGAAGATGCTAAGAACATAGGCAAATTCTAATTTTATTGCAAACTTAACAAAGATTGCAGAAACACAAGAAACAAACTGTACATATGCACAGGGAAATACAACTAAAAAAATAAGAAAGCCAACTGACTTCAACTAAGTATGGATTATTGATAAATAAATACAGACACTTCATATGACAATAAATATACATATATGGATCACAAGTTCAACACAGATAATCTAAAATACACACAAAATTTCACATACAATTTAAAAGAATTTACCTCAAAATAGTGAGAATGGATAAGTTTTGTCAATATTTTTCTGAAGCGCAGACTCAAGGTCCCGGTTATGTACTTTGACGTAGAATGCAGGGTTGATAGAAGGAAACACAAAAGAATATTTTCCGAAATTATCCGGAAGAATAAAGGTACACGTCGAAGAAAAGCAGCGCGAAATAAAAACCCTTGCACTTTTGCTAGCCTGTTGCTCAAAGCAGTTCGAAGCACCTGCAAACAAGTAAAGAAGACATGCACCTGACATCTAGAGAAACCATTTGCAGCCTGCAGAACTTTAAATATTATTGATTTAACCTATCTATTCTTGGGGACTCAACTAACAAATTTGCTTGTCTTATTATTCATATACTTTGCTAACAAATAAATCTGATCAGTACCTTGTGGTTCTAGTTCTAACATTCAAATAAGAATTCTTAGTTTTATTTTTCAACTTTTATTACTCACACGAGCATGTGTCTTCATATATTGATATTCTAAATATAATCATTCCTCAAGGCAGGCAAATACAACTGCTTAAGTATGCATTCCAATGCACTTTCTGGATATACATGACTGAGCAAATTTAAATGTTCATATATATTATTTTGAAATCAGGAACAACCAAAGATACTAGCAATGGTCTAACTGACACTTCAGGTTAAGCTAAGAAGATGCAAATAATAATTACTTTCTATTTTACAAGTGTTATGGTTTCCCTTCTAGAACCTATAGCTGCCATCAGGATACAGGAAGATAAATAAACTAAGGGTGTTTTGGATGCATGTCACATGCTCAAAAAAAAAATGCAGTGGAAGGATTCTTAGAATTGTAGAGGGTAAAAAGTTGAAACAGGGGAAGGAGGAGGGAGGGAAGTTGCTGTTAAAAAATAAAAGATCTGACATTAATCAATATCTCATTTGAATAGCAAGGATGCATTACATGTTTGCAGGTGAGAATATTACACAAAGTCAGGCATTGATTCCTTAATCTCAAAGATATTGACAGAGTCAAATATCATCACGTATAGATGAATAAATAGAATATTATGCGCCATTCTGCTTTGAAAGATTGAAAGCAAGCACAAAGCATAATCATCAAAAACATAATAGCTTACCACAATACCAACTAAAGCTAAAAGGTCCCTTGCACCTAGTTGGCCCATCTCAGATAAAAGAACTGCAGCAAGGACTTGAAGTGACTTCAATCCCCCTTTCTTTTGCTTATTTTTTGGTTCAGTGGCGCTCTTCACAACCTCCTTCGTGATTTCTTGATCATTATTGTGCCCATTGCAATGGTCCACAAGATCGTGTTTATGGACTCTACACCTTGATTGCACATATGCAGCAGTTCCACTAGCAACTAAGATGCCAGTTGCAAGCAGTAAAGTTCTTCTGTATGGTCAACCACAAAGAAAATGAATCAACAAAGAAATGGAGAATTAGTTCCATAATTTTGATGATAAACTTGATTCCACTGGGCAGCCAAATGATAAGGTGTGTAATGAGAAAAAAAATATACTACTATGAGTGAATAAGACCACAATCAAAATGAAAATATATATTTCAGATATAAGTAAAATAATAATGTCAAAATCAAGAACAGATATATATATCATGCAATGCCAATCCACACAATGTGAGCCGTCAGGAAGAAGCAACAGCTTTGAAAGCAAAATTTTTAGAATCAATAAGTATTAAAAACCTTCCTACTAATATTTCTACCATGGCAGGTTATGTCACTTTCCTGGTCCCATACTAACAAGGCAAATCCTACCTGAGGGTGATAAGTTTTAGAGAAAACTGATTTACTTTTAATGGCATTCCTTGATAATTATCAGCTCCTAAAGAATTTAAAATCCCAAAGAAAATCTTGAGGTTGCAGCATAAAAGTTTTGCATACTAGAAACCTTTGCATGCCCCATGCATTACATATTAATACTAGTGTAATTCTTTGATACTTAGAAACCAGCTTTGAGCATATTGTATTCTATTTCTGACTAGAAGAATGTGATCTGGGTGGATACCATGCCCTTTTCAGAACTTACCCCGGCTTATAACAAAGGTTAGTTTTGGTGACAGTATAAATAAAATAGCTGAACACATCATAAACATGATATATTTAGTCAATAGGCAAATGAATTAAGTAAATGGCAAGTCATAGTCAGTGTCAGATCACATAATGTATTATTGGACATCACTATAAACAAATAGTAAAGTCAATACCTCCTTGTAGCCAGAAAAGTCCGGCCATGCTCAGTTAGTTGCAACAGTTGAAGGGAAGGCATAGCTGAAAATCAACCTCTTCTTATTTCTTACAAACAAATATAAGTGTCCCAACTGCACATCTTACTTTCGGCGGCAGAATAATCTAGCAAACACTAAGCCGACGCAAAAACAATCTATCAGCTTCCTGCAGGAATTACAAAATTCAAGGCAAAGTGAAAAAACAACTATGAGCAGATGGATTTACTCTATATGTGCAATGCTTTAAAGGGCACCAGGCTCCTTATTACATTAATGAAGGTCCCAAACCTATATCAAATTAATGTATATGTGTGGACTCAAAGAAGTATGATGCTCTCAGGGTGCCAAATAAAGACCTCATTAGAAAAAAGTCTACTAATAGAACTCCCACTTACTAACTGGGAAAAAAATCAAGTGTTGCAAGAACTAATTCATGAAATTTAATAGCACTCAAAAATCACTCTTAAAGTAAATTTTAAGAACTTAACATAAATTCAAACATATTGAGAGACATAAATGCATCCCAAATCCCCAAAAATGAAAACTTGAAATTTTGCGAAAAACAATATATTTTATGGTGTATCCTCAGTCAGTCCCCTTTCCTCACCCTGTGTTTCCTTGGGGGGAACCACTCAGTTGAGTTGTCCATCAACCATTATGAAGTTTCGGTATCATATATATTTTTGCAAACACTACAAAGCCATATAATTTGCGAATGGCATTAAGCACCAGCCAAATTTCCGAGAAGAAAATTTCTCTACTTTTTCTTCTCTTCAATTGTATCTTCTCTCTGACCATTTTTATTCAAATAGAGTGATGATACTATGAGTACAGCACATTTTCTCATATTGCTGATAATATGCCCACTTGTTGCCTACTTTCCAGAAGTCGGAACTCATCTAAGGGGTTGAATAAACAACCGGTGACATAACCAATTCTACAAAGGTAATGCAGAACTTCTTTAGGCAAACATTTATGAGGCAACACAGAAATAAAAATAGAAACGGGCGGAATTATCTTACTATGAACGCAAGAGAAATGGCCTATAATACTATAATACTAAGATCCACTGTAGATCCCAATGTGTAGAGCATGTTGAGACAGAAGACGATAAACCACAGCATTATATTGGTATGAACGCAAGAAACATGGCTAACCTTCCCAGGCCGCTAATGTTAACCAAGCTCCATCATGTCTAAAGCTTGGCAAGAAACCATATTACTATAAAAAAGAATATTCTAGCTCAGTAACGGCAAACATTTGTTGAAATTGTCGGTTGTTTTCGAAAGAAATCCATGACAGCGATCAGAATGACGAGTCTGCCACAATACCATCTGACTGGTTGATGATAAACAACGGCGTCTCAATAAGCACATCCGGGTACGATAATAAAAAGACCTAAGAGAAGCAATTCACATCGAACAAAACTAAGTAGCGCATACCTGATAAAATACGATCCTCATTCACTGAAGCTATAAGAAATAAGCACAGCACCCACTTGACAAATTGACCGTATGCACTCACTGGATGACGTGTTCCCGGCACCAAAAATGCAAAAAGTGGAAACCGAAAAATTAAAAAAGAAAATAAAACACTTCCATTGGAAAGTAGCTTAAGAAGCAAACGTCACACCGGAGGAGCGAATATTCAAAGTATCGAAGATAAAAATGAATACCTAGTCCCCTATCTGATATGAATTATAATGAGAGATATGACGATTGAGGAGGCAAGGTAGAGAGAGAAGACGGCGATGAGTGAGAAAGAAGATGCGAGAGATAATTGTCGTCAGAAGGTGAAGATGACGAGTTCGGCAGTGATCGGGTCGGGTCATGCGGTACTGGAATGGGAAACGGAAGCGCACCAACCGAACGGCCAACCCGCTTCGAGGAAATGGATATATTTGGCCATCGATGGATGCGGGTGCACGTAATAAAGAATCCTACACTTCTGAACTGATCGCCACGTAGGCAAACTTGTTGTGTCGCTTTTTCTTACTGACGGAGCGACGTACGTGTGTACACTTGAAATGTGCAATCAGTTGCACCTACTTTCCTTGTAAAGTTGGGTCACTTTTAAAAACGGCATTGAAAGGAAAGGTTGGATATTTATTCCACATTGAAACCTAACTTAGCTCCACCACACTGCAGCCGTATCAATTTAGATTAAACTAATTTATTTACTATTGCATGGATTTTGAAAAAAAAAAATAGTTTATTTTATTATATATATCAATACATTTCAAATTAATGGATTTATTGAGTATTATTATAAAGGATTTTCTATGATATATGAAGCAGCTATCATTGTTACAATTTTAAAAGAACTCTAAAATCTATCATATTTGATTTTACTTTTAATTTTGATTAATTTATGATGATAAATTATTTAACTTTAAAGAAGGTTTGAACTTTAAAGAATTTCTTATTTAAGAGGCAATTAATTAGTTCATTAATTTTCTCATTAACTCTAAAAAATTTTCAAATTTCAAAAGATTTTTTATTTAAGAAACAATTAATTAATTGCTTTAGTATTTTTTTCATTAATTACGAATAATTTACATATGTCAAAATATTCTCAATACATATATCATAAAGTTGAATAGTCATCGCACAAGGAGTTAAGGGTTTGATTAATCAAAACTTTTAATCCATCAACGGAACTCCCATATTAAAAAGAGTCTACTTTATTTATATATAATAGATTTTTAAAAATCAATTATATGATTTCTCTTCAATTAATCCTTGTAAAGTTTGGTCACCCTTCATTTCAACCCAACACATACGCCAACAACAACAAAGCCAAGAATATAAAATTAAGAAGGTTGAATATTACTTGATATATAAAAATAATTATTATCAATATATCATATGAAACAAATTTGATTTTTAATCAAATCATATATATTACTTATATATATATCCAAAGTCAACATCATCAAACATTAAATATCATTGAGTTATTCATCCATTAAATATAAAACAATTAATGCTTGAACAAAGAGGATAAATAAAATATCTAACATAGTAGAGAAAACTATCAATAAGGTATAGGTAATGTTGTCTAAATCGCGATTTTAGATAAAATCAAAAAGAAGGGGTGAAATCATAATATAAAATTGTATCATATAATCGTAAGAGTTTATCTAAATTTGTTATTGAATAGCTATTGAATAAAATCATATCACAAAATTACATAATATTTTATACATAAGTATATAATATTATATATTTATTTTATTTATATATTTTATATATATCATATTTCTCATTTTATCAACATATCATTTTCAATAAACTCCTTAGTCCAAAGTTTATAATCCATAATACAGTAGTACTCTTCTTCTTTGCTTTAATATTGTCATCACTAGAAAAAAAAAATAGTTGCAAAGTTTTTTTATTTAAATTTGGGGGTTTTTCCTAAGCTAATATGTTTATTAAGCTAGACTTCCTAGATTTTGTGTCAAACAAAAAAAAACAGACTGGAATGTATCACTTTGGGCTGAAATTGCTAAAATCATCTGATTCTACACAATTTAATACTGATTCTGTCCGAGTTTGCATTAATTCTAATTCTTCATCTGATTTAACTTGAAATCCTTATCTAACATCGTAAAATCGACAATTCTAACGAGTTGAATCACAATTTTGACAACAATGGGTACAAGCATATAGTAGTTTTGCACAGTGTAAAGTGAAGGTATAAATAAGAAAATGAGATATTAGGCATAAACTGAAAGTGAAGCATGAGTAATGAACTAAAAATTAATGAATTATGATACCTAAAAATGAAATAAAGCCATAAGCCATAAAGTTTTCAAATGGACAAATTATTTGAGAAAGTTGCAAACTTGAATAATAAAAACTGGACTAAAATAAAGAATATAAAGTGAATGTATAAAGTGTGTGTAATGACCCAATAAATGGGGGCTAGTGGGATAATTATAATTGATAAATTAGTTAATGAAAAAATAAGAAGAGAGAAATTTTTCAAGAAAATTAGACTAAGGTATAATATTTTATTAAATGAAAATATATATTGAAATTGAGGCTAGCTCAATGGTTAGGTTTCATATACATATTCAAGAGGCCAAGGGTTCGAATCTTGATTTTCCCAACTTCCCTTATTTTTTTTTCAGAAGTTGACACATGTCCCCCTCTAGTATAAAATGACCAAAATGCCCCTGGTCCTTTATCTCTTCTTCCTTGACATTTTCGAACAGAGGTAGCGAAGGATGGTTGATTTTTTAGCGTCACCAGAGCTGCCCATTCATGTTGCCAGAGCTGCCTTTACCACTGTGTGGATGTTGTTGTCGTGTCACTGACCAGAAGCCACCATTTCCAGTGAGAAAACGCGATTTTCCTTCATGGAGGAGTCGTGGATCGCGAAGCCATTGGAACTTCAGTAAGCATCTTCTCCGTCGTTTAGTGTATGGGCTTTGTTCCTTACCTCCTTGCCGGCATTTCCCCCCTAATTCTGAGCTTCGTCGACTGGTGTTTTTGCATATTTTTCGGCAGGTTACGTAGAGACACCAAACTCACTTTTCTCGGCCATTTTTGTTATGATATTGTGAGTTTTGTGTCGAATTCTATTATGCATTATGAATTTCAACTCGTTTTCGGCCATAATCTACTGCCAATTGCATAGAATTTGAACCAAGGATGAAAACCCCAATTTTGGTTGAGAATTAAGGTTCTTGAGGGACCAAATTAAAGTTTTTGGAACTTGAGGTGTAATTAGTAACTTCAAGACAGCATTTGTGATATTTAGAAATTGTTGATTGGTTAGGAATAATGATTTGAAATTAATTCATATTTTTCTTGAATTTTTGCAAGTATGGAAATGCTCTAGGGAGATTAAAGATGTGTAAAAATGACCTATAGTCTAAGCAAACTAAAGAAATCTAATTATGGGAGTTATAGAAAGACAATGAATGAGAATTGAATAGGTAAGAATTGGTAAATTAATTATTGCTTGATAATATGCCTAAAAGGAAATTTTTGGTTAGGTGATGTGATTAAGACTTAGTTTCCCATTGTGGTAAGTCTCTTAGGAATAAAAAGACTCTTTAGTGTTAAATTACATGTTAGGAGGTGATTTCTTATAGTTTATGCTTAATGCCACAATTGGTTGAAGGAAGAGGAAGAAGAATAATTCCTTTATTTTCGGTTGGCGTAGGTAGCTCTTAGGGGTAAAGTAATCACCCAAGGGAAGGCATTTGGTTGCTTGTTATTAACGGTGCTCAGGTATGCAGATAATACTCCCTAACACTTTTCGTTATATACTTCACACTTCATTAATTAGAAATGTTTTAAAATTACCATTTTGATTTTTTCATGACTTTATTTTATCATAATTGTAATTATGAGTAGATGGAATTTCTTGATATATTTAGATTACATCATGTATGGTTTGTAAACGACTTTTGAGAAACATCATGCATACGATTATGAATAACTGCCAGGTAAATTAATATTGAAACACAAATTGATGTCATGTATACTTGTTATATTTTCCTATGCATGCTTGTTTTATTCCTTTACCTTTGGAATGACTAGTTAGGAAACTGGCTGCAAACAGCAGTACTGTTAGCCCTTGGTACACCTCGGTAATAACTCAGCTAACAAAGTTAATTAAGGTGTTAGCCTCATGTGACATCCATCATACGTGGATCAATAAATGATTAACTTTCATGAGTTATGATCTCACGTCTATTAGTTATTTGCTCTCAAGGATTGTGTGTCCTCGCCTATTTTGATTTACCCTTGTGGGCTGTGGGCCACACTGGATTAGTCCATAGTAGTTCTTCCCCTTAAATGATATTCAAAAACTTATTGATTTTCTTATGTAAGGCATTTTAAATTCAATATTTTGCAATGCGCATTATCTAACTGATGGCGTTTATTTGTAATTTTAAATGTTATCTCATTTCATACAAACCTTGATCACATTTGATTGCAATATATATATGTCTTTTATTACTGATTTTAGGGTGTTATCTGTCAGAAAATTTTTGTCTCAGATAGGTATGTTAGCAAATTCCTAGAGGGAGCAAAGGAGTGATGGGAATTCTTTTAGTGAGCCTGCTTGGGAATGGCAAGATTTAGTCTATACTATTTTGATGTATATGGCTCATTTTTTGTAATGCATATAGATAGTGTGGATAGCCATTATTTTGTTCATTTTGGGATTGTATAGTGACCACAACTGAACTTTCCCCATTGTTGTATTGCATATATGTTGTACTGGTTATTTCTGGTGAAAGCTAAGGTCTCTTATGTATAATTGTCATTTGATAGGATATTATAAAAATTTTGGGATATCCTATTTATTGGGGTGGTTCTACCAAAATTTCTACAAAACTCTTTGCTTTGTATGAATTGTGTATCTTTATATAAAGGCAAAGTTATTTTAAATATGGTGCAAATTTGCATAGGTATTGGTTTGCTATTGAATTTCCATATAATGTAGGCTTGCAGGTTTGAGGATTTTCCTCATGTCCTGTGCCAATCTCACTCTAAGGAATTGGGGTGTGACAGTGTGCATAACTATTGAGTGTTGAAATCTCTGCTAAAGTTGTGCTTATAATTATGATAGAGTGAAAATTAAATAATAAAAGCTAGAGTCTTAAAGTAAATATAAATGAAAAAAAGTATAGAGGTATGACTAAACTAAAAGTAAAACAATAAAGAATAACACGAAATGAGCGAAGAGTAGAGATTAAAAAAGTTTAAAAGGGTAAGAGTTGAATTTTAGTTTATTTGAAGAGTCACCATAATATTTTTTTTTTCTAGTCCAGGGGGCCAAAATGAAAATTTAATAATTTATATAGGGCCAACAACATGATTACATATATATATATATATATATATTTTTGTGAAATATAAATCTTGGGATGAGGGGCCACGGCATCAGTTAGCCCCCCTTCCTTCGACTACTATACACCAAGTTCCTCTATTAGACATCTCTTAAAGACATTAAAATCTTACCTAGCTCTGTTAAACTATAGTCGATCTGGACAAAACAGGTTTTTTTGTGTTTAAGTAGGAAATGAAGTCACATTTAATTACGACAAATCATTTAATAAAAATTGAATAGTCTATATTCATATTAAGGATTGCACACAATGATAGTAAATTGGAAATAATAAATTTTTATTTGACGACTTATTATAATTAAATATAACTTCATATTTTTGTCAAAATATCAAAAAAATTAAATTGAGATGATATTTGTATCTTTCATGCTTTGTAAATTCTTTGTTAATTCAATTTAAGTTTAATTCTTAAAATTTAAAGGATATGATTTCTTTTTAAATTAACTTAGATCTAGATTGTACGAAGAACATTCTAAAAATTAAATTTGAAAAAAAAAATTACTTGCAAATTAAACTAAATAGCCTTTTAGTAATATGAAAAAGTAAATACTCTCCCAAGAAAAACTAATAAACTCTACCATAGATGAAATGACATAGCTCCCTTATTGAGATAGGACATTGTCCCTAAATTAATTATTTTTGTAAAACAAACACGTCATGTCAAATTTATCACCTCCAATCCATGCAACATGAAATTTCTATCTTACTCTCTTAATAACAAATGTATATTTTGAGTTTTTTATTATAATACTATAGTGCTATTAAATGCTTCAATTGTGCCACTTTCAATCTCATTCCCTCCATATGTGATAAATGTACTTTTTAAATTTTAAATTCTAATCGATAACGCAAATTTGACAATCTTCAGGTTCACGTGGTGGCCAACAACAAGATCCTAATAGTATGTGTGTGTATGTGTGTGTGTGTGTGTATATATATATATATATATATTAATTTTTAAAAAATAACATCTCATTGGTTTCAAAAAAAGAAAGAGTGAGAGCATATTCACTTCCATATAGTTTAAAATATCTTAATATAACAAAAAATAGGAGATCAACTAGAAATTATTTATTCTAAATCTTTCATGATCTAATAATTGGTTTTTTTATTCTAATATTACACTTAAATAATTAAAAATTGAAATCCTCCTCTAACAAAATTATTTGTTCAATAAGCTTAAAATCTTTTTTTTTTTATATTTTTTATTGCAACTCGCCATTAAGGTAACAAATCCAATGGGTTTGTCCTTTTTTTTTTTTAATTTCTATTGGTAATTCGTCACTGTTGGTGACTAATTAGGGAACGGTTTTTTTAGAAAATTTATCCCACTATAACTCGTCCCAAATGGTGACTAATTATAATTTTTTAAAATAAAGCAACTCGCCACAGGTCAAATGAAATCTTAATATTCACTAAAATAGGTGATAAATTTAACTAAGTTTGGAGCATAAAAAAACAAAATACATACATGGTAATTACTAGTCGAAATTGTATATTCCTATTCCACAACGAGGTCTCCTGACAACCCTGTGAGGTCTATGTTGCACCAAGGGTGGTGTGTCATCATCATCATCCTTGTCCTTTGCTAACTAAGGTAGGGTAGTAGTTGCAAAAGAATTTAGATCCAATGTTGGAGATTGAATAGGTGAAATAGGTTGTTATAGAGTGATAAAGTCTTGTTGAACTGCATGTGATGATCCACTAGGCTCAAAGAATAGAGTGGAATATACAATGGAAAGTGTAAATGGATCAGTAAATAATGACGTGAATGATCCTTATGAGAAATCATAATGCAATGGTGTAAATGGAGATTGTATGGTAGCCTGTGGCTGAGATGGCATATAGAATAAAAGACCAGTATGACCAGGATCAGGGTAATGATGTTGAGATGCCTCATCAATAATGGCATCACGTAAAAATATGTATACATGTGCCTATTTCCTTGACTTACCCCCTGATATATGAGGACGATGGCGCTCATACACATAACCTATACAACACATATGTGTTAACCAAGTTTGTTATAGTTTGGTATGGTGTTAAGTGTAGAACGCAAATGCTAATGACGTACCAATTTCCTTGAACTTATCCTTCAACCATGCAGTCTTGAATCTGGTGTTCAAGTTTCTTACGATATGATGTAGATAGAAAATATGGTAAGCCTATAGTGGTTGCCATCAAAGTCTCTTATTTAAGACGGTGGCTATTATTGCAGCATGTCTATTAGAAATCAAATATACCCTTTGCTTCTCCTTCACTAGGTGTCTTTTATGATTGTAAAGGAACCACACCCATGCTGCTTATGTCTCTCATTCAACCACTGCAAATGCAAGGGTCAGAACCCGTTTATCACCGTCTTGTGAAGTCGCCATAAGAAGTGTGCATTTGCACTTACCATATAATCATGTCCCATTTATTTAGATGATCGGTGTGACGCAATCAAACACATCTATTTAAGGCTTGAACGTCTAAAAAAACTTGATGGAACATTGCAATAGATTCACTATCAACGGTATATGTACATTCCTTGTTAAAAAAACTAAACATATGTTCCCAGGTTAAAATGTTGAATTGTGGATATCCACTTTGGTAATAAGGCGTAGGAACTCTTCCAGTTCCTAAAACCAAGTTGCAATCTCATATGTTCATGAATTTGTTTCCTACATTGTTTGCATGTACGAATCATCTTCTAGGCTGTAAACATGATAACTAGTGAGATTTAAGGACACTGGATGTTTATAAACAAACTCAATCACGACTTATAATGTGTATAGTTGCAGATTTTCTCCCACCGACATCAACCTTTCTAGAATAACATTAGTATCAACTCTCATAATTCTTACTCCTACACATTTAAATGTTACTACTTCATCGAACTCATAAATTTTTCCATTTGAATAAATGCATATAACCTCTGTCCTACTATTTGTTTTTACCCTACAGTATATGATTATAAATACATTAATATAATTCAAATGCATAGTCACATTATCACTTAGTTTTAGATGAAGAAAAATAACTACAAATTAATTACAACAATTTCACATCATTTATTATAATAAGGAAAAGTAACTACATATTAATTATTAACAATATCATTATTTAATTATTGTTGTATTATATTTCTAACTTTATTGTTTATAAATTTCATGCAATTTATATTTTTTCATGTTACCGACACTATTATTTAAATATTACTCATCACTTGTACTAATAATTTAAATTTTATGCATACCAAATCATATCATTTAATCTTCAAGTCCTTATTTTTTACCAATCCTAAATTCTCAAATAATTTTACTATTCCAAATTTATTTGTCTAAAACTAACAACATACTACACTTTCTTGTCCTAATACTCAAGAATAAATATGTAGTTAGGCATATTATTTTCTTCCCATCTCTCTTCTCTTTATTCTTCTATTTATAATTATATTACTATAGTTATGTCATTTTTAATTTATTAAATTTCATATCATTCAACATTTTTTAAGCATTATTTATTCCTTGTATTATTTTTTATTTAAATATTATGTGCACCAAATTATTAAAATTATTCTACATGTCCTTATTTTTTTCCTCCTACATTATTGCTTGTTTTTATTATTCAAATAATTTTTTCTATATATTCTAAGTCTATGTGCATTTTCCTATTTTAAACTTTCGCAAGTTAGTTTTGGAATGTTACAATTTATCATTTTTTTTCAACTTTTTTCATTTTCTTGTTTTGTTTTACACAATACTACATCCAATAATTCTTCTCTAGCAACTAAAACCTCATATCTAGTTTCTTAAAAAAACCATAAAATGTTATACTTAAACATAGTCTAACTAATATTATACAACAGATTAATAATGACGAAAAAGATTTCATTCTTAAGAATGTTTGAACTTACATACCATAAAGGGATTTTTTCTAAGTTCCAAAGGCTAAAAAAAAAATTCCCACAATCAAAGCAAGAAAATGACAAATTGGGGCCACAACAAATTTTTTTCAACATAATCACAAACCAATATCAACAAATGCAAGAATTGGCAGTTGGGTAAAGTTGAATTTGGGACCACTATGTAATTTTTATCAACTAAAAAATATGCTTCCAAGCATAAGGGAATATGGTGTTAAGACCAAAAATTAATTTCAACCAATAAAAACACCCACCAAGGCAGCAAACTAGACAGAGAATAAGACCTCTACATAATTCTATCTAACATAAATCTAAACGTTTAGCTGCACGGACACACTCCAAAGCACCTAGGCAGACAATGGGACTATTATATAATTTTTTTCAACACAAGTGACCCACCAGAATAGACAAAAAAAAAATAGGGGCCAAAATATAATTTTCCTCTCCTACCTTCAAGCAATCTAAAAGAGGAAGGAGTAGCTGAAGATAATGAGCGGAAAAAAAAATGATGGAGAGCTGCTTGGGGCTACTGCAATTTGAATCAAACTAAGAAGGACATATTTGTAATTTCACACATTATATCCTATTTTCTTCGACTAACCAACATCCACAGAAATCTTTCTGTCTATTCAAATCGTGCCACGTCCTGACTACACACTGTCTTTAGGTAGGATGCAGTTCAATTTTGTCTACAATAGAGGCAAATTAGGCTTTGTTACCGAGGTCTAATTCACCCCCATTGTTAGCAAATCATAATAACTTTTTTTTTAAAAATTCCTACTAATTCTAAAGGAGACAAATCACTTTAAGACTTTGGTATAAAATTATGTCAGAAGAGTATAGAAAAAAATTATTTTTGTTATAATATTAAGCTAAAAATTCCCTAATAATTCATGTAGATAACTCAAACTTATAGTTCTCGAAGTCTCTATAAGTGTAATTTTTTATATATTGTAGCATTTTTTTATTAATTTATATATATATATATATATATATATAATTGAGCTATATATTATCAAAGAAATTATCAAACTATACCTTATAAAAAATATTACACCTATATTTATACTTTCATTTAGAATTTAGGCTCATTAAATTTAAAATTGCCCTTCTTTAAAACATTTAGTGTAAAGTATTAACTTGAAGAGGTTGGAAGCTTTTGTTTTGATGGATTAATCAGAATCAAATGAATGATATTATTTTTGTTCTATGATTTCAAAGCTTAATAATTTTTTGGAGGGTGCTTTTGTTTTCCAATTTTTGTTTTTGTTTCTACTTTAAAGAAAAACCTCCAATTTATATTTCTATTAGTTAAAAACAATGTATTTTTTCAACAAAAATTTGGCCAAATATTTTTAAAAAATATATATATTTTTAAAAGCAAAATGTAATTTTGATCACTCACTTTTAGCCTCAATATTAGTTCAGTCTTTCAATGATATAATGTATTAAAATGATCTTTCAAAAATTTTAAAAAAAAATTAATTTCATCCATTCGAAGAGAATTTTTTTTTAAAGAATTGTATTTTTAAAAGATAATTTTAATACTTTCTATTTTTAGAAGATAAAACTAATTTTAAAATAAAAAATAAGGGACTAACAATATATTTTGTTTTATCTTCTAATATAAACAATTTTTATCAAAGTATATAAATGTCACAAAAATTAAAAGAGTAACACGCACCACCGTTTTCTTTAATTCCTTTCTCATAATTTTCTTGCATTATTTTTTGTTACCTTCATCTCTTCTTTAGACACCATAGGCTTAAACTAACACTCAAATTGATATTGATAGCGACACATCTTACCCAGTTGGATATTTTGAACTATCACGAAGTGAATTGGCTTTCTCATTTTTGACCAAAATAATTCATTTTAAAAGAACAAGATACAACAACCCCACACAAAACATCATCAACCAGAACCTATCCAGACGCTAAAAACTAACAAGCCAATAGAACATAATACATAGATAAAACTACACTTCTAACCTCATATTCCATTAGCAGCTAAATACAAACAAAAAATAACAACAATTAACCAAAACGCCACTTCTGATACTAGCAGAACCACCAACCAATCCCAAATCCCTACATAAACAAGCCATAACAGACGATGGTGGCACCAAAACCCAACCTACTGGGTCCATCTTCTTGGCGCCCCTCTTCGCTAAACAATCAGCAACACCATTTCTACTCCTAGACACCAATGACAAAGATACTACAGAAAATTTAGCCAAATAGCTACTGGTATCTGACAACACAGCTTCAGAAGTCTACTCACCCTTTCTATATTTTCCTCCCTCCCAGACCTTATACACCTTTGCGCAATTAGTCTCAAAACAAACTGATTCCAGCTTTAAATCCCAAGCTAGCAAGACAGCTTTCCTCAAGGCCAAGGCTTCTGTCAAGAAAGCTGATCTCGATTATACAGCTTCACTAAAACATTTCATCCAATTCTCCACCTCGCTTACCAAGCTCTATGACCCTTCTTCGCCTCCATAAAATCTGAATTTGGAAATTAAATCCCTTTAATCACCTTTGCCCATAAATCTTTCGAATTTTGAATTAGTCTCCATGCTATTTTTGCTAGCAACGCCTCATTGAAAATGACAAAACCTCTAAAACTCAATCCCCCTCTCATCTTTGATTAAGTATGCTTCCTCCAACTCATCCAGTGAATCTTTCCTTCCCCTTCCTTACTTCCCCACCAAAATTTAGCAATTATACTATCCAACTCTTCACATGACCTCTTAGAGAATTTAAAACAGATCATAGGAAAAACTGGAATAGCATTTGCTAGTGATTTTATAAGTGTTTCCCTCCCTACATGTGACAGAAAATTTTGCTTCCACCCCTATACCTTCTTCAATAATTTATCTCTTACAAACATAAGTGCTTCAACCTTGGATCTCCCCCATAATACAGGTAAACCAAGATATTTCCCTGGTTCCTCCGCATTTTTTATCCCCATCACCCTACACACATCTTCTTCTACTACATCAGGTGTGCTTTTTGAAAAGAAAATGCATGATTTTTCCAGATTTTCCATCTTCCTTGATGCTACACAATAAACATCTAATATTTTCTTCAACAAGTTGCAATCCTCCTCCCTTTGCATTCATAAAAATCATAACATCATCTACAAAAAACATATGAGATAATACCAGATAGCTTCTTGCCAACTTCACCCCCTTTAGATCCCTCTTAACATGATAAGCCAGCATTGAAGACAACATAGATCCCTCTACAATAATCCTCTTCCTAGTCTTAATTCAGCAACTTTGTTTAACAGTAACATTTAATAAAATTCACAGAATTAACACAACCCGTTATTCTTTTAACCCAATCTAGAAACCCAACCTCAAAAGCACTCTCTTCAGAAAATCCCACTCTATTCTGTCATATGCTTTACTCATATCCATTTTAATTGCAAAGTTATGCTTCTTCCCTCTTTTCTTGTTTTGCAAATAATCGAAAACCTCAAGTATTACTAGTAAAATATCTTGTATTAGCCATCCTGGTACAAAAGCCCTTTGATTGGGTGAAATAATCCTTTCTTAAATACCCTTATTCTATTCACCATTATTTTGGAAATGACCTTATAACAAAAATTACACAAGCTTATAAATTTAAATTGTTCCATTTTTTCTAGCTTTTCTACTTTTGGAATAAGAACCATTTCTGTATCATTAATATCCACCAATGAAGTATCAGATTCAAAGTAGGCTCTTACCATATCACATAGGTCCACCCAATCCCCTTCCAAGCTTTCCTGTAAAACACCCCAGAGAATTCATCTGGACCAGGAGCTTTCAAATCACCCAACTATAACACTGCTTCTTTAACCTCCTCAATCTGTATTGGCTTAATCAATTCTACATTTTCTTCACTTGTAATAACTTACTTTATGAAGCTTAAATCCACATCTACAGGCCTCTTCTCCGAAGCAGAAAACAGTTTTGAATAAAACCCAACTACTAAGTATGCAATACTCTTTTTCTCCTCCACCTATATCCCTTCAACATTCTTCAAGCTTAGTATTTTGTTTCTTCTTCTTCTTTGAACTGTTAAAGCATGAAAAAACCTTGTATTTTCATCTCCTCCCTTTAGCCAATTAATCTGTGCCCCCGGCATCCAGTATTTTTCCTCCAAATCCCACATCCTTTCAATTTCAATTACAATCTTATCGATGTCCTTCGCTTTTTCTTCCTTAAATTCCCCCTCCAAACACCTTGCCAACTTTTTACTCAATATATCAATCATCTTCCTATTGATAGAGAAATTCTTCTTGCTCCAACGCTTCTCTACATCTTTTCAAACACTCCACAATTTCTTCAACCCTCCCCCATAGATTTTTGCCACTTTTGTTCCAATTCTCCTTAATAACTTCCAAAAAATCTTGATGTTCTGCCCATACCGCTTCAAATTTAAAAACCCATTGTGTTCTCTCCTCTACATAACACAATCATATAACATACTCTGAAATTCCATTGTTTTGAAAATCCATGAGATCACAATCATATAACATATTCTGAAATTCCATTATTTTCCTCAATCAATAAAATCTCTTAGACATAACTAAGAACCCACCACCCCCTTAGCCAATTCCTTCACTGTACGCCACACCTTCCTTCTTTCTGCTTCCTTCGTAGGCCCATATATGAACGACAGATATCTTGGAGCATCTTCACCGCATGTTTCCACTTTTACATGAACAATATTGCTGCTACTTTATATAACAGATATTGATACATTATCTTGCCACCAGAGTGCAAGTCCCCATGCCAATTATTTTCGATCCACATACTACTACTTCTCCCACCTCAATTTCTTTTTTATCTTTTTAATTTTTTCTCCACCCATTTTTTGTTTCCATTAAAAAAACCAGACTAGGATTATATCTTTTACATATATGCCTCAGATTTTTTACCATCAGAGACACCCCAAGCCCCTAACAGTTCCGCAATGGCTGAAAGAGGCCAGCCACTAGAGCCTTTAGCATCTGTATCCACCTTTGACCCTTTCTCATCCCTTCAACCAAAAACAAACCAATCTTCTGGTTAATTATTCGCCCACTCAATCGGCACTTCCACAGAAGTTGGGTCCTCATCGTTGGTTTCAGCCAGCACAATCTCCTTTTTCTAATAAGCAATTTGTTCGCCATTTTATTACTCTGGCTTCCATCCCTCTTGTAATCACATATCCTTACTTTCCCTTTCCCTGTATCTTCCAGTACTTTCTTCTTTTCTCGCCTCCGATCTGAATCCATTTCCCTTTTATTGTTTTCCTCTCTACCCCTCTACCCTTTTTCAAACTTTACTCTCTCCATTTAATCTAACTGACGACCATCGGCCCTTCTCCACCAGCTTCGTCTGGCAACTCTACAATGTAGCCCGGTAGTGATCTTTTCTCTCTCTCATTATTTCCACTGCCTGACAATTTTTGGCCCATGTCCAGTTCTTCAATCTTTATTTGGGCCTCACTACTCCAGCCCATCACCTTTCCCTTCTCCATATCATTCTCTTTATTTCCACCTCTCCATTCTATAACAACTAGTTTAACTGCTTCTGAATTCACACGTGAATTAATACCTGTATAACCTCCCAAGATTCCTGTCTTTCGTTGCCTTTTTCCTCATCCTCAACTCTTCCATTCTCATACCTCCTAAGTGGTAGCTTATTAGGCAAGTTTACAAGCATTACAACGTCCTTATTCTCTTATATATGGCGGTTTGAATAATTGGTGTTACATCTTTCTACCCTTCCGACTTGTTGTCTACTTCAAGAAGGGCTAAGAACTTCGATTCTCCTCTCTTCACCCCATTGGCTATTTGCATAGTCAACAATTGCTTAGCTTCTTGAATCTATTCATTAGGTTTCTTTATTGTTGGAACCATGCACAATAACTCTTTCAAATATGCACACCATACTAAAGGATGGTATAGGAATAGTGACTACCTCTCTCAATAAGTCCATCCCTAGAACAACTTTGAAATCATCCATTGGTGCCACTAAAAAGTCCACTTGGCCTTTCCAAGTGCCTAGGCGTAGTTTCACCCCTCGTGCTACGCCATTAAGGGGTTGAGCTTTGGCATTAACAGTCTTTAGCCAACCTTTGCCCCTCGTCTATTAAAGATTAAGCCTCTTGGCCTCCTCCTCTGTCATAAAATTATGGGTTGCCCCTATATCCATTAGTGCCCTTGTTGGTTTCCCATTGATATATGCCTCAACAAACATAAGTCCCTTGCTTAACGTCATTGGCATTGGTTTGGTCTTGAGAGCATTGAGGATTTGGAGGGATCCCATCATGCTCGCCTTGTCATCACAAGCCTCAGTTTCTTGTTGCTTTAGTATAGCCGACAAACAACTAAACTTGGGGTAGTCTTTTATGGAATATGATCCTTTGCTCATGAAGCACTCACTTTTTGGTATAAAGGTCTTCTTCCTCACCTTGAACTCGTCTTGGCCCAAGCTTTTATCTCCTCCCTTAAATGGTGGCTTGCATTGGTTGTCTCTCCCTATAGCCTCACATTTCTCTCCCCTACCTTTGGCCAAGTTCTTATCATTTTTCTTGGATGCGTCCATTTGGCTTGGTGACAGAAGTCTGTTAGAGATTCGACAATGGCTATGGCTTCATTAACTGTTCAGACGTTTCTTCTTTGTACTTCTTGCCTAGCCCAACCTTGCAACCCATCTATAAAGTAGAAGAGTATATCTTCCTGGGACAAGTTAGGAATTTAAAGCATAAGGGTTGTGAATTCTTTCACATAGTTAGGGATTATACCTTATTGTCTCAACTCCCTCAGCTTCTTTCGTGCCTTGAAAACAACATTCTTTGGGTAGAAATACCATTTAAGGTCCTTCTTGTAGTCTTCCCATGTATTGATCTAAACAGTGCCTCGCTCTATATCGGCATGCCGCCTTTGCCACCATAGCATTGCTATGTTGGCAAGATAAGAAGTGGTGGTCTTGATATTCGATGTCTCATATGTTAGGTTGAGATTATCGAATTATTGCTTCATTTGCCAAAGGTAGTTCTTAACTTCCTTAGTGTCCCTAACCCCATGAAACTTTGTTGGCTTCGGGAAGTCCACTTTAAATGAATTGTTCACGGTGATTATTGCTCCTTTGTTCACAATAGCCTTTTTGCATAACGCCAAGTCTTCTCGCATCCCTTCGATGCTAGCTTGTAAGACTTGGATGGCATCCATCACCTTCGTCTCCAATTAGATGAACCATGACTCTATGTCTCCTATGTCATCCTTAACTTTGCCTAGTTGCTTAAACATATGGTTCTCCAACATAGCAGCATCATTTTTTACCTTCTTGAGCTTTTATCCAAGCTCTGCCACGATTTGTTCCAAAGTAGCATGCTCATGAGCCTTACTTTGATCACGCTTCTTCTTACCGCCTTGGTAGGCAGGGACAACTTCCCTTACACGCTCCTTGGTAACAAACGAAGTGGTAGCCTCAACATTTCCAGTCATGCTTACAAGTGTGCATAACACCGACTTGAACCTTGGCTCTGATACCACGTGTCACATACTTGTTCCCTTAACAAGCTCACATGTGTCCTTAGCTCCTTTTCACCCATTGCGATAACTAAGTCAACCTACTTCAATGAACTAGAATGGCAAAGAAAAGAAAAGAGAAGATAAGAGAGCTCTTTAAAATGTTTAGAACTCTTTGAATGCTTAAAACTTGGATAATTTACAAATGAAGGATTCTAATCCTATTTATACGACTCCACCTCTTCAATGGATAGTAGTTGTGAACACCTCATCTCTAATGACCTAATTATTTAATTAATTGATACACTAATTAATTAATAATTAAGAAAATAAAAAAAATTAAAAATGACAAAGCTTCAAATAACATCTTCAAGTGGGAACAATTTAAAATTAAAAATAAATAATATGAAAAATTAAATAAATTCAAAATCCAAAAATAAAATTAGCTGATTAAAATAATTATAATAAATCAAAGTAAAAATTATAAAAAAAATGTATTTATAAGAATATAAAATTAGATAATTAGATAATCAAAAAAATAAAAATTAACTAACAATAATAATAATAATAATGAAAAAGAAAAAGGTTGCAACCAAAAAGTTATCGCCAAATGAAAAAAATAAGACTGCAGAGAAAAACTAGAAAAAGGAGAAAGCATACGAGAGGCAGGAAGGCAGCTGGAGAAGAGGCTCCACGGACACACAAAACCATCCCTCTGTGCACCCTGTTTTAACGACCCGAAACAGAGAAAGGGGGGGCCCGCAAGGAATGAGGAAGAATGGAACAGCAATGGAAAGGAAGTGGTAATGAAAAAGCTGCTATTGCCCAGAGAGCTGCTCCTACTGCAGCTTTAGGTGGGCGGGTTGACGTTGTAGCGATGACCACGATCTCAGGCGTGAAGGCTACTTATCTTCTTGCTGTAGTTTTTCTGGGGAGGATTCGCTTCAGCAGCAATGGGCTTTTGAAACAGCAACAATGAGGCTGGTTGAACGAAGCAGAGAAGGAGTGAGCTGAGGGAAGCCACGGACTGAGGAGAAAGAAAGGAGAAGAGACCGAGCTGAGAAAGAGGAAGTCACGTACAGAGAGCAGCGACAGGCCGAGATAAGAGCAGGGAAGGGAGAACAGATCGAGGAGAAAGAAAGGAGAAGAGAACCGTGATAAATCACTTGACTGGTTTTGATTGCATTTGCGAGGAAGAAGGTGAAGTTAAAAGAGCTTCACATGATCAATAAAGGCTGACAAAATCACCTGGAAAGTTAGTCTGATGAACTTGCATGCAGAGCACTGTGCATTATTACTAAGTGGGAGATCAAGAGAGGATATTATTTTGGTTGGGTGACTGGAGTTGCTTAACTGCAGGGAAGGGCGAAAACTTTGTAATTTTTAGCTTCTAATGGCAAATCATTTACTTTTTTTGGTTGGTCCTTTTGGGAGCAATCTGTTGTGGGCAATCCAAGTTCATGGTGTATAACACCTCGCAGAGCATAGTTTCCTAGAATGCTCAACGTTCATCTGGTTCCTCACACCCACGATGACGTTGATTGGTTATAGGCTGTTGATCAGTACTATGTTGGCTCTAATCATTCGATTTAGGGGGCTTATGTTCAAAATGTGTTGGACTCCATAGTTCCTGCGCTGTTAGCTGACAAGAATTGAAAATTAATCTACGTTGAGCAAGTTTTCTTTCCAGTGATGGTGGAGGGATCAGAGTGAAGCTGTTAAGCATGTTGATAAGCAACTTGTCAGTTGGGGTCAACTAAAGTTCATAAATGGGGGTATGTGCTTGCATGATGAAGCGGTAACGCACAGCGACAAGGCCCAATTAATCGATTCCACACTATCTAGCAATTTCTCCATACAACCACACGCACCGAGTCCTTCATCTTCTACCATCTTCTTTTCTTTCAGTTTCTCCTTCGAGGACATCGAAAACCCACCCTTAACTTCGGTCACCCAATGGCTGCTTCTGCCTCTGCTACTGCAGTGCCATTTCTGGACAAAGTTCACTTGCTAAAGCTTCAAAATGACAGTGATATATGTGGTGTGGCTATTGATGGTGTTGAGGGAGAGCCAGTTAACCTCACTGAACCTGTTGCTGAAGCAATAGGAGCAGCCATTGCTGGATGAATGCGATTTCACGTGGTCTTGCTGGTGCTAGTTTGGAAGTTGTCTAGTACAGATTAGCATCTAGGTCAGCCATGCTCAATAGCACTCTCACAAAGGATTAAGCATTCTTTTGTCCAGTTGATGGGTCCATTATGATAACAACGAGTCGTCTGTCTTTTAACAAGAATGGATTCAAATTTTTCACAATAGCTGGTAGGCTTGGTAAGGTTGACATTAAAGACATCTTAGAGCGAGCTGCAGACATATACAATCAATTTACAGCAGAGAGCTTAATGGAATCAGAGGGAGAGGCTTCAAAATCCATTAAGATAGTTGATTATATGACTGTGTATACTTCTGATTTGGTGAAGGCAGTTCACAAAGCAGCTGGAAATATAGAAATGCCTTTGAAGGGATTTCATATAGTTGTGGATGCAAGCAATGGAACAGGAGGATTTTTTGCAGCAAAAGTTCTTGAACCACTAGGTGCAATTACTACTGGAAGTCAATTTTTAGAGTCAGATTAGCTTGTTTCCAAATCATATCCCCAAACCAGAAGACAAGACAGCAATAAAAGCTATAACCCAGGCAGTTTTAGAAAACAAAGCAGATCTGGGAATTATCTTCGATACTGATGTTGACAGATCTACTGCTGTGGATTCCGCTGGCCGTGAATTCAACTGGAATCATTTGATTGCCTTAATGTCAACTATTGTTCTTGAGGAACATCCTGGAACAACAGTTGTCACAGACTGTGACTTCTGATGGCCTCACCACATTTATTGAGAAGAAGCTTGGTGGCAAACAACATCGGTTCAAGAGGGGCTACAAAAATGTGATTGACGAAGCTATTCGATTGAACTCAATTGGTGAGAAGTCACATCTGGCAATTGAAACCAGTGGACATGGAGCTCTCAAGGAGAATCACTGGCTTGACGATGGTGCATACTTAATGAAGCTCAACGCGAAAATGAGAGCAATGAAGAGTCCAGATAAAGGGAACAAGAAGATGACCCACAAGAACAGGGACAACAATACCAGGAAAGGGAGCAGGAGCAACAACAACGTCAAATTCAACGTCCAAGGAGCATAAAGAGGTTATTAAAAAATGGTGAAGGAAGAGACTAATCTCAATTACTAGGAACAAAGATCTAAGGAAACCAAAAGGGAGTTATCTCGTACATGTATATTGGCTGCATGAAGGCACGTGCTCCTTTCATTTCTTGATGTTTTTATTTATTTATTTATGTTTGATTTTGTTTTTGTCAGTATTATTATTACTATTACTATTACTATCTCAATCTAAATTTTAATAATATTACGTGAGAATATTAATCTCCTTAGACATTTAAGTATAGGTCACGTGAGATTCTTGTATATTTCCTTAAGGCTTGAAAGTTGGTACATAATTTTTAAAAAAATAAAAGAATAAATGTCTTAATTAAATAACCTTTTTTTTTAATTACAAAATGATTAATTTCGTCTTTTAAAAAAGTTAATTAATCAAAAAATGTCACGTTGGACCTAAGCCTTCGTAAGTTTTGGAAGTCGTCTTTTTTTGAAAAAACAAAACAAAACAAAATTAAAAGAATTATAATTTTAAAAACCCCAAAGAATATTAATTCAAAAGTCATCAAGAATTTTCCATTATAATTTCATCTCCATTTCAAAATAGATCCTAACTTTAAAAATCGTTAAGGAAAAAGAAAATTCAAAAATCCTAAAAATTTTCTTCCATCATAATCCTACTTCAATTTTAAAATAAGAATTCTAACTTCAAAACCATTAAAAATCATGGAAATAAAAATCCCAAAGAATCTCAAATAATTTCTTCTACATTTTGAGTCATTGCGTGAGATTTGTTAATCTCTTTAGACACTTAAAAATTAACTAGTAGAGGCCGTATGAGACTCTAAGTCTCCTTAAGCTTTGAAAGTTAATATCTATTTTCAAACTACAAAGTGAGAATAATTCCAAAAAAAAAGAAAAAGGGTTTTTTTTTTTCCTATTATTCATATTTAAAAATCCTAAAAACATTTTTCCATGATAGTTTTACTTTAAGGTTAAAATAAATTCTAATTTCAAAAATATAAAAATAATTTAAAAAAATCTAAAAAATTCCCTTTACTTACAATCTCACTTTCAAAATCAAAACAAAATCAAAATCCAAAAAACATAAATTCAAAGAAAAAATCCTAATTTTTAGTGATGTCACGTGAGAATACTAATTTCCTTAAGCACTTAAGTATAGGTCACGTGAGATTCTTGTGTATCTCCTTAAGCTTTGAAAGTTAGTATATAATTTCTAAAAAATAAAATATAAAAATCTTAATTAAATAACCTTTTTTTTAATTACAAAATGATTAATTTCGTCTTTTATAAAAATTAATTAATCAAAAAATGTCACGTGGGACCTGAGCCTTCGTAGGTTTTGGAAGTTGTCTTTTTTGAAAAAACAAAACAAAACAAAATTAAAAGAATTATAATTTTAAAAACCCCAAAGAATATTAATTCAAAAGTCATCAAGCATTTTCCATTATAATTTCATCTCCATTTCAAAATAGATCCTAACTTTAAAAATCGTTAAGGAAAAAGAAAATTCAAAAATCCTAAAAATGTTCTTCCATCATAATCCTACTTCAATTTTAAAATAAGAATTCTAACTTTAAAACCATTAAAAATCATGAAAATAAAAATCCCAAAGAATCTCAAATAATTTCTTCTACATTTTGAGTCATTGCGTGAGATTTGTTAATCTCTTCAGACACTTAAAAATTAACTAGTAGAGGCCGTATGAGACTCTAAGTCTCCTTAAGCTTTGAAAGTTAATATCTATTTTCAAACTACAAAGTGAGAATAATTTCAAAAAAAAGAAAAAGGGGTTTTTTTTTTTCCTATTATTCATATTTAAAAATCCTAAAAACATTTTTCCATGATAGTTTTACTTTAAGGTTAAAATAAATTCTAATTTCAAAAATATAAAAATCATTTAAAAAAATCTAAAAAATTCCTTTTACTTACAATCTCACTTTCAAAATCAAAACAAAATCAAAATCTAAAAAACATAAATTCAAAGAAAAAATCCTAAGATTCTCTTCCATTATCCTTTTGTCTAAATTTCAAAATAAAAGTTAAAATTCAAAAAAACAATAAACCAAAAAAATTAAAAGGAAAGAAAACGAAAGGACCAAGGAAGTGATATTAGATCAATTTTGCAAATTAAAACTCATCAATCAAATTCCAGTTCTGTTTGGTTTGTGAAAATGTATCCAATTTCAACTATCATGGTTTTTTCATAAAAAATATATAAATACTTGATAGATATGTCATTTTAGTCGAACTATATGAATTTTGATCCCTATTGTAGAGTACGTAGGCTCTAGACTTTCATCCTAGGTCAAGTCCGCCTTTTGTAAATATTTATCCTTTTGCCTCTGTTATTGTTTTATCTTCTCTTTTTAATGAGCATGCATGTTAATAAAGGGTAATTGAGTTAAATTTAAAACCATATTCTATTTTATCTGACTAATTTAAGGTAACTATCCTTATGGATGGGTGTTGTGGGGTGCCTAACACCTTCCCCACACTCAAATAGACTTTCGAACCTATCTTTGATTTTATAGACCGTTTTGTCTTTTCTTTTTGTTTTAAATTGATTTTCTAAAGTTTTCTATTAAAAATTTTGGTGATGACTCCAATAAATTGATTTTCAAGATACATTTTGAGAATCAATTTTAACCACATTTTAATTCTTCTCGCCAAAAAGTCGGTTATAACAATAGTGATCAACCTAATCTAATAGTGGAGATTAGTTCTCTATAACCCTCAATTAAAATATCTAAATCCTAAAATATTCAAGGAATATCCATAAGAATATCCATAGAATATCTACCTTCTATATTACACTATGTGTTCCTAGGGTTTTTTAGGTAATTCTATGTACAAAAGTATAGAATTTTATGTACAAAAGTATGTAAGCCTGGTTCTAATGCCAAGATGAAAAGGTTGCGACATTTTGTGTTCACTCACCGTCACATTTCTTCAATCTCTCCCTAGCATCACCTTCCTTCCTCTTTCCTTTAATCTCCCTTCATTCCTTTCTGTAATACACAATTGCATCATCCCTTGTTCTTATCAGACTCGCACATAACCAAGCACTGTACATCGGCCTCTTAAGATCCAAACTATATATTTTTCTTAGAACTATGCAATTCTTCGAATCATACCCAATTATCTCATATTTAAAACAAAAACTCTGTAACTTGTTTTACTTAATCTCCACCCAACATCTAGATCTTCCAAGCCTTTGAATCCAGACTCCAACCTTCAATGATTTCTTTAAATTAACTAATATTCTTGCTCTAACAAAATTTATCAAGAAACTTCCCTTCAACATTGGATCTTCTGCCATTACTGTATCTCTAAGCATTTCCCCCAATTAGATGACATTTTTCCTGTTCATACATTCAAGAGGAATATTATGGAATTGCACTTAGAAAAGACAATCCAAAATCAAATTCATGCATCAGCTTGTATTCCTTTCATACCTACATATTCAAAATGCTCCCAAGAATCGCCCATGGTCTTCTTCTCCTAATCATAATTCTCCTACATTCATCCTCCTTTTGAAACGTGTAAATAAACACATTCTCCTCAGTTTTCAATATGCTTACTCCTTCTTCTAGGTTCCAACCCTTCTTTATCATTGAAATCACTGTTGCTTTATTCAACTTATTCTCTGTAATCAACTTTCCTACCAGCGTATTTCTCTTCAGACTGTACCCTTAATTCTCTTCCTATTCTAACGTGATCTTTACAACATATCTATTATCCTAATCTCCTTCTAAATCTATCTTCATACCACTTCACCTCAACATAATCATAGATCTATCTTTCTTGATTCAACTTCCTACAAAATTTTCAACTGGATCTTCGACTTTGCTTCAAAGCGAACTTCATAAGCTCCACCTGATGGAGAGAAACTTTACTGACTCTCAGAATAAGATAGAGAGAAACTTTCAAAAAAAAAAAAATCCAATGAAATTTGTTTGTTTAAGTGAATCAACTCTCACCCTTTCTTTGTTGAAACCAATGGGATACCCATTTATAAAAATTTATATATATATATATATATATTGTCATGATTTTATAGTTAGCCACCATGTGAAGCCAATTCAAATTATTTCAGTTATAGAAAATTTTTTAGATTAATAAAAAATAATTTTTTATTAATATTAAATTATATATATATATATATATATATAAAATTAAAAAATTAATCTTCTAATCATCTTCAATAACTAGAGATTATCTATTTTGCACTCGAAGCAAAAGGCTGTTAGAATCACATTATAGCCAACAACGCAATCATTAGAATTAAAATTAAAGAAAAAGTACATTTATCACATATAGAGGGAAAAAGATTGGTGGTAGCACAAACAGAGCATTTAATGTTGACACTGAACGGTAAGAATAAAAAACCTCGTCAGTTTAGGACAATGCAATTAATTATTAAAAAAAATTTAAATTTTGTAATTATCTTAAAGATTTTAAACTAATTTTGTAATTTTTCGATAGACATAAACACCCCTAAAAAAACCCTAATATTAAACTGTCAAATTAGTTTTATATGCAAAAACATTTAGTAATTACAATAAGCATTACAATTCATTGTTATAATGATATAACTAGTTACTTGTTAGTTTAACTGGTTAAAAAATAATATTAACATAGTAACAAATACAAAAATATTCAGTAATCATAGCAAAGTGACTTGTAAGAAACACAAACAATTGTCATAATAAACATAAAAATTATTAGTAACTACACAAAAAATATGTGTAAGAAATGTAAACTATTGTTGCAATAATATAATTAATTATTTATAAGTTCAATCAAACTTAACCTTAAAGTAATATGGTAACAATCTAATAATATTTCATAACTATGCATAAAATGGTTTGTAATAAATGCAAATAATTGTCGTAATAAAATCATACATTATGAGTTCAACCAAAGTTAAAACTTAGAGACATGTTAATTTTACACATTTGATTTAAGTTTATTGCAATTATGTTTAATTCATATTACTTTATTTGCTTTCAATTGTTACAATACATATTTTTTACTATTGAGGGTTTCCTAGCCAACAAACTAAATTTTACTATTTTTATTTGTTTAGTTGATGGTGACTTATTTTAACCATTCTTTTAACTTAAGTACATTAAAAGGTAAAAGCATGTTTGAATATTTTGAACAATGCAATATTATGTAATTTGCTTTATACAAATCGATTCTTATAAGTAAAACATATAAATTTAAATACAAAAGTTTGAATTTGTGTTTATTACTACAATGTTATGTTAATCTTACATTCTTCTTACCACTTGTTAGGATAAAAAATTCTTATCGCTGATGTTTCCCAAATTTATAAGTATATTTTACTATTGTACAAGTCTATTGTGATATAAGGTGACTTTATTATTTCTTTGTTTTATTTCCTATGCAACCAAGGAATTTCCATATTATGATATAAAAATGGTGTTTTCTACCCCTTTACTTCAACCATGTAAATGATGAAAAGTAGAAATGGTGAAGTGTAAATAATAAATACTTAGATACAAAGAGAAATACTAACATTACACGTTTATGTAAAAAAGATTGCAAAATTTGTACCAATAAAAAATAAACCTCTTTAAAATTTGTTTCTTTCTTCCTAAATGCAATGATGTTTCAGAATGAGAGAGAATCCATATGATGAAAAAAATCATTAAGATTTGATAAAAAATTAAGCGTAGAATAAGAATTTTTGAAATTATTAGGTCTAAGATATTTTTGTCTACTCAAAAGTCATAAAATAAAATTAAATCATTTAAAACAATTATAAAATTAAGATATTGTTTAATAATTAATTACATCTTATGATCCTCAACAAAAATTTTTCCTATTAATAACTCATTTATAATCACGCAATAGAAGCAACGAGAGAATTATCCCGCAATTAAAGTTTAACAAGGGGAGAAAATAATTCCATTTTCTGTGCACCATGTGAGCAAGAAACGTCTAACAGAAAAATTGCTAGGGAAAGTAGGAAAAGTTAATGTGTGTAATGAGCGGGCTCGGTTTGCATTTTTATTTTCGCCCAGTAAGACCTGCGGTCTTCTGACCTCGTGCCTGTTTTTACTAATGAATAGACCAGAATTCCGGAATTTTGGCAAACAGTAATAACAGCGTAACATCTGCAAAATAGTACGGTCATTTGCGGCACAAGGGCGTCCAACTTGCTGAACGGTATGATAAGGCTCATCTTATCGCTAGTCAGAAAAACTGCAATAAAATTATGGTGTAAAAATATCACTCGACAAAATTTAAGCACAGAGGGGTTATATACACAAATCTCTCAATAAATCTAAACGCTTCACGGCACCCAGATGCTATTTAGTTCTCCAAACTTGAAATCTTCAATTTTTACACTTGAATCAACAAGAAAAAGAAAAATGGGGAGAACAAATATGGAATAGACCAAAACTCGTCTCATCATTTCTAACCCGCTACCTTGGAGAATGGGCAACATACAATTGCACTTTTAAGCCCACAACGCAAGCGGAGTTTAAAAAATCACAAGAGCCAACTCTTCTTGATTCATTCTAGTGAACTATCGCATTCGCAAAATATGGAAGCAAGGTTCCTCTTCTGCAAGTTGCACATTTGTATCCACGCATTGTATCTGGCGGAAACCGAAGTTTCAAAAACAAAGGCATTACAACTTAACTAAAAATGCAAATTTCTATAAAAAAAATTATGGGCAGAAGCCTTCATGAAACCATAGACCCAAACATGAAAGAATAAAGGTCATTGCAAAATAAAACGTTTCAGTTTTTTCTGACATCATGACCAAGATCAATGAGCTGCTTAATGGTTCTATCAAACTAGCACCAAAAGCATGTATAAGGAGCTAAATGGCTGGATGATGCTATTGTAATCTAGGCATTGCCCTGACAAATCCCCAGCATTATGTCTCAACAGTCTCAAATGATAACAATTGTTCAATGTTGGCTGTCTAACCTAGTAGACAGTCAGTGACTCTTTTGCTTGGGATTACTTCATGCATAGAATTTAGAGACATCTTTTCTCAAGATGATGGCAAATATTTTATTCAGAATGTCATAACACTACACAGGAAAATGCATCACTTAAGAGAGAGAGAAGGTGATAGGTTGGCTTATTACAACAATTCAGTTAGATTCATGTTGATCAACAATTTGACAGATGGTGACATGTTACATGGTACTCTTCAAATATCTCAGATTTTCCTTGCTTTATGTTTTAAAGATCCATCACTTTTGGTATATTAGCCAATGACCTACCCTATCAAAGATGCATAATCAAAAGCACGACAGTGATCAAAATATTAACAGGAAATTATCCAGTGAATGTACCTTATATTGAAGGTTTATCATATTAATCTTTCCTCTCATCATCATTCTTCCAATCATCACCATCATCATCGTCACCAATATCATCCCTTCCATCATTTTCCATATCACTTTCACTTGCTGTCTCCCATTCAGAATCATCAGACTCTGGGCCATAGATGTCACCACCATCACCCTGACTATGGACACCACCATGCTTGATAGCTGCCTCTCTAAATAACCAAGCAGCACGCATCTGCTTCTTAACTAAGCGCTCAGCATAATCAGGAACTTTATTTTGCCTCAGTGAGAGATCAGGATCATTTGACTGTGAGCACTCGTTTATGAATAGAATGGCATCTAACAAACTCTCTTTTGCTAACCCAAGCATGTCATAAGCCTGTGCTCGTCTCCATAGGCTTTTGGCATGACGATTGACAGGGTTGTGGAGACAAAGTGCACGTGTAGCATCACTTATGGCAGCCAAGGGTTGCTGAAGCCAAAGATGACACTGAGCTCGATTACTATACAGAACAACTCTCTCCTTTTTGGATCTCATTGGACACAATGACAATGCTTCTGAGTATTTTGATGCAGCTCCAGATATATTTCCTGACGAGAACAGGGAATTTCCTTCAAGCTTGACCACCAGTGCTGCAGCCTGCTTAATACGTAGATCTTCCTTGGGCATATTCTTTTCCCATTTTAATCTCTGCTTTGAATTTAATAGTTCCTCAATTTGTTCTTTAGTGCGGCTACTAATTGAGCTTCTTCCTGACCCTTGGGATTCAATGCAATCCTGTAGAACATTAACTATGGAATCGCCTAGCTTTTTGTGATCACCTAAAGTTGTAATCTCTGCAAGGTCTACCAATGCAGGTACCACCTTATCAATCGCCTGCATATAATAATACATGCCAAAGCCTTAAATGCTACAGGCTGATGCATTTGCAATATCCAAATCATATAAACTTAGAACCTCAGTAGTGTAGATACTGGTGGTCATACAGTGAAGAATGCAAGCACAAGGCAATTGAAAATAAACTGAAGAACTGAACGATCATTTTAAGACAAAGTATTATTATGAATGAGCATCTGGGTTAGAATATTCATTGGTGGCATAACAAAGACCATGAACCTTCCTATTACATGACACTTATCCACAGGCTTGAAAGATGCCTTAAACCAATGCCATTAGATGTTCAAATAACATTGTTATATGTAAACTACTACTGAGCAGTTAGATCTTTCATTATATTCCCTCTCCCTGGCACTTCATTTCAGAAATTCAGAAACATTCTTAACCTGTAGTATTCACTCAGCTCTCAACCTTCCATCTAAGTCTAAGGTTGAAATTACTTGGTAAAAAATTATAAGGTTGAAGCAGTGTGAATTGCCTTTTAGCATTACAAAGGACATAATCGAACATAACCTAAAGGTCACAACAAGAACCAAGTGCCTGTGCGAAAAGTGAAAGCAAACCTTATGGCATGTATTGGGATCTTGAAGCAGCCATAGAAGACAATCAATAGCCATATACTGCCAATCGTCTGATGACCGAGCAATATTACACAATGTTTCAATGATACCTGGGCAGTTGGCAACAGGTCCCCTACCAAGCTTGTGATGACAAATAGTTCTTAATAAACCAATACCAGCTGGTGAATTTTCATTAACAAGCCCACCCCACATGCCAGGTAGTTTTATGAGAAATTCAGGTTTACATATGGTGGGAAGAAATTCAGGTTTAAAAGCAAAGCAATTAATGAGCTGAAGAGACCAACATTGCAACTGACTAGCCCATTCCTCAGCCTTCCTGGATTCCATTTCAACACCACCCATGCCACGGGTGAGCAGATCACAGTGGTAACTTAGCCTTCTATCAACAAATTGGTAGAAGTGTGAATAGACTATTTCAAGAGAACTCATAGCTAATTGGATGGAGAGCTCAAGAATTTCACCATGACTTGCTACAGCAGGAAAAGTGCTAGCATACGTAGCTAAATGCCCTAAAGCTCGAACTGCTACCCTCTGCTCAACCCAAGTTAATCTACCTCTTAAAAGTTCAACTAAGGGAGGAATCACCCCAGCATGCACAGCACTTTCTGCAAATTCTTCCATATTCATTGTGTAGGAACCAATAATATGAGCAGCATAATACGGAATATATATATTTTGGTCATGAGAAAGCCACCGCCGATTCTTCAGTCCCTTCCATATCAAAGCAGCCATGCATTCAAATATTCCCAGCTCTATGAATTCAGGGTCATTTGGATGTGCCATTGCAGTGTTCCAAAGGCCACTAATGGGAAGAACCTGACCGTCATCATCTTGCGTTGGAAGTTCTCTAAAGAATTTTAGTATACTTGCCTTCCGTTTGCTAGGATTCCCTTCCTTCATGACACAGAAAAAGCATCCTGGGTATGGACAGTCAGATGATACCTTCTCCATGTTCAGTAATATAAAACAATAATCTCATAAAATCAGCTAGTCAATTCTTCATCAGGCGACCCAAGCAAGGAAACTACTCTGAATCTGCAAAGAAGTGACGTATATGATTAGTAATCACCAGAACATCAGATATGGACAGATACACAATATACACATAATAACCACAACGTTCCATCTGTGCATGTCATAAAATATTCATAAATTGGTAATGACTTGTCAGTAAAACCCTAATTATTAGGAAGAAAATGCAAGATATTCATTTTACAAGCTTCTTCGACTCAGTTCATCTGACCAAACAGTTCACTGTATAACTTAAAAGGAGTCCAATGAATTGACAATCGTGGGTACACATAAGACCATGTCACAGTCAACATAACAGTTCCGTTGAAACGGATAATTCATACATTGTATCATGGGATGTCTACAAGGATATAAAGTCAATCTTTCCAGAACACATAAAAAGCTCATATCTAATTTTAATGACACCAAGACGAAAACTCACATCAAATAAATGTAGAGATAGCAACATCATCATCCTCCATACTTTGTTTGTTTTACATATGTATTTTCAGTTCAAAGAGTATAAATTAAGAAATACGAGTTGCTGAAACAAAATGCAGAAATATTCATTAGCTGTTTCAGTCAACATCGGAAATGACTGTAAACTACACATTTCAATTTTCAATAAAATGAGCAACAGAGCATTACAAACATGGACAATTTTGAAGAAAAGTCTATCACAAATTTATACCCAAAAAAATATTAAGAGAGTCGCAAGAGAGATGCATGGGCAGAGATCAAGCTAGCTAAATCAACTAGTAAGGACAATTCTCACGCAACGGAGTCACGTAAAATCAATCAGATCCAACATAATCAGCTATTAATAAGTACTAGAAACACTTCCGAATCCTAATCACTGGACGAAAATTCAACTCTCGGGCACCCAAAGGGACAACAGGAGAGAAACCAAAAGAATATAAAAGGAAAAAAAAAAGAAGAAGAAGAAAGTGAGGAAAGATTTAAGATACTAAATTTTTGATATCGAAGAACACCGCACCATAAAGCCAAAACCAAAAGTAAAAGGCGAAAGTGAAAAACAGATAAAATGAAAAGCAGATACCTTGAACAAACTCGTTTGATTGCACAGAGGGAAGACACAGAGCAGCAAATAAGCCTTAGCAAAACGAAAAAGAAACCTCTTTTCTTGTTTGTTTGAATCTTAGTCTAGAGAGGTCCAAAAGCTGAGTATTGCTTTTTCCGATTTCTGAGTTTCCGCTGCCCCTGCTAGTGAAGGGACATGACAGAAGCGGCATATAATGGAGAAGAGAAGGGAGTCGCAGAGTGAACTTCAGGGCTACACGACGGAGGAGCCTTTGGGGGTTTTGATTCGGACAACCAAGAAGATCTCCAATGAAAACGCACTGTTTTAATGTAATACTACTTCCCAAATATTTCAAATATTTTTTCCATACGAAGATGAAACTGGTAAGGTCCGGCACGCGCTGTGTCACGCCGTAAACTTCTCAGGGCACCCTGGGCCCACCATAACAGGCGCACTTCTGTAGAATTTTAAAATGGTTGGGCGAGTGGGATTTGAACCCGCGCGTGGACAAAATCGAGATGAAATTTGAAAGTGAAGGACTTGGATGGGCCACGTACCTATAATTTGTTTCAAGTTAAATTATTGCAGGAACAGTACCACGTAGGAATTATCTCTTCTCTCTCTCCTTTTTTTTTTTTTTTTGTGTGTGTTTGGATGGTTGGGTCCCATGCGCTAACACGCCTGTCTGAGGCGTTTTGATTAGGAGAAATGAAGACATTTAGGTCGGAAGAGCGAATTAAAACAGAATTACAGCAGAAGAAAATTAAGAAAAGTTGATAAAATAAAAACGCAATTCCCTACAAATTGAGAGCAGTTTACTCAAGTATTGCCATTATATTATCCTGTAATATGACTTATCATTCGTATTGGTAAAGGATTGTGATTTCCCATATGGTAGTAAACGAATCATTAATTATAATACTTTAATAAATATGATTCATATAATCATTTGTCTTCTTTTGCAAGCGATTCTGGTTTAAATCCATGCGCCTTATAACTTATAAGAGTTGGATCACGCACGAAGAAAAAGTAAATTGTATGAAAAATAATCTTCTGTCATAGAGACTAGAAGACTGTCTTTCTTTTTTAGTAAAGTAGAAAATTATTTGTATTTTTTATAATAAAGTTTTGTGTGAAAGTGTAATTGCAGAAGCAAATGCGGGCAATCTAAAGTTGTTGGGTTTGACACCAATAACTAAAGATGGAGGATGGGACCCAGCCACGACAGGTACAACCCAGATCCATTCCACTGAACACACGATCTTTACAATTTACTTTCATTTCATCCTCCGTCCATATAGTCATCTCACTAAACAGAAATGAAGGATGAAGAAGGAAAATGGATAAAAGGTGGAAAAGTGAAATCAAAAGCAAGATAATTGAAGTGAGGAACGATGCTCAGACTACGTACAAACGATTGTCATAGGTCGAGGCAAATTCGATACCTCGGACTTGGTGGGCAATATATTTAATTTCAGAATTTGAGCTGTTTTCCTTTATTGTATGTATAAACCAAAATTTAGGCAAAGGAAACATAAAGCGATTTGCCTAAAAATTTTACTCCAATTGTAAAAATTGAGAGATAGACGTTATCATCCGTAACAATTTGATGGCCTTTACCAGAAAGATGTTACTGAAGAATGGCAAGTGCGTGGTTGGTTGAAGTACAGACACGGTAAGAAATGTCCAAGAGACACACGGGTTAGTACTTGATAACTTATCCCGCACCTTCTAATAATTGAACCCAGTGTCAGGATAGTGACAATAGCGTAAAACCATAAGGTGATGTTCATTGTTCCTGTTCCCTCCAAAATGAACAATGAAACAGGTTGTTGCCATTTCAGAATTTAGCATGAAGATGGTAGTGCCAAAAAGAAAACTCCATAATCTCTTTGAGACTAGTTTGAAATGTTTTGCAGTCACCTGATTAATTTTACCATGTACATTTAAACAAATAAAAAGAAAAAGGTGGGTGGAAAAAAGATTGATATATTTAATATACATTCAATTCTTGTGTAACAGGTTCTAGATTATTATTAGCTCTTTTCATCAATTTGAGCACTTAACCGGGTTTCACAATCACGTTGCCAGGTAACAGCGCAACATATGGGATCCAATGGGCTGGGCTGGGCCGGAGAGAAGAGCAAGACTGGTAACACTTGGAGAATATTCAATGGCTGATTCTGAGATCCATGCAAAATACAGGCCTGGATCTGAGCTCACTGAATTTGTTTGGATTTATCTTTGGTGAATATTTGTAAGATTTACAGGTTTAGCCGAAACTTCGGGCTCGAGACAAAGAAGAAGAAGACCACAAGAGAAACGGTGTACGTAGCTCTGAAGTTCCATATCAACACTGTTTAATTCTCTCTTTCACTGGTTAGTAATTAATATATGTAAATAAAAATGATTATTAATTTAAGAATATAATCAAATAAAGCTTGCAAGTGTATGCTGTTTGGAACTGATGGCCCGTGAAATCAAAACTAGTCAGCGTTTAGCAAGTATATAAGTGGGTGATTTGGAATTATAGAGGAATAGACAATGACAACCAATCTACACTGTACCAACATTCACGTCATTAGAAAGCGACTAGAATCTAATCAGATGGCGACATAGTTGTAGCATACCCCCAAAACTGGTATGGCTTTGTTTGCTTCTGCGGATGGGGGTATTGTATACTTGCGGTAAACTTTACTCTTCATTCATCAATGTCCTCTATGCCGTAGGCATAACTGCATAACTCTAGTTCTATTTATTATTGGGGATGATTAGTAGATAACCACTCAAATAATTGAAGACGGCGATAATCAATAATTTAATGCGAGTGGGTTCTTCAGGTTTTTCACTTTTCAGACAACTACATTTGGATTTTACTTGACTATTTATTTTAGTTATTAGCATTTTTCCTCACCATAATTTTTTTTTCTGGTAAAATGATTTTTCCGTAACTTTGATCAGGCAACGTGAAATTATGAGACTGATCTAATTAGTATGTTTTTAACAGTGTTATTATAGTAAATCAGACTGTCTAGTTCAACCATTTGATATATGTAATGGTATTTTTCAGAAATGGATCAGCAATCCATATATAGTAATTTCAGTGATTTACTAATACCCGTTCTTACTATGGAAAGACGGGTGGGTTAATTCTCTGGTTATATTTTTATAAAACAAGTACATTACTTGAATTTAGAACTTCAAGACCAAACTATGCTTAATAGCTTGATTCCGAGCAATTCTTTAATTTTTAAAATATACTAGTATATTTATGAGAGAATGATCATTTTATAATTTATGAACCATCATTTTAGATATTATTTTTTTAAAAAAAAATCCACAATGCACAAATCTATGAACAGGATTGTTTTTCAAAATAAAAACAAAAGAAGGGATCATGCTTCATAAGTATAATAAAAATTCTTAAATTATGTTGACAAAAATATTAAGAGAAAATGTTCTACGAGTCTAACAACATTAGAGGTGCACAGAAACCCGTCTGGCTCAGGAGACCTGGCTCGACCCAACCAAGTCGAGCCAGGTTAGGCCAATGCAAAAGAAGGACAGGCCAAAAGGATGGGGAGAAGAAATCGGGTAGGGTCGCTGGGCCAAGGTTGGCCATTTTACCTGGCCCGGCCTGAACGTTTATATATATTAAAATAATTTATGTATTATAATAATTTTTTCTGGATGTGAACCCTTCCCCCCACACAGTTGTCTCTCTCGAACTCGAACCTCGATCTTTCAACTTTCTTTGTATTTGTTGAACCTTTGTCGTCGCCTTGTCTTTTATCGATGATTTCTATTGTCTAGGTTTGTTCCTCGTCCTTGACTCCTTGTTCAGTTTGATATTCGATGATTTAATCAATCGAGGGCTTATTTGGTTTTTTCTTTGGTATGTTCTCAGCTCACACTGTCATCTCTGTCATTGACGGTGGTTGCAACTGCCTCGAGAGGTTCATTGACATCTTCTTTGGCTCAGTAGTCACTCCCTCATCTCTTCTGTTTCTACCTTTCTTTCCGGTAAGCATATTATAGCTTACAAATGTGATATGCAAATATTCGTTTGAAAATTAAAATGTCTTCTTAATTTTTGGAAATTCCTACGTGTAATTGCTGATCCCATCCTTTGTCAATTTGGTGTTTGGAAAATCCTCTGTAAGTTTTAGAAATTCCTACTGTAGTTGATGAAATTCTTGCACTACTTGAAATGGAATGCATCACTGCAATTGCCGCAATTATTTAGTATAATAACAAGCATTTTATATGTTAATATCTTGATGACTTGATCTTAGTTAATTCGATTTATCTCATAGTTAATGCATGTTTCTTCTTGACTTAACTGAGGGAAAAACTTTATGTATTTAGTTGTAATTTTAATCTGCAAACAGTGATTTAATATCATTTTTTGTTCATCAGTTTCTATTGTGGTTGTAAGTCAAGATGCTGAAGACATAAATTCTAAAATGTTTGCATGAGTAATTAAGTGTGGATTTGTTAAAAAGGATGTGGGTTTAGAAGAAATGCCCAGAACTGTAGGGGAAAATTACTCAGATTGAATTTCCAGTGATTAAGATTGTTGGAAGATTTAGGATAAAAAAAGATAATTATGTTTTGAAGAAATTCACATGTTGCTTTTGCTTTATATGCATCATATTTTATGAAATCCAGCCAGTGAACATGGCAAGAAATGTAAAATATGACAAAGTGATTTTATCATACTAATTACAAATTTGAGGCAGGAACATTGAATGGTATTTTACCAATTTAGTATCTCTGTTGATTATTTGTTTTGATTTACAAATCTTCATTTGAAAAGTCTTCTTACTATTGTCTATTTCATATAAATATTTCTTAATATATTTTTTTCTAAAGGTAAAATTCTCATTCTCTACTTCTTTTTTTTTTTGCTTTAAATTGGCTTTTTAGGGATTCTACATCTCCATTTTTGTAAGTTCAGGTTCTACTTATTTGAACCCATTAGTAACTAATTAATTAAATGTCAAACCCAAACCCAATGAGTTAACCAGAGTAAGGTCCATCACAAGGCTATAATATGCCATCCAACTCGACATCCAACCCTTCATATGCTAGTCAGAATGCCATTGGCACTGCTACAGCTGCCTCTGCCTTTGGCTCAACACCTACTACAGGGTTGACAGTAGTAGGTGTAGGTGAAAAAAGAAAAAACCCTTAAAGAAATCCGATGTGTGGGATCATTTCGTGAAACTCCCTTTAGAAGAAATTGGAGGGGATATAAGAGCTGCTTGTAAGTATTGCAATGCTTTTTATGCTTGTGATACAAACAAACATGGTACAAATTCATTGAAAAAACACTTGTTGAGGTGTAAGAAGCATCCAAATTTAGAGCTGTCAAAGTGGGCCAACCCGGCCCACCTGAGCTAACCCATCCAAGTTGGTGGTTAAACGAGTCAGCCCATTTAACCCACCATAAGGTGGTGGAATGAAAATCTCAATCCACCCTACCTGGTGGATTAAACGAGCTGACCTATTAACCCACCAAAAAAATAAAAAAAAACATAAAATTAAAAATTATAAAAATTCAAATGTGGCTTTCTTTAAACATATGTCTTGTTTAATTAATCAATTTTTATATCAGCATTAATAAATAAAAAAAATAACTAAATAAAAAGTAAGTTTCAATGGATTAAAGCAAGTAGAGTAATCCAATAATTCAATAATTTATTAATAATAAAAATATGATTATGAGTAGAATATTTAAATCTGGCAAATTACAAAATAAAAGAGACAAGACAACACATAAATTAGGGTTAATTTTTTTAAATAGGAAAGTACATTGAACTGGGATGCTAGACTAAGTGAATGGAAAATTTTATTTAAAAAAAATGGGCAACCCATTTAACTTGCAAGCTAGCTCGTTTAACTCGCGGGTTAAACGGGTTGAGTTGATAGAAGTATACTAAACGGGTTTTCAAAGGAACCCCTCAACCCAACCCACTTCTTAGGTGGGTTACACGGGCTTGACTTGGTGGGTCAAATCTGTTTTGATGCCTCTAATTCTGAATCGAGCTTAGGAGAGTAAAAAATCTATGTTAGCATTTCTTGAACCAGGAAGAGGTCAACATAAAACCTTAGTCCCTTATAGCTACAATACAGAGGGTTGTCGCAAGGCTTTAGCAAAGTATGTTATTAAAGATGAGGTACCATTTCGGTCTGTCAAAAAAGATGGGTTTAGGGAATTTTGTTATGAACTAAAACCACGATTTTCAATTCCATCCAAAATGATAGTTGCTAGTGATAGTTATAAGATCTATCTTGAAGAGGCAAAGACACTAAAGGATTCCTTTAGGAGGGTAGGATTTCGTGTAAGTCTCACCACAGATACTTGGATGTTGGTGCAAAATCTGAATTACATGTGTCTCATAACTCATTACATAAATGAGGATTGAAGGCTTCAAAAGAGAATCTTGAATTGTCCTATAACAAATCGTAGGGGTAACATGATAGGAAAAGTGATTGAGAAGTATTTGTTAGAGTGGAGGATTAATAAGGTATTCACCATGACAGTGGATAATGTGTCCTCAAATGACTCAGTTATGACTTATCTAAAGAAAAAACTTAGAAGTTAGGGTAGGTTAATGTGTGATAGAGATTTCTTACACATGTGCTGTTGTGCACATATTTTGAACCTTGTTGTAAGTGATGAGTTGAAGGTAATGAATAGCTCTATTTCTGCTATTTGAAATGTGGTGAGGTATATCTAGTTTTCGTCTGCACAGTTGCAATGTTTCAAAAGTTTTGTGGAAAAGGAAAAAATTAAATCAAGTAGCCTTTTATGCTTAGATGTTACAACTAGGTGGAACTCTACCTACCTCATGTTAGACAGTGCTATTAAATTTTAAAAAGTCTTTGTAATGATGAAAGATAAGGATGATCGGTACGTTACATGCTTCACTGATAATGCTAAGCAAGTTAGGCCTCCAAAAATTGCATATTAGAGCAAAACAGTGGTCTTTGCAAAGTTTTTAAAGACATTATATGATACTATCTTGGGGTTATCTAGATTACTATATATGACCTTGGATACTTACTTCGATGATATCATTGACATCCAAGATATTTTTTTGTCGAACACAACACATAATATCCTTTTATAAGAGAAATGGTGAACAATATGCAAACCAAGTATGATAAGTACTAGGGGATATCAAACAATATGTGCTTTTTACTGGTAATAGGGTTGGTATTTGATTCGCGATATAACATTAGCTATGTATATTCCACTTTTAACGATTTATACTCTGATTCTAGTGTGTGTGAAGCCATGAAGGGTAGGATTAGAGATGCATTAAGTCGCTTATATGAGCATTATTTTAATAGAGTTGTACAAGAGTCAGTTAAATTTGAAACCACCTCGAGGAGCGCTAGTGCCACCTCGAATAGTATAACTACAAGCCACTTATTAAATCGAAAGTATAAGTGGGAGGCGTTGAAGTAGAAAATTGTTTCTACAAATCATAAATCTAAGTTAGACAAGTATTTGGAACAAGAATTGGTTCGTAATGTTGTCTCTTTTGATATCCTTACATGGTGGAGAGGTGCTATCACAAATTGCGCATAATGTGTTGGTTGTTCTTATGCCAATTGTGTCTTCAGGATCTGCTTTTAGTACCGGTGGGCATGTGCTTAATGTGTTCAGGAGCTCATTCTCCCCCATAATGACTAAGGCTTTCATTTATGCCCTAGATTGACTTTCTCCCAATATGTTTAACTTTAATGAGCGTGACTATAATCAATTTAAAGAGATTGAAAGCATTATATCAGGTAAGCTCTAACTCTATTTTCACTTGTTAATTAACATTGGTTAATCTTTAACTTTATTGTTCCATATAATGATTAACAATTATAGATGTCTCTAATGATCCAGGTGTTTCAAGGACTCGAGGTGCTATGGCTATTGATTGAGATTATGTATTTGGTAATGCAATTTTCTTTCATGGATAACCTATTATCTTCATAACAATAGGTCTAGTGCTTAATTTTCTCACTAGGTTCCTGCTTTTATGCATAGTAGGGCAGATGATATTCATGTGAGAGGATGTTAGGAGCTTGGTCCTTCTTCAGTTGTTGGATTTATATTTTGTAATACATGTAGATTGAATTATAATGTCTAAAGTTACAAATTTATCATCTTGTGTTCTTTTGCTCTCTCTATTAGTTCTTTTATGTAATTTTAAGCTTAGTTTATGTGTCATTGCAATGTCTAAAATTGTTGGCTTATGATCAATAACAATTGTTGAAGCATGTGTTTTCAGTTCAGCCTATGTTTGTCTTCTATTTTATTTATATATATTGGATTACTCCTCTTGAGCTGGGCCATATCATATGTACTAGGCAAACTCAAAGGCTTGTCTAGCTTAATTTGTATTCTTATATGATATTGGTTACATCAATTTTAAGCTTATGTTTGTCTTTAGAGTAAGGTAATTAATAGGATAATGAGAAGCTGCCTCAATTGCTCTTTCTCAAAATTCGTTTGGATTGTTAGAGCTTGCTAATTGATATTTTGTCTTGGTTAATCGTGCATTGATTATGAGTTTTAGTGATAAATCTTGTTTCTTTTTTCTTTGACAAAGAAGAAGGATTATCAATGGAATTGTTTTGTGCCACAAGATGATATAGTTCATGGAAACCTGACAGTGGAAAAGAACCTCTAGTTCAGTGCAAAGTGCAGGTATGGCCAATAGTTGAGGATTCTGACTAAAGTATATTTTAAATTGCATTCATAATCTTCAAGATAGTCTATGTTTTACTTCTGACCTAGAATATTCAATCATAGTTTATCTTTTTTTGATTTATTTGTTAGCTATAATTAAATTAGACTCTTTAGTGACATGCTTCTTGAGTAATGGAGTTATTCCATGACCTTTACCATTTTAAGATGTTTGATGACTTGGTACTTCAGGCAGTTGTGTTGATGAATTTGTTCCTTCCCATTTTGCAAAAATGTAGCCTAATGTTTGGAAATCAAAGGAGAACTCAAAGTTCAATGAGACCTTTAAATGTAAATTAATTGCATTTATTGATTTCTTTAATTATTTTTACATTCAAGGGTTGATACAATGTCAATGGGCTTTCAAGCTTCAGATTAAAGAAGAAAAGTATTATTTTTTAATTGTATATTAGACCTATGATTTAGGTAAGGGCAAAGTTCTATCATTGTGCTGTTTTTAATTTTTTTATTTTATTTTATTTGGAGGCAAACTATGGCTCAAATGGAAGAGCATGGAATCTTAATTTTTTCACCAAGATATTTCTTAAATCCCTTAAGTTTAGCATGGAGAATTAAACTTTAATTCATTTTGACTTATCCTGAAATTTAAATTACAATCCTTCAATCCCAAAATTACTAAGACAAAACTAATTTATCTTAAATTGAAGAAGTAAATTAACACAAACACTAAAACACCATCATCTTGTTTAATTTAGGATACTCATTCCCAATTACAAACTAATTGAACCAAAAGTAAGCTTAATCCTTCCATTTAGTACTTTAAAAAGGTTAAATTTGCGAAGCATGAAGAGAGAGAGAGAGAGAGAGAGAGAGAGAGGTAGTTGCTATGAAATGAAATTAGTTGGTGGAGATATATGTAACTAGTAATCCGTGAAATGGTTGTACCAATTTGTTTCTTTACTTTACTAATATGTATTCTTGCTTATGAATTTTAAGTGATTTTCCTTGTTAGCTACGGCAAAAACTAAGGTTTCTTGCTAACTTCATTGTATATTAATTATCCTTAGCATGACAATTAGGGATAGTCAAATAGGACATTAAAGTTTTGTACTCTCCACTAATTTCTTTGGAATCTCTTTCCTTCTTTACCCCACCTGACTCCCAAACATTCAAAAATTTCGGTTCTTTACAATTTGGTCCAAGCATTTAAATTTATTTATTCTTTTGATTGTACCTACAAAGAATAGGAGTGAGGTTTGGAAGCTGGCAGTGGGACTTGGGTTAGGTAATGTACATAATATTTTTATTCAATTTCAACTATTACCCTTCAAATTTAATTTTTATGAGTATTATAAGTTACTGTTGTTAACTATAAAATTGTTTTATTCTCGTGTTATATCTGACCCTCTTATCTTTTATCAACTTTGTTTCAAAGACTTTCATCTTAGTTTCACTTTCTATTACTAAAATACTTTCCCCTTGATCTTCAAGTTGTTTATTTCTGATTGGTATATGTTGTTCTCTGCTTCTAATATATATGTATATATATTTTTTTTTGGTCAAAAGAAACTGAATAAGAATTTCTCATATAAGAGAGTTAGTGTATCATACCTTTGGTTAATATGTCGTGCATACTTTCAACTCAAGTTCTTAAAATTCCTTTGCTTTGAAAGTTTCAAGATGATCTTCTACAGATTTTTCATTGTTTGTTCTCTTCATTTACTATGGCTAATTTTAAAATCTATCATAAAAGTGGGAACCCTCCTTTTGAAGGTTTATTTGTCGGAATTTTAGGCATTTTGATAATTTGGCTGCTACTTAGACAGTATTACAAATGAAAATATGCATCTTTAGACATAGGATTGCAATTAGCAAGCAATAATGCAATTGATTCTTGCACAAATGCTAACCCAGAAAGTGGCCAAGCTTACTTTTCGGTACTACTGTTCTCTTACAAGTAGCATGAGAAAGCAACAAATAATTTTAGAGCTTCATACTTCTATTTCTTACTTCTTACTTGTAATTATAAGATAGCGTTATTTGTGATTGTTTGCATTGATCTTAAAGGGAGTTATCCAGTGAAATGACATTATCAAAGCATTGGAAATTCAAGAATTATATCTTGTGTTATCTATGAGTGCCTGAACATATAAGAAAAGAGATTTTTTTTTTTTTTTTGCATACTCAACCCTATGATGTCTCTGATTCACCGAGTCGAGACATCAAGCTCAGGGTCAAAAATCTGACCTTGACATGATAACAGGTGGGATCACAGGTTCTTGGTAAAAAATTTCTTAAATACTATTATTGAAAATTTTCATGCAACAAATATAAATTTGGACAAAAATTTAATATTTTAGATCTTAAAATTATAAAAAATTAGAACCACACATAAACATTAATTATTGTATATAGTCATTAATAAAAAATTTAAACTATTAAATTTTTATCTAATAATTTTTATTTTATTAAAAATTCATACCACTAGAGGAACTCTGAATTGACAAAGTTAGACCCCCATACTCCAAAGACAGGTGCCAGCTCAGTCCACAGGTATACCACCGACATGGAGAAAGACTGAAAGTAACACGAAATCGTCGGTGGAACATTCAAATTACTATAATACCCCAGATGCTGAACCTTTCCCTATATCTTTTGCTGCTGACGCGCGTAAAATGCAACCGGAGAAAAGAACAATAGGCAATTAAAGATATGCCTCTTCATTTTATTTTTGGCCACAATTGCAGTATGCACAGCTATTCGAAAGTCGTATTTGTATCCCAGTCCTCTCTCCTCCGAAACGAAGAAATAGACCCTACTATTACAAACCCAAACCAGTTGTAATTAGAGCAGGAATTTAACTACTTCTTGCATATTCTCATTAAAAAGAGAGGGAGTGAGAGAGAACTTGGGACTCCACTTATTATAACATGGAAAGCAAATAAAAAATAATTATTACATACAAACCCTTTTTCCTAATGTATAATGCTCCAATTTATGAAGATGCAAAGAACAAAGTTCGGTCTACATGCTAGTGCCTTGCAGGGAGGAAATTAAATTCCTTCTGAAATTTGTCACACCGTAATTGTTTGGCTTGAGGAATTGTGAACTGAAATAGTTTCCACTTTCTAAAACAAAACAAAAAAATGAGAGAAATAAAAAAGTATTGATAAAGGAGTTGGGGTCATCGGCTGGTAGAACTATTATTCTCACCAACTCTTCCCCTCGTAGAGTAGAACTAATCTGAACAATGCAGACAGGTGAAGACCATAATCGGAGCCTTACGGCATACATGGAGGACCTTTAAATTTGGGATACTTTCAGATAATTTAATATATGAAATTTGATTAATTCTTCTTGCCTTCTTCACCGCCATCTTCCAAGTAAGCCTTCTTCCTTCTATCAGCTCCAACAAACACGCAAATCAGGAGAAAACACGTGGCATAAATCCCGTGAATCTTCCAATTGGTCTTGGGCGGTTGCCGCAACACAACCCTGTGAAACACCGTGACGTAGTAGTGCAATCCGACGGCGAAGCCCAGGAACGTCTGGGCCAGGCCCAGGAACTTCGAGCCCATCCCACATTCGGTTGAGAATACCAGGATTAGATGCATCAGAAGGAGCAGCAGATAGAACACGTATCCCAGAGTTTGAAGCACCTGTAGACACACATATGTGGACTGCGAAGTAGCGTAGAAAAACTTGAGAGGCTCGAGCCCAGTGATCAGAGCGGAGAGGCAGAGAATGGAGAAGTAGATGGAGAGATAAATCTGGACGAAAATTAAGAGCTTCTGGAGAGAGAAATAAGCTTTGATTTTATTGAAGATGAGAGATACTAAAAGCAGAGGGATCAATGCGAAAGCACACGAAAGTATGGTGGCAATGGTGGATGCGTATTTGTTGCCGACGTAGGGCTTGAACCCCTTTGTGATCTCTTTACTGGCTCTAGTAATGTAAGCTCTGGAGGTAGTGGAGATTGTCTCGAGGTCCGGGATTAGTGTCTCCTGGAACTTGGCGGGCAGATCTTTTAGCTCTGAAACGAAATCATCGTCCTCATCCGATTCGATCCAGCTGGGTTGTGGTTTTTTCTTGAGTTTCTGTTGGCTGGCCTTCTGATTCTTATCTGGCTTGTTGGATTGAAGATCACTGGGCTTAATTTTGTTTTCTTTGGTGGCGGTGGGTTTTGTTGTCTTGTTCTTGGCACCGCTTGCTTTGGGAAGATCCACGGATTTCTTGCTGGAAACCGGACTAGTTTTGCTTTTGGTGGAGTTGAAAGCTTTCGATGTGGAATTGAGCGTCTTGATCTTGGAAGTGGAATTGAGCTTCTTGAGTCCAGTGTCGGCAAGCTTAGTCAGGTTTTTGGAGGAGCTGGCTTTCACGAGCTTGGTTTGGTTTTTGGTGCTGGGAAGATTCTGGGATTGGATGGCCTTTTTGGTTTGGTTTTTGGAGGAAAGGTTATTGGGTTGGATGGTTTTGGTTTGGTTTTTCAATGAAATCTTTGGTTTGATCAGCTTGGTCTGATTTTTGGGAGACTGGCTCTGGCTGGTGGTTTTCTTTTTCAATGGCGGATCTTTATTTTCTGCCCCGAACAATCTTCTTCTACCGGACAACTGTTGACTCTGAAGTTGAGACTCGGAGCAGGCACTGATACATACAGAAACAAAGAAGAAAAAAAGAACAGAAATCACAAGTGTCTTACTGTAACCGAAGTACAAGAGTGGAGGTGGAGCCATTTGCAGAGCCAAGAGATTCAAGCTCTATAGGGGCTCACAAAATAGAAGTAGAGCCTGGAACTGCACCCCAATTTATATGAAATTTGGGAAGAGAGAGAAAGGAGTAATAGTAGACAATGGGGACATCTTACTAGTTTACGTGATATCATATGTAAGAGAAGTTTTGGCCAAAAGAAGTGTAAGAAGTTTGTCGAGCTCAGGCTGAAAGTGATAAATTTGTAACGTACACCTTATAACATAAATTCGTAAAATTTATTTTGATTAATAAATAATTATTAAAATTAATAAATTTTATAATTAAAATATCACATGTAATAAAAAATTAGTCAAATATCAATTAAATTATATTAAATCAAATAAAAGTATTCATATTTTATAATCTATAATATTTAATATGAACCTTTTTATATAATCATACATAAATAATTGTTTAATATAACCAAGTAAATAATAATTATTTTATTTTAATAAGTACATATTTAATGTATTATTATTATTTTTATGTATATTTAAAATTATAATAAAATATATTATAATAATTGTTATAAAAAACAAACTTGTTTATGTCTAATTTTAAATTTAAATCCTGACATTATTGATTATATAAGTTAGTTAATAAGTCAATTTATCTAATTGTATACAAAATTTGAATTTACACTGATTCATTTTATTTACGTGTAATCTTAAACTCGTGAACTTATATAATAAATTCACTAGTTTAACAAGCCAGTGAAGCACTGGGACGGCCCTATCACGTGGCGATGTTGCAAGATGACAGGGACACAATGTAGCTTTCTCAGCCTACGCGGTTTTATCCGGGCTCCTATTGCTGCTTCATTTGCATTCTTCGAAGGGTCGAAGACAGGATGCTTTCTGTCATTTTGCTTTATTTACAGATTTTGAAATCTCGACGATTAGACGATAAAAAATTCAAGCTTCTAAATTAAATTTTAGATGTAAAAAAAATTAATCCTGAAATAGTGACTTCTTTCCCTCAAGTCAATGAGCATCCGCTTTATATTCTGAAAATTCTCAGATTGGTAACGGTATCAGACAAAGATTTCGTAATCGTAGGTTAATAATTTCAGTGCGGTAGGTGGCCACGAGACAAAAATGCATTCCCCAGCATTTTCAAGAGGGACACACCAATTCTATCAATTAGTTTCTAGTTTCTACCAAATCCTTACCGTGACACATATGAAGCATCTGAAAACTGAAATAGTGTTTGGAAATAATGTGCAGGCTTTGCACTATTGTATCCATGTATGGCATAATTAGGTTTTGTCACTTGCTTAAATATAGTCAAATATTGATGTGTCTTTCTCGCTTTCTTCCGTTCGAAGCCAAGCTGGGAAAAAGATGCGGTGAATCAGCTTGGTGACAAATATTAATGAGGACTTTAATAACCGCGAAATCAATTAATAATACTGTTGACAGGTGTAATCTCATAAATGCTGCGTGATGGAGAATATAGGACGCAGTAGAAGTACGTATCTCGATGAATATATACACAAAATTATATGATAAGTAAGGACCATGACTGTGTAACCGACAAGGTGATTAATTGAATAGGAAATAATATTGCGAATTAGAAAAAAAAAATTAATTTAGAAAATGTGCTTCCTGACTTCGCACTCTATAAATCCATTTCTGCTCCTTCGTTCTGTACATTATAGTCGAGGCGAGCATCTTTTAACAGATATTAAGGGGGAAAAAAGAGTGGGCATCAATAATTGGCTTGGATTTTGACCTCTTTATTATCGGAATCCCGTCGGATATAATATGGAGCAAGCATGGCCCAGAAGAACAGACACCAAGAGTTGAAATATTTGACTTTATTGCCTCTCTGTCTCTGCTTAGTTTTTTTCTTTTTTCGAAAAAACTTTTCCAATTAGCAATTAGTTCAAAAACATTATAGTATTGTACGTTGGCTCAATTTGTTGAAGGGTTTGATATAAATTTTTGCATTTTATTTGTAAAATAAGGGTTTAAATCTTCCACTCGATTAATGCTCCTGCTTGATAGTGAATTTTCTAATAATATCTGCAGCAATTAATGTCCTTATTACTAGAGAGTACTCCTTCTCTTTATTTATTTATTTTTTTTGGGCATCAGAGATTACTCCATCACAAAATGTGCTTTGAGCGTATTTTTCCACTAGATAGAAAAAAAAGATCCAAATAAAATAATTAAATAATAAGAAAGGGAAAACGACAGGCTTAAAGACATGGAAATTCTTGGAAAAGTGCGCATTGCGGAGAAAGATGTGGGACCTGAATGCTGAAAGAGGATCCAATGCCAAATTGAAGTCTTAAAATGAGGAGACCACGTAGCTGGTAAGGTATTGCAATTTACAAGTAAAGGTAGGATGCTCGAGCAGTGTGGAAAAAGCACAAATGCAGTGAAAGTCTGAATGCTTTAATTTTTTTGTTCAGAAAAATTTAAATCCTTTTAAATATTTTCACAATTTTTGAGTATTTTTCAAACGTATAACTAATTTTGTTTCGGACTCGTCTACTATTAATATATATATATATATATATTATATTTTTTTAAAATATACTAATATATAGTTAAAAGTCTTAAACTCGCTATTTGTTGAATGTTGAAATATATACTAGCAAAAATAAATAAGTATTAGTATGATGTGAATCAATTTTTTAAAAAAGTTAAACTATATATTTTAAATTTCATCAAATAATTAAAATTCACATCTTGGCTCGAAAAATAATAATAAACTACGTTTTCTCCGTATAAAGTGGCTTGAAAAAAGGTGTAGTAATTAATTAGGAAAAATGGGAATACTCTGTAAAGTCAAAAGTGACGTGATTGAATAAAAACAGATCAAAAGATATTGGGATCCACTCCTGGATGGGATCTATCGGGTCTGTTAGTCATGTGAATCAGCTTTTATTTCCGAACTAATTTAAAAAGAGTTATAATTTTATCCCATCGAAACATTATATTATTTTAATTATAATCCAATAATTATTAAATATTGTCAAATACAAAATAATATTTTATTTATTAATTATTAAAAATACTAAATTAATTAATGTAATGATTATTATTTATTAAATGATTACTTAATAAATACTATTTTATGTTTAATAATCAATTGTGCTATAATTAAAAATGTTTAGAATATAAATCATTACAGAATAAGGAAAAAAAAAAGCATCTGAACTAAAAATAACAGGGCAGTAAGATTGCAAAGTCAGAACGGAAATGGCTTTATCACTCAATTTTGGTAATCGAATTCTAAATAGATAACCTACGAGAAAGACAAGCAATTATCCTAAATTTATGAATCCTAAAAACATGTACTTAGGCACGGAGATAGAAAAATAAAATAAAACTAGAGCTTAGACTTAGATGCATAATCTAGCACTCAGTATAGATTCCTCCTTTGCTTTACTTTTTTTTCTCTCGTTTTAATCTGTGGTGTAACTTGTGGTACGTGTCCACAATAGTAGACGTATACAATTGTGTGTGTGTGTGTGTGTATATATATATATATATATAAAGCTAAATAAAAAAATTAAAGGAAAAACCCCAATTTTGCGATTCCGAGGGTCCAGATTCTTCAAATATATGTCGTTTCGCCATTTAGGGTCAGTTGTTTGTTCAACTAGAGCTGTGTAAAGTTTATTTTGAATTAATTTAATTCGTAGACTTAATTTTAGAAGATGAGGACTGCAATTCGAAGTTTCTCCATCTTCATGCATCTTCTAGAAGGAAAAACAACAAGGTGGAAGCTCTCAAGGATGATAATGACAATTGGGTGAATGAGAGAGAAGGGCTCCATTTGCTCGTTAAAAATAATTTCTCCCAATTTTTCTTTGGGAATTGTGTTGACAATGAGCCTGTGTTGTCAAGCATTGTAAGGATTAGCTGTCCGTGGGTGCCTTCTCTGAAGATCTTGCTAACACCTTGGTAGTTCTTATCCTTAAAACCAACGACCCCCAGACTTTGAAAAATCTTAGACCTATTTTTCTTTGTAATGTCATCTATAAGCTGGTGGCTAAGGTGCTAGCGAATATATTGAGGAAAATACTTCCTGTGATGACTTTAGAATATCAGTCAGCTTTTGTTCTTAGTCGTCTTATCACTAATAACATACTTGTTGCTTTTGAGTTGATACATTTCATGAAGAGAAGATGTAGAGGCAATAAAGGTTGGGTCGTTGTTAAGACAAATAATAGTAAAGCGTATGATCATATGGAACAGGGGTATCTTAAAAGCAATTTTCATTTTCCTTGGCTTTGATAGAAAGTGGGTCCATTGGATGCTCGTGTGTGTAAAAATGGTGAAGTGTTCCTTTCAAATCAATGACGGAGGTGAGACCTATTTTCCCTGGCTCCGTTAGGGAGACCTGTTATCTCCTGGCTTATTCATCCTCTATGTAGAAGGCTTGTCAATTTTGTTAAGTAATGCGTAAGCTTTTGGTTCTTCGTATAGTTTTAGAGCTAGCAAAAGAGGCCCAAAAGCCTTCCATTTATTATTTGCTAATGACTCCCTTTTCTTTTGTCAGGCCTCAGAGATAGAATGCAGCAAATTGAAACATATTTTTAATGTATATGAAGCAGCCTCAGGACAATCTATAATTGCCATAAATTTAGGGTGTTCTTTAGCCCTAATTTTTAGAGTGAAGACAAGAATTCACTTTACGATATCTTGAACATTTACTCCCCCTAGATCATGGTCGTTACTTGGGGCTACCTTCACTTATTGGTAGAAATTGCCATATTTGCTTTTCTTCATGACAAAGTGTGGCATAGGGTCCAAAATTGGAAGAATAAGTTCTTGTTGCATGCAAGAAAGGAGATCATTTTGAAATCAGTTGCTCAGGGTGTCCCAACTTTCTGCATGAGTGCCTTTCTCATTCCTACTTCCCTTCGTGAGGAATTGTAGCGAATGATGAACTCCTTTTGATGAGGTAACAGTGACTTAAGGGGCATTCGTTGGTACTCATGGGACCATATGTGCGATATGGGCTTCTGGAATCTCCATTATTTTAATGTAGCTATGTTCGAAAAACAATGTTGGAGGATGATCTCAAACCCTAACACTCTTTCTTATTGAGTTTTGAAAGCCAAATATTTTCCTTCTGAGGGTTTTTTGTCAACTCGCTTGAGTTTTAATCTGAGCTTCTATTGGAAGAGTATGTTATTTTCTAAAAGCTTATTGAGACAGGGAGTGGGATGGAGGGGGGATGATGGTGAGTGTATTAATGTCTAGTCGGACCCATGGCTGCCAAAAAAAGTAGCTTTATTTAAGAGAATATACATGGCAAAAATGAGGAATTTAAGGTCAAGGATCTTATATGTAACATCCCAAATAATAACTCACATTCAATAATAAATACAAAATCACCTTGTTAAGATAATAACTAAACCAATCAAAGAGGGAAGGACCGAATGGAAAAGCCAAAATGACCTACTTGAAAAGTTTTGGTATAAATAGGGGCAAAATTATAATTTTTTCAAAGTTTCAATTCATGTTAAAAATTAAATTTAGAACTATAAGAGGATCCAAAAATTGTGATTAAGAAATTTTATGCAATTTTAGATTAAAAAATACCACTAAAGTGTACAAAATTATGAATAAAAGGTAAAATGTTTAATATTCATCAAATAATTGTGTTTATTTGACTTTTCCAACCATCCTTCAGCCAAGTGGGGAACAAATGGATACTTCATCATCTTCTCCATTATATGCACAAAAAGGAAGAAAAATAAGGTGCAAAAATGGTAAAGAAAATAGTAGAAGAAAGAAAAACATAGAAATGAAATTTTCAAGATAATTTCTTCAATTTTTGCACTTTTGGTAGAAGGAAAACTTGTAGAGCTCACTTAGAGCTATATAATGATCCAAATGTTTTCTCGTATAGTAGATTTTGGCTTAGATGCAATGAAGGACTTGGTAGATTAAAGGAGAGAAAAATGAAGCAAAAGAAAGGGTAGACTTTTTCATAAGAATTTTTTAAATAGTTTGTAGAAATTTCAAGTTAAACTAGATTCTTCATGGCCAAGACCATGAAGTTTCAGTTTTTTCTCACCATATTTGTAATCTAGAGACTTAGAGGAAGAAATGTCACACCCCAAATTCCTGGAGTGGGACCGGCACAGGCCACGAGGAAAAATCCCTGAACCTACAAGCCTTACACTTGAGGGACTGTTAATATCATGCTAAATTTATTCGATATGCACCATATGTAATATAATTGCCTTAATATAAAATAAGGGTTTAAATACAAAACAAGGAGTTTGTAGAAATTTTGGCAGCACTTCCCCAATAAATAGGACGTCCCGAAATTTCTACAATAACCTGTAAGGCAATACAACATATAGGAAAGCTCTACTCTCACTAGCACAACCCAATATAACATAATTACAAAATACAACAATTATGGAAAGTTTAACTGTGGTCTCTATACCACTCAGACATACAACCCATGGCTATCATCCTAGATATATATATATATATATATATCTCAAAAGAATAAGCCACGAATACCGACTAAACAAAAAGTAAAGGCCTCGCGACATCACAAGCGGGGCTCACCACAAGACTCCCTGTCAGTGCTCTGCTGCCTCCGGGAACTCTTCAATCTCCCTATCTGAGACCAAATTTTTCCGGCAGATAGCACCCCAAAATCAGTAACAAAATTTCATATATAAATAGAAAGTGAAACATGATCAAGAATTAAGTAAAATACAATGATGTTTAAACCACAATGATCAAGTTGCAATAAACAGTTGCAGATACATAATGCTTTTTTCAAAACAATTAATTTAAAGTGTCGTTCATAAGAAACCAATAAGCTTCTGAAGATCATATCTAGAGAAGGACTACTAAGGACTAAACCAGTGTGGCACACAGCCACAAAAGGGCAAATCACAACAGGCGAGGATACACAATCCTCGAGGGCAAATAACCAACAGGTGAGGATGCACAATCCTCGAGGGCAACTAACCAATAGGCGTGAGGTCTCAACTCACGAAGATGATCACTCATCGGTTCTCGTGTGATGGCTGTCACAGGGGGCTAACATTATCACTAACCTTGTTAGCTGGGTCATTACCTAGGTGCACCAAGGGCTAACAAATCTGCTGTTGGCAGCCAGTGTCCTATCTAGTCCTCCCAATAATATTGAAATTTAAAACAAGCATGCATAGAAAAAGTAGCCAGTATGCATGAAATCCATCTGTATTTGCAATAATGATTCATCAAGCGGTTATTCCTAACCGTACGCATGAGTTCAAAATCGTAAGTAAAGTCATTTCACATATCAAGGGATTTTTATTACTCCTCACTTCAATTTCGAAAGATATAGACATAATAAAATTAATAATGATACTTATAAACATGTTCAAGCAATAAAAGTGAAGAATAAAAAGATTATTTGGGAGTGCTATCTGCGCACCTGAGTTTCGTTAAGTACCGGCAACTCGATAACTTCCCTCGGGTGACCTTATCACTTTTATGAGTTACCTACGCCAATAGGAAAGCAAGAAATTACTTTTCTTCCTTCTTTTTACTTAAAAAAAATCCTAACTCAAAATCCCTAATTCCATCACTAACTTTCCCCGACTTTTCATCAATTTACATTTTCAGCCTTAAAAACCTTTTGAGTTTTCATTTTAGTCTCAGATTTCATACCCTTGCCTTTAATCTAAGAAAAACCATGATTAACAATAGGTTTTCATGCCATACACCTTAAAAGTGTTCTTATAGGATCAATTCGAACCCATTACCATGCAGCATTTCACCATTTTCTGAAAGCCCCAAAATTTTGAAATTTTTTAGTTTGGTCCCTGTCAGCATAACTTCTCAAAAACAAGTCCAAAAATCATGCTTCCAAAGCTGAAATTTGATGGATAGGGGCCGAAACTGCTTCTCTTAACATCATTTTCATGAAACAAACACTTAAAATTCACCGAGATCGCCCAAAACCTCACTGGTTTGAGCTTCATGAACAAAGACCGCCGAAAAACTGACGTTGTCGCCGGCGGTTGCTGGCAGTGACCGGCCAGAACACGTTGCCGGTGAGTGGAAGAGCTAGCCGGAGGTGGTGGTGGCTGGCTATGGCAGCAGGGAGCAGCAGAACTCACCAAAAGTGAAGCAATGTTTTTTAATGCAAAATGATGGGAAAGAGATGAAAAATGGAAGAAAAAGTAAGAGGGGCAATTTGGTAATTTCACATGTGGGGGGACACGTGTCAGCACCAAAATATTTCTGAAGGAGGAGGGGGCTACATCTCGAACCCACGCCCTCTTGAATCTGAATGCCCAAGCTTACCATTAAACCAAAGCTCATATCTGATTAGTAATACACACCATAAAGATTAATACTCCCCTTTTTCTTAAGAACAAAATTTTTTGCACTATAATTTGGCAAGTGTTACAAGAAATTTGTCTTCATGACCTAGGTGAAATTCTAGCTAGAAAGAGGAGATAGTGTTATTGCAAGGAAAATCAAGAAAAGAATGAGCTTAAAGTAGCAAGGTAGCTCCTTCTCCATTCCTCATATGCTATGTGTGTGCTTATACTTAGTGATTGCATACTTGATGAATTTTTATATTTTATGTTGCTATGAGATGATGTATGATAGTGTGAGATCTCACATGGAGCCTTAGTGGCTGAATATTAATGTTATGTATGATGACTTATAGGGTTTGGACATGGTGATCTTACCCTAATCATGATATTGAATATGATATGGTCATTAACCAACCATTTCAGGTGGATTTAGTAAGGATAAGTAAAAGGCAATAGCCTCTTAGATCTTTTAAAGGAGTAAAGCCAAAGAGACTTGGTTAGTTGGAAACTATAATATTTTGATGTATGTGACAAAAATTTAAGCATAAAAAATGTATTGTCATGTAACTTAGAAAATATGATGATGTGGTGCAAGACTTTCATTTTAGTATGTAATATAAGGCTCCTTAAAACATAAGTATGAATGAATGAGGCCATATTCAAAATTTATTATGTTGGAACTTATTCAATCAAATTTTAGTTTTATGAATATATAATTTCGTGAGAGAAGAGAAAATGTGAAAAAGTAAATATATGGACCTCAAGAATTTTGATCATTAGTGAAATTAATCTTAATATATCATAGTTTATCTTTACCAAATTTCATCAAATTTTAAGTTAAGTAGCTGCCCTTGTTTCCTTCTTAAAGTAAGAAGAATTATGTAAAACAATTTTTCTAATATGTATGATGTTGGGTGACACTTGAGGAACTTAATGGATAAATTTTTGGCTAAAATTTTATTAACGATCCCCTTAGATAATTATGAAGTATTATGAAAATTTTCATGTCATTTGGATTCCATTTAAGTGGGTTTTACACAAAAAATCCAAAACAAAATTATGATCTTGTGTGGTTCCGTATAACCATGATCATGGATTTATCTGTGGAGATAAATGAACGAATTTTAAATTGAAATTCAACATTCAATTAGCTATCACATTATTCTAGTTTCTTGAAAATTTTCATAATTTTTGGAGCTTCTTAGAATTTATTATGAATTTTCAAAATTGATAACTTTACCATATAAAGAATACCACCAAATTAGAATTTGTCTTCCCTATTCAACTATCTTCCCCCCCCCCCCCCCCCAAGTTTCCTTCATTTTATTTTTTTCACTAGATTGTGAACACTTGGATTACTTACTTAGAATCTGCTAGGTATTATGGTATGACATTATGCAACCAAATTCTAAGGTGTGGAATACCTTATTGATCAGTCACTTATTCTTCGAAGAGGACAAAAATGTTATTTAGACAATCCCTATTAGCTGTTTTGGCTGCAAAGATAAGTTGATATGGCACTAGGATAAAAAAAAAGGATATACAGTGAAGTCTGAGTATCATATCTGGTTTAAGACTAATCACCAACTCATGGGTCATCCAGTTCTTATCCCTTGGAAAGGTATCTAGCGTCTATCTCTTCCTTAAAAAATAAAGACTTTATTTGGACGGTTGGCAAAGGTGTCTTACCCACAAGATCCAACCTAGAGTTGTGTGGCATTAATGGTAATGCCCAATGTCCTTTCTGTAGTGAGCCCAAGGACATCAATCATTCTTTACTGATGTGCAGAAGAGCTTGGGTATGCTAAACTATTTGGAGGAATGATGATTTTCTACTTAGGGAGAGTTTCATTGAAGCACTAGCTGATGCACTTACAACTCTCCTTGCAACCTCCCTTGAAGAGTTCAATGCTCTTGCTTAGCGAATATAGGGCACTCATAACCAAGCGATATGGAATGATAGAATCATCCCTTCCAAGAGCATTTTCCAGAGTGTTGTCACTTTACTGGGTGTGTGACGTAATGTCCAAAACTTGAAACCTGGCGTTCACGTCCTCCTTCCCAGTGTTGATACTTCTGTAGGAAGTTAAATTTGTACTACGGACACTACAACTTTTCCTAATTGTAATAGGGCATGCTTTGGTATTATCTTTTGACACCATAAAGGTGACTTCATCTTAGCCCTTTCTAGTTATCCTTCAGGGATCCTTCCACTTGCTATTACGGAGTCCATCACTATCCAGAGTGCTCTAGAATGGGTTGTGCTTCATCTAGATTCCTCTAGAACTATTTTCTCGGATGCCTGGAATGTAACCAAAGCCCTCATAATTGATCTTCCTGATGAGACTGAGTTGGGAGTAATGTAAGATTTAAGTGGCCCAAGTGATATTGATTAGGTAATTAATTGGTTAAATAAATAATTAAACTGGCTAATTTCTAATTATTTGATTGATTAGTAGTTCCCTTATGTTTACTTATAACTAACCACTTGATGGGAGTGGTTAACAGAATATCTTATAATTTAGAATTTGAAATTATTAGATAATAAGTGGTTATCAGATTATTGTGATCATTATATGATAATAAATGTTTATTTGAAAACTGGTCCCTATCTTTGCCTATAAATAAGGGTTACATGTTATCTTCTAATCCATCACTAACACACATGTAAATTATGAAAGGTTATGAGATAGAAACTTAGTTTTTCCTCTCTCTCAGTTCTCCTATAGGAATCCAAGGGTTTATGACTATTAAGCGATGGATCAAGGAATGAATTCTTTCATAATTTGATAGTATTATATTTTATATAGCATGTGAGAATTTATGAGTTCTTAAGATTTGGAAAACTATAATTGATTGATGATTTCTATCATTAGGTTAGATAGAAATTAAGAAAAACACACATGTGGTATCAGAGCCTAGGTTTAGGAATTCATAATTTTCCATTAAGAAACTTGATCTTCCAATTATGAATTCTAATTTTTATTAAAATATTAAGATCCAGCAAGAAGCATGATCATCTTTGCAGATTGCAAGTCAATGTACAATATTGATATATCCATGGGAAAATTTCAATAATTAATGATGTCCCATTAAAGAATTATTATTTTTATCAATTATGAAGTTTTAAAAATTCATGTCCGTTGCATCATTGAAAAAACTCGTGCCATGTTTGAATTTTTGCAAGCTATATATATGAAAAATTAAGTTTTGTACATTGTCGTGGATACATTAATACTGTGTAACATTTAAATTAAGTTTTAATTTAAATTGCTACATTTATGTATATTATATGGATGACTTATTAATCATCGAATGACCGAGTTATAAAATTTGATGTTTATCAAATTATATAGCATTATTATTTATTTTGATATCTATATTACAGATAATTTGTTAGTCACCAACGTGGCCAAATTAGAAAGTTTTGATAGATTTCAAATGAAGTAAAATTCAAATACCCATAATTATGTGATGCTATTAAATGTTTAATTGTTGTTGTTTTATAGGTATATTAAAGTTCATTGATTGTAAAATATTTAAAGATCTGCCAAAGGTTGACTAGTCATTTTATAATAATGAACATAATTGTAGTTAATTTATATACCTAGTTAGACATGTTTAACATATCCAAAGATAGAAAATATGTTTGATTAAAATATATATAATGACTAATTATGTGAAATTGAACTTTAGCATTAATTATGTTTTGTTATTGTATATTAGCAAAGGTGAACATTAATATGCAATTGATTATTAAATGAATTGTTTTGAGAATCTATTGAATATAACTCAAAGCATTAAAGTTAGGCATATTATTTCTTGTTGTACCCATTTCTAATTACTTCATTCACATGTTCTGTCTATTCCAATTTTAATGGGTTAAAATTTTTCTAACTAGAGCAAACAAGTCCAATTCATTTTGGTATATTGGATCTTGATTGGACACTCTAGGTTAAGCGACTTGCTACTATTATTTATGCCAGTAGCAATGAAGAGAAGGCCAATTATAAGAATTAGGATAGGACAAATTGATGAAGCCTAATGTTTATGCGAATAAGCATAGTCAATAATATTAAATTAGATCTTTCCAAAATTAAAATTACAAATTTCTGGGATATTAATAGGTACCCTAACTGCCATGAAATTTGATGATTCTCGTACCATGCACGAACATGTCATTGAGATGACAAATATGACAACAAGACTTAAGTCCTTGGGAATGAATGTGGATGAGAATTTCCTTGTACAGTTCATAATTAACTCATTATCATTTGAGTTTGGCCCATTTCAAATGAACTGTAATACCATGAAAGGTAAAGGAAATGTGCATGAACTGCATAGTATGATAGTTCAGGAGGAAAGAAGGCTTAAGAATCAAGGAAATTTTGGTCCATTATGTGAACCATCAAGAGGGTTAGAAAGAAGAAAGAAAAGAAACATGAAATGAGTAAAGGACCACTGAAGCTAAATGAGTCCTTTTATTAAATCCACCTAAAGGGATGAAAGAATGACAAATGCCATTTTTTGTAAGAGGTTTAAGCATTTCCAAAAGGATTTCCAAAATGTAAAGCTTGGTTCGAAAAGAAAGGTAAGCATAATGTTTATGCATATTTCAAATCAAATCTAACTAAAATTCCTCATAATACTTAGTGGATTGACTCAGGATATACAACTCATGTTTCTAATACAATGCAGAGATTCCTTATAATACGAACCATATGCCTGAATGAGAAGTTTATCTTCATAGGAAACAAAATGAAAGCTCCAGTGGAAGTCGTCGGGACTTATCATTTAATCTTTGACACTGGACATCATTTAGACTTATTTGACACTTTTTATGTACCTAGTATCTCTCAAAATTTAGTTTCATTGTCTAAACTTGATGTTACTAGATATTCTATTAATTTTGGTAACGAATGATTAAGTTTGTTAAAGCATAACTATCTTATTAGCTATAGTATTCTTTGATAAAAACTAAATTTAGATAGTCTTTATGTTGAATCACTTTTGACCCTGCATTATAATATTGGTACTAAATGTGGTTTTATTGAAGAATGTTCTACTAACTTATGGCATAGGTGTAACACTTGCCAAAATATGATGCAAAATTTTGTTCTTAGGAAAAGAGACAATATAAATATTTTTGTTGTGTATTATTAATCAGATATAAGCGTTGGCTTAGTGGTAAGGCATGACATTCGGATGCAGGATGGCGTGGGTTCAAGATGCAGCTCCCTCCTCCCTTAAGAATATTTTTTGGTGTTGACACATGTCCCCCTTAATAGGTGAAATTAACAAATTACCCTTCTTACTTTTTTTTTTCTTCTTCCCTTTTCCGTCATTTTTCTCGTCAGAAGCCTTTCCTCCATTTTCAGTCTCTACTGCTTTTCTCTGCCACAATCAGCCACCACCACCTCCAACCAGCTCCTTCCTTTACCGGTGACTTGTTCTGGTTAGTCACTGCCAACAGTTGCCGACGACAATAGTAGTTTTTCGATGGTCTTCGCAAAGCCCAGAATCAGCAACTTTTCTGTGGATTTGGTAAGTTTTAAGCTTTTTTTTTTTTCATGAAAATGATGTTAGGAGAAGCATTTTCGGCCTTTTTTCATTGAATTTTAGCTTTGGAAGCATGATGTTTAACTAGTTTTTTAGAATTGTTCTGACAGGGACCAAAGTGAAAGGTTTTAAAATTTTAGAGTTTTTAGAAAATGGTGAAATGCTGAGATGTAATGGGTTTAAATTGGTCCTATAAAAATACTTTTAAAGTGTATAACATGAAACCCTATTTTTCATTATAGTTTTTCTTATATTGAAGGCAAGGGTATGGGATTTGGGATTAAAATGAAAACTCATAAAGTTTTTAAGGCATTAAATGTAAATTGGCGAAAAGTCTGGGAAAGTCAAGTGATGGAATCAAAGGATATGAGCTAGGGTTTGTTTGTAGTAATAATAAGGTAGAGGAATAATTTCTTACTTTTCAAATGGCGTAAGTAGCTCTTACGGGTGAGACAGTCACCCCAGGGAAGGCTTTGGATCGCTGGAAGTTAATGGTGCTCAGGTGCGCAGATAGCACTCTACAATACTCTTTGTATATGCTTTACTTTTCATTGTTTGTAAAGGTTCTAAAATTATCATTTTTAACTTTGGCATGACTATATTTTTATTAGAGTTGAGATTATGAACAAATGAAATCCCTTGATATATTAGATGGCTTTATGTATGGTTTTGAAAATGACTTTAGAGAAACCTCATGTGTACAGTTAGGAATAACCGCTTGGTAAATCATTATTGCAAATACAAATGGATTTTATGCATACTTGCTACTTTTCCTATGGATGCTTGTTTTTAATTCCATTATAATTAGAAGGACTAGTTAGGACACTAGCTGCCAATAGCAGTACTGTTAGCCCTTGGTACACCTAGGTAATGACCTAACTTGCAAGGCTAATGATGATGTTAGCCCTGTGTGACGGCAATCACATGAGGACCGATGAATGATAAACTTTCATGAGTTATGACCTCATGTCTGTTAGTTAGCTACCCTCGAGGATTGTGTATCCTTACCTGTTATGATTTGTCTTTGTTGCTGTGTGCCACACTGGATTAGTCCATAGTAGTCCTTCCCCCGAAAAGATATTCAAAAATTTATTGATCCCTTACGTATGGCATTTTAAATTTAATGTTTTGAAATGTGTGTTTTGCTAATTGAAACTGTTTAATAATTACTCGCAGATTAAATGTTATTCCCTTTTATTCAAAGATTGATTCACACTTGGTTATAACATATATTTGAAATTTTATTACTGATTTTGGGGTACTGTCTGCCGAAAAAATTTGTCTCAAATAGGGAGACAAATGACTTCCCGGAGGCTGCAGAGTAATTACAGGAGTCTTTTAGCGAGTCGCTTGGGAAATTGCGGAACCTATGTCTTTTTTATTATTTTGATATTCATGACTCATTTTTTATATGTATATAATTACGTGTTAGCCATTGTTTTATATTATGGGTTTGTATAATGACCACAGTTGAACTTTCCTTATTTGTTGTATATTGGATTTATGTTATATTGGATTGTGTTGGTGTGAGCAGAGCTCTCTTATATATTTGTATTGCCTTACAAGATATTTTAGAAATTTCAAGATGTCCTACTTACTGGGGAGGTTCTACCAAAATTTCTACAAAACTCCTTGTTTTGTATTAACCCCATATTTTTATATTAATTCAAGTTATACTACATATGGTATAAATTGTATAGTTTTGGCATGGTATTGAATGTCCCTCCAGTGTAAGGCTTGTAGGTTCAAGGAATTTCCTTGTGTCCTGTGCCAGTCCCACTCCAGGGATTTTGGGGTGTGACAATAGGCGTTTAGGTCATATTTCCAAGGAAAGAATGGAAATATTAGTAAAGAATGACATCCTTCTAAATTTAGATTTTACTGTCCTAAATACTTGTGTGGATTGTGTAAAAGGAAAACAAACGAAAAAAATCAAGAATGGAGCCACAAGAAGCACACAATTTCTTGAGATTATACACACTAATATTTGTGAACAATTTTGATGTCAATTCTTTCAATAAAGAAAAGTACTTCATCAACTTAATCAATGATTATTCACGGTATCGATATATCTATCTACTACATGAGAAATCTCAAGTTGTAAATGCCTTAAAAATATTAATAAATGAAATTGAAAGTTAATTGGATTGGAAAGTAAAAATTGCCCGATCAAATAGAGGTATATTATGAGAGATATGATGAAACTAGATAACAACCAGGTCCATTTGCTAAACTTCTTTAGAAATGCGACATATGTGTCACACCCCAAAATTTCTAAAGTGGGACTGGCACAAGACACGAGAAAATTCCTTGAACCTACAAGCCTTACGCTGGAGGGACATTCAATACCATGGCAAAACTATACAATTTACATCATATGTAATATAACTTGACTTAATATAAAAATAAGGGGGTTAATACAAAACAAGGAGTTTTGTAGAAATTTTGGCAGAACCTCCCTAGTAAATAGGATATCCCAAAATTTCTATAATATCCTGTAAGGCAATACAAACATATAAAAGAGCTCCGCTCTCACTAGCACAACCCAATATAGCATAAATCCAATATACAACAAATAGGAAAAGCTCAACTATGGTCCCTATACAACTCCAGACATATAAAACAATGGTTATCGTTCTAAATATATACATCTAAAAAATCAGCCATGAATATCAAACTAATAAAAAAGAATTAGGTCTCGCAATATCCTAAGTGGGGCTCACCAACAGAACTTCTTGTCTTTACTCCACTGCCTCTGGGAAGTCGTCTGTCTCCCTATCTGAGACAAAATTTTTCCAACAGATAGCACCCCAGAATCAGTAACAAAATTTCATATATAAATTGAAATCAAGACTTAGTCAAGAGTTGAATGAAATGAAATAGCATTTAAACTGTGAGTAATCACCGTTACAAATAAATAGTTTTAACTAAATAACACACTTTTCATAACATTGAATTTAAAGTGCCATACACAATGAATCACTAAGTTTCTGACGATCATTTCAGGGGAAGGACTACTAAGTACCCATTCAGTGTGGCACACAGCCACAAAAGGGCAAATCACAACAGGCAAGAATACACAATCATCGAGAGCAAATAACTAACAGGCGTGAGGTCGTAACTTACAAAAATTATCACTCGTTGGTCCTCATGTGATGACTATCACATGGGGCTAGCACCATCATTAACCTTGCTAGCTGGGTAAGGGCTAACAGTACTGTTGTTGGCAGTCAGTGTTCTATCTAGTCCTTCCAATGATAATGGAATTAAAACAAACATGCATAGGCGAATACAGCCAGTATGCATGAAATCAAATTGTCTTTCAATAATAGTTTATCTGGCAGTTGTTCATAATCGTACGTATGATGTTTCTCAAAAGTCATTTTAAAAACCATACATAATGCCATCTAATATATCAAGGGATTTCATCTACTCATCATTTCAATTCTAATAAAGTTTAGTCATGCCAAAATTAAAATGATAATTAATAAAAATTTCCAAATAATGAAAATTGAAGCATATAGAAAATTATAGGGGAGTGCTATCTGTGCACTTGAGTGTCGTTAACTACCAGCAACTCAATGTCTTTCCTTGGGTGACTATATCATTCTTACGAGCTACCTACGCCAATTGAAAAGTAAGGAATTACTCATCTTCCTTCTTATTACTCAAAAAAAATCCTAGCTCATATTCCATGATTCCATCACTAACTTTCCCAGACTTTTCATCAATTTATATTTACTGCCCTAAAAACTTTCTGAGTTTTTATTTTAGTCCCAAACTTCATACCCTTACCTTTAACCCAAGAAAAACCATGATGAACAATATGGTTTCATGGTAAACACCTTAAAACTCTTCTTATAGGACTAATTTAAACCCATTACATCTTATCATTTCACCATTTTTTGAAAACCCCAAAATTTCAAAACTTTTTAATTTAGTCCTTGTCAGAACAACTCTAAAAAACTAGCCAAAAATCATGTTTCCAAAGCTGAAATTCAATGGATAAGGGCTAAAAATGCTTCTCTTAACATCATTTTCATGAAAAAAATGCTTAAAACTCACCGAATCGTAGAAAAGTCATTGATTTTGAGCTTCGCGAAGATCGTCAGAAATCCACTGTTGCCGCCGGCAACTGCTGGCAGTGACCGACCATAACACGTCGCTGGTGAGGGGGGGAACTGGTTAGAGGTGGTGGTGGCTGGCCATGATAGAGAGAAGTAGCAAAAATTGAAAAATAGAAGAGAGCTTTTAACGAAAACACAATAGGAAAAGGAAGAAAAGAAGAAAAAAAATATGAAGGGCAATTTGGTAATTTCACCTGTGGGGGGGACACGTGTTAGCACCAAAATATTCCTAAGGAAGGAAGGAGCTACATCTTGAACCCACACCCTCTTGAATCTAGATGTCTTATCTTACCACTAAGCCAAAGTTCATATCTAATTAATAATACACAACACAAATATTAATACTCTCCCTTTTTCTAAGAACAAAATTTTGCATCATAATTTGGGAAGTGTTACAATAGGGTGCTCAATATTACACCACAACAAAATGGTGTATCAAAAAGATGCAATAGGACATTAATGGATATGGTTAGGAGTATGACTCATTGTGGATTTATGCTTTAAAAACTGCCATTTATTTGTTGAATAAGGCTTCTAGTAAGGTAATTCCAAGGACACCTTTTGAATTGTGGACAGGTTGGAAACCTAATTTAAGGCACCTGCAAGTTTAGGTTTACCTGGCAGAATTAAGAGTATACAACCCATAAGAAAAGAAACTGGATACAAGAACAATCAGTGGATATTTCATTAGTTACCTAAAGGGTATATATTTTATTATCCTAACCATAGCACAAGAATTGTTGGAATTGAGAATGCCAAATTCATTGAAGATGGTGAAACTAGTGGGTGTGAAGTTCCACAAAATGTGGAAATTAAGGAAATAAGAATGCAAGTTCTATTAATTTGCAATTCTTCTTCCTCGAATTGTTAAACCACAAAACAATAAAAAGAATAACAAATTAATGATCCCATTGTTTGCAGTGAACATGTAATAAATAAGCCACAACAAGTAGCATTAAAAAGATCTTAAAGGGAAAGAAGACCAACTATCTTTAAAGATTATGTGGTTTATTTACATGAGTCAGAAGATGACTTAGGAATAAATAATAATCCAGTTTCATCTTCATAAGCCATTAATAATGATAATGCTGATAAATGGTTAAATGTCATGAAAAACGAGCTAAATTCTATGGAACATAATAATGTGTGGGACCTTGTAGAGTTTCTTGAAGGTTGTAAGAGAGTTAGATGCAAATAGGTCTTTAAGACCAAACATGACTCTCATGGCAACCTTGAACGTTATAAGGCCAGGCTTGTTGTCAAAGATTTTACTCAAAAAAATGGTGTTAATAATAAGGAGACATTTTCACCAGTCTCTAAAAAGGACTTTTTCAGAATTATCATGGCATTGGTAGCTCGTTATGATTTGGAGTTACATCAAATAGATATGAAAACTGCATTTCTCAATGGAAACTTAGAGAAAGAAGTTTACATAGATCAACCAATGGGGTTTTTAGTTAAAGGAAAGAAATAAATGCTGTGTAAACTAAAGAAAACAATATATAGACTTAAACAAGCTTCCAGGCAATGGTATCTCAAGTTCAATGATACTATTTTTAACTTCGGATTTAAAGAAAACACCATCGACCTATATATCTAAAGGTCAATGAGAGTAAGTTTATATTTTTGATTCTGTATGTTGATGACATATTGCTAGTAACTAAAGATCATGGTCCATTACATGAGACCAAGAAATTTCTCTCTAACAACTTCAAACTAAAGGATATGGGAGAGGCAAACTATGAGATTGGGATAAAAATATTCTGAAATATATCACAAGGATTGTTAACTTTATCTTAGAAGGCATATATCAATAAAATTTTAGAATGATTTAGAATGGAAAAATGTTATGCATTTGCTATTCCAATTCAGAACGAAGACAAATTTAGTCATATGTAATGTCCAACAAATGATTTGGAACAAAAATAGATGGAAGCAATTCCTTATGCATATGTCATTACTGATGTATGCAAAGAAAGTTTTTAGATACTAACAAGGAGTTAAAGATTAAATACTTGTATAGATATTTAAATTTCATTTAGTAAATACAATGGGATCCACTTGTATTATTGGCTGAAAAGGCCATTTAATGAAAGATGAACTTGTGGCTTGCTTTGAAAACACTACTCATTATTTATGATTATGAAACTTTATTTTAGAACTTAGAATTGTCAACAGTATTGCCAAGTGGCTAAAAATTTATTGTAATAATTTCACTACTATCTTCATTTAAAGACGACAATTTTAAGGTATTAAGTATATAGAATTGAAATACTTTGTCGTTAAAAAAGAAGTTCAGAAACATATAGTGTCAATAGAACAAATTAGCACTAACCTTATGATAATTGACCCTTTGACAAAAGGGTTCTCGCCTAAGATATTTAAAGATCATATCATAAATTTGGGCATTATTAATAATAAGGATTGTTAAACATTATTAAAGTATTATATTTTGACACAGTGAACTCTTTAATAGATGTTTTTTTGATTTACCTGTTAATTAAGTATTATATACATGAATGATCATAATGATAATAACAACTTTTGTCTTTATTAAAGATATAATGTGGGGACAATTATGCACTTCTTACTTATAGGTCATAATAAGAAGAAGGGACAGATGTAGTACATGGAAGAGAGTGTGTCGATTACCCTTATCTATGATGAATGATGTAATCATTGTATGAGAAATTATTCATTTCTATGCACATTAAGATTTAAGTGGCTTAAATGATATTAATTAATTAATTAATTGGTTAAATAATTAATTAAATGGGCTAATTTCTAATTAGGTAATTGAGAAGTAGTTTCCTCATATTTAATTATAACTAACCACTTGATGGAAGTAGTTAATAGAATATCTTATAATTTGGAATTTGAAATTTAAAATTTCTAATTATTAGATAATAAGTGGTTATCAAATTATTGTGATCGTTATTTGATAATCAATGTTTATTTGAAAATTTGTCCTTATCTCTGCCTACACTGATGTACATGTAAATTAAGAACGATCAAGAGATAGAAACTCAATTTTTCATCTCTTTTAGTTCTCCTCTAAGAATTTAAAGGTTTACGTCTATTAAGCCATGGATCAAAGTATGAATTTTTTTATAATTTGATAGTATTGTATTTTGTATAGCATGTAAAAATTTATAAATTTTCAAGATTTAAAAAAATATAATTGATTAATGATTTCTATTATTAAAGTTTAGATAGAACTTAAAAAAAACTCATAACTAGTTCTGCAAGACTGTTGCGGTTCACTTTCACAGATCTCTGTTAGATGGATTAGGAGACAACCTAACATGGGAGCTCACAACCTAGCTAGAACGTCATTCATTTTGCTAGTCTTCAAGTTTGGAACTATTGTCGTGATGTTATTTCTTCTTAATGATAGTATTTTTTGTCGGCTTAAAAAAACATAAATATAATCTGAAAGAAATTAATACCAAATTAGAAAATCATTCCGTAATACAAATCCACATATTCATTTGTAGATAGGTTTTTTTGCTTTTTAATCGTCAAACTAAAAAGAATCATTCATTTCAATTATGAAACAGTTATTATTGACGTAATTATATTTATTAATGGGGTATATAATTAAATTGAGTTTGGAAAAAATATTAACTATTGAATAAATTAATATTTAGGAAAATTAAGCATAAATTATTTGATAAAGTAGCGTTATAATTAATAATTGTTACATATAATTTTCTCTTATAAAACCCAAAAGGAACTGTAAAACAGAGTGGGGGATCAAAAGCGTCCAAAATCTGAGATTCCTTTCATATGTATGAGACAATGGAGCAGACTCAATTAATTGCGATGATTCGTCCGGTAGCATCATATGGGAAACAATGATCAGAAAATTGTAAAATTTATATTCGCAATTTGTTTTACTTTAATGCTTCTTTTAAAGCTGTAAAGTGAGAATGTTGACCCAAAAAACAAAAAGAAAAGATGTACAGTGAGAAATTTTCGGGTCATTGTCTAATCTTTCATCGCCCAAGACAAGGGGAGAGTGATTGCCCGGTGTACCTCTGCAACCACGATGGAAAAAGTCAAAATTTTTAATAAAAATTTAATATGCAAATTTTCTATTTAGTATAATAAAAAATTGATAATAAACCCAAAAAATATTGTACTTAATTTTTTAAAATATATTTAGACAATTGAAATTGAATTAATATATAATAAAAACATTAACATATTAAATAACTATTTGATAAAACTTGTGCTTTATACATTTACGGATTGCATTTTATTGCTAAATTTATTCATTTGAATTTCTTGTGCGCAAACCGCAAATTAAAAGGAAACAGAAAAAGAGAAAAAATAGAGACTAAATATTATGTTTGGGAGGGTTTTTAATGGAAATTGCTGTTCTTTTACATGCATCAATGAAAAAGTGAGGATGGTAAAGCGTAGAATAACAAAATATGTGTCACTTTATTAGTTTAATAACAAAGGAAGGAGGGTTATTAATGGAAATTGAATAACTTACATAATATTTTTTTAATATTTTTCTTATAAATATAATGCTACTATATACTGAGCTTTTAATAAAAAAAATATCATATTAATTATACCACTTACCATTTTATTCTATCTCAAATCTCATAATTTAAAGGAACAAAAAAAAAAATTAAATAACAAAGACAACCTTAAAGTTATTTTTTTGTTATTTTATTTTATTATAAAATTAAATTTTAAATATTAATATATTTTAAATTAATCATTCTATTTCGTGTCATTTTATTTTTAGATATGTATGAAAATATACCCTGAATAATGAAGGTCTATATGGTCTTGGTTTGTTGGGAACGAAGAAGTACACATATACCTAGAAAATTAATCTGCATTGAAGTTGAGTAAATATAATTCAAGATTATAGGAAAAACTTATGTTTTAGTTTGCAAATCGAAGAAATTTTGCAAACATGCATTTTCAACTATCCAAATACTAATGTAAACATATTATTATATTATTTTATAAACAATGTACAATGGCCAAGAAAGAAGAAGAAGGGATCGGACTCACAGGCCCATTTAAATGGAGCCCACACCTCTCGAACAAGAGATGATGAAAGTGCATTTCGCTGCTTAACCACAATACGACCCCGTATCACTGTAAAGGTAATAATTATAAGTTCATAAAATTATCTTCACAGAAATAATGCAACTGTATATGAAGCTCGAAGCCTATTCAAACATAATGCTTCTGATAATATTTATCACAGAAGCTAACTTTTCGGCGCGAACCAAATCAGGTCATAACTGTTTAACCTACATTCAATAAAATTTTTTTTTTTCCCTTGTAGGAGCCGTGGAATGTGTTTCACTTGTAAACTTGGAATGCGAAAAGATATAGATAATGAAAACCTTTCAAATTGATAATATGGTAGCCACTACATGCGAGAAAAAAAAAAAAGCTATGTCCCACGTGCCAACTTGGACAAAATAGGAATGGGGTGAGAGAGGCTCGAACTCTCGACCTCAGGATAACTCAGAAGCTATGAGACCTACGCGCTAGCCAACTGCGCCACCACCCCTTCGCTGATTTAGGACTGACAATGTTTTTACTAGAAGGATAAATAAAACTTGAGCATTGATGTATGTAGAACGACAGCAGTACATAGAAACCTATAAGCAGCAATTAAACAGTAGAGCTAAAGCTAGCAGTTTGAGACGACGTACTCAACCATCCACTGTGATTTGTATAAATGGGAAATTGCTATCTATCATATTACTGTGTAGGTCAATAGACAGGACAATTTAAGACATCAACAAGAATCCGCTGTCGTTCTGTTGGAATATTGCGAATGAATAAGGTTCTTCTTTGAGACGCGGTACAGATCAGTTGCTCATGTTTGTTTATTGTGACCATTCAAAAATAAATTTTTTGTTTTTTTTTTCGTATAATAGTTTTTTGCTATATCTGGAATACGATGTTTAGCGTGGATCGTTAGCGAAGTGGAGGACCAATATACCAACGGTTAGTACTGATGAAGGGAACCGGTGACGGAATTGCTGGAGTAGCAACTGCAAGTCCAATCCCATTCAAACCTCACGAAATCGCCACCTAATCATCCTTATGTATTATGCAACAGGCAGGAGTAAGAAAATAGGGGCAATCATATCTGTATGTAATTGTAAATTTTTTCTCATTTATGTCCCTAACTATAAACAGTTTTCATGATGAGGAACTTGGCAGCTGCTTTAAGTCTCTGAATTTCGATATTGATTTTCCTACATTTTCTCAAGCGAATCTTAAATATGAAGTGTTGAATCAATTTCTTTTTATTTTACCAAATTCAGTAATTAAAATGATTGATTTTGGTATTTTAATTTTAAATATAAACTATTAAATCAACATAATTCTTTAATATTAACCCCATTCGCGTGTTTATGATAAATAACTTCCCCTAAGAATATAAGAAAGCAAGGAAAACTGATCTTACGTGGTTGTCTTAAAAGGCCAGCGAAGAATTTGCTGTTAAGCGGTCCAGGGTACGGGTGGCTCGTAAGGTCCGAAGGCCCAATACATTGGCCCAATATTTCTGTTTCCTTTCTTTCCTGACAACTTCATTTCTTCATGAAATGTACATGAAGAAGCATGCAGATTAAATGTTGTACAACATTACAGTTAAATTTACTTTTAGTTAATTTCCTTTTTATAATATATTTCATACTTGCTGCATAACATATAATCCAGGTTCGGAAAAAAAAAAAAAAAAAAAGGTAAGAGTTAGAAAAGTAATCAAATGTTTACATACTAAAAATTAAGAGATTTTGCGTTCAGATTAGAGGAGCCAAATGTGGGAGAGAGAGAGAGAGACAGAGAGAGGAAGGCATCATCGTATTCATAGATGGAGATGCGTGTCAGGATTGATGGGGCTTGACATATCCGTACATATTAAATCACTCTTTTCAGGGACAACCATGCCATCATCATCACTTTCTTTTTCGTTGATGGGTCCCTTCACTCTAATTTCCTTTTACTCTTTGGTGAATGCTACAAATTTTTTATGTGAATTACTCACATGACACCAAATACTCGGGTTCTGACGTAAGCCTGAGGGCGACATGACCTCACCTTCCAAGGAGGACTAAATTACAAATCAAATATTACTAATCAATGCTTAACAGTAAGTAATCTCACCCAAAGTCAAAAGTTCGCAAACCATACTTATAACTCAGCACGGTAGTATTTAATGAATCACACAACCCCATTTGAGACCCTCGTGATGTTCATCATGGTCGTTCCTTGACTCAATCTCCTGCAAGGTCACGTACTCCGTACTCCGTAGCTGTGGCAGCATACACAGAATACTGAGATACTCTTTCGAACCCAAGTTTTATGGGCTTACCTACCTCGTCCATTTATGCTTACTATTTACTACTATGTATATACATAGATTTCCGACAACAAAAAATTAATTATCTTTACGAAGATAAAAATAAGACGGAACAAAATTTTTTATTCCTCGTTAGGGAGAGATATCTTTTGTTGGTGGATAAAAATAATATAAGGAGGAATAAAGTGGGCTATCATGCATAAATGATGCGAGATGGTAGTGAAAAAATGGGGCTAAATAATATGAGGAGATATAGTGGGACCGAATGGGAGTGATGATGAGTGAGTTGTGTTGATTTGTGTTAAAATGGGGGTGGTGAGGCCTGAGGGAGTGGGCATGATGAGGAGGGAGGGAACATAATGAAGAAAAGGACGGTAGGGTGTTGGCCATGTCCCACCCTCAAGCTCCTCCTCCATCCCCTTTGCTTTTTCTATCAAATCTCAATGTCAAACCTCTCCCTCTCACACCTCTTATGAGCCTCTTCATTCTTTTTTGGACTCTTCCAGCTACCAATTAATTGCCTTTTCTGCTTTATTTTTTTCTATTTCTTTTGTTTATATTTTTATCCGAGAATAATAAAAACCTACTTCTTATTCCTTAATTTCGGGCTATGAAAGTGCCATTCTTCTCTCTCTCTTTTGGGGTTAATTTGCCTCTCAAATCAGAAATTGCTCCAGGGCTTCTTCAACATGAATGTTCGTAGTTAAGTTTTCATATTACAATGCTGTAGCGGTGCTCTCGTATTCTAGATACATGACATTGTTATTTGTTAGCATCATTACCGTTTTGAATTCGCCCTTCTACTCTGTGTGTGTGTGCGTGTGTGTATATATATATATATAATGAAGCGCTGCTAACAATGAAGACGGAAAACAAATGAGAAGAGAAGAACTTGGGGGACAAGGGGGGACTCAAAAGCTGGTGGATTTTACATGTGTATGTGGGTGACATAATCTGCACGAGCAACGCAGCGTCATAGCTAAAGATGCGTAATGTATACCTTATAAATGTCTTTGTGATGATCCTTTTGGTTGGGACACAGTAATTTGATTTTGGATGGCTAGGGTTACAGGAAAAATAGCAATAGTGGCAGACAAAGTAGGGTTCAATATGAAAATCACCTCTGACCCACTCAGACGGACATGAGATAATGTGAAATATATAGCAATCTTCCACCGGTAACAACTAACAACTCCAACTAATCTCCTCCGTTTCAAGTACTGCATTATTTTCTAAGCCTTTCTAAGTTTATGAAGTGAATATTTATTTGTTTCACTAGTAAAATTCAAACTCACTTCTGGTGGCCATCTTTGTCGGAAGGGAATGTCATCGCTGGATATGTTTCTGAAAGGTGAATATTATACGATGCATCAAATCTATGATATATATATATATATATATATATGTATATACATATGCTATCTGTCTAATAAAAGAAGCAGGAAAACGGGGAGTGAAAGCAAACAAGAAATGAACGAAAAAATAACTGAGAAATGAATGTGATGATTTTATGCCTTATACACGTCCAGCTAGGTAGCTAGGTAGCGTACTATACTGGATGAAGAATATAAAGAAAAGAACGGCATAGGTGCGACATCCTTTAGAAATAGCACAGTTGGGCGCATATTCCACAGTCACAGGGATGGAAAAGGCGTAAATTGCTTGATTAATGGCATGGAATCATGAGTAACACAATCTCTAAAACGAGATTTTGTAGGATACATATATTATAATCTAATAAATGATATCATGTGTCCATATATGGCTTTGTCTTCATGTGGCATCAGGTACTAGATGAATTGATACTTTTTTTTATTTTTTATTTTCTTCTTTTAAGAGTGAGGGGATGGATTCAAGTGAAGAGGGAAACGGTGCAGCCTTTTTCCATGAGGATGCCAAAAAGTTGTTCGTCTTTTTGAGCTTAGGCTCAAAATTGTAGGGCACTGTGTGTGCGTGAAAGAGAGAGAGAAATAGAAATAAGGGAAAGGGAAGGGAAGAAGGGTTGGGGGGCATGCCAGTTTTCCCTCAAGTTTGAGGCTTTGACAATACTCTGTCCTGCAAGACTGAGGAAGGAGAGAGAAAACCATCATTGCAAAGACTAGTTTTATACTGGTATGGGCCACCATCATGCTCAATGCAATATCAAGGGTAGGAAGCTGCATCAATTTTGAGTCATTGGATTAGATTAAACTTTATAGTGGCATACTGTTAAAAAATTATTGAATTAACTTTAAATGGTTAGAATTATACATTTTATTTAATAATATTAATTAGATCAGCATATTTATATCTCAAAACTAGCAAATTATTTCCCCCAACTGCCATATGCATGTCAATATTTAGATTTTTAATTAATAATATCGGTCCAAAAATGATTATATAGCTAGAATAAGACTGAAGAACTACAAAATCTATAAATAAGCATAATATTATCAAAATTTCGTCGAACATTAAGTTACACTGTGCAAAATAGACAAAATTGCAGACATTGAAATACTTTTTATGAGTCTTTCAAGTTATAATATTTACATGTACATCAAACAAAGTCACTTCTTTTCTCATTTTTGTGGTGTATGTTGCTATGAGAAATATGGTTTGATATTTGAATTTTTTTAGAGGAGGTTGTCAGGGCAGGATCAGAATATCATATATAGAATCAGATTATTAGGAGTGTGATTTTAATACGAGTTTTGATCATATATATTAATATCGGCATATCATTTTCTATAGTCGAACTGTAAGATCAAGATCGAGATATATTGACAAACATGATCACTGCATTTGTAATTTCTCACAAGGCCTGACCCCTCACAAATCTCTCAAAATCTAACCAGTACTCATTTTAATTTGGGATATATAACTGATTAAGAGGTCCTTAATGCATGACTTTTCCAAATATTCAAGCTTTTAAATTGATTATACCTGCCGTCTTCACAATAATTAAAGCTGTTTGCGAATCTTTATCACAATAATAATTTTCTCTTCAAATTTTGATCTGTCTTTAACTAGTTTATGAAAAAAGTTAATCTTAAAAAGTGTATCCCTTTTTTGAAAGTACCTAAAATTCTTATGTTTTTTTCATATTGATTCTCCTGTCTGTCGCATCTTCACCTATATAAAAGTGATTTTTAAAAATATTTGAAGGCCATCCTTTGTCCCCCTCCCCCCCCCCCCCCCCCCCTTCCCTTTGCATCATTTCAAAATTAAAACCAAAGGTGAAATATGTATAATGGAAGTGAAAAAGATCATGATCCATCAATCAATGAAATGAAAAAGATTACCTACTTTTGATAGATTATATATATATATATATATATATCTCCGATTCATGTAAAGACAAAGCCTATTTCACAATTATAACGGTTCCAGAGGGAGAGTGCATGCTTAGACAGAGCTCCTTTTCTTTCACTTTCTTTTTGGGCAAAGTGCTTCAGAAAATCGAAAAATTGATGCATTATATATGGCTGTCATGTGTGAGCATATCAATGGCCTTTTTCCCTCACAATGATGTTCCACAGAATGGTTAATTTCTTTTTTTTTTTTGGTTTTTATCTTCTCCATATATAAATCTATTTGTGTTTGTCGCTTGTTGAACATGGATTGTTTTAAAGTTAAACCTCGCAAAAGAAGGTGAGACACACAGAGTTATTAGACCATGATGTACACATATATGAAGAAATGCAACTTTAACTGAAAACAATCATGGTATAGAAATGATGGCTCTAAGCTTCACAGTACATTATTAATAATCTCTTTTACATGTTGCACATCCCTTTTCCACCCGCAACAAAGCAATAGTGATCTAATTGGACGTTAAACCATAATTTTCGTATTCGTAAGATTATTTGTATTTGTAACTAAGCTAAATAATATTTATGGGGAGTCGACCAGCAAATTTGAATCCTCTTGCTAGTTATTTGTCCCATCATCACTTTTAAACTGGCTAACAGATTTCCAAGATCCCAGTTTCATAAACCCTTATACAAGGTATAAAATTGTCTCATCCATCAGCGCAATACAATACGCCTCCTCTTTGTTTTACCCTGATCGATGTTTAAAAGATACCCACATATAATTAAGGTGTATAACAGGAAAGAGGGAGAGATTGAGACTAATTCAAGGGGCATTTTTATGAATGTTTCTTTTCATTTTTTAACTCTAATGAATCCCAACGAAATCCACCCAACGAACACGTTGGAAATTTCTTATGGGGCAGTTGCCCACATATTCACGGTGGCATATATATGATTATGGTGAATGTATTTTCTAATTTTTATTTTTTTAAATAAATTTCAAAGAGAATAAGGCTGAAGTTACTCAGAGTGTATATGACTATAGTTTCGTCTCATTGTGTTTATTGATTAAAAAAAACTACCTCTTCTCTCCCAAAATTTACAAAAAATTGCAAGTCGTAATTGATGATTATATGGTCATGCGTGTTTGTTTTGGATTCATTGTTTATTATACACCTCTAATATTTCAAAAATTCGAAAAAGGGAAAACTCTCGACAAATATTAAAATATATGGCTTTGTCGTGAATCGGTTGATGTACAAGCAGGACATAGTTGCGTCAAATTTTTTGTTTGATTTGAAAAACGTCCTTATTAATTGAAGGCGTGAGTGTATGGACCCATACATACAACACCCGTCCATGTGTTCTATACTTTTATATATGGGGTACAATTTTAAAAAAGTGAAAAAAAATGACACATGGATGATACCTTTGATTTCAATTAAACAAGATTGCGGCGGCTAACGATTCCCTAAATCTCGCCACCAATTACTCCTAGAACCTACAATTTTTTAAGCGACATTAAATATAAAAAGAGAAAAAGAAAGAGAGGAAGAAGTAGAAGAAGGGAGAGAAAGGTGTAGAAGGAAGCAGACAAAATCAAAATTAAAAGAAGCATACCGGGAAGAGAGAGGCCATATGGATATGGGTTTGTTTAATCTATACTGCAAATTGTACATTCTAGTATTCACACACAAGTCAAAAGTAAGACACTATATTAGCTAGATAGCAAAGAGACACAATTCAAGTAATAAACAATATGAAACCACCATATTCCTTTACTATATATTAATGTATACGATCAAAAACATAATTGAAAATGAAGAAAAAGGAAGCAAAATGAGAAAGGAGGAAAGCTAGCAGCTGGCTATTATTTACACATATTTGAATGGACCCAAAGGACCCGAAAAAGAAAAACAAAGAAAAAAAATTATTAAAAAAAAAACTGTTTAATTAAGTCGATGGTCATGGTTAAGATGAGAATACGGAGATTCCCTCTTTCATGCATTAGCCTGATATTGATGAGATATTACTATCTGCTTTTTCTTATTCGTTTTCTTTCGGTGGATGTGGTAAATTAATCAGATGAACAATTAATCCATGATTCCACCATACCTTCAGTTCTTGGTGCAGCAGCTACACACTCCGGCCCCTTCTCTCCATTAAAGTTATCCGAAGAAGCCAAGTAGTTTACTATCCCATTTGTGCCTCGCTCTGTGCTGCTATAGTTGGCCCCACTGAGAGACCGCACAAGTGATCCATGATCTCCATCGTTGTTCGCACCCATGTTACCCCTCCTCGTCATTGCTCCATCCGATGATGTCGAAACCATGTTGTGATGAAGCCCGCTGACGTTGGCGTTGACATGCGAGTGGTTTAACCCCAATTCCTCTAACACACCCATTTTGAGATGTGAATCAGCAGTGAGCGGAATTCCCAAAGAGGCTGGAGGCTTTGGGGGAAGAATGGAGGAAGCATTTGCAGGAGGGAATTTGGGTGGTGGTTGGAGGATGGATTGGAAGTTGAGAATTGGGTTGTGCATGTTGTTCACGTTGAGAGCAGAAGGCTGCTTCAGAAGGCCTAAATCAGAAGACAGTTGGTAGTTAATGGAAGTTGAAGAATTTGTAGTGGAAATAGAAGGTAAGGTGTCAACCATTGAGGAAGTTGTTGGAAATGAAGGCATTGGAGAAGAAGAAGAAGGAGAGGAGGAGGAGAGAAATGGGTTCGGAGGGGGAAGTTTGTGTGGAAAAGGTCGAAGAAGATAAGGAGGCAAAGGAGGGTCCAAATGGGGAGAATGAGGTCTTAAAGTAGAAGAAGGAGGAGCAGAACCAAAGAGGTCCAAACGGGTTCTCGGGAAAGGAGAGGAAGTGAAGGGGGGTGCTGGGATCCCGGTAAACTCCTGAACCATGGCTCGGAAGTTGGTAGTGTCCGTAGTGAGCACAGTGGTAGGTGCACGCCTAGAAGCTCTGGACCTCTTCTTCGGGTTTCGACCCACGTTGCTATTGGTGCTGTTGGAGTGCGCTTGATCATTGGCGGCTGACACCGAAAGTAATCCTCGCGAAGAACTTTCTGGAGGCAGAGTGTGCTGTGTGGTGGGGAAGGCACCGCCTCTGCTTTGACTTCCCAATTGACTCGTCAAGAAAGCCTGGTTTTGTGCTGAGGGGGAAGATGGCATCAAGGCGCCAAGATCGGCGGATCTACCAGGTTTGGACCACACCATATCAAGGTTCAGAAGGGGGTTCGGGTTGGAAAGCGACGGTGATCTTTGAATGGGATCGGGATTGAAGTAATTTGACAAAGGGTCCAACATGTGGGTGTGGTGTTGGTGCTGAGGATGTGGGCTAGCAGTGAAGGGACCAACATGGGTGGGTGGGTTGTTCAACAAGGCGGAGTAGGATTCGGCGCGTGAATCATAATCTTCGTCACCGCCGCTGGAGGATTGCATACTCCCACTGTTACCCGAATCCATGAGGGTAAGAGAGAGAGCAGAAAATGGAAAGACGTGAAAGAGAGAGGGAGAGATGTGGAGGGGTGCAGAGAGATTTTGGTGACTTACTTACATATACCCATTTAAGAGGACGCTACAGAATGAGGTATGGAGCGAAGAGCAAAAAAGGAATAGATATTACTGGTTCTGGAAGGAAAAGCTTTCAGAAAAAGTACCCACCACGTCTTCAAGACTCTGATCTGCAACCCCAACAGTGCTCGTCTCACTTTTACTTTGTCTGAGTTACAGGATATACGTACAGAAGAGAATAAACATCAAATTTATTACTAGCACAAAGGGTGCCCGCACTGGTGAATTTCTGTGCTTGGGTTGGGACTTGAGAAGATCTCGTTGTCCTGTATTAGGGTTTCAAAGAGAAGAGAGAAGAGGAGAAGAACGAGATGATTCTCTTGACCCTTTTTCTATACTAAAAGGGAGGCTGCTTGTGCTTGCGGGTTCACCCAGAAAAGATCAGAGTGGGGTAGCCATGCCATGGGAGAAAGAGAGAGAGAGAGAGAGAGAGAGAGAGAGAGAGAGACCAAGGGTGGCGATGGAAGGTTAGATGGTCAAAGTATGTGGGAGTTGTGGTTTTGATTTGGTATGTGAATTGGAGAAAAAATATAAGTATAAGGGAGGCTGTACATCAGAGAATGTAGAATTCATTAAAATATTATTATATTTGGTTCGTGTTAGATTTTTCGGAATAATGAGGTGGGCAAGCAACCAAATCACAGCGATGGTTGTTGAATTGCATAAACTTAAGCCGAGCACCATTCCTTTCGAAGCCAATAATACTACACAAACGTATGTAATAACTAAATTATTTATTTAAACCATATATATAAATATATTTATTCAGGTTTTTATATATATGTTTGTATGTATATATATATGAACCTTCTTTTCCAATATCTTTGACCCAGTCAGAATTAATGATAAAAGTTTCAGTAGAAAAAAAAAAGAAGAAAAAACCTCTCATAGACAGGGGATTATAAAAGCTCAGAGAATCTTTCACAGTAATACTGGGCAGAAGATGAAGAAGAAAAATCATGATATATTTATACAATCATGTAAGCTTTGAATAATGTTTTCTACCTTTAGCTGATATTTTTCTTGGGACTTCTATTATTGGTGCTTGTGATTTATCTGATCTGTTAAGACTGTCTTTTTTTTTTTTTTAATTTATTATTATATCATAATTTATATTATCTATTCATACTATATATAAGTTCAAAATCATTCAGATGAATGCAAAAATCTCTATTATTAGACTACTCTTCCAATACCCTGTTAAGGCTGTCTTTTAGGAAAGAATAAAAAGTGCAATTCTATTATTACCTGGCGCTTCCTCTTATTGCTAGACGGATATGAATCTGTTCAACAACACGAGTTCGCTGCAACCATCGAAACTAAAAGGAACCAAAACTCTTTTTTGATGGAGCATTTAATTTCCCCCTCCTGGTAATAACACGTTATTTAATCTTCTACAAAATATTGGTCTTGCTTCAAAGAATTAATATATATTATAGCCAGCGTTTCTTATCATTTTTACCAATATTAATACACACCCATGGAAGAGTGTTTGCCCCAACCGTTAATTCCTCACGTCTTCTTAGTTTACACGTAATTTATTTGATTCCCCTCAAACCATGTTTAACTCTTCTGCGCTCTAACCACTCGACAACCATTTAAGTTATCCTTAACGTGCAACAACATGGTCCTCATATTGTCTTTTTTCTATATTCTAAATTCCTACCTTCTTTTTAATTAAAAAAATTATTACTGTATTTTACATTCTTCGAAAACTTTCATTTAGTGTGATATAAACCCTATAACCTTACTAAAAACGCGTAGTCAATGAGACATAATAGCCGTATACCACGCTGTCAGAATTCACATAGTTAATTTCATTTTGTTGGGTATTAAAATAAAAATCATAATTAACGTACAGCCTGTTAGATAACTCAATATTATTATATTAAGCCATGCTGAATTCTTTTTTTATATATTATTATTTCTAGAGCTACCTTCATGTTTCCATATCGGTTGTTTTCAAAAAATAATATACCGAATTAATACATGTCAAATAAAGAGAGAGAGAGTTGAGATTATTAATTGAAAAGATCCCGAATTGATGCATGTTGTGTGCAAAAGGTCCAAAGGGACATTGCTTCACAAGTGAACTATAGCAATAAGGACACGTGGAAAGAATTAATGTGGCCAAAACTGTTGAACTAATAATGTGTCAATGAAGTTACTTGAACAAGTGAAACTAGTTTAATTAGTGTATGAGGAGATGATGTGTTCACCTCCCCTTCACCTAAAAAGATATGTTGATATATCAAAGATTAGGAAATGATGATGGGACCTCTACTTATTTATCATTAACCATATATTGTTGCCTACCGACCGTCTGATTTTCTGATTCATCATATCATCAATTAATATCTCTCTCTCTCTATATATATATATATCCCCTAATAATAGAATATCGAATCCCAGAGAAAGAGGCTCTAAATTTTGTGACACAGGGACCCCTCCTACTTCTGCCTTTGTCTACCTTAACACTATTCCGCATGTGCAGTCTGGTACGTAATAATGGGTTAATTTTCTTTTTTAAATAACAAAACTATCTATCACAAAATAACGGCATGTGTTATGTGTATATGGGATATATTAAGTTAGATTAGAATTTAAAAGGGGTTAAATTAAGTAATTTCACAACATGTGATTAACTAAACAAGATGGATACGAAGCTGTGCAGTGTTGATCTATTAAAAAATTGATTAGCGGCGCACAGAGGAGGAAAAAGGGGGTAACCTGCATGTCACGTAAATGGTAGATAGAAATTAAAATAATGATACACCTTTTTGTTTCAGAAAGGTTTATGCTGGAAAGTTTTATCATACATATATGAACCACACAGACGCGAAAAGAAACAAATAAAAAGATCAAGCCAGAGATTATATTGACTCGTACAATCATAAAATAATTGGAATCAACTTCAAATTCTTTACGGACAGGTAGCAGAAAGGAACCGTTTTGTTTTATTTTGCCTTCAAATCAGCTATTCAATAATTTAAATTTTGACAGCGGATAAAAAATTACCATAAAATGGAGGGGGAAAGTGACAATTGGCGAATGTTCAAATCGATGCTCCATTGAGATGGATAAAGCTCATTTATTTCTGTCACCTAAAAAATAAGGCAAAAGAAGGAATATAAAGTAATAATTATATTGATGAATGTATTATGGTACATGTCGAGTCTTTATCCATTATCGACAATATTGGTTTTTCTTTCTCTTTTCTCACGTCTTTTTGACAAGCTTTTAAGTTTTTGCACTTACGCGCAAGAAAAAGAATCATATGCTTGTTTCTCTCTAGTCAGTACTAAAAGTGCTTTGTTCGTTATTATGTGAAATGAAACACACTAATGAAATAACTTTGATGAGGCTTTATATACACATATATACATACAGTATATTTTATTTCATTTAGTAAGCGTATAATTGTGAATTGATCAGGAATGATTAAAGGGGGGCAAAATACATTCCATTCCCCTCCAATATATTCTCCAAATCGAAATGCCTCTTCAGTATTCAGCTCCACTTATACGAATATATTTCTTGCCTTGTCTTTTTAATTTTATCTTTTTCGGTGGTTTCCTATCTGCTATCATTCTGCACCACCCATCAAGAATCAAACACAACTAAAAAGATGGATACCATTGTAGCTTTTAAAAAATAATAGATGGGCAGACCAGAGAGTACTGGCCAAGCGAAGGAAAATGTAAAAATTAACATTAATTAAAAACAACCAGTATCTAGTCAATGAAATCTATACCATTTTATAATATTAATTTCTCTTGTTTTCCTCTAATCGATGAGGTGCGATCAAGCTGTACTGCTAGAGCCAAGTAGAATTTCTATAATATTTGGAAGAATATATATATATATATAGTCGATAATTCGAAGCTTTTAATATTTATTAGAATTTAAGAAATTACGTATTTGGAAGATAGTCATTTATTTTGCTGTTTGTTTTGTTTTGAATTTTCTGAGGGTAAATTAAAGAATATTTTGTATCGAAGCCGATGTGCAGTGTAGGACAGAAAGAGACTGGGAATCCGGCTGAATTTCCTTAGTGATGCTTTTACCTAACCATGCCAACAATTTGAAGTTATTAATTGATTCTCAAACGTATAAGTAGACACCACTAATTAAATTTTCTAATTATTTTAACACTAATTTCCTAGATAAAAAACCAATTACATACCAAAATTAATCCTATATAGCATTATTCTATTCAGGTCAAACAAGTTTTAGCTAGCTCTAGGTTCACAGGTTGCATGATCAAATTGGGTTTACTAAAATGCAATCACGGAGGTCAATCAAAGTGTCAACACTTATACTAATCTACGAAATATAATAAAGTTGCAGGGTCATAGGATGCCTCTAAAAAGACATCGACAATAAATGCAGAGTTGTTTGACAACTATTTATTTTTTCTTTTAAGTTAACTATATTATTGGGTTATGAAATGCATGATCGTCACTTTTTAATTATATAAAACTAAGTTTGGTGAATTGACGAGGAATGTGTCGAGAAGTAATTTTAACGGAATGAACACTGTTTGTGAGTTGGAAAGAGGAAAAACTAAAAAAGCATTGTATTGAATATTCAACGTTCAAAGAAATATTAGAGTCTTCTCTTATGCTATCAACTATACTCGTAGAGTTAGCAATACTCCAATGCCATTGAATTTGTGTTATTCAAACTTCAAAGTATTAGTCTACTACTTTTAAGGTGAAAATTAAAGGAAGATTCCAAACGTAATGGCATATCATAAAATAATTTAGAAGTAAAGAGGTAAAAGTAATAATGCCTGAGACAATCCTTCTTATTTTTCTTGTGTTTTTTTAACAAATAATAATCAGAATATGGAGGAGTATGACATTCATCAATTTCTTTAGTAGAAATGTTTTGGCGTGGAGGAGGGGAGAGAGAGCAGAGGAGGCAACATCAGATGAAAAGGATGCATGGACTTGATTTGGAGAGAGTGATGTGAATAGACAAACATAGTTTTCGGAGTCGGAATCTAATGTGACTCAATTTTCAATTAGTCCATTCCAGTCGCCATTTTGACAAGTCTAATGCTACCTAACACAGTCCCAACCCTTCCTTTTCTTTTCTTCTTTCTTTTTAATTCTAAATTATCTTCTTTTTTATTTTGCTTGCATTTTTAGCCCTTTCTTCTATTTTAAGTTAATCATTTAACTATTTATCTCTTTTTTTTTTGGTCCACCAAATATACAATCAATTTGGGTATTATAATGTTAATCAAAATGTATTGCAGAGCCTACAAATTTTTTATATGAACCATTTTAATTGAAAATTTATTTTAAAAATTAAATTAAAATCTTTATTTTAGTTGGCCAAATCAACAAAAAAGTAATTTTTCAAGGATTTTATTTACAAAATTTATTTTAGAGGACTAAATCTTTTCAAAGATAAATAACTCATTTAGCTGCTCTATATGATTTGGAAATAGATTTGGTGGAATTGAAAATTTAAATATAGGTGAATTTGATAAAATTCAAATTATTATATGAAAATTTAATGATCCAGATTTTAAAAAGTTATTAAATTTTTTTTAATATTTATTAAAATTTGAATCATTAAATAAAAATTTAATAGTTCAAATTTTATTGAATGCATTTAATTTACATTTTTAAATGCAAAAAATTCAAATCCATATTATTTATTGCTCTTTCCCAATATCATGAGGCCCAGTTGCGATACATGTAGATAGAGAAGGATTGAAAATTCAAATGAATCGTTATTTAATACAACAAATCGAAGCTCATCGAGATTAACTGGAAAAGTTATAAAATGAAAAAGAAAAAAGAAAAAAAAGAAGTGACGAAGGCATATATAACAAGTCTACGAAGTGGGTGAGGTCATGGGGTCAAGCAGTTGTAGATGGTGTGCTTCGTGGAAGCAAAGCTGCCGAAGAGGCAAGAATGCGTACACCTTGCCGTGGAATTTGACCTTTCACTTGTTTACTCTTCAAACATGCTTTGTTCACTTCCCAGACTTGTAGCAATGACTTTATTTTATTATTATAATTTTAGACCAAGCGTGAATAATTATTTGACTTTAAAAATTTAACAATAAATCATTTTAAATTTAAGATTATGATATGCTATTATTTTGTCAGTTATTCCTTTTACGAAAAAAACATAACTCATTAAGAAATTATTTGTACAGTGATATAAAGTTACAGATAATTATTTGTACATAATTTAAAATTGAAGAGTTATCTAAATCAACTATTGGTTATTATTATTTTCTCTTTTTAGGACCAAAATCAACTTTTGGTTATTAAATGAATGGGTTTTAGATTTGAGGTTGAGAGGATTGTTGAATTTTAAAAATTTAAAAGGTCATCTCCACATAACTGGTTACTCAAAGCTTAGAGAAAGTTCTATGCTTCTGGCCCTTATTATTCAAAATTACGTGAAGGTTTTAAATTAAGATTATTTGGTTAAAATTTGATGGAGTCAAGCCCCAAGGGCCGAACAACAGAAGGCCCAAAACTATGAGCACGCCTTCGCACTTGGCCCCAAAAATTAAAAGAAACAGCCAAAATAAAAAGCTGATTCACATGGTGGAGTTTTTAATTACGACCTGTGGGCTTTGGTTTTCGTCCCAAAGAAAGGACTGGGCTTAGGTCTACATGATTCAAGGAAAAGTTTGACTGTGTGGACAATGTGGGAAAGGATCCAGAGAATTAACCGGAAACGTCTAACGAAGGGGGTTCTTCGAAAACCGGTGAGATCATGAGCTTGGAGAGCACGAAAATTGTCAGGCGGCAAGTGTTGAGTTGAAGGAGAGATGGGAATGGGTGGTTTTTGCCTGGGAAAGAAATCATTTCGGACTCTACAAAATCTATTGCTATTAGATTCCTAGAAACTAGAAACCCAGACTCCTAAACCATGCGCCTTTCTAGGTTTCTTTTCTTCTCATCCAAGCGTCGCTCCACCTGGGAGGTGCTCCCGCTTCTTCCAGGGTATCTTTCTATACCCTTTCTTTCTTCTCATTGATTCACTTGCATGGTTTTGTGTTTGGACTTCCAATTGTTTGATTCATTTGCGTGATGAAATGAAACCAACGAGTATGAGTTGCTTATTATTTGATTTTAAATTTTTAGAAGATAACTTTCTTACTTGAAACTAGTCCGAGCATTTACCGTCTTTGTCTTTTGACCTTTGGGTTGGTTATTATTTTTGCAATTTCTTTAATCTTTTAACTCTCGGGTTTTCCGGGGTTCCAGAACTTTCATGTACCACCGGCATTTTCGTTCCTGGTTGATATGTGGTGTGGTTGATGGCAATGACTTAAGCAAAACCTTAATTCGGCTGTTTCACTGTGTAAATCATAATCTGAACTGCGATACTGGAACAGTCACTATGGTTGCTCTGGACCCACTAGTTCTTCAATAATCAATTCTACTCTGATCTCTGATGAATTTATATCAGGTCTAGCCCCTCGAAGAGAGCTCAATCTTTTAGCTATACAAAATCATCGGGAGACAGTCAAGGAAAACCGGATGCTCATCCTGTAATGTCTGTAGAATCTCAGGGTTCTGGCACACCGGGTACTTACGTTATTGTATGTTTCCACGCCCCTTTTTTTACATTGTTATGCAGCATTTGTTTTAATGAGTCTTACTTCTCATACAACAGCTACATAATTGTCTATATTGTTTTCAGTTTTATAGGTTTTTGTGTATCATTCACACATTTGATTTTCTGCAGCCAGCTGCTATACTCGGGTTTGCAGGGATAGCTGCATTTATCCATTATAACGATGAGAGGAGAGCTGTTCCTAAAGGTACTTTTGTTGTCAAGTTTTCTCCAATAATATTCTCTATAGTGTTTGAAGTATAAAGATTTGGTGATGTGCTTTTATATGCGTTTATTTTTCTCTATGGCCTCTTCGAGTTGCTTTGCCATCCTCTTCATTCTTTTACATCATAAACAAAGTTAGCTGAAATTCTTTTCCTACATTGTAAATCAGCAAAATTGAATTTGATGCGGAAATATATAAAAAAGAATAGTTTATATTTCTGCTTCAACCACTGAAAAGTGAAAATTCTTCTGTTTAGATAGTTACTGAACATGGGAAACTTTATTCAGAATACATAAGCAAGCACATATTGGTAATTGTGGCAGATGTTTGAGTTTAACTATGGCAATGGAAAAGAAGACTAGGAGGCTTTCAGTGAGCATCTTAATTAAATTTCACAAGAAATTAGAACTGATTTTTGACGGATACTCTCAATGATTTCAATTTATTATACTAAATCTTAAGTCTATATATATTTCAAATATGTTGTAGAATGTAACATCAAAATTTGATTGTCGCACCATTTGTGTGACTAACCTTAAGGGTATGTTTGGATGGAGGAGAAAGGGGAGGAAGGGAAGTGTAATTTTTATTTTGACATTATCTTTTATTCAGATTTGAATAGACATTATTTTCTTCACCCTCATTCATACTCCTCAAGATAAATATATTTTAAGGAAAAAAAAATACACACCCTAAGTGACAACAAGAAACAAGTGCCTTGAAATTCTGGACTATATATCTTTTTCTTTTTGTTTTTGCGCTTACTTATGTACTTCACAGTAATTTAGGGATCTTCTAACTAGCAAATCTGGTGGAAAGAGAATGTGTGAATTCCACTAATGTTATTTTTAATGCCATCTAATGATTTACTCAAACAAACTTGACTACTCCATGCCTTTATGGTGAGGGCTTTTTGCTAAGTCACTAGACATTTTAATTTATGCATTTCTTTTCTTTAAATTCATCATGATTTTCTACTGTTGTTTAAACTCTTAATTAAGATATCAAAGGTAAAACTTTTGGATTTGTTCTTCATATGTATCTGCCATTTATAGCGAGCTAGATATGCTTTCTTGGCAATATCTACTATAAAAATAACAAATCCATTGTGTACAAGATTATGTGCATGTCTTAAAATGTTGCTATCTGATTCATATAGATTATGGCTTCCACTATAATTGTATATATGTTTAGTGGGTGGGAGGTTGCTGCTTGCTACCGCAGACCCATTGAATTACTATGGTGTGAAACTATGGCTACGCTTTTCTGTGGTACATCATGATCCAATTGTTCCTCAGGTAGCTATCTCTTTAAGAATCTATATAATTTCCTTTTTATGGGTCGAATGTTTTGCAAAGTAGGCACTGGAGACTTGTCTGTGGCTGGAGTTAGGGTTTGCTCTGAGTTCCATTGATTTCTGAATTTAAGTGGTTGTTGAGAGGATTTGGCACTGTATGAACCACACAATCCGCTCAAATTTGTCTTATTGTCGATAATTTTGACTATTTTTGTAATGAGTATTGATGTTTGGGTGGAAGTACATTTTCTCATCCTGAAGTCCTCTCATTCTAGTTTGAGGCCTCAAAGCTTAGTAACGTATTTCAATTACTGGATTTGACACTTCGGTAATGTCAAAAGTGAGTCCCCAGACTACACATGAAAGGAGGTTCAATTTCCATTGTCTTATTTCCTCTATATGTTGGATCAGGTCAGGCTGATGGCCGTTCTCGAAATACTGTCAGTGGACCAATAATTGGGGGCCCTTTTACTCTAATTGATACAGAAAAACGAACGGTTACAGAACGTAATTTTCTTGGGAACTGGGTTCTTCTCTACTTTGGCTATACCTCATCCCCTGACCTTGGGCCTGATCAAGTCAAAACTATGGCCACGGCAATTGATATATTAGGTTCGGAACTTCTCTCTCGTCTTATTGTAGTGTAATTTGTTTTTCTCTCATTAACCTTGGCACAATGTATTATATTTTGGATGAAGAATCACAACAGAATCTGAAGATTCTGCCAGTATTTGTTACAATTGATCCTCAACGTGATACTCCCTCACAACTTCGTGAATACCTTAAAGGTTAGATTACTTGACTTCCTAAAGTTTCATAGTCTATAATTTCTGAAATGCTTTGCTATGGTCAATTATGCTATGTACTTTTTTCCCCTGCTAAGCTTTCTTCTCTCTTTGACAAACTGCAGAGTTTGATCCAAGAATTATAGGGTTAACTGGGCCTGTTGCAGCTATCAGGCAGATGGCACAAGAATATCGTGTTTATTTTAAGAAGATAGAAGAAGAGGGTGGAGATTATCTTGTTGACTCTTCCCATAACATGTAAGTCTCTGTTATACCCTTTTATTGTTTTCTAATTTAATTTGTTTGGACTTGACATGGACATTAACTGTGAAAAGACAATCAGGTATTTGTTGAACCCTAAAATGGAGGTTGTGAGATGCTTCGGAGTTGAGTATAACGCTGATGATTTGGCAAAAGATATATTGAAAGAACTCTGCAGAAACACGTCTTGATGCATCTGATGGAAGGGTTGAGTGCTAGCGGTGACCCCAATTTCCTTTTGATTGAGTGTTTCCTACTTCCAACTCTTCCGACCGAATTGTTTTTCTCTCTTCCCAGCATTTTTCTATACTAGTTATGGGGAGATAAAACTGAGTTTGTGAAATTGTGGTTCATATTTATCTTCCTGCAGCTGTATAGCTTAAATAAAGTGGGTGAAATTCCAAGAGTGAGAAAACGGTGCCGTGGGTTTGAGTATGGTTCTGTGATTCGAAAAGGTGGCGTTCACTTCAATGAGTGCGTTGTAGCGTTGTAGGTTTAGCTGTCGATGCGTCTTCCGTTAAGTGTCTCACCCTGTTAATGTTTAGCTGACTTTGGGTTCGAGTTTTTAATTCCCCGATGGGGTGATCATATATTAATTACGAAAATGCATTCTAAATAAATGTAAACATTAGCAGACGCGACTGAGGTAGAGGTTTGACATTAACAGCGATTGAGGCTACAGGATGTTAGGGGTTAACAATGCAGCTCGGTATTCATTGATTTGATTAGTATACGAATGTGGGAGGTAATATTACAAGGACTTGACGTGGGAAATTCTAGGACCTAAGTATTTATGTTATGAACCAAATGAACAGTATGTTTCCTGTTAGGCTACATTAACATCATCTGATAAAGCAGAAAATAGACACAAAGTCTAGCAATGATGATCCTCTTTTTGAATAGCAGATGGAGAAAAAGAATGCTTTATTAGTTCAACCTTTCATACGTTCTTACTAGAATTTGTTTTCCTTTAAAAAGTCAACTTTAATGAATTTTTCATAATACTCGATCTCACCCCGTCCAGAATGTTATTATACCCCGTTCTGGTTCCTAATGTTCGGAATAGTCAAGGGATAAGAGATTGGGATGCTCGGTTCTATTATGTTAGAAGTAAATAACCCATGATTAAGAATTCGGGAAAGGACGGGAGAATGAAATTATAGGGACGGGAATGATGTATTTTGTTTTATAGCATTTGTGTCGACGTCTGATTGGCGGAGGGCTAGTCGGTGGGTCCCGTACCATGAAAGGCTTTGTTATCTCTAGAATACTGATCACGGTGCGCCCATTATTATTAATTCGGAGAATACAAGGCGGACTCTGCATCGCCGACCAAGCGGCGACGCAGGATGATCTATACAAATACAAGTGTAGATCGCCAGCAAACCCGGTACAAACCCTCTGAATCCCACATTCATACGGTACCATACAATAATAATTAACATATCAGACACCAACAAAAACACTAGATAGTTGGGATCTGCCAAGCGGGGGTCAAACAGTGGTGAGAGTGGAACTCAAAATAGAGAACCCAGATCTGATGCCATTCACAGACTTAGCCTGATCTAGATTGCTGGAGCAATAGTCCCTGGCGGCCCACAGCTCATAGGGCGATGTGTCCAAAGCTAGCCACTGCTCCACCGTGAACTGCTGCTGGGCGCAGGATATGTGGGGCCCAGTGGTGGTGACCTCGACGTAATTGCAGTACCATCCGTGATGGGAACCCGACCCGTCGGAAGTGACGTTGACGGCGCAAACAGGTCCCTCCAGGCAAGGACCCCTGCCGCTGAAGATATCGAGGTTGCCCCGCTCGAAGTAGTTGTAATTCGCACCCATTAAGCCGCCCCAAGCCTCCAGGTCCTTGATGTAAATGCCGTAGCCCGAAGACTCGTATAACTTTAGGCCGATCCTGGAGTCTGTTCCTCCCTTGATGATCGACCCCGTCCTAACGTACACCGTGTACACGCAATCATAGTCCTGCTTTTACTCCCATTTCAGTCAGTTTTCAGATGCACAACTAAACACAGGTGAAGCTTACAATAATTGTAATGCGAGAGAGAGAGAGAGAGAGAGAGCAACTTACGGATCGAACGAGTGCTGCGGAGCTGAGTGAGAGTAGCAAAATAAGAGAGGGGAAGACAATTCTTGTAGCCATTTTTTTGTGGTGGGGAGTGTGAGTTGTGAGGGGACGATACGCCTTTATATTATAGAGCGGCACGTGGTGAAGGGGTGGGGAACTGGTGATCATTCCAGATTTAAGCTCATTGGGGTAATATTTATGCGTCGCTGTAACAGGACATGCGATTATAGTTTACTGTTACACTAAATTTGCATTAAAATAGTTATATTTTTATTATTAGATTTTTTTAACTAACAATTAACTAATAAAAACATAATAAGCATATAATTTAATTTAAAATTTATAAAATTATTTATACTAATTATATATGTCTTATAATATAATTAAAAGTTATGTATTTTATTATATTTTAATTAAAAATAATGTAAAAATTTGTATATAAATTTTTTTTCCACATTTATCATACCCAACATGATCGATTGCCACATCCCTCTGCTTTTATTATGTAAAAGGTAAAAGCACAGACACATGACACAACCCAGCGATCCCCGAAAAAACATAAGAGAGCAAAAACAAAACCAGATGGGCGAGATGCATTCCTAACCTAACCTAACCACTTTTTTATTGACTTAAAATATTTTGCTTTCACATGGCTGAAAAACATTTACTTCATTAATCTTCCGGACAACATTAATACAACATGAATCAACCACCCCTAACGTACACTAATCACCGCGGAATACACCAACAAAGGCAGTAGATCCAACTAAACAAGGCCGTATAGTTGAAGCTTCATACACAGTGATCCACATAATCAAGCAGGCATGGCAGACTAAATGATGGCACTGTCAAGTTTCTTGGGGCAGACATTCCTGTGAGCCCAGAGAGTGTAGGGCCATGCATCCAGAGCCAACCATTGCTCCACCGTGAAGAGTTGCTGAGCACAGGGAATGTGGGCCCCAGTTGAAGTGACCTCCACGTAGTTGCAGTACCAACCGTGATGCGAACCCGACCCGTCGGAAGTGAGGTTGAGGGCACAAACCCCTCCCTTCAGGCAAGGACCCCGACCGCTGAAAATGTCCAAATTACCCCTCTCGAAGTAGTCGTGACCCGCATCCATTAACCCGCCCCAAGCCTTCAGGTCCTTGATGCGTATTCCATATCCGTATGAATCGTATAATTTGAGGCCTATGTTTGAGTCTGTTCCTCCCTTGAAGATCGACCCCGTCCTTATGTACACTGTGTACACGCAGTCATCCTCCTGCACACCAAAAATTAAAAATCAATTCCCCAACATCATAATTCGTAAATCAAAATAAAGATAAAGAAGGTGGGAGTTTGTAGGACGATGAAGAGTGTGTGTGGGGGTAATGGTTTTCATAGTTTTGATCGGAAGCGTGTCGTACGGATCTCGCTGGAGTGGCGAAATGGAGTGGCAGAAGAAGGGAGAAGAGGAGGATTTTGAGAAACATTGGTTTGATCAGTACCAGCGAAACTGCACTAGATGCCAATTTAATTCAATGTGACTGTGAGTAGGCAAAGGCCACCTGTAAACATAAATAGTAACAATTTGAGATTATCTTATCAACATGATTAGCCTGTGGGTGTCGTAATCAACTCAATAGTTTTGAATCATTGATTACCATTTCAAAGTTTCTATCAAAATTAAAAAAAAAAAAAATCTCAAAATAAAGGATAAAATCGCAAACTCAATCGAGAATTCGAGATCAACGAGAAGGGGCACAGCACAGGAGAGTATGGATCCTATCCGGTAGTGGTACCGGAGATTCTTCTTTAGTATTATTTGAAGCCAATCGCTTTAGATTTAATAAATATAAAAAAATTTTAAAATATAAAAATAAAATATATTAAAATTTTAAATTTTATTAAAAATAATTCAATCTCTTTAAATTATATTGTCATATATGTAAAATAAATTATAAAATAATAAATAAATAAATATATATATATATATTTTTTTTATATTGTGAGATGTATAAAATAAACTATAAGATATTAAAAATTATTTTATTTTTTTTAAATTATATTATGAAATGTATAAAATAAATTATAAGATACTAAAAATTATTTTAGTAAATTTTTAAATTTTAATATATCTTATTTTTAAAAATATTTATTTTTATATTTTAAAATTTTTTTTATATCTATTAAATTTAGAACCGTTGATCTAAATCCAATACCTCCCAATGATATTGGATAATTATGTCTGTTATGTGTGAAATTAACTCTCATATTCTTTGTATTTATTTTTTAAAAGCTTATATTGTTAAATTGTTAGTTAATAGAGTAAAATATATTTTTATTCTTTACTTGTTACAAATTAACATTTTAGTTCTTTATTTATTTAAATATTTAAAATAATTATTTATTTATTAAAAAATAGTTTATTTAGTCTTTTATTTCTTTTAAAAAAATCTAATTTAGTAGTTTCAAGTTTAATAAGGAAATTAAATTTAATAATTTTTTAAATTATAAAAAATTAAATGTGACAAAAAATTATTTTAAAAAAATTTCATAATTAATATTTTTACGATAAATATGTGATAAAAATATATTTTCTCTTAATTAATATTAACATACATATTGGAAAATGAAAGGCAGAACAGGTGTCAAAAAGAGAAGACTTGACCAATAAATTCGTAGATACACAAACTCCTTAAATAGAGTTCCTCTCTCTTCAACCATATTATAATAATAATTTTTGGCCGTCTCTTCTTTATTCTGATTTTTTATGTTTTTTTTTTTTTAAGACGACCTCGTCGCTGTTATAATAACCAGTATAAATAAAACATTTAAATCATAAACAATCTGGTACTTCTTCTGACTCACAGAATATTCTAGTGGTTGCAAAAACGATCCACCTAAAGAAGTTACCTTATTAATTGAAATAGATATGGAAACAAGAGAGAGAGAGAAAGTAGGCCATGCGTAACACGCGGTGGAAAACGGACAAATGACGAATGTTGTGTAGACCCACAGGCTCCACCAGGGCCTGTATGTACGCGTCAAGGGATCATCATCAATTCACTATCTTGTCCTATTTATTTCATTTACTTTTAGCCATTTCTGTTTTTTATTTACATTCAAATATTCTAATTTGTCATTTTAGTTATTAATATTTATATATAAAAGCGCAAAATAACATATAAACATATATATATATATATATATATTTATGTACACTGTATGATATGTCATGTTATAAAGTCCTGGCATGACAGCTGACAACTCATAATAAATTAGCTTATTTTCCTTATCGTCTATGGAAAGAAAATAATGAAGGCAAAAGAGTTCTCAGTTCTCGCTGTTTCCGAGTCTTACCCAGTTTAATGGCCAAAAAGGAAAAAAAAAAAAAAAAAAGAAGAAGAATCATACCCAGCTTTATCAAATTTATGCTAATACATACAGTAATAAAGAAACCTTTTAGAAAATATATATTTGGCCATGATGGATGAAATAATTTTGCACGTGTTTAAATATTTATCATAACGTTGGATTATACATTCTATACTATTACTTTTAGAAAAATTAATACACAAGTTTTAACAAAAATGATCAAACAAAAGATGGCAATGGCAAGGAAAGACGAGGAAGTGACCAATTGGGCTTCTCTGCATGACGAGCAAGAAGAGTATCGCTCAAAAACCATACTCAAGTCTCAACATATATTTGAGAAGACACAAAACTACACAAGCTCATAATTTCCTTCTTATAAGAAAATTGAAGAATATACTTTGCACATACATTACAAATACTAAAATACTTTGTCCGTTACGACAAAGCCCAATATAGAGGATGAGAGGTGATATCATATATAAACATGTGCTGTCGGCTTGTACATTCCAAGCTGGAACAAGTAACTACTAACCACTAACCACCCTCGCTGTTTGGGTCTCTCTACCTGTCGTCCCATGCATGCAATTGTGGAGCTTGTTAGGCTTCTTCCATTCCCGCCATATTTACAGTACCCCTTTGTGCGTCGTCCCTAATGGAACAGGGAGAGGGTCCCCCTGAGGGACACCCAACTTCCATGCAATCCAACACCTACATCGTTCAACTCCCCAGAGAGCAAGTCTATTACGTTCCTCCCCCAGAGAACGCTCTTTTCTTCCAACATCATCGGAATCCTCCCAAAGCATCCAACCAAAAATGCTGTCCTCCCTGGTTGATCTTCGCTCTCGTCGTTGTTATCATCGTTGCTATGCTCGGCATCGCCATGACTATGTTGTACATTCTCTACAAACCCACACAGCCTTCCTTTTCCGTCGCAAGTTTCGTGGTCATGAAACCTCCTGGCCACAAGAACTCATCACAGCGCGTCTATGAAATTTGGTTGACCGCCTATAATCCTAATACGAGATCATGGCTTGAGTACGACGGCGACGCCGGTGTGTCCCTGATTTTCAAGAATACCACGATGGCCACGGGGAAGTTTCCGGGGTTGGAGCAAGATCCAGAGGCTCGTACGAATGTGAAGGTCGAACTACGGGGGAAGAGTGCTATAAATGAGAACAAGACAGGAAAACCCATAACGTATGATCTGGAAATGAGAATTGGGGTAAAGAGCAAAGCTGGGAGGCTTCATTTATGGAGTATGGAGTGCAATGTGGGTTGTAAGATTAAGGTGAGCACAGTGGGGGATGATGCGAGAGTCTTGTCGCAAGAATGCAGTACCCATTCCTAGCAACTAATGAAGATTCGGCTACAATATGGTAATGTGATGCTTTGCTTTTCTATTGGCCAAATCAAACTTTCTTCTCTTCTCCACTGTGTCTCCCTTATGAAATCGTCCATACTCATTAATCATCCAGATCTGGATATAGTATTCGGTCTATTAAAGCCAAACATTGAAATTTGTATGGCTCCTGAATTCATAAAGAGGAAAATTTTTATGACAAATCGAAGTGATATATTGTCCACTGTAATACTAAATAATATATACACATTTTATTCTGCTTTTTATAAAAAGAAAAATCGTCTCGAGTAAGATATTACATTATATTTATCTATTAGCTAGTAAAAGTGTTTTTGTCTTTGTGTTGTTTTTTTTTTCTTTTGGAATGGAAGCATGGAGTCTCCCAATATGCCTCATTGAGAATAGGGGGGGCCTCGCTACGGCAAGAATTTGGACCCAGTCCTCGTTACGTATACGTATAGGCATCGGTATGATCATGGTTCTAGATATATATTTCTCACATATATTGACACCTTGACAGTGATATTTTTCGGATTTCAATTTCCCATGGATTCATATGATCTTTCACAAAAGGATTGTGAGGAGAAAATATTTATTTCAATTTCAACTTGCACGCTTCTTTATTATTTTTCTGCTCAAAATTTTGCACACTTTTTAAATTCGTGTTTATATATCCACACTAGGCGTACATATACTAAGAATATGAGTTTAATCTTCAGCAAAGATGACTAAGACTTTTCTAATCATATTTTTTGTCTTTTGCCTTCATCAGATAAATCACTTCTGTGGAAGAATCAAAATACAGTTTTAAAGGGCTCACAGTGTGAAAAATCAGACTTAAATTAATGATGGGTAAGAGCACAGAATTGAGAAGGGGGGTTTCTAATTTATACGATGGCTGTGGCCCATGCTATAATGGGCAACATGCGAACCGTTTACAAAGTGTTGTGATGCAAATGCAAATGTGAGGTTAAAGTGGGCCGTTTCTCCTCTTATCATTTGGTCCTCGGCTTCATATGATTTCATATTCATCTTTCTATAATTGAGCCATTGTTTCGCCCAACCCCAGTCCATGGACTTCAATGGCAGTCCAAGTCTCCACAACTAGTTGGCCTCCATTTTCAAAATTTCATTCTAAGGTGGCATATTTTCATGAAAAAAAATTATATTTAAAGACAGTAAGTTTGACAATTTTTTTTTTCTTATGAATGATTTTAAAGTTTGAAATTATTCTCAAGTGTTGAACATCAAGTTTTATTTACTCTGAAGGATACTAACATGAGACTAATGTGAAGACAGATAATGATAATGTATTAAACCAAGGTTCTAAGGTCCCAGTCTTTCTGAATAATTTAAACATCTAAGATTATTTATTTTGAATATATTAAATTTATGATCATTCAATGTGATATTTTCTATTTTCAGTCAACTACCAATAATGCACCCCCCCCCTATGATAAAATATATGTATATATATTATATATTTAGGCATAATCAAAAGCCAAATATCTTTCACACACATATATATACATATAGACACACACGTACGCATGTATGTAAGGTATTTATGGGTCAACGACTCAACTTATGCTAATAAGGCCTAAATATATAATTTTCCTTTTTGTAAATTTTTTTATAAAATTTAAAGAAATTAGAGATTGTGTATAAAAAGAGAAAAACTTTAAACATTATATACCTTTCCGCACTGTACGTTACTCTGTTCAAAATTCTAAAAGAATAGCAAAAAAAAAAAAAAATGAAGAGATAAAATATATATCCATTCTGATCAGGCTATTACGTTTAAGAAAGTTCTCACTCCCTCCCCCCACTCTCTCCATACACAATTGCAAATTAGAAATTGAACTATCTATCTGGACGCTAATTAATAGTATAAATATAGATATATTAATTAGACTTTATTAGTGGGTTGAGTTTTTAAAAATTTGGACTTGAATTTGAACTTAAAAATAATGACATGTAAAATTATATATAAAGTTGTAAATATAAATAATTTGTTGTATTAACATAAATATTTTAAATAAGAAGTATTAATTTTTATTTATTTACTAAAATATCACGTTATATTAAATTTTTTTATATAATAAATTTTTATTAATTAAAAAATATTTTTTTAGGCTCAAGTCAGACTTTTTAAAAAAATTTAAATCTAACCCATTTTATAAATTGAACTTTTTTATTTAGACTGTACTCGTTAGATTGAATAGACTTTTTTAATTATGATAAGGTCTAATATACATCTATGTATAAATGGTTTTATTAGGGGCATGCATTGTGGGTATTAAACTAAAATTGATTATTGATATTATGATATCTTAACAACCCTATAAAATATGACCAAACAAAGTAATGGCTTCCCTACGTGTAAGACTAAGGATTCCAGTGTAATCTTGGAGCATATTCCTTCTTCATTCGCTTCGTAACAGTGAGTTCCAGAATTTTGCTCACATATCCCTTCCATTTTATTAAACTTTTGCTTCTTCCATCACTTTATTTCTTTGTTTACCTTCTCGATATATGGCCACAGCTCTACCCACACCAACTTTAGTTGCGCCATTGGTGATTAATTAAATGTCAATCCAAAAAGTCTTTGGATATGATTTTCTTTTCCAACATAATCATCAAATGCCAACTTACCATTGGGATTATTATTATGTTTGATTTTATTAGTTTTCCCATTTATCATCATTTAGAGAATTGCAGATAATTACATGTCTATTTGTTTAATCACAGACAGGCGCAGCCCCAGAAAAATCGTTTAGACAGATAAGAAAAAGACTGCCTAGTTTAATATGACAACGAACTTTCTATAAAGTAGGATAATGTAAATTCACCTACTTAAACTGGTTATTTTGATAAGTCCTCACGAAACTAATTAAACACATGCCTGTGTGTCTCGGAGTAATTAATTTAATTTGTCCAAATCTAGCTTAGGATACAAAATAGCTGTCACATATATATAATTGACTGAGGTTGACTTAAAATAACTTAATAAAGGCTGGGCCTAGCATGCCCATAGGCTATGAACACAGTCTGATCTGGCAAACTTTGTCCTTTCTGAAAAATAATATCCAAAATCATCAAAGGTTAGATCTACTAGTTTCTTAATTAAATCAAACACCTTTGTATCACTTTTATTTCCCCATTTGATTAACCACTAGCACTTCAGAATCTTCAAGAATAAGTGACTATATATATATATATATATATATAATTTGAGTAAAATGACAGAAAGCAAATCCGATGCTTTTCAGAGCTTAATAGTAATTAATTAGAAGGTAGTAGTGGAACGGGACAACCTCTTTGCAAGTGAAAGTGTTCGAAGAGGCCAACTGTATCAATCAAATGCTAGAAAAACATGCTTTGCTTCGTACCGAAAGTTCATTATCGTTGCTTCAAAAAAGAAAGTTCAATATCCAAATGCAACTTTCAATATAGGCCACGTACTATTTCAAACTCAAAAGTAAAAGCAATACAACTGAGCTTGTGCGTACTTCAACATTAGGAAATCTCCAGCATAACACGCGGCGCATTTAATTTATTTTTTGTGAATTAATGAATGTAATTATAGTATTAAATTTATTAAAATAAAAATAACATTATTCTATATTTATAATATAGAATAATATGTCACATAACCCATTTACTTATTGGAAAGAAAAAATACAAATGTCTACGCCAATTTTAAACCACACTCACAAATGCTATTTTTCATTTTAAAATTAAAAATATATTACTTCAACAATCATTTTTCAATATTTGAATTATTTTATTTATTATCTTTTTAATTGCTATTTAGGTAATAAAAGTTTAATTCTGAAATTTGTGACGAAGAATGAAAAGAAAATATTAAAAAATAATATTCATAGTTTGTGGATTAGTATTAAAAATAAACATCATCTTCCCTTTTCCTTTATATATTATTCCTCTCTCCTGCTCACTCCCTTTATTCTTTTCTTGTTGCTATTAATTTAACGTCACATATATGGATCCCTTACAGTTGAGACTCTTGCAGTTCCTTGTTGTAGGGAGACCCTTAAATTTGTCCAAAATGCGTTAAGTGATTTTTTTATTTAATTTTAATTAAAAATTATTAATTTTTTGTAAAAAGTTGTCATGATACAAAAAACATTAATATTTTAGATCATTTCTTATACATGACAGTATAAGAGAAAAAATATAATAGCGTCTAAATTATTAAAGATTATTCAATTTTTTTAACCGAATATGATCTGATATAATAAATTATCTAAAATATTATTAGATGTCTGTGTATTATATGATAACTTTTTGAATACATGGCACATTTTTTCTCATTAAATAAATGTTTAATAATTCATGATACTCTACAACAGTACAGACTATAGAAATCCCTTGCATCTCTTTGTTATTAACTAATATTGTAATACTGATTATATAATTTGACATGGCACATTCGTTAACAAGACTAAGTTACAAATAGACCAAAGAAAAATCTAAATCCCAAATGTGATAGTTAAGGGAAGCAATTTTTATTTTTAAAATGAAAAAAGCGTAAATCACTCAAAATTAACAAGAAATATTTGCATATTTTTTTCTCATATAATGTCTGACTGTCAACATTATTGTTTCGTTATATGAATTCATATAAAGTCAGTACACATGCTTTCTTTTACTGTTCCATCCAACCAAATTATGAAAAATTCTGCTATACATCGTCAAGTGCATGCATCTAAAATGCATATATACCAAAACGTAATGGGCCAAAAAGAGTGAAGTTTTGTGGATCAAAGAAGCAATACGAGTTTTTATTTATTTTTCTTTTCAATTTTCTAATGCATCATGTATGCTTTAGCAGAAGGTAGCACTGGAACAGTTCCATAAAAGAATGTCTGGATCAAAGGAGGAATGCTTTAAGTTAGTGGTATTATTTTTGAAGGTTGGACAATTGAAACTTTAAAAGGGACCTATCTATCTTCCCACTTCCTTCTGGGCAATGGGGCTTGCTTTGCTTCCCAATGTCTCCATACTTTTCTGTATTATGCAGGTTGGGCATGCTAGCTGGGCTCCACATGGTTGCTAGGGAATATCTTTTTCTTTTCTCTTAATGGTTACAAGGAAAAGTCCTTGTAAAGGAAAATAGAATAGGATTAATCTTCCCCTGTTAAATGCATCGCATAGTTAGAGAGATAAATAGAGAATAAAACAAAGTAAAAAGAAAAAATAGAAAGAAGTGAATTTCATACAAAAATTTACTCTTTTTTTTAGATTATATTATCTATAAAGACACCATACATTCGGTTAGAGAAAAGCTAAAGTAGAAAAAGGAAAGAGAAACGTTGTTTTATTCCCTTTCACGTACCCGCAACTCTCTCTGTGTGACCCTCTTTGTGGGGTGGGGTTTCATTCATGTTCCTTTGTCCATTTCAGTTCTATATCAAGCCTTATAATTGCCTCCTTCTTGTTTGATTGTTTTTCGGCATATTGGGTAATTAAGTATTATATATATATATATATATATATATATAGTTATCGTAAATTAAGAACTCCAAATTTCGCCATCACCGAAAGATATGCAACTCTTATTGGATGCCTTATTCTTTATTTTTTGTGATGTTGTGAGCTTTGTACCACTTATATCATAATCAGTTCACAATGCTTTGTTGAAAATGAAAGCCAAAAATAAAAAATAAAAAAGAAATATACTTCAACTATTTTAGTGTTGAAGGTTAAATTATATGATTTAGTCCATAAATTTATTGACTCATTATTTCTTAATCTCCCATTAGTTAAAATAAAACTGAAAGACAAAATGTACATATTTAATGAGTCAAAATTTTAAAATATTAATATTAATGTACATATAAGTATGTTGAAATTACACAATTTGTGTTGGTTTTTTCTTGGTTTCTTTGATATCGGGGTTGAATTATTTCATTTTTTGCTTTTGGGAAAATAGTGGAAATAAAGTGATAGGCCATCTTTGGGCCAAAAAACAAAAAGTGATAGGGCATGAACACGTATCAAGAGAGAGTGAAGGGAGAAGAAAAGTAGGAAGAAGAGCACCAATGAAGAAGCAACAGCCTCCCAATCATGCACACTCTCTCATACAATGAGACAATACGTATCAGAGAGAGAGAGAGCACAGTCTCTGACATGAATCATCACAGTGCTTTGCTCCCCCATCACCGTGCCACCACTTTCACTCCCTTGGGCCTTCACCTCTCCATATATCCATTTCCCACACCCCATTTGTATTCTTCTTATTATTATTATTCGTAGTATTATTATGATATGTTTGGGTATGCATTTATAGTATTCTCAGGACAAATCCCTTCCTGGGCTCGACCCTCAAGGCCGGGACCGATTCCCCATATCACTACACGTGTCGGAATCTTGTATCTCTCCATTTGCCTCCTCTCTGACACGTGTACTTTAAGGACCATCCCTAATCCCCACAGCTTCTGACACCTCAATTCCCCAAACAGCATCCCTCCCGGTTCTCATATGCCTCTGCCCTCTCATCTCTCAACTCTCATTTCATTAGTTTCTGTCCCTCCCTTCCCATAATTTTTTTTAAATATATGAAAGCCTTCTTCTATTTTAATAAAATGCAACCATGCACCTTCTCTAAGTTAATATAAAGGTTGGTGGAGATAGTGTTTTGGGGGGTGGGTTCAACTTTTCCTTCTGGACAATAATTGAAACTCGAAAGGGTTTAGTTTAATTCAACACAGGCATCAATCATGGAGGTGAATCAAGTGGTCACCATCTTTCCACGTCCAACACAGAACAGCAGAGGGTGTTGTCAAAGGTTGGATCCATGTTTGTGTCTACTCCAAATATCTATGTTATATTCTTCACTCTTCACATCAAACATCTCCTTTTTAGTGGATTCCAACTCCTCTTTCAACCATAGATTCCCTCGCTCCTCTCTTCAGTTTCACTTTTCCTAACCTAACCACTAAACTTTAACCCTTCCGAACTCAACCTGTCAACTCTTCCCATTTTATCTGATTCCCTTCATTCCTTCACACTTAAGCACCTTATCGGCTACCTGTCTCTGTTTCTTTGTTTTATAATTTGAACCAATTAAGAGCTCTCTGCATATGACAAAAGAATCTAATGCAATATCTCACATCATTCACGTTACATTATAAAATGAAAGCTTTGGGACTTGGGACCGTTCAATCAGAAACCCTCCAAACGCACGTGTCAATGTAGATTAATTTTCTGTATGTTTCATGTTTCAAGAACATGGTCGCACAGCTATTGGCCTATGTGTTATATCTGTGGTCAATTCACAATGTTTGTGATCATTCAAATGTTTTATATCTTTGGTGCCAACTCAGCTTCCTACTTAAACAAATAAAGTAAGCCTCTGAGTCGTATGGATGTCTAACAACAAAGTATAACCTATAATGTAATTATCCCCAACCTTTCTGCCTTTCCTCAAGAAAGTGTATGTTCGGGTATTTGTTATAAATATGTAAAACGAAGCACCTTTTAAATGAGACATCAAGTTTTCCTTTCTTAATTCTTGGCCAACCTTGCCGCATGTGATTACAGAACCAACATATCCAACTTAGAATCTCTAACTAATTGAAAAATGCCTGTATGCTTAGTTTTAACAACAGACAAAAGCAGTTTTCATGTTGACCACTGATTTTAAATGGAAAGAGTAGGACTTAGAAATGGTCTTTCAAAACCATTATTACTTAATTATTCTTCTTCTTTGCGCACCAATAATTGATACACCTAGAACCGAACGGATTCTTCTATATATATATATATATACATATAGTATACACTATACAGATATTTTGGTGGTGACAAGAAGAGATGGAAAAAGCCTGTCAGTTGCTTTAAGTGGTGTTCATGAATCCATTTGGAATGCCATTAATTACTGCATAAAGAGGGAAGCCATGTCAGTGTGTGAAGGCACAGGCAAAGTAACCATAATACAAACGTTGAATAAGCCACAACTGCCACTTTTTGAGTCAGCTACAGATACAGGATACAAACCTTATATGACAGTTGATAAGGGGCCCTCTTATTACCTGAATCTCCAAATATCCAATCATTAATGCTTATGATTATCTTATCTACGCCTTAAGGATATCTTAGCTGCGAAAGTTTATTAACCTGCTCCTCTATTGCATATAACTTCTGGTTAATGCACGTGTCGTTACTTATCTGTGGTCCTAAGCAGTGAGCCCCATCGCTGGTTTGCAGATTTACAGGCTTTACACTGGACATGCTTCTGCATGGCAGCCAATAATGAAGCAAAACGTGGTTCCAATACAACATACCAGATTGTTAATTTTGTGTATCCATTATAGGTTAAAATATAACTTGAATCCTTATTTAATGTATGATCAAGCTGTTACCAAATATTCTACTTTTTCCGCGTCAGTGACTCGTCATTGTGTTTCGTTACTTCGCCATAGAATAATGTCCATTAATTAGTACTTGTGTAACCCCATCACGACGCCTAAAAAAGTTTGAGAAAAGGTAACCAATAATTGACGTTTAATCTAGAACTAGAACTACAAACAGAAGTGTGGGCTGAATAATTTCACTGATGTATATCAAATTAACATCTCTAAGTTACTCCACGCTTCGAGAAGTTCATGAACCAATGGTGTCAACTAGATTGATTTCGACTCATAATTCAACCTACTACGCTTTCAGAATTAATTATGTGCAAATTGGGTCAACAAATATATTCAATTCTGTACAATTAAAAACTGACTTTATATTTTGTTTGGGGCTTGCAAACTATATAATTACTACTAAGAATATGATCTGCAATTAATGATAGCGGAGGGAAAACAGGACTGGTTGAATGCATTTACATAGCTCTGGGAAGCTAGAGAGATTTTACCCTCTAGTCGACTGGTTACATCAATGCAGACGTGCTAGGAACTAAGAAAGACACTTTTGTCTTTCCTTTCCCTTACATTTTTGTTTTATCTTCTGAAACTGAACAAAAAATTACAAAAAAAATAAAGGCCTATATATCCTACCCCGAACTTAATATAATGGCGGGGTAGGGATCAACACGTCATGTCGTCTACTAATTTACACTTTGGAGCGAGCCCGCAGGGATACTTGTTTCCACTCTACCAAACGTCGAAGAAAGTCCTTCACCTGCTTGCATATTAATGATTCTCAATAAGCAAAACAAACTACAAATTAAGCATGCCTAGGAGCAGATCAAGATATCAAGCAACAAATCATAAGTAGTACTTGCCTCCTCAGGTTCCTGCAAAGAGTACGATGCACTTGTGTCCTTTGGAAATTTTGACACTAGAATGCCAAAACCTTGTCCTCTGTCTCTTAATTTCTGCTTGCCATTAAATGATTGAAATGATTTAGTTTGAATTTATCCCAAATTAAGGAAATACTTGGTATTCTTTTTGTAGAACCCTGAAAAAACAAATTATCATTTATTGGATACCTTAAATGCATCTTCATCGGTTCGGTCATCACCAATATAGACAGGAAAGACATCAGAGCAATTGGTAAATCCTGTCGAAGAGAGTTCATTAGTTAGACAAATGCAGAAATTATATGAAGCTACAATGTGTTATGAAGCTCATTGTTACAGACGAGCCTAAACTCACCAAGTGACTCTAACAGAAATTCCAGGGCCTTCCCTTTGTCCCATTTAATAGTGGGACGGATCTCAAATACCTGTATTAAACAAGTCATAAATGAAAGTGAGACATCTCTCGTTAATTTTTGCTTTGAAAGGCAACTCTGAAATAAATCAAATACCCCACAAAAAGCAGATGAGTAAAACAAGAAAAAACAAGTATGCCCCACCTTCCTTCCTTGGGTAAGACGAAGCTTCGGGTATTCCTTTATCACCGATCTCACCTGGTGTGCTAGTTCACTCCATTTCTGTGTATCGTGCATTCAAGTCAAGACCTTTTGTAGAACAGAGCAATATCCACTAGAGAATTTAAACCCGTATGGGTCTATAACTATACCTTCTCATCAACACAACGATAATGAACAGAGACGCAGAACTTGTTGTTCTCCACCCTAGCTCCTGGTGTTGATTTGGTTTTCTCAACTAACAATTGGTACACCTGAAAATTGATACAATAATCAATTTTACTTGTGAACCTTCTAAACTATATAGAACAAAGCTGAATAAGAGGGAAGGTAACAAAAGGGAATCAAGAAAGAAAAAAAGACGAACCTCATCTATCATGGGAAGAAACTCACTGGCAGGTTGAAAATGAATTGCCTCTGCTTTGCTTTCCTGTAGAGCATAATCAATGTGAATGACAAGTTTTCTTAAACTTGAACACTATACAGTACTATACGTTAGAGGTTGCTCACTTTATTGTATTTGGAGCATCTTGTTGGGCCTTTGATATCCATGCCATGGCTTCCTGCATAATATAGCTCTGCCAAGCGAACAAAGTTGTATACCTATTGTTGCCGAAGTAAAAAAGGATGTTAATCCAGGGTCAAGAGTAAAGACATAAAAATCACGGAAGCTCTTAAATTATAATATGCGACTTCCTAAGAGTACCTTGTCTCTGCATCTGCCGCTTACTATGGCAGTGGGAAAACACCTTGCAAGTTTTCTCACTGTTTTTCTCATCTGACATACCATAAAAGCTGATGTCAGAAGACAATCGAATATAGGGCCCGGGGAAAGTAATAGGAAGACGTAGTTTTAAGCTAGGAACTTACTGCGTCGGACATGAAAGCACGATCGGGGTCGTCGACGATTGGCGAGAGCGTTCCATCGTAGTCCAGAAACATAACGATTTGCTTCCCTTTTGAAGCATCGATGATTTGGTCAAACATGTCTAATGCTGATGGGTGGTGAAGCTGTTTCATAGACAAATAGTGAAATATAAAAGCAAAATCAATCCCCCGTTCAAACTTTAATTGGGATGGGGTAAGGCAGAGCGGAGAGCGCTACTCACAATCCAAGAGCTATGGTCTTCGGCAAGGGAAGGAGTGGATTTGACATGGGTGGGAGAAGAGGCTCTCATGGAGTCAACCCAGGCATTGATTCTAGCTCCCCCATTGATTTCAAGGTTCTTCAACACTTTTCTCCTGGAAATGGAAATATACCCTGCAGGTGAGGCCGGCGGTTTTTGTGCCGTGGTGGCGAAAATGGACGAGTTTGATACGGCCACAGTAATAGCCATGTTGAATCCAGAATTTGCATCCGAAACCATCACATTCTGCTGCGTCATCGTCACTGCAAACACAAACCCAACTCTCCTATATTATCAAGGAGTGAAGGCAGAGCACAGATGTTGGCAAAAAGCAGAAAAAGGAATTTAAGAATGTTGAAGCCTTAGAGGCGTCCAATACTCATTGAAACAAGTGAAATATATACCTGTAAGAAATGAGAGGATTGACTATATTAAGGAAAGCAAAGGGAGAGAATGGAAGGGAGGAAGCAGAGAGTATGCACTATGCAGAGAGGAGGGGGAAGTAGTGAAAGTTGTGTGGGAGAGAAGACGGAGTGCAAGGCAGCATTTATAGTAGAGGGGGAGAAGGTGGTTCCAAAAACTCTCGGGTGGGACCCAGGAGTTTGTCGGGCCCCGATATCCTATGTGGGGCCACCATCCCTGTGGGCCCACTACTACACCACTTCACGGTCGATTTTTCCATTTCGATGAGATTGGCCCCCCACACCCCCCCCCCCCCCCTCTCGTCTTGTTCATAATTGCAAGTAAGTCCCCTGCCCGCCGTCTTCTGCTTAAGCAACAGCAGAGCAGAGGAATGCGGCGTCATCAACTCATCAGAATTGACACACACTCAAGAAACATCGCCACTTCACGTGCCCCGCATCCCTTAGCCGACTCTTTCATATGGCCTTGTGCCACCTTCTGTCCAAATCTTCTCAAAGAAGACAGTATATTTTCGAGCTCGTACTATCATAATTGAAATATAAGTATGTCGTCCTTCAATCCTATTACTTCCTTCTGTATGATAGATTCAAATGAAAGGAAAGGGACGCACGTTGTTAAAACTAGCAGATTCAGAAGTCACTTCTGCGAATCCCGCATTTTGGAGGTGTAGCTAATCCAGAAACCAACCAAATTATGAGCCAGCATTAATATTATTATCATTCCTTTATATCATGAACACCTTTACGACCCGAAGCACGACTATATCCAATTATCCATTTGCTTCAATCCTTTCAATAACTTTTGCTTTCCATGGTCTCTCATTTTCTTGAATATTGTCTTTTTACTTCCCCGGGTTCCTCTTCTCCGAACCATGAATTGAACGCAAAACAATGGAAATTATTGGGACAATGTACAGAGTAATGGACCACTAACATATATTTGCTCCAACAAGTACTATGATTAAAGTGTTGTGGTGTGTAGCCACCAGACAATACATGGTTTTTTAGGGAAGGAAAAAAAGGGGAGTAGGTTCGGAGCTGGATTCCAGGGGTGAAATAAAGAGGAGGATTACGTGTCCAGGAACCAAAGGCATGGCTGTGCTGGGCTTTCAAAATGGAAGCGCCAAGGCGAGTAGGCATCAGCCACCTGGCCTGCTGCGTACTCTGTACCCTCCTCTCATTATTGTGTGTCTGAAATTTAAAGAAAGCCAAGTGAGTCAGTGAGACTCATAATATGAACGGACATTAATTTTGGTGGTATTCTTCACCCATCCTCTAAAATTTTTGTTGTAAGTTTCTTTTGTGAAATTAGAGAAATAGAGGGAAAAAAAGTAAATAAGAAAAAATACATATCATACATACTGTCTCCTTTTCATATTTCTACCTTTTCCAAACGTACAAATGAAAAAAATTTACGAGAAGAAATTTAAAGGATCCATCAACATTCTCCTGTCATTGTTCCTCTCTCTTTACTATTATTCTATAGCCTTTCACTATGACTTTACTACTATTGTTGGCTTCCCCACTGCTTCTCTCTATAACTCTTGATGTTTTTTTTTTCATTAACCAAAAGAGATATAAAATGTTATTTAACCAAGCTTCTTTTTACTGTGTTACTAATATAAAGGACGACTAGACTAGTGTTCCAGTCTATGGTTCCCTTCTCTGAACCTGGCCGTCCAAATCCAAACTATTCCAAGGAATTATATATATATATAGGTGGAATGCCACCCATTTCTTCTCTTTTCCTCATTCTTTTTCTTGTTTGCATTCTTCATAGGTCAAAAAGCAACTAATATTATATAATTTGTCTTCCGGGGATCTTTGTCATTCTTGCGTGTTCTATGTACGTTCAGTGAGAGGAAATTAAACTTGTCAGAGACAGCGAAGCTAATTAAGAAGGCTCCAGAAACTAGAGGCATTATGTAATAGTTGCTCGTATATACTAGTATCAGAAAAACCCCAGAAGTTGTTGACCAATAGCAGTTACTTGCCTCCCAAGTTTCTGAATCTGATAAAATATTCTTAAGCAGAAGAGGGACGCGCAGGTAGTGTGAAAGTTTAGCTGGGTTGAGCAAAGCAATTAGAGATTTAAATCTCAATAATTATATGAAGCACGAGATTCCGGTACTAGATGGTCGTCGGGTTCAGATTTATAATTCACATGCGTTAGGTTCTGCTTTCCCTTGGTATTTTGAACCCTGTGTTCCTATATGCACTTTTGGGCATCTTTCTATTCTCTTAGGATTCTTACATTCTCATGGGTTGGCGATCTTCCATCCCCAATAATTTTTCCAGTCAAAAGAGGAGGCTTCGGACTTCGAGATGATGCTGTGCACCATATAAAATATAATTCGTATCCTTTTTATTTCCGACAGTGGCAATAAAAATATAGAAAAAGAGCCAGAAGTTTATACTTAAAGATCTAAAGTTGTTAACAAAGAATCCACTCCTCCACATTTTATTTCTATAAATTGAAGAACATTAATAATATAAGAAGTGAGAATGCATATAAACTTTTTTATACATGCACGCACACACGTATTAGTAACAATGTGAACAAACTCGCCAGAAGATACCCTCTCTTAATCAAAAAGTGAGTCTGCTTTCCTCGCTTGAATCAATTCCTTAATTTGAATATTAGTCAGGATCCGAAGTCTTCGATATAAATTATTTAATTTGGCTTTGTGCAAACCCGGCAAACACAGAAAAGGAAAAGAAAGAAAAGGCTTCGCTTTTACTATTTTGTATATGTATATGGGTAGATCGATGCATATAGTTAGGTAAATCAACTGTTGGTAGAAGAAGCCGAAATGGAAAACGTGAAATGGGCAAAACACTGATTTACGCAAATCGATGCTCATGGACTTGAGCGATAAAGCTATAAATCTCTAGGGTTATATAATTAGGGTAATAAATTCACTGAAGGGAAGGGCACAGGGGATTAATAACTTCAAACGTACCCAAAAAGTTTCCATTCATTTTCATTTAGAAAAGCAGCAGGAAAATCTGAAATTCAACATTAATATGGTCAGTTTCGCCATTGCCTACATGACAAACAAGAACTATTGATCTGTTCAAATTCAAAATAGATTATCTGTTTTAAAGTAAATGATGCTGTAACTTTTTATATTTTTAAAATAATTGTACACACTCAAATTAATTAAAAAAATTACAACATTTCTTACCGCTACGGCAGAAAATTCAAATTTGTCCAAGTTACCATCAAGATACAAAGTGGCTCTTCCAATTTTTAATTTTCTTTTGTTCTATGCAACTTTTCACCACAACGAATTGCCTGTTGTCCATTAGGTGTTATTTATTAATTTAGATTGTACGTATTTGATATTTGGCACATTTGGTGCATTTGCATTGTTTTATTTTATTTTTTTTAATTTCGTAAAATGGATTTTAATTTTTTACAGCAGAAAAATTATCTTCAAAATAACTAAATGTATCAAATGCACCAAATCCTAAATGCGCTGAATCTAAATTATTATTTATTCTCTATGGCAATTGAATGTAAACCTAATAATCTAAATTTAAATATATAAATAAATAGTTAAAAGTAATTTAATTTTAATAAATATTATTTTTGTAAAAATTATGATAAAACATGTTAATATTTTAAATTATTTCTTATATAAGAGATGAAGAGTTTGAAATATTAATATTTATTATAATTAAATTAATTTTTTAACATTTCTTATTTGTATTTTTATATTTAAATTATTAAATTTTTATTCAATAATTTTTAAAAAGGCTCAATAGCACCTACATGCTATCCAAACAGTAAAAAGGAGTGGTTTGGATTTTCCAAAAGTAGGAAAAGTTAATAAAATTTGAATGGTTGGATCAAAATTTAATAGTTCAGATTTTATAAAATTAATAAAAATAATTTAATATTTATTAAAATTTAAATTATTAAATAAAAATTTAATGATCTAAATTTTCAATGCAAAAAATATAAATGTGGGAAATCTAAATCTGAAAGGAGGCCATCCACTCTTTTCTATAACTGTTACTTAATAACTCACCTGAGGACGACGGGAATATTTTCTGCAATAAAGAGGGGGAGCTATTAAATCTATATATAATGATTTTAAAATTTTTTTATAAAAATATTTATTTAAATAAAAATAAATTATTTTAAAAATAAAATTATTTAATATTTTAAATTTTTTTGGCATACAATGATACCTGACTAAAATAAAGAACAAATTACTTGTAATATCTCACAATTTATTTTATATAGTTTATAGTTTATTATTTTGTATTAAGTCAAATTGCCACGTTGCTAGAGTTGAATCTTTGCTTGTTGGATTTATTTGATACATATTGAGACTTAATAATCGTCATCTCATGATTTTTTTTATCATCATAAGAGCTGAAGCGTTAAAATTAGAGAAAATAATTTGAAAGAAGTGCCGTTTGAAACTGAACTTATAAGCATCATCTTTGGAGTTTAATTATCGTGTGTGGGCAACTTTCACCGTTTCTTCATTTGAAATTATAGTCCAAGAGACAGTATTCCACGTAGAAACCGAAAATACGTAGAGTTTCTGTGCTAAGCTCCTACCCAACAGGAAACATCCACAGATCCCAAGTCCTCGAGAAGCGAGAGAACTGTGGGGAAGGTGCCACGCGGTCAAAAATGGTATAGGTCTGACCTATGCCCTCTACTGCGTAGGGTTAGGGACAATTATGTGATGTGAATACCGTATTACTAAAAAACTATGATTTTTTATTTAATTAAGGGTCAATTTTTCCTTAATTTTTGAATTTAAATTTTATTTGAGTTATTGTTACTTTTGTTAATTTAATTTATTTTGGAGTTAGTATAATTATGTATCTTTTTTTTAGTTAATTTTACTTTTGTTGAGTCTATAATTAAAAATAAATGAAAATATAAAACTTCCAAAAAATGAAAGATTGAAAATATGTAAGAAAAAGAAAACAAAATGATGAATTTTCTTTCTTATAAGTAGGACATACTGAAATAGGAAACTACCAAAGAATAACTGGAATGAATTAATGGACAATTTAAAAGTTTTTTTAAGAAATCTTAATTTTTGTATTATAAAAGAGGATGGTTAGATTAGAAACAGAGAAGCGATGGAGAGAATAAAAGAGGTGGAAAGCGAACTCCGATAATAATAGAAGAGTATAGATAGCGATCAAGGTAGTGGCAAGAGTATAGGATATTGCTTAACAGGTATGGATTCACAAATTTACCTCATATGCTATGATTTCTCTTCACTTCAAATAAACTTGGATCCCTACGTTTATTGTTAAAAGGACTTGTGTTTGTTTATTGTGTTTATTTTTAATTATTGACTCAACAAAAGTAGAATTAACTAAAACAAAAATATATGATTACACTGACTTAAAATTAAATTAAATTGACAAAAAAAAAATGACTCAAGTAAAATTTAAATTCAAAAGTCAAGGTAAAGTTGACCCTTAATTAAATAAAAAATGTCGTTTTTTAGTAATACTTGACAAAATACGGTATTCATGTTATATGTCTCTTTCTTTGTGTTTCTTTCTGTCAATTAATTAATAATCACTCATATATACATGAAAATACACATGCACGTATTTACCACACCAACTACACCAAAAGCTTCCAAGAATTAGAAAGCCCAGTGGAGTGTGGTGGTCGGCGGATGCGGATTCTGTTAGTGTTAGGTGAACATGAACCCCAAGTTCACATGATGCTTGACGTGGAGTTTCACTATAATTGGACACCATACCAGACCACCCATGTTCCACCCTCATGTTTATGTTTAATTTGTAGTTCGATTCCTATTCCTAATATACACATTATTGTTCCATATGTTTCCTTGGATATTTCTGTGGCTCATTATTTGAGTGGTTCCCCTCCAAATAGTAAAGGTAGGGATAGTTGCATATAACTGTTTAACAAAACAAAACAAAAAATAGTTGTATATAACTAACATTTATATATAGCTCCACATTTTATGGGTCTTCCACCCCCCAACAAGCATTTGATTCTTTTCTTAGCACATGAGTCGAACCTGCATGGGTCTCCATTACATGTATCTACACCAGAAAACAAAACCAAAAAAGTCTTGGCTCAATTTTTCTTAAAGGCATCGTCTTTTCCTGTGTGCTTGACATATCTACGCTATACTTTCTGTTTTCTTTTTACTCTTTCCACGAACGACGATCGAGTAACAACAAAAGAATCGACCAAGTTAGGCTTTTGTTGACACAACTTCTACTCATCTACTTATGTATGCATTGGCATTTCTTGGCCATATATTTATATATTTATTAATGCAGCAACTGATCATCTACCCAACTTTGCAACAACGTGCATGGAATATACATGGACGCCAATTATATGGAGACTTTGCTCTATTACCTGACAACCACAAGTGTCATATATATATATATATATATATCACCTTCTCGTTTGAGAAACATAAGTCTAAAATTGAAATGAAGTGGGTAATACAATTTGTTTACGTGTTAATTAAGCAAGAAATTTACAAAATATATCAGTCCATGCTTTGATGCGTATTTGACTCGATCGTCATTATTTTTCTTGTGACCCAAATCAATCGTGATGGTTAATTAGAAGTCGATGAAAGTGTCCGATAATAAAAAAGAATAGTAATTTCGGGAAATCTTATAGAAAATAAGTGTTGTAAGAGATTAACATTTTGATAAATGAGAAGAAAATTTAAAGTAATCTGAAGGGGAGTGGAGGTAGAAGGGGGGGGACAAATGATTGAAGAGAAGTGGGGGTGGGGTTTTGGTGCCAACTGGAATAGCACGATCGAAACTAAACTGGTATTATATGTATTGCGCGTGGGTGTGACCGCACTTAGTTTGTCGGCCCAAAGTGAGACCCACTCCGCTCGTGTCAGGATCAAAGGACTCCAATCCTACACACATTCACTTTCACTCCCTCATCTATATATATATATATATGTATATGACAAGCAGACTCCCAAATGCACCCCCAAACAAACAAAACAAATACTGTCAATATCTTAGTAACCCAAAGCTTTCAAAACTAGAGTAACCATCATCGTAAGCTTGAAGCCCAGGAAATATATATATATATATATATATATATATTTATATTTATATGTCTGAAAGTAATGATAAGAGATAAAGTATTGGTTGACAGCCAAACGCCAGTTATACGATAATAAGAAAGTAGCTTGTTTTTGTCCATTTATAAATTTGGACTAAGATATCCTCCTACGACCCCACCCTCTTCCCAGTGGCACTTATTCTTTTTATCCCCACACGTGTTTGGGCGGATGCTTTGTGCAATTATATATCCCTCTTATTTTCTCGCACCAGATTTTCTTGTCTTCCTCTCATCAATTTTAACCTCCAATTTTTTTTTCCCTCCTATTCTATTTTTGTCACAAACAAGTAATACATATGTTGAGGCTCGGCCGGCGGCATTCATTAATATTGTTGACCAATTATTCAGGCTGTGTTTGGTATGGTCGACAAATGGGAAAAGGGAAACGAAAGGGTGAAGGAAAGATCATGAGAAGGGATGTTTGGTATGATGAAAAGTCTTTATTTAAGGAATGACGATTTTCACACAGCAAAGGAGTATCATTCCTCTCATGAAGCAATGGAATCGGGAGAAGGGGATATAGAGATATATAGTAAATTTACAATATTATTCTTGCACTACATAAAATTTTACAATATATAGAAATTTTTTAAAAAAAATTAAACTGTTGTACAAAATATTTTAAAATACCGTACAGTTTATTAATTATTTTTATTAAAATTTTATAATTTTTTAAATATTTGAAAGTTTTTGGCAAATAAAAAATAAGCAAAGTATTATAATTTTGTATTTTGAATATTTTAAGAATTCAATATATGAAAATGGAATAAATAGTATTTTTATATTTTTAATATTAGAGTTACTCATTGTAATCATTTGCACATTATTTTTATTTTATCAAACATATAATTGGAACAACAATATTCTCTTTTCTTCCCATATTATATACCAAACATAATTGAAGTCATTTTATTCCACTCTATTCTCAATGTCATTCCTAAAAATTCACTCCTTCAATCAAACGACATAACCTCAGTTACCACTTCCCCCTATACTAGCTAGCAACAGCGTATGGCTTTGACAGAATATTGCATTTGGGTTTTCAATATATTTATATTTCCATACCTTACGCAGATTAACTTTTTTAAAAAAAAAAAACACCAATATGACAAACCAAAACCCAGCAAGTCATAAAAATAGAACATTGAAGCTGTGCCGCGAAAGTATAATAATTAATAGTATTGTGAGTCTTTTACAATTAAATTTCATTATTTTGAACGGTTATAAACTCATGGAGGGTTGAAGCTTCTGGACATAACCTCGCGATGTGGACCAGTGGCACTACTGTCTACCGTTAAACACCGATGGAATCTAACGCTTTGATTGCCATATCGAACTTAACTAATTCGGACTATTATTGTAGATAAGTTTAAGATTTACCAATTTAATCTTATCCTTAATTATCAGTTATCCTTAGTGTGTGATATGATTGTCACTTGAACAATATTTTTTTGAAAAAAAATAATTGCTTCAATTTGGTTTAACATGATATGTATGGAATTTCAAATTTTAGACTGGAGACGCCCGTAATTGGGAAATTCATGAAACATGTCAAGTTGAATTTTAGAATCCAATCGAATAGCACGGGTTTAATATTCACCCATAATTTTTGTAAATGCAATGGCACCATAGAAGAACAATAATAACTACCAGAGCAACTGTAAGTTAGACTTTCGGTTAAAAAAGGTGGATCAACTATATTAAGGTCGGCAATGTTTATACATTGCTTTGATGATACAGTTACACGTGTATCTAAGTAAAAACGTGTCGGCATCTATTTAGTTTCAGGCTTTATCTATTTCATATCCTATTTAAATTGATGCCTTTGGGACCCTTTTGTTTTTTGTTTTTTATTTTAAAAAAGGTGAATGCATTGTGACTAATTTACTTTCAATTCGCATAGAAAGAAAATAAGCAGATTCTTGATGGATGTCGTTTTCAAAGACATTTGACGAGACGCAAGAAAAATGGTCCAATTGAGCAACTTGTCATTTGTTTTGAAGTAAATTTTCATCTAAAACTCTGTTTGCTTCGTTAATAGATTAATTTTTTTATACCTTCTAAAAATATAATTTCATAATCATAACACAATTTCTACATATTAACTTACATGAAGAAATTAAGTGACAATAATGAAGAATAGGAGTAAAGTGGTGAAAGGTTGAGTATTATAGTGGCCGGTGATGGTACATATATATATATATATATATATATGTTTCACGTTCATCATTGGGTCTTAATTTAGAATGAATAAATTGAGTTCGAGATCAAACAAGAATTTGAACTTAATTAAACTACTTTCTAAACTATTTACATATACTTCATTGTTAAACTGCCATCTAATTAATTAATGGATTACCAGGAAAAATTCCAAAATTTCCAAAAATTTTGATATGAAACTAATTATAGTAGATTTGTCTGCATTAGAACCTATCCTAAACATTTTCTTGTTTAAGGGAAAAAAGAAAAGTGAAGAGAAAGGACTTGGTACGTTTCAATTTGGGAGAATCTAATACTCTCAAAAAATTGAAGCAAAAAAGAAATCAATTTTAACAAAACAAACACACACACACAAAATATTTGTTGTAAAAAACATTTTGACCTGAGCCTAATAATTAATTACGTGAAAAAACTTAGTTGACTATTATTGATATCCTGAATGTCGGAGAATATATCATCTTCTCATTATCTAATTTGTGTGCTAATTAGATGAGGACAGGTTCTTGGATAGAAATTTCGGTCAAAAGAAAAAAAGAAAAAAAAAGGTTCTTGGATAGAAATGACTTTCAAAGACTATAAGATGAAAAATAGGTAATGGTACAAGAAAAATGAGAATGAAGGTGCAGGGTCAATGCAAGATTTGCCATCTGCCTTTGCAGTCAACAAGAGTCTTCCCCAGAGAAATTTGCGTAATGGATCCAATGTTTTTGAGAGAGAGTTTTCATGTGAAGTTAACGTTTAGTTTACAAGATTTTGATTCAAAGTGGCCATCTTGTCTGTTTAACGTGACCTCCACTGCACCTTTTAAATTATATATATATTAAGTTCATTATTTACATTCATCAAATAATATTAAAAAAATTAAAAGTAAGGAGCTGTGTAATAATTAAAGAATAAATCATTATAAAATAAACCAGAAAGGACAAAATGTTATATAATTATTTACAAAGTTTCTCGTGATTTCTTGCATAAAATAACACATAAAATATATTATCATTCTTTATCTCTATATATATTGTTTTCTTTTCCTTTTCTACGGTCGCGTCTAGTCATTAACTTGATGCGTACCCACCATTTTGTCCTCACACTCTTTTTTGTTAGCTGGTTTTATCTTTCAAATTACTCTTTCAAGGCCTTAATGGTTGAAAAATATCGTGGAAGACACTATTTACACAATAAGTACAAAACGATGATACGTTCTCCTAAAAAAATAAGATAATTTCAGCTTTCCTCAGTTCATTGTTTATCGTCCTTTTTAAAGGAGGAGAAAAGAAGAGAAGGCATGCAAATATTATAATGATACTTTTTATCATACTTTGCATCTTTTCATGTACATGATTTGGACAATTGTATTGTCAGTTATAGCGGTGAATTGACTAGTACTTACAGCAAATTAAATAGTTAGTTTGGAACATTACGGCTTCAAATTTGAACTAATTTTTTGCCCGTACACATAGTAAAGCTTGTACGTCATTTCTCTTAGTTGAAAATTATCCTAATTCATCGCATGGTTCCGTACTTTAGCGTACCTTAAGTTGACTCCTTCGCAATTTAGAACATGAATATCGAAATTTATTTAGTGGGGGAAGGAGATATTATTTCTTGTATTTGTTGGACGTATAAGTGATAAAATTATTTAGAATTGGACACAAGTGGGATTTCGAAATTAAAAATAAAAAAACTGCAGTTCAGAAAGGAAATTTGATGTAAGACCCTTTTCCCTTGAAAGGAATGGAATCAATGAGGTTTAAATCCCGAAGATATTACTTGGAAAAGAGTGGTTTCGTTATACTTATGACATGAACTGGGATTTCTTCTTTTTTAACTCCTGACCCACACTTTAAGAAGAATATACAATGGGAAAACACTAGCGTGAATTGATTATGTGGATGCAATATTAATTTACACTTAAAAAGGATATAGCCTGGTCGACATCCTCAATCTTTTTAAAATGACCAATTATCCTCATCCCTTTTTAATTAATTTACCAAAACCACATGCACTTCTTATCTTTCTTTAGTTACCTGTTACTACAACATTCATTGCCAAATTAATAATGGTCAACGACAGGACAAACCGACATATATAGTATTCATCATTAGCATATGCCTTGTATATATATTTGTCAAACCGTTAAAACCAAGTCTGCAAAATGTGCCAAATTTTAGAGGTTGAGGGAGGAACTTTGGATTCCAGATGAGTCTGTAAGCTTGTGGGTTACATCGTTTTGGCTGAGTATTCTTTTTGCCCACTTTGGGATTAGACTTTTGGAGTGAAGAGGCTTTAGTGATAAATAATAATAATAAAAAAAAAAGGGTGAAGATGGATGAGGTTGGATATGGGATAAAAATCCCCACTTTAGTTTCTCTTTTTGCCTTTACGTCTCAGCTTTGGTTTATCATTCTGTATATTTCTAATGACATTTTAAACTGTTTCCCAACTGAAACAGTTGGGGACGCGACAGAATGGGCTCCAACGAAGTCCCAGATCGGCATGGTGGGGTTCCACGTGGCTCAAATATTTTCCAGCATTAGATTACGCCAGTACATCCCACTGATATTTCTTTTCTTCCTTTTTTCCAAATTTTTTTAAATAAATAATTCTTTCTTATGTCAAATGATTTCAACTGAATGTGAAAGACTTGAAATTATGAAACTAACAGTGGGATTTGATTTACGCCTCCCCCACTCTTCCCATGTATGCTGTTCATAAATGTAATGATAAGCATTCGACGTGCTGTTTTTTTTTTTTTTGGTTTTGTTTTCTTTCTTTTTCAATATTAATAATTACTTTATTGGATCTAAATTTCTTCCATTTTTTTTCCTTTTTCAACTTGATGAAACTCCAAATCCAAAAACATACCATAATGGGAAAGAGATCCACTTATATACGAAAGTGATCCTTACTAATCCACCATTTATAGTTGTTAACCATTCAAATATTCAATTATTCTGTCTTTCAAGAAAATTAAAAGACTATACCTGTCCATGAAAGTAATATAAATCAATTAAACAAACATCACGTCACCTTCGAATTGAAATGAGTTCTAATTAGTAATTTTTATACAATTAATTTTTAGATTAAAATTAGATACAATTTTTTATATTTTTGTTATTAGATTTTTTTTTAAATAATACATTATATGTAAGTATATGGTAAACTAATAATAATATAACAAAAATAAAAATTATTTAGTTATTTTCGTGATTTAATTAAAATTTATGTACTTATTATTATTTTCATTAGAGAACAACAGGATATAAGTAATTTTTTGTCACTAATAAAGATATTAGTCATTGTTATAAGTTTTTTCCTTAATTTATGTAGTACTAATCATAAGTTATCTTATCAATTATTTTCATAAAACCCTCCCTCCATTTTTTTGGTTATAAATCTAATGTATGAAATTTCAAAGCTAATGTTTTTTGAATTTCATTAATTTAAATACTATTAATGTGTTAGATCTAATATAGTGTTGAGAAGCCAATTTGTACAGGAAAATATGAACTTATAAACATTCTTAGTTGGTTTGTCATTAGAGTTTCCTTAATCGTTTGTCCTCCAAACTTTGTTTGTATATATGTAGAAAAAAATATTTGGATATTGAATAAAATATATTGATAGTTGAATTCGTTTTTTATATAAAAAGTTTTGAAACAAATTATGAGAATACAAATTTATTTTTGACAAAAGTTAAATTTACAAATTTCACATCAATCTAAAATTAAAAGTAGATGTCGGACTATCTATGGCATATTTTTGTGATATCACATCGATTAGAAATAAATGTATGGATTAAATATATAAATCATATTACATAATTTTGTCTAATCATATTCTTTGAAAAAATCAAATTTGTATAACTTTAATATGACAGGACTATATTAATTCAAAATTTGTAATTAAAAATACCGATGAAATCATTGGATCCTACGAAGAGAATAAGTTAGTAAAAGTTTGGGCGGCTTGGGGGAAATATTCCAGAAAGGAAGAGAGGCAAGAAGCAGTTTGAGCCACAAATAAATGAGCATTTCCTTCTTTGGTTGATTGTATTTTTTTTTGGGTCTTTATAGGTGTCGTTGAGACCCAACTTTAACTAACACTGAAGTTGCCATCCTCTTTGTGAAGGTTGGTTTGATCTTTCAAAGTTGAAACTTGAGGCTTGGAAGCAGCCCACATGAATCATTATTAATTATGGAGGCCATTGGTCATTACCTTTTTCTCTCGGATTTGACCTCTTCATTTCCAATCCCCTCAAACTCATTTTGTCTCTGGGATTTGACCTGCTAATATCCACCTACAATATTTAATACCAATTCCCTCAAACTAATTCGGTCTTAACATATCAGTGGCCTTACATGGTATTCAATGCTCTTAAATTCATAGGGTAATTTTATAATAATACAAACATGATTAATTACTGGTTTGACTATTTGGAGGATTTACCTTACTATTGATTGTTATACTCACTGTACTATATTTTCAAGAGTATTTATTAACACGATTTGAATACATTTTGAGTGACATAGAAAGAAAAAATAGGAAAGGAAATGAGATTCATAAATGAGTTAACATTGGGTCCCCTGTCTAAACTAATTATGGTCCCAAATTATGGCCACCTCGATCATTTTTTGTGGCAGTGGTCACCGCAATTTCCATGAAGCGAGAGGGCCAGAATTCATTATTCAATTCCATCCATTTCAAAAGGTCAATTACCCTATTTTCGTGCTTTTCATATTCCAATTCCAATTCCAATCCCAAATAGGATGGCCCAAATCTGTTTTGAGGAAATGGTCAATTTCCTTGAACCCCGAATCACATCAATTCCACTTTCAAAAGTAACATGCCTTGCCGTGGAATAAAATTGTACCGAAAGACTGTTCAGAAGCCCACATTACCAATTCGAATACTCCCCAATTAATCAGTGCAAGCAAAAATTTCAGTTGCTTCCAACATTAAAAACTTTAAGTTCGTGTTTCGCAGACGGCTCGCACTCACTTAAAAGGTGTCCTAGCCAAATTATAAAAATAGTGGTTCTATTTATGGCGTGAAGTTCTTTTTCACCTACATCACTCATTAAAACCTACTTCAACATTCCAAAGATATTTCTTTGTGTAGATAAATTAGCAGCATTTCGTGCACCTAACATTTTGACCAAACTCAGGATGCTTCACCATTTGAATATGACGAACTACAATCCCACGTGCGCTTAGAAACTTAATTACCCACCACATTAATGTCGGCAAATCATACCATCCCCATCCGCAATTCTGCATTTTGGACCGCAAGCTTCAGATTGTTCTAAAGTCTTTTTCTCTTCGAAATATGCCAACTTTCTTCGCGAAAGCAGTTCAGGTTAGGTGCACAGCATTCCCAAGCCAAGAGTCCAAGGTTCGCATGGATTGGCTTACACTATATTCTCTTTTAAAACAGCCCACAATGTGATTCCAAAAAGATTCCTTAAGAAATCGAGTTTTTTGAAAAAAAAAAAACTAATAATATATTTATATGACACCATGTCGAATCCGCGTGCCTAAAAAGATTGGGATATCGTGACCGTTCCCACGATTTGATCATGTTAGAGCTTGAGAGATCAAAGAATTCTTTATTAGATTTGCAGATACATATACATATATATATTAACATTATTATATTACTCGCGATGCGGATTCTAATTCTTAATTTACTCCACTTCCTTGTCTCTTGAAGTTGATTGGTAATTACATTCTTTGTTTTATCTTCTGTCATAATCGCCTTGATCATACCAATCCCCATATATATGCCTTTTTTCTGGAATATCATTCTTCATCTGTTCAAAGATTTCCTTTCTCCCTTTTCTCCTTTTACATATATATATATATATATATATATTAGTGTGTGTGTGTGTGGCGTGCAGAAAAATGCATTTTTTTGTATTCCTTAAGTTTATCTCAGATTTCAATTTTATTCTTTTCTTAACTTTATTTTGTTTTAATTATAAATTAGTTCTTCAACTTTGGTTTAACTATTACTTGAGTCTCTCAAATTCATTTGATTCATATATTACTTGAATAGATTTTGTTTTCCTCAAACACCATCAAATTGAAATGCTTTAAATATTTAAACTTTGTATATATTATGAGTAAAATTTATCGTAAAATGAATTCGACTAGTATCACCAAAATGAAGAAAACAAAGTTGAGTATTAATCAATTTAGTTTATAGACAAATAAGAGATACAATTAAATCTCTTAATAAACATTAGTTCGTTTCACGTGACTTCCTTATTTCAATTAGACAACTAAAACAAACAAACAAAAAGTGAAAGGAGGGGGAAAAAATACTTAAGTAATTTTGTAAAATTTTGGACCAAACTAAAAAAATAAAATTTATGATATAGTTAAGAGATAAAATTGAAACCAACAAAGAAAAAGAAAGAAAACAGAAATCTCAAATAAATTTAAGCAATTAAATTAGAGCCAGTTGAAGCCAAAGGATAACAGTAAAACCAAATCATAACTAACTAAAGCTAGTGCCCAAAGCGAAATTTAAGCTTCACTAGAAGGAATCAAATTCAAAGCATAAAATCTTATGGATATAACGGATCTTCATCACGATATTCAGGCATATTACACAACCTATATTTTAGCAACCACGTGTAAATTCCAGTTTTAGTATAATACTAATAGTTGCTGTTAAGGGCATGTTTATTTGAATAAGCCCGAAGATTCTCGGAAATATTTTGAAGGAGAACAAAATAAAAATACAAAAACATTGGCTTTGACGTGAAAGATGTAGAAGTCGCCATCGCAAAGATTGAATATGATGAACATTATCTGTCATGAACGCACTGGTGTGAGTTTAATTTCTGGGGCTAAATATTGGGAGGGCGAATGATTAAGATGCACCACATCGGTGCTAACTGATCCAAATATGGAATGTCTGGTCAAAAACTTTATGGAAAGTAAAGAAGCATAATGATTGAGATAAACTGGTTTGTTTAGGTAATTCAACAGTTTCAAATAATATTGGAGAGAGTTTTGTGCCTTCCTCCTTTTTTCGCGTGTCATTACTACCAAGTGCGTGAAATGAGATCACGTATTTTGGAATATTTAATCTCGTTTTTTTTTTTTTGGACAGATTTAAATGTCTCAACAAATTTGGATGAATTATTTCAAAATTTATTGGAATCATGAATGTCAATTCCTCCAATGGCGTGTCTGTTATTAAATATTCATAGATATAGTTCTTTTACATTTTCGGCACTCCAGTTATCCAAATAGAAGAATTGGGCCTCTAATGGGCCAGAAATGGGTTCAAGAATATGGACTGGGCCTACCAGTTGTGTAATAAGCCTAACTTAGCCAGATCACTAATAGGGTGTTCATGTTCGTAAGCCTTATCAAAACGGGCAGCCCATTATGGGTCGGCTTATTTAACAACTCTACACACCCACTCCTTTCAGTTGATATTTAAATTTACTAACCAAAATTATGATCCCAGGAAATAGAAATTTTTACTTAACTCAACATTGATGACCATGGGATATGAAAACATTTATAGAATTCAGTTAATTATCAATTACGATCGAATTGATATTCAACAAGTTTACACTGAAAATCTCATTGACTTATTGCTAGCATAGAGTTAAAACATATTGGCCCTATTGGGTTAACTTTTAGATGCGCCGGCAAATAAAATAAGTCATATAATTTTTAACATTCCATATCTTAAGAGGAAAAAAAATATGCAAAATTTGCCTCATGGATGGAAATCAATTGACGGTTAAAGCATAAGTGGTGCACAATGAATTAAAAAGGAGTGGAAATAAATTGAAAACGTGATCCAAGTATATATGGAGATATACTTGGGGCCATTGTTGATGTAAAAGGTATAAATTCCTTACTGAAAATTTTGAAGGCAAAAATCCATAAAAGTATATTTTTATATTTTTGGTATGAAATTTCTCATTTAAATAATGGTAAATTGTGTGATTTTGATAAATTAAAGTATGATTTTTTATAATTTTAACATCATGTTTAGAGTATTTCACACATTATTATTTTATTAAAAAATATAATAACAATGAAAAAAGAACCTGTTGAGTCCAATTTGAAAACTAATTGAATCGAATCAACACTTGAAAAAAAATAAATAAAGAAAAAATAGCAGGCGTTGTTGTTAGTTGAATCCGAATATTGTCGAGAACGCAAATAAAATCTGAATAGAGACAAAGCGGAGGTTAGTTGTATTAGTTGAAGGTATTGATTCTGACGACAGCGCATCACACGTAGCCCACACCATATAAAGGTGTCTGCTTTCTTTTTTTTTTTTTTTTTATCACATCTAAAGATGTCATCTTTACTCTCTTCCCCTAAGAAAGATCCTAAGAACCCCAAAAGTATATGCCGTATTATTTAGACTCAGGAATATTTATATATATGATTCTTAACTTTGTATATAAGCATTGTAAAGGGTGACTACGAAGCCACATCATCAGAACCTGTAAAGTAAATGAACAACTTGGATCCTTTGCTTTTGATTCCCGATACAACAACCACCCACCCTTTTTGACACTAACTATCAACTTTGCTTGCAATTTGAGGGAGATAACTTTCTTAATGTTGAAATACAAACGCACTTGTTTTAGGAAGGGTATATAGATTATAGCGAGTGGTAAACTTAACTTGGAAGGGATTCCTTATGGGCCAGCAGGAGGAGATTTTTCTGGGGACGTTGTGTGCGCGTGCTCATCCTCAAAGTAAAGAATATGAATGTTGAAGCTGAATTGTTATTCTGTTTTATTATGGTTTTGAGAAGGAGGAGACGACCAAGATGATAAGATGGGACTCTTTTAGGATAAGTTTTCTATGCATATATATATGCTTACTCATCCACGTTCTTTCCTCCAGTGTCACTCATATTTGTTTCACCCTAATAATCTTTCATCAATCTCTTTTAATCTTGAAGATCCTATCTTGAACATTATTCTAAATCAAACGTAAATTTATTGTGAGAAAGAATATTTTCAGCATAATCCTTTCCCTCTCTTGTTGGTTTACATCTCTCTTTTCCAAAAGAAAGAACGAGTCAGTTTAATTGAATTAACAAAATAAAGAGATTAAAATAATTCTTTGGTCGTCACTTGATAATTTAAGAACCTTCATTTACATTCTCATGACTTTTCTTTCTAAAAGTTTTAGTAAATTACTGACTTTGGTATGCGTTTCACGGTTATTCTTTTTATATATCCGTTTTTAATTTTACCTTGAAAGAGAGAAGGCGACGTATTCTTTGTATTTCTTAAAAATTAGTAGTTATATTGTCAATTTTTAAATACATTCGTGACTGAAAACTAAGTTAAATTTTATTTGTTCTGTCAATGTGAGCTATGTGCATATTATATATTTTATTCGAGACGACTTCGAAGGACACATTGAAGCCCGTTCAGTCAGCTCCTGAGTTTAATATAATTCGTCTGCAATGTTCCCATCCTCAATTGATAGAAATGATAGAAGTTGTTCTCTTCACCAAAAAATTAGTGTGATAATAATGTTGTTGGAGCTCACTTGTGATTGGTGATAACTGCCCAAGAACATGGTGACTCACCCAAGTAACAGAAACTGGTGCTTATGATGGAAAGAAAAAAGAAAGGGCTTGAGAATAATAGATCAGAGAATAGAACCAAACACGACCACATGCTCATAATCTTTTTTTACAGAAGATTCATATGATGGAAGGTACTTATAATTACATTGATTGAACTACAAGTATAACAAACACCTAAGAGGAAGCTCCCTTGCTCATGCTTGGAATAAAAAACACTAGCACAAGAAGGAAGACGAGCTCCTCATCCCATTACACCGAGTACATGAGTGATTACTATGACTCCTTATTTTCTACCCTAAATTTGCAAACTGTCTCAGCAACATCCCTGCAAATTTCAAAAAATTTCATTGCAGATTGTTGCTCAGGACACCAAAACTAAAAGATACAGATACAAGCTTAAATCTAAAACAAGCTAATGCCATGCAGCACGGAAGATTGATGATATCTCAAATAGCTGACCAGTCAATCTCCACGGAAGGAAACTTCTCCAACCCAAAGTCGTGGGTTTCGTCCTTGGAATCCGAGAAATCCAAGAAAGTGATGTCGGATTCAGGGGAAGACGAACCAGCCCAGGATTCATCCGACAGGGGCGACGATGTTGTGTTCTCCACCTTACAATCCTCCACCTCACTCTTCGATTCTGACTCATCCAGCACCACCGTAGGCTTTGAATCAGCGACAGAACCAGTCTCTCCTGCACTCCCCTGTTTCTGGGAATTGGCCAAGCTTTCACAAATAGCTCGAAGCTTGGCATCGACGGAGGAATGGAGGGGCTTGTAATTGCCAAATTCACCATACACATGAGCTCCTTGGTGTCGCAGATGAGGGAAATTAAGGCGAGCAAACTCTCCCCTAAGCTTATATGCAGCGTTGTCATATGCCAAAGCCGCCTCTTCGGCAGTATCGAAAGTGCCGAGCCAGAGACGGGTTCGGTTCTTTGGGAGTCTGATCTCAGCCACCCATTTTCCCCAATGCCTCTGCCTCACTCCTCTATACAGTTTCGTGGGCTTCGGAGCATTAAGGACATGTTTCATGGGCACAGGTTTTGGGCTTAGGATGTTGAGGGCATGTTGTTGTCGGATCTGTAATTGAGCTTGAATCTGTAGAATTTGGGACGGGGTGAGTTGGTTAAGCCCTAGGGGACTCGAGAATCCCTGAGAAAATATAGGGGAGCTCGATGCAGTGCAGAGATTGGGATAATTACTGGGCAACCAAGTGGGTGAAGCGTAGGAGCACGAAGGTTGCGAGGAGGTACAATACAAAAAAGGAGAAGATGGAAGAGAAAGAGAAGACGCAGATGAATCACTTTTCATAAAAGGTTCATGTGCTTTAATCAGCTCTTCAATACTCGGATCTAAGAAATCTGGTGCCATGCTACTGCTGTTATTATACAAACCTAGAGCTGCCGCCATGCTTCACTATCCGATGAGTTAAAAAACAAGAAAGAAAATGGAAACTAAAGACAAGTGTTTGAAGACGGCCTGTCTCGACTTCAAAACCAGGGAACAGGAGGAAGAAAGCTGAAAGTTGACAGGGAGAAAAACTAGAACTCTAAGAATTTAAATTCAAAAACAGAAAACCTGAATCTCTACCTGGATCGCCTGACTTTCCAAATGACCCTTCAATTCTGTGTATGCAGTCGTTCACAAAAATCTGAAATTCAAACTTGTGACAGACGATGACAGAGAGGGATTCCAGGAAGCGGGGAATCAGACAAGGGGAAGAGGTAAGGGAAACGAAAGTAGTAGAAATCTGACGGCTTCTTTTTGTTTATGTTTGGGTGGCCTCACCTTAGTATTTCCACTCTTGCATTTTAATGGCGACCCTTCCTCAATTTATATAGTCTGGTGCTGACTAGGTTTGAAGAGCCCGTAAGCCTCAAATTTCCTTTCTTTAATCACCTTATTTTTCTAAAAGAATTAATTTGTTGCCTCGTCAACTTCAATGATGTGGATATCCTATGGCAAACTGCCACGTGTGTTCTTGCCCCACATAGAAACAGGCAGGTGCCTGACCAAAGCAAAGTGGTGGTCTACACGTGTCGCCTTCCAATTGGATCAAATACAGTTGACAACATCTGCTGTGTGCGCCCTTTGATTGTCAACTTTTGGTATTTAATGCGCACCCATGCCTCTTTTTTATTTAATTAAAATAATTTATTGTAATTATATATCAATTTTAGACCTCACAAATTTTTTTATAAAAAAAAAATATATGTGGCTGAGACCTGAGTCTGATGAATAATTGAAATAAACGATGGATGAAATAAAAATCTTAAATATATACTAAAATCTTCATAATTTTCCATGTATTGAAAAGGGACATAAAGAGGAAGGAATTATTGATCATTTATACAAAGAAAGCTTGTGAGATCATTTTCCTATGGCCAAGGCCAGTGGAGAAAGTGAAAGTAGTTAATAGGCTATTCATCATTTTCATGGCAGAGGTTACTTTAAACCCAAAATGTACCACTCATCATAAGAATCCATAGAAAACTCACACATATTCTTTTGCTTTTATTCATTAAAAAAAGAATGCAAGGCTACGGTGTTATTAGATTTTTTTAAAATTTTTCAAAATTATTTTTTGGGTTCAAAATACTATCACCAATTCACCACATAATAAGTAAGGATAATTTTTATGAAAAAATTAAAAGTAGAATAAGCCGGAAAATAATGGCAAGTGGGCAAAGGACCCGAGGGGTGGGCGAACGGGCAGTTCAAGTTGATCACGCAAATCGAAAAAGAGTGGAATGGGACATTTAAAGGCGAGCACAGGAGAGGATTTGTGCGGTTTTCTTTTCAAAAAAAATAATTTTTAAAAATAAATTATTATTAATTTTTAAAAAAAAAAACTGTAAACATTTTTATATATAATATTAATTTTTAAAATTATAATATATACTAAATTTTTTAAAAAAAGAACAGGACCCTCTCGTTCACGTCCTGATTCCATTTAAAAGGGGGTGACATATAAATAACGGAAATAATAAAAGGAATACATTCCTCTTACATTTGCTATAATTTGATAAAATATGAGGTAGGAAGGAGGTGGGTGCGAGTCTGAACATGGTAATGTCTCAGCGGCGACGCAAACATTGGCCATCAAGATAAGGATTCTGATGAGGACTTTTTTTGTGAAATTGGACTCATCATTGTTGATTCACTTTCGAATTTTTATAAAAAAAAATTATTTCATAGAAATTTTAAAAGTAAGAGAGATTTATTTGAATTCAAGTTGAAAGTTTAAAAAAAATAAAATAGAATGGCCATTAATTAAATGATATGAAATAAAATAAAATAGAGTGGAGTAAAATGATTTATCAGAGCTTATTATTTGAGAGTTTTAATGAAAGAAGAAATAGATCATTTTAACTTTTATTTTAAAATTATAGTAGAATAATTGGAATAAAATGATATTAATTATTCTTAAAAAAATAAATACACTACTAAAAATATTTTTATTGTTGAATCTATGATATGGGGATGTGATGGTGAGAGAGTGCAACATTCTTTATGTTTTTTAATTTTGATAATGAATACATTGACAACAAATTTTTAAATGCAGCAGGGGAGAATTTACATTCTTATGATTAAAATTTTCCCAAACAATATGACGTAAGTGAAACATATCTTAAAAGATATAATTATGCAATGCGAACAAGTAAAACTTTTTATATTCATGATATTATTATTGAGAAAGAAAGAAGAAAATAGAGACAATTAAGGTTTTAAGTGCTTTGCAATGTTCTATGGTACGATTGTAATTTAACCTAAATATATAAAAATATACTTATAATTTAAATTGTTAAGCCATCTCACTTTATACTTTAGTCTTTAATTTAGAGTGGCAACAAAATTAAATTTTTAAATAGCCCATCTTACCATTTTATTCTATAAAAATAATTCAAACATGGCTTAAATATGTTTTTATTATTCTACTTTTGGTCATTTTCTTCCTAGTCATAGCCCCGGACATAGGGTTAATAAAAATAAGAGGAAGTCAAAAGGTTGACAAAGGCATGCGTGGCACCAACGATGCGTAAGCTTAAAGGGTGCACATCCATTGGCTCACATTTCTTCCCTCAACTCAAGGTGGGACCTCCCATCACTTTCAATCCACGCCAACCCAAACACCCCCATCTCTCTCTCTCTCTCTCTCTCTCTCTACATAATGATCATTATAATAATTACGCCTCCCTCGTCGTACAAGCATAGCCATAATTTAATTCTTAAAAACTGAACTTAGAATTTAATTTTTAACAAAATATTACTTACAAGAAACAAAAGAAAAGGACATCATCATACTCTCATGTTTTCGCTAATTGATAATTCAAACTCCATATTTCAGCTTTGGTATATATATATATCTTTCAATGTACTACCATAAACCACTCAGACCCGTAGTGGTACCGAAATAATTGTACATTAATGGCTCTTTTTTTTTTCTTTTCTGGGCACTAACCTGAATGCTTCAATTGAATCACATTCGGATCACAAATGAATAAGGGAATTAGTGAATTATCTATGTGGAGGAAGACCTTGAGAATGGTCAACCATTGCTCCCTTCATTATGTGGTGTTGAGTGGCTCAAATTCTCCATTAACTGCTAATGATAAACTCTGCTAACGTTGGACTCAATCACATGGGGGTGTTCCATCAACCCTGTCCTTGGAAGCATTTAGCATTTAAATAATCATACACCAACATAACTAACGCCATACCTAAACTAATCCTATCTCAACGTTGGAATACTTTATTCTTAGTGCATTTTAACAATGGCAAAGTCATGTGTCATCTTTTGATCCATGTGCCGCCATGTGCACTCTATATAATATAAATTCATGCTAAGTTATCCCTTTGGAATAAGTTCTTTTTCAATTCCTGAATTCAATGAAATTTCTAGAGTTGGGAACATTCACATTTTGGAGAGGAAATGCGTTGACGAAAACTGTTTATGCAGAGCGAGGTATGCTAAAAGCTACAGGAACGAACCCACTTCTTGTGAGATGCCTCATTCATTTTGGGCCATAAAATTCAAGTCCAATTATATCTTTCTTGGGCCGGAAAGTATCTGGCCAGCCCAATATAACTACAACCTACAATCAGAATGTCACATCCTTCGGGAAAAGCGGGGGCTTGCCAAGGTATAAAATGACTGAAAATGCATTTAGCATTTATATTATATATATTACATACAATTATGTATAATATTTGAACGTTTATATTATTTTATTTTAAATGTTGATAAACTAAAGAAGCTAAGTATCGAATTTCTAAACTCGATTCGTATAATTACAGCACTTAATATTATTCTAAAACTTGTTCATTTAATAAATGGACCAAGTTGAAACAAATTTTATACGTGCCAAACCGAAACTAATTATATATAATTTGTTCATTAATAGGTACAATCCTACAAACTTTCATATTTGTTTTATTATTTTAGTTGTTGCAATTCAAAATAACTTGTCACATTTGCTATAAACAACGTTTTGATTATCATTTCGCTTTTTTTGTCCATTAAAAAACACATAAAAGATCATGACGTTCTCAAAGGGAGAATTAGTCCTCTAAATCTCATCTAACTACACCTAAGATACCTCCACTGACATTTTACGAACTCCCTGTTCATGAAAGTCAGCCTCCTACAATTTCTATTGCTAAAAATCCTGCCCTATCAACCATAAGATTGACCAACATGCATCAAACATGATGAACTGGAATCAGAATTATCAACCATCCTCCAGATTCCATGTACTCTACACTTACCATATTCATTATAATAGCCCACAAACACAGATGGGTTGAATTAAACTAATAGAAACTAACGGGTAAGTAAGAAAAGCAATCTTACAACTACATGAAACATTTGAATACTAATGACTGTGGAAACGCCTCTTGTCAATCTTCTCTTGATCATTCTTGAAGCTCTCCCTCAAATCTTTTAATTTTTCAAAACTTGATTCCTGAAAGACATAATGATATTGTTCAAAGCATTAGGGGAAAGAAAATGAAATTCATAAATTGTGATGCAGATAACAGAATTCAAGTTGCGCCAACAATGCCAGAACTACTGATGTAAAAAATAAAAAACATGGCTCGGGCAGACCCCGGCGTCCATTTGATATATGATTTCTTATCTATTACAGAACTCAAACCAGACAAAATTACTGAAACTTACAAGTTGACTACTTTCATGAGCCAGGGTATTCTCCATATGAACAAAGAGTGACCTCCACTGATCCATTAGGTTCAATTCTAAATTTAACGACTCCGTAGAATTTCGTTGGTTTTGTACCGCATTGTCCTTTGCACCAGAAATTTTCAGAACCAGCTTCCCTGCTTCTTTCTGACTTTTCTTCAGAGCTAGTCAAAAAGATTTGTTGAAGAAATTAGGAAAGTAAATGATGGGGGAAAAGATTATGATATTGGATGCGGCAGAGCAAGTTTAATAGGGATAGACATTATAAATTCCGTAAGCACTTACCACTTAGTCTACCCTTGATATCCTGATAATGTAGGTCCGACCATATATAAGCAGCTATTGATCAATATGAAACACCCATTTTAGGCACTTAAATAAAACATAATGCAAGTTCTAGAATACCAAAAACCATACTAAGAAACTGAAACTACCTGTGGAGCAAAAAAAACAAGAGCAATCTTTAAGAGGGTCCCCGTCCTCAATTGAATTTTCACCGGCATCGCCCTTAAGTCCCGCACATCTTTCCAGCCCTGGAAATTTAGAATCTTGTGAACTAGAGATTGTTGACCATTCCATAGCCCCACATTTGGGTGGTGCCAATTTGTGAAGACCTTGGTCCCTGTCATCATTGTCGGAGGCATGATTTTCCAATGCATCGATTAAAGGTCTCCCTTGTGAAACACCAGCAGTGAGTCTGTTTTCGAAACAAGCTTTCTTTGCGAAATGCTTATCTCCACTATTGGCACCCATATTGCGATACCCATGTCCGGATTTGGGGGGCGAATCAACCGAAGTCAATGAAAACGCCCTCTTCGCTGGCCGATTCGTGCAATCACTCAGAGCAGGACGGGTTTCGACAATCCCATCGCTGAAATTATCTCCACTCCCCATGTGTCACTTCAAGGAGAGGAATTAACCGCAAATCCACAACGCCACTTTAGACTAAATCAATTGGATCTTTAAAGCATCGTCGTTTGATATTTGCCAAATACAAATTGAAGGGGTAGAATGCAGAAATACCTATGAAACAGCGGAAACCCTACCTCAACTATACCTAAAAATAAATAAAAATAAAGGGAAACAAAAACACCCACCTAGGTTGAATGAAGAAATACAAACCACGCTGTGAGGAAAAGCAGTGGAGGTGAAACCGCGAAAGAAGTTGAAGAAGCATGAACGGCAGTGAGAGTTGTTAATTCATCCAATGAACAGCGCCAACAAAAGAAGTCACTTGATTTTGCCTAAGCGGGGAAAGAGGAATCACATTCCGAATGACCGCGATTTCAACTTTGAATTACACATTATTGAAACTGGCACGCGCCATCTTGGTTCTGCTTTTCGGAACTGAGATTTTATTGGGCCAATGCCTATCAACTAAACCCATTATTAGAGACAAATTGGGCCCGTTCAAAAAAGCAATTATTCTTCTCTTCTACTCAATTTCTGATAAATTTAAAGGGAAAAAGTGTCGCTGAAAGCTTATGTCGTTAGTTCTATCGCAAAAAAAAAAAAAAAAAAAAGCACAATGTTCAACTAACCATATAATAATGCAGTCTTATCCAATCCTTGAAACGGGAGTAAAGAAAGGCAAATTTAATTTTTAATCAATTTCTTAATTCCGTGACAAGACTGGCTACCGAAGAAAGCTATGAAAAATGGGCATCATAATGAATTCTATAATGGGGTGCTCTGTAATGCTGAAAGCGTCGGGGGTGAAAATATTTTTTTTAATTTTTTTCAAGTTTTTTTTTTTTAATATTTATAGACTACAGCATCTTTTGCTGTAAATTTTTTTACAGTAAAATAACACAGTCTTCTAACTTTTTTACTATTTATAACCGTTAAAATAATGACTCTATATACGATCATGTATATTTAGATTGTGTAGAGTTGAATATATATTTTAAAACGATTAATTAAACAACTCCCAATAAAATATTAACCTGCGTGAATACTTTGCACGCGAGAGAGATTTATCATTTATAGAGCTTTCTTTCGTAAAATAATTCAATAAATGTAAAATTTAGCCGGAGCATTTTTATGTAAGTTAGAAATGCCTTTGAACTTTATATTGGACATGTTATCTTATTACACTCATAAAAAAATCTCAATGCCAAAAAAAATTGAAAAATAAACTTTTCAACATTAGGAAAAAATTGAAACTAGTTCCTGTCCTAGTAGAATAATTTTTAATATAAAATTTACCGACAATAAAAAATATAATATGAATTTTCTTAAAAAGTGATTATTAAATAAGTAGTTTATTATAATTTAAAATGGCAATTAATATCCTATAGGACTGGGATGTGGATTCCATTTTTTTACCGTATATTAAAATTTTAAGAATTATTATAATATATAAAAATATTAATTTAAAAAAAAATTTACAATAATCATTCTATCAAACAGAAAAAGTTGAGCAACTTCTAACATTAAAAATAAGTAAACATACTGTATCAAATTATATACTAAAATAGTAACGATGTGTTTGTAAATTTAAAACATTATTAACATTAAAAAGAAAAAACAAGTGGTTACACAAAATAGCTAATAGTCTATTTTTCTTTAATAGAATGACATCTTGTTTGTGCAGTAACAGTATACTTATTTATATATTAAAATGATTATAATATGTAAGATTAAATTTGCATATTTCAAATTTAATAAGTCTTTTAACAAAAAAAAAAAAAACTAAACAAATATAGGTATCCATTATCCCAAGATATAATATAATTATACTTCTTGAGTGATATATAATTTTTAAGCCATAGTGCTTATACGTGAACATAAACACACACACACACATATATATATACAAACACGTGTTAAGTTGTAAATTTGATTATATTTTTATCTTATTTTAGTTTTATTTTTAGTGTTTTTTAAGAAAATTAAGCCATTTGTGATTATTTCGTTTGGTTTAAGGTAAAGCAGATGATGTGATTGAAATTGTTAAAATTTAGGCTAAAATATTACATTGACAAGATTTATATTGCAGTTAGAACAAAAAACAAAGAGATGAGTTGTAGATACAGTTTATAATGTTGATTTTAATACTAAAAATAGACAGCTCAGTGTTTGTAATACCCCCAAAAACTTTATACTCAAAAGGGATATTAATCAGAGCTAAATGTAGATATAGATAAAATTTTATTTAAAATTGTCACAAAAATGAATACTTAAGCCTCACTTTATGCATTTTTAGCATTTGTAATTCAACTAAATATGGTACCAAGTATCTGTGAGAAAAATTTTGATCTGATAAATAATACAATATTTTCCATTTAAAATATTTTTTTTAATTATTCCCACTAACTCCACTTACATTATTTTATTGCCCAATTATAACACTAACCTCCATTTATCATATTTTAATCTGCAAAATCACCTATTAATTAAGCATTAGATACCTAATCCAACAAGCTTTACTCCTCAGTTCAAAACGAAATTCCAGCTTCCTCCCTCTGGCAGCCACTTCACCATCGTCGGCGAGCACCGGTGACCTACCAGTGACACTTTCGCCATATACCCAACTACCGACATCCTCCCTTACCTGCCATATCGCGTTGAAAATTGTCTCACATTAACGTCATTGTGCAAATATCTACACTGATCATTGACGTTATTTTGACCACCGTAAAGGATAGCCGGCACCACCTCTCAGCTGCAGCACCCCTGGCGACCCCCCCAACGACCACCACCAACATCCACATCGCCGGAATTTCTCAAATTTTTCGGCAACTTAAAGGGTTTGAAACCGAGCTAAAAATTCACAAATTTGATGCGTATTTGCTTCAATTTAGCTTAGGCCTTCAATTCTATGATGTTTTATAGCCCTTTCTCCCTCATTTAGATTAATCGATTTGGTCTAATTTGCTTAAAATTGAGGAACCGTAATTTTAGCACTGTTCATCCAAAAAAGAGACAAATTTGAGCTTAATTCGGGTTACTTGTTTCAAATTGAGTTAGGATTATACTTCATAAGTGAATTTCACACCTTTCTCTTTTAAAATCACTGATCATTCGTGAATTTTGACTTTCAAATAGAAAATTTCCAATTTAGGGGTCTAGGGGCAATATAGAAATTTAGTAAAATTTGTGTTTTTATGACTTCTTAAATTTTTTTATGCACCTAGAGTGTGATTTAAAATTTTAATTTGAATTTTAGAATGAATTTCTAATTTTTAGTAATTTTCCTACATTTTTTATGAAGAAAAATGAAGGAAATTAGAAGGGAAAAATTAGTATGACTTGATTGGATAACAATAAATATTATTTAAGGTTATATGGAAAAGTTAGAATTTATTAAATGACCCTTAACTGAAATTGTGTTATGGTAGGTGTTAAAAATTTAATAAGTGTATAATGGAATAATTGAATAAAATAATAATAATAACAATAATAATAATGATGATAATAAGAACAATAAAATGAAATCTACGTCATAAGTATTTTTTAGTATTATTTAAGAAAGTGGCCCATAAATTTAATTTCCAAAAATTTAACAAAGAAATAAGTAAATTAAATAAAAGTGAATAAGGAATAATTAATAAGGTTTATGACAAAATCAAATAATTAAATTATTTATGAGGACTGGATGTTAAGAGTATGTCATTTAATGTTTTATATTACTAGAAAATTGTCAACAAATGAATTATAATCAATGATAAAAAGAGGCTGGTATACTCCTATCAGGTGAGTAGATAATCCTAATTATACAAAATATTATTTTGAATTATTAGAAATATTGAAATCTAAACTTTGAAGTTGTACAATTTTGAAATTTATGATATTTGTACATGGTTATTTAATTATTTCTGAAATATTGGGAATGTGTCCAAAATAGAATGTCACGCCCCGAATTCCCTGGGATGTGACTGGCACAGATCACGAGGAAATCCCCATGACCTGCAAGCCTACACTAAAGGGACGATCGTTAACATACATTACCAATACCCATAATGCCGTTGCCTTAGTATATATGGTGAGAATGTCAATACAAAACTAGGCCTCCTGTAGAAATTTCGGCAGCACCTCCCCAGTAATTAGGACGTCCCGAAATTTCTACAAGGTCCTGCAAGACAAAACATAAATAGGGGAGCTCCGCTCCCACCAGCCCAAATCCACGAATACAACAAAAGACAAAAACCTGGCGGGTCCAGCTGTGGTCACAAAATAATCCCGCGAACGGAAATGACTACCTAACTAAATATATATATATACATCCCAAAAGAAAATGCCAAATTATAATCAAACAAAAAGGGGCACGTCTCGCACCCAAAACAAGCGGCTCAATGCAGCTCCCTGGTCAATGCTCCGCCGGCTCCAGAAGATCGCCTAACTCTCTTTCTGGGACCAAAAGTTTTCCGGCAGATAGCACCCCAAGTCAGTAAACCATTTCATATATATAAACGGAAGCTTTAACAAAAATCAAGGAGTAATACAGTGCAATAGTGTTTAAATCCATAAACTTGCAATTTAACAGTCGAACGAAATAACCATTTATCATAAACGTCAAGTCAACAACCATTCTCAGTTAAGCAATCAATTGTGACAAACAATCAGGATTAAGACTGCTAAGAATCAACGGGCGAGGGTACACAACCCTCGAAAGCATCAATCAACAAGCGGGGATACACAATCCGCGAGGGTAACTAACCAACGAGCGAGGACACTCAGTCCTCGAGGGTAACTAACCAACAGGCGAGAACACTCAGTCCTCGAGGGTAACTAACCCACAGGCGAGAACACTCAGTCCTCGAGGGTAACTAACCCACAGGCGAGAACACTCAGTCCTCGGGGTAACTAACCAACAGGCGAGAACACTCAGTCCTCGGGGTAACTAACCATCGAGCGAGGACACTCAGTCCTCGAGGGTAACTAACCAACAAGCGCGAGTTACGTCTCGCGAAAGCTTATCATTCGTCATTTTCCAAATCTCAAAGAATTTACATCATGCATGTATACAAAGATGAAATTATACGAAAGTTTTCTGTGGTTCTATTATATCTAGCTAGTAACCACCTTTAATCCCATCACAAATCAATTACCGTAATTACAATCATTCAACACATGCAGAGGTCCCTTGCTTTAAATCTCCCAATTCGGTAAGGCAGAATCAGAAAGAATTTATTTACATATAGAAAACAATTAAACAAGAACAGCCCAGGCAATAATAAGAGTTTCGGGGTGCTATCTGCGCACCTGAACTCTGATCAACGCAAGCGGTATGCTGCCCCCTCCTTGGGGTGCTAGAATCGGCCTTACGATCCACCTGTACCGAAGTTCACACAGGGATTAATCGCCGTTCGGGCCATTATCCTAATTTAGGACCTAACTCCCCATCACTTTAATTCCATATCTTTCATTCCTTAACGTGTGATTATTTACACTTCTGCCCCAAATATTTTCCAGATTTTTCATTCTGGTCCCTGTTTCAAGCCCTAGCCTCCATTTTAATGCAAATCCAGCAAATTTCTTAATTCTCATGCCTAACAGTTTAAGGGTATTAATCTAGAGAAATTATGGATCAATTACAAGTCAGAAATTTTCCATTTTCTCAAGCACCCAAAATTTTCGAAAATTTTCACTTTGGTCCCTGTCAGCCATTCTTCTTACAAGCAGCCAAAATCCATGATTTTAGAGCTCAAATTTGTTGTTTAAGGGCCGAAAATGCTACTTCTAAGCTCAATCTGAAGAGAAAACTAGCTTAAACGTACCAAATCGTCCCAAAATGCTCAAGATTCGAACTCCTCCTTCTCGCCGGAAAAGCGACTTCAACGGCGGCCAACTGAGCTCGTCTTCAGGTGGAAAGGACCGGCCAAGACGTGGGGCTCACAACCCGTCCAAGCCACGCCGGGAAAACAGCCCACCAACGGCCAGGAGAGCTCGCGGTTCCACGGTGGTTTTCGCCCAAAGGAGTGGCGGTTTGCCGGCTGGAATGGCGGAGAAGGGTGGCCGGTGGTGCTCGGGGGTGCAGCTCAGCTCAGGCGAGGTGGAGGCTCAACCACGGCGGCCCTCAGCTCTCTCGCGACGCTTCTCTCTCTTCTCTCGCTCTCGGCTGCACGCAGGAAGAAGGAGGAAGAAGAAGACTCACGAGGGCATTTTCGTCCTTTCACTGTGGAGGGGACACGTGGCAGCTCCAGAAAAAAAAACACTAGAGGTTAGCTTCCCGGTCTCGAACCCGCGTCCTGAGGAAACGCAGCCTGAAGCCTGACCACTGAGCCAGCCTCAATCTCATTATATTGATTCACCTAACAAAATATTATACCATCAGTTGCATTTAAAATTTTAATTGCTTGGGTTATTACATTCTCCCCCCCTTACAAGAATTCGGCCCCCGAATTTAAACCATCACATACCTAACGTAAATAACTGAGGATATTGGCCACGCATGATATGTTCATCCTCCCACGTGGCTTCCTCGTGAGAATGGTTCCTCCACAATACCTTAACCGAGGGAATTTCCTTAGAGCGAAGCCTCCTTATTTGCCTATCTAGGATTTCCACAGGTACCTCTTCATAACTCAAACCCGCGCCAACTTGTACAGTCTGCGGCTCAATAACATGAGATGGGTCATGCAAGTATTTCCTGAGCATTGACACATGAAATACGGGGTGGATACTCGATAATTCAGGTGGTAATGCAAGCCGATAGGCCACTGTTCCAATTCTTTCCAAAACTTCAAATGGGCCAACGTACCTAGGGCTCAATTTGCCCTTTCTGCCAAATCTCATAATCCCTTTCATGGGAGATACACGCAGAAACACATGGTCGCCTACCATGAACACCAAATCCCTTCTCCGTTTGTCTACGTAAGCCTTCTGCCTACTTTGTGCAGTATGTAATCTTTCCTTAATAAGCTTCACCTTCTCTATTGCGTTTTGTACCAAATCTGGCCCTAGCAACTGAGCTTCACCTGCTTCAAACCATCCTATAGGAGAACGACACCTCCTACCATAGAGGGCTTCAAATGGTGCCATCTGGATACTGGCCTGATAGCTATTATTGTATGCGAACTCTGCCAAAGGCAAGTACGTGTCCCAACTGCCACCAAAATCCAAGACACACGCCCTCAACATGTCTTCCAAGATTTGAATAGTTCTTTCGGATTGGCCATCCGTTTGGGGGTGAAAAGCTGTACTCAAATCCAACCGAGTCCCTAAAGCCGCTTGAAATGCTCTCCAGAATCTGGAAGTGAATTGAGGTCCTCGGTCTGATATGATAGACAACGGCACCCCATGTAACTTTACAATCTCATCTACATATACTTGAGCATACTTCGCCGCAGAATAGGTTGTTTTGACAGGAAGGAAATGTGCGGACTTCGTTAACCTGTCTACAACCACCCATATTGAATCATACCCTTTAAGAGTACGGGGCAAACCAGTAACGAAATCCATAGTGATTCTTTCCCACTTCCATTCTGGTATCTCTATCTGCTGATGTAAACCAGCAGGCCTTTGGTGTTCGGCCTTAACCTGTTGACACACCAAACAACGAGAGACAAAGTCAGCCACATCCTTCTTCATACCATTCCACCAGTAAACCGACTTCAAGTCCTGATACATCTTGGTAGATCCGGGGTGCACAGTATACGCCGAGCGATGGCCTTCCTCTAGGATCTTCCCCTTTAATCCACCCCCTTGCGGTACACACAACCTCCCCTCAAACCTTAGTACTCCTTCCGCATCCACAGTAAACTCCTTGTTCTCCCCCTTCTGGCACTCCTCTATTAACTTATGTAATTCTGGATCTGATCTTTGAGTCACTTTCACTTCGTCAGTAATAGCGGCACTAGATTGCAAGCGGGCCATAAAAGCTCCCGATTCACCAATCTCGAAGTTCACCCGATTCTTTTCCAACTGTTGTAGTTCAACAATTAAAGGCCTCCTTACCTCCTGAATATGGGCTAGACTCCCCATAGATTTCCTGCTTAGAGCATCCGCCACTACATTTGCTTTGCCTGGGTGATAAAGTATGGTGCAGTCATAATCTTTCAGTAACTCCATCCATCTTCTCTGTCTCAAGTTTAAATCTCTCTGTTGAAAGATATACTTCAGGCTTTTATGATCCGTATATATTTCGCAAGTCTCACCATACAAGTAATGCCGCCAAATCTTTAATGCAAAAACTACTGCTGCCATTTCAAGGTCATGGGTAGGGTAATTCTGCTCATGCTTTTTCAGCTGCCTGGATGCATAAGCTATAACCCGATCGTTCTGCATTAAGACACACCCTAACCCTACTCCAGAAGCATCACAGTACACCGCATACCCACCAGTGCCAGAAGGTAAGCTCAAGATAGGAGCTGAAGTTAGACATTCCTTCAGTTTTTGGAAGCTAACTTCACAAGAATCACTCCAGATGAACTTTGCATTCTTTTGAGTTAATCTTGTCAACGGAGCCGCTATTCGGGAGAAGTCTTTCACAAAACGCCGATAATATCCCGCCAAACCCAGGAAGCTTCTGATCTCCGTAACAGTGGAAGGGCGGGGCCATTTCTGAACTGCTTCTACCTTACTTGGGTCAACTGAAATCCCTTCTTTGGAGACAATGTGGCCCAAGAATGCCACTTGTTTCAGCCAAAACTCACACTTTGAAAACTTAGCATAAAGTTGCTCTTCCCTCAATCGTTGCAACACTGTTCTCAAATGTTGCTCATGGTCACTGGGGCTCTTAGAATAAACCAAGATGTCATCAATGAAGGCAATCACAAACTTGTCAAGGAACTGTTTGAATACCCTATTCATCAAATCCATAAAAGCTGCAGGAGCATTCGTCAAGCCGAAAGACATTACTAAAAACTCATAATGACCATAGCGAGTACGAAATGCTGTCTTAGGAACATCTTCGCCCCTGATTTTGAGCTGGTGATACCCCGACCGAAGATCAATCTTCGAGAAACACTGAGCCCCTTGAAGTTGATCAAAAAGATCATCAATTCTAGGTAAGGGATACTTGTTACGTACTGTCACCTTATTCAGTTGCCTGTAATCCACACACAACCGTAAAGACCCATCCTTTTTCTTAACAAATAGGACCGGAGCGCCCCAAGGTGACGTACTAGGCCGGACGAATCCTTTCTCCAAGAGATCCTGCAATTGCTCTTTTAACTCTCTCAACTCCGCCGGAGCCATCCGGTACGGAGGAATAGAAATGGGCTGAGTGCCTGGAATCAAATCAATGGAGAATTCAATATCCCTATCCGGTGGTAAACCCGGCAATTCTTCAGGGAAAACGTCAAGAAATTCTCCCACCACAGGAATCCCAGTTATCCCTGCTGCTTGTTTCTCCATATCCTTCACCAAAGCCAAAAATCCTTTGCACCCGCTAATTAAAAGCTTCCGTGCCTTAAGAGCGGAAATCACTCTAGTTGGAGTCACCCCTGCATCCCCTTGTAATTCATAAGGAGCTTCTCCAGGGATTTTAAACTGTATTACCTTTTTATGGCAATCCAAGACCGCATGACAAGAGGCTAGCCAGTCCATACCAAGAATCACGTCCAGATCCACCATCTGTAATACCATTAAGTCTGCGAAAGTTTCCCTATCTCGAATTGAGACTTTGCATGATCGATAAACGGTATCAACCGTCACTGATTCCCCTAACGGGGTACCCACAAGTATGGGATCCTCTAAGCGCACAGATGTGCTACCAAACAACTCAGCAAATTGAGGTGAAACATATGAATGTGTAGAACCTGGATCAAATAAGGCACATGCTGGATGTAAGTCAACTGAAATCATACCTGTCACCACTTCATTGGAGGCCCGAGCATCCTGTCGTGTCAGGGCAAATACACGTGCCTGGCCCCTACCTGCTGATGTCTGCCCCTGACTGCCTGAGCCTCTCCTGGGCGTGCCCCTACCAACAGAGGCGGAGGGGCCTCCGCCCGATGTAACTCCATATGGTGTAGAATGAGCTACTGGCTGCACCGAGTCCCTGCTAGAAACTTGTCGTGCAAAAGGGCAATTCCTCTTAAAATGGCCTGTCTGCCCACAATGGAAACATGCCCCAGCAGCATGGTAGCATACCCCAGAATGAAAGTTCCCGCAAGTGGGGCATGCGGCTCGTGGACGAGCTGACTGAGATGCGTCACGGAACTGGGTGATCCGACTGCCTCCCTGCGTAACCCGACGAGGAGGATCACTATATGGAGGCGGTGCGTGTGAGCGAGCCTGTACCTGGGTAGGCCTAAATGATCTCTGAGGCCTCGGTACCCCAGATTCCCCTGATGAAGGGCCCACCCCAATCGGTCTCCTTCCCTGGTCCCTCTTCCTCTTCCTGTTAACCGGATCTTCTTCCATTTCTCGTAGTTCAATCCTACGGGCACAATTCACCGCCGCTGAGTATGAAGGGAAAGTATCCATCTGTGACGACAGAGCACGGTACATATATTTGGGTAACCCCATTAGAAACCGTTTAATACGGTGCCTCTCAGTAGGTACTAGATGCGGGGCATAACGGGAAAGTTGAGTAAATTTAATGTCATAATCTAGTACAGTTTCCCCAGGAACATATCTGAGCACTTCAAACTCTCGGGCTCTCGCATCCCTCACACTCTGGGGTATAAATCGATCCATGAACAGCTCCTTATACTCATCCCATTGCATGGGAGGTAATTCAACGGGTCTCGCATCTAGTACTGTCTGAAACCATAAATACGCCGCATCTTGCATCTGATATTCTGCAAACTCCACCATTCTAGTGGAAGTACAACGCAGTGCCTTACACAATTTCTCCATTCCCTCAATGAAGCGATAGGGGTCTTCCTGGCTATCGGACCCTGTAAAAACTGGAGGCTTAAACCTCACAAACTGGGCTAAGGTCACCTCCCTCAATTGCCCAGCTCGAGAATCCCTAGACCCAGATCGCGTTGGAGGTATATTTGTTCCCTGAACCTGTGATTCCACTTCCCAATCCACATGGGAATCAACTCTCGGTGGTCTCATAGCTCTAGGACCTCTGGCACGGCCCCAGCTTAGGGGAATCTCAAGTTGGACGGATGCATTTTCCGACCTACCCACAACGTCCACCCCTCGGCGACCACCTCGTACACGTGGAGGCATCTTCAATCTAAAACACAAGATAACAAACCATAAGCCTCCACAATTACCGTTTGCCTTAAAGCAGTATGTAGGTTCAATCATAATCAAGAAAGACCTACAGAAAGAACAAATATGCCAATCCCCTAAACCAGGCCTCCTATGGTATCCCAACTATGGTTATGCCCGGGTTTCATAACAATAATGGAGACACCACAGAAGGACACTGCCATCCTACATGACCACAGAAGAACCCCCAAAACCAGGCTCTGATACCAATCTGTCACGCCTCGAATTCCCTGGGATGTGACTGGCACAGATCACGAGGAAATCCCCATGACCTGCAAGCCTACACTAAAGGGACGATCGTTAACATACATTACCAATACCCATAATGCCGTTGCCTTAGTATATATGGTGAGAATGTCAATACAAAACTAGGCCTCCTGTAGAAATTTCGGCAGCACCTCCCCAGTAATTAGGACGTCCCGAAATTTCTACAAGGTCCTGCAAGACAAAACATAAATAGGGGAGCTCCGCTCCCACCAGCCCAAATCCACGAATACAACAAAAGACAAAAACCTGGCGGGTCCAGCTGTGGTCACAAAATAATCCCGCGAACGGAAATGACTACCTAACTAAATATATATATATACATCCCAAAAGAAAATGCCAAATTATAATCAAACAAAAAGGGGCACGTCTCGCACCCAAAACAAGCGGCTCAATGCAGCTCCCTGGTCAATGCTCCGCCGGCTCCAGAAGATCGCCTAACTCTCTTTCTGGGACCAAAAGTTTTCCGGCAGATAGCACCCCAAGTCAGTAAACCATTTCATATATATAAACGGAAGCTTTAACAAAAATCAAGGAGTAATACAGTGCAATAGTGTTTAAATCCATAAACTTGCAATTTAACAGTCGAACGAAATAACCATTTATCATAAACGTCAAGTCAACAACCATTCTCAGTTAAGCAATCAATTGTGACAAACAATCAGGATTAAGACTGCTAAGAATCAACGGGCGAGGGTACACAACCCTCGAAAGCATCAATCAACAAGCGGGGATACACAATCCGCGAGGGTAACTAACCAACGAGCGAGGACACTCAGTCCTCGAGGGTAACTAACCAACAGGCGAGAACACTCAGTCCTCGAGGGTAACTAACCCACAGGCGAGAACACTCAGTCCTCGAGGGTAACTAACCCACAGGCGAGAACACTCAGTCCTCGGGGTAACTAACCAACAGGCGAGAACACTCAGTCCTCGGGGTAACTAACCATCGAGCGAGGACACTCAGTCCTCGAGGGTAACTAACCAACAAGCGCGAGTTACGTCTCGCGAAAGCTTATCATTCGTCATTTTCCAAATCTCAAAGAATTTACATCATGCATGTATACAAAGATGAAATTATACGAAAGTTTTCTGTGGTTCTATTATATCTAGCTAGTAACCACCTTTAATCCCATCACAAATCAATTACCGTAATTACAATCATTCAACACATGCAGAGGTCCCTTGCTTTAAATCTCCCAATTCGGTAAGGCAGAATCAGAAAGAATTTATTTACATATAGAAAACAATTAAACAAGAACAGCCCAGGCAATAATAAGAGTTTCGGGGTGCTATCTGCGCACCTGAACTCTGATCAACGCAAGCGGTATGCTGCCCCCTCCTTGGGGTGCTAGAATCGGCCTTACGATCCACCTGTACCGAAGTTCACACAGGGATTAATCGCCGTTCGGGCCATTATCCTAATTTAGGACCTAACTCCCCATCACTTTAATTCCATATCTTTCATTCCTTAACGTGTGATTATTTACACTTCTGCCCCAAATATTTTCCAGATTTTTCATTCTGGTCCCTGTTTCAAGCCCTAGCCTCCATTTTAATGCAAATCCAGCAAATTTCTTAATTCTCATGCCTAACAGTTTAAGGGTATTAATCTAGAGAAATTATGGATCAATTACAAGTCAGAAATTTTCCATTTTCTCAAGCACCCAAAATTTTCGAAAATTTTCACTTTGGTCCCTGTCAGCCATTCTTCTTACAAGCAGCCAAAATCCATGATTTTAGAGCTCAAATTTGTTGTTTAAGGGCCGAAAATGCTACTTCTAAGCTCAATCTGAAGAGAAAACTAGCTTAAACGTACCAAATCGTCCCAAAATGCTCAAGATTCGAACTCCTCCTTCTCGCCGGAAAAGCGACTTCAACGGCGGCCAACTGAGCTCGTCTTCAGGTGGAAAGGACCGGCCAAGACGTGGGGCTCACAACCCGTCCAAGCCACGCCGGGAAAACAGCCCACCAACGGCCAGGAGAGCTCGCGGTTCCACGGTGGTTTTCGCCCAAAGGAGTGGCGGTTTGCCGGCTGGAATGGCGGAGAAGGGTGGCCGGTGGTGCTCGGGGGTGCAGCTCAGCTCAGGCGAGGTGGAGGCTCAACCACGGCGGCCCTCAGCTCTCTCGCGACGCTTCTCTCTCTTCTCTCGCTCTCGGCTGCACGCAGGAAGAAGGAGGAAGAAGAAGACTCACGAGGGCATTTTCGTCCTTTCACTGTGGAGGGGACACGTGGCAGCTCCAGAAAAAAAAACACTAGAGGTTAGCTTCCCGGTCTCGAACCCGCGTCCTGAGGAAACGCAGCCTGAAGCCTGACCACTGAGCCAGCCTCAATCTCATTATATTGATTCACCTAACAAAATATTATACCATCAGTTGCATTTAAAATTTTAATTGCTTGGGTTATTACATAGAACCCTACAGCTTACGGTAGTAGATTTAGTTGTAGGGCACTGCGATTGGTAATTTGATAAGGTTGGGTATTATAGCTTTACCACCATATTCTGTTTAAGGCTTAAGGTTATTATGATATTTACTCATAAACTATGGTCGAATGAGTATAAGTTTTTATATGTTATCACTAGCCTTGGATTAGCTCTGTATTATGTAATTATGACCGATCTGTAGGAGGTTCCTAAATATATTATGTTAATGATTATTCTCTGTTTGATATTTCTGAATTATGACTGTACAATATTTGGTTTTAAATTTCAAAATACGTACTATTGTAAGTCTGTTCCACTTTTTTCAATATTATAATTACTTGTTCACTAAGTTTCCACTCACCTTATTATTTAACATTTTTTAGATTCCAGCGCCAAACCAGAGCATCCATCTTTAAAATTTTAATCTTGGTGATTAATTCATTGATGAGTCTAACATACTACTAGAGCTATGTCTTTTTGTATTTTTATGATTCAGTTTAATGGTTCCCTTGTATATCGGTTAAATGTTCGATGTATTATTATGGTGTGTAAAAAATTGTTTGTATAGAGAGTTATGATATCTATGTTTATTTAACGTGAATTTATATAAGTTATGCGGTTAAGAGGGTTCCAATGGGTTCACAAGGATGGACACCTCATCCCCGTACTAGTCACGCCCTATTGACTTAGGTTGTTACAACGTTTTTAACAATATTTTCTCTCTTGGACATTAGAAAACAAAGAGAAGCATAGGAGCTCCCAGAATATATTTTGGGGAGTAATGTCTATGTTTTGAATAGAGAAAACTAGTGAGAAATTATGAGAGTTGAAAGATTTTTGTTATTAGGTCATTTTCTTTTCTTTTTGCAAGGCACACCTTTTAGATATAGGTTTTTCTTTTTCTTCTCTCTCTCTCTCTCTCTCTCTCTCACACACACACACTTGAACTTAGGGACAAAAAATGGCTCAGTTTCAAATTGTAGTTGTGTATATGGAATTTAGGCATGGATTTTGGATATTGACAATCATTAATAGCTAAATTCTATATTATAACTAAAGGATTTCGTATGGTTTATTCAATGTTGTGAGACTTTTTTTAACTCTCTTCTCTTCTTATTTTCTTAGTTGTTTACATTCCCATTTTAATTGTATCATTGTAGGGGGATGAATGATTTTGGCCTATTATTTGATTTGCCCAAAATTGACTGTAATCCATTTGGTTGAAGTAAATTTGTAATTGTTTACTTTGACCAATATTAGTGGAAATTAGTGTAAGGATTGATATATCACTTTATTCTATATCAATGGAATGTGAATGATGATTTGCTGAACATGCTTAATATTTTAGTAAATTAGAATTGAGGTTTTTTATTTTTAAAGCAATTAATTAATTAAATTATAGGTACTTATTTACGACTGTTGACTAATAAGAGATTAAGTTAAAAGATTTTATTGGATAACAAACTTAAGAAAACTTAGGTTGCTAGAGTATTTTAAAAACTATAACCATTTACTAATAAGATAAATGACTTTATCTTGAAAGGTGCCCACACCTAAGATCAACCTAAAAAAACTATACATTGTCTTCCTTGGTTAAAAGTTTATCTCTCATTTAAGTTTATTTTATTTAAATTTGTTTCATATTAGAATTAATTATTTTGAATTTATTTGTTTATTTTTTCTAGTTTAATTATTATTAGTGTTGTTTTTAATTTAATAAATCCCCTATTTTTCTTTTCTTCTTTTGCTTGTTATTATTAATTGATATTAATAGTTAGAATTGTCAATTCATATAAATTTGACCATACTTATCATTATTGTAATATATATATATATATATATATATATGTATGTATATTAAAATTTCTCATCTAATTAATTACGCTCACTAAGAGTTAGAACTCCTGTCAAAATTTTTATTCCTTATACTTGCTGCGCTATCTATACTACAGGTTATAATATGAGTCATTGTTCATAAATTAAGAATAAGCTAAATTCACTATCTTTTGAAAATTTATAAATTTCAAGATAATTGCATGTTAATTGTCATTATTCATTTTTATTTTAGTAACAAAAGTACGAGATCAATTATCTATTTTTTATATTTTGTAATAATTTAGTTATTTACAAATTAATTGTAAAAAATTAATTTATCACAAATTTAAATTTATATAAAATCAATTCGTTATAAATACAAATTTATACAAAATTAGTGTTTTTATTTGGATTAATGAGAGATAAATTTTGTATAAAATAATATTTTAAAAAAATTAATTTATCATAATATATTGTTGCACCATTTTAACCATCATTTATAATTCTTCGGTCTCTTAAAATTTTTGAAGTTTTTAACGAAATAATTGATAAAGGAAAATAGAAAAAAGTAATCCTAAATCAATAAGGTTAAAAAAAGCCAAGTAGTCACACACTTTAATACATTCCATAAGTATAATTAGCTATGAAGTTATAAATTAATATAAGTTGACACAATTGAAATAAGTCTGTCTTTTAATCATTGTCTTTTAAATTTAAATCTGTAGTAAAGTAAGAATAAAAAATATTTATTTAAAAATTTTTTCCTCGAACTGTAGGTGAGCAATTGATAACTTTAGTAATAAATAATAAAAAAAAAAACTATGAAGTTATAAGGCGAGTGATAAGTCTGAAGTGGAAAAAAAAGAAAAAGAAAAAAGGACGAGATATCCAGAAGCTATAAAAAAGTGTGAACATTTATGTGCGACCCTCAAAAGGTATTTTATATATTTTTTGTGAGTTGTATGCATAGTATTCATACACGCAACCCATCCAATTAATTTTTTTTTTTACAAATATATATTTAAAAATTGCGTAGAATTGTTCCAAATGTTTGATACGAATATCAATTATTATTATTTTTTAATAAAGTCAAAAAAGCCCAGGCTTATTGTTTGTCATAGAAATATATATATATATATATATATATTTTTTTTTTTTTTTCAAAGTCAAAATATCCAAATACACTTGGAGAAGATATATGTATATATATATATTTCATAAAATTTCATTTTACTATTATGGATTTTATGTTTAAAATTATAAATTGAAGACTACATTATATAGAACTTCCTTAAATTTTATTGAAATTATATGAACCTAAACCTCTTTTGAAATAAAAAGGTTTACTTTATATATTAGTGTAATTTAATTTTTTGTACTACAATAATTATTTATATATTAAAATGATTATAATATGTAAGATATAATTTGCATATTTCAAATTAATAAGTTTTTTAACAACATTAGAAAAAAAATTAAGAAATATAGGTATCCATTCTCCCAATATATAATATAACTAGACTTCTAAATTGATATATAATTTTTAAGCCATGGGTGCTTATACGTGAACATAAACACACACACACATATATAAATATACATACAAACACATGTTAAGTTGTAAATTTGATTTGTTTTTTCAAGAAAATTAAGCAATTTGTGATTATTTTGTTTGGGTTAAGGTAAAGGAGATGATGTTATTGAAATTATTAAAATTTAGGCTAAAATATTACATTGACAATATTTATATTGCAATGGACAAAAAACAAGGAGAAAAGTTATGGATATGACTTATAATGCTGATTTTAAAACTAAAAATAGACGGCTCAACGTCTGTAATACCCAATAAATTTATACTTAAAAAGGATCTCAGTCAGAGCTAAATGTAGATATAAATAAAATTTTATCTAAGATTATAACCAAAGTGAATACCTAAGCCTCACCCTGTCCATTTTTAGTACTTATAATTCAACTAAGTATAGTAACAAAGTATATGTGAGGGGAATTTTGATCTGATAAGAAATACAATATTTTTCATTTAAAATATTTTGAATTTGTAATTATTCCCCACTAACTCCACTCACCATATTTTATTGCCCAATTATATCACTAACCTCCACTTACCAAATTTTAATCCACAAAATCACCTACTAATTACGCATTAGGTACCTATTCCTACAAGCTTTACTCCTTGGTTCAAAACGAAATTCCAGCTTCCTCCCTTTAGCAGCCAGTTCACCATCATCGGTGAGCACTGGTGACCTAATAGTGAAATTTCCCGCCCATACCCAACCACCGACTGCCTCCCCCACCGGTTATATCGTGTGTAAAATTGTGTCATGTTATCGTCACTATGCAAATATCTCCACCGGTCACCGACACTGTTTTGGCCACCGTAAAAGGTTGCTAGCACCACCTTTCAGTTGCAGCGCCCTTGTCAACCCCCCAACGACCAACACCAGCCACCACATTGTCTGAATTTCTTAATTTATTCGGCAACTCAAAGGGTTTGAAACTAAGCTAAAAAATTTGCAATTTTGGTACGTATTTGCTTCAATTTAGCTTAAACATTCAGTTTTATGATGTTTTTCAGCTCTTTCTCCCTCATTTAGATTAATCAATTTGGTATAATTTGCTCAAAATTGAGGAATCCTAATTTTAGCACTGTTCATCCAAAAAAATAGACGAATTTGAGCTCAATTTGGGTTGTTTGTTTCAAATTGAGTAAAGATTACGCTTCGTAGGTGAATTTCACACCTTTCTCTTTTAAAATCACTAATCAATTATGAATTTTGACTTCCTGATAGAAAATCCCCAATTTAAGGGTCTAGGGACAATATGAGAATTTAGTGAAATTTGTGTTCTTATAGCTTCTTAAATTTTGTTATGCACCTCTAGTGTGATTTAAAATTTTTTGAAATTTTAATTTTAATTTTACAATGAATTTCTAATCTTTAGTAATTTTCCTAGATTTTTCATGAAGAAAAATGAAGGAAATTAGAAGGGAAAAATTAGTATGAACTTGATTGGATAATAATAAATATTATTTAAGGTTAAATGAAAAATTTAGAATTTATTAGATGACCCTTAAGTGAAATTGTGTTATGGTAGGTGTTAGAAATTTAATAAGTGCATAATGAAATAATTGAAGAAAAAAAAAATAATAAATGAAATATAGGTCATAAGTATTTTTAAGTATTATTTAAGAAAGTGACTCATAAATTTAATTTCCAAAAATTTAGTAAAGAAATAAGGAAATTGAATAAAGGTGAATAAGGAATAATTAATTAGGTTTATGACATAATCAAATAATTAAATTATTTATGATGACTAAATGTTATGAGTATTTCATTTAATGTTTTAGATGACTAGAAAATTGTTAACAAATGAATTATAATCAATGACAGAAGGAAGTTAGTATACTCCTTTCAGGTGAGTAGATAATCCTAATTATGCAAAATATTATTATGAATTATAAATTTTGAATTTTGAATTATAAAAAATATTGAAATCTGAACTCTTAAGTGATACGATTTTAAAATTTCTAAAATTTGTATATGGATATATAATTATTTATGAAATATTGAGAATGTGTTCAAAATAGAATCATATAGCTAACAGCAGTAAACGTTAGCCGTAGTGTATTGCGATTGATAATCTAATAAGATTGAGTATTATACCCTTACCAACTTATTTTTGTTTGAAACTTAAGGCCATTATGATATTTATTCAGAGTCTATGGCTAAATGAGTATAAGTTTTGATCTGTTATCACTAGTATTGAGCTAGCTTTGTATTATATAATTATAATTGGTTTTGTAGGTGGTTCTCAAATGCATTCTGTTAATAATTATTCTCTATTTGGTATTTATAAATTATGACGGTATAATATCTGTTTTAAATTTCGAATGACGTACTATTGTAAGTTTGTTGTACTTTTTGCAATATTAAAATGACCTGTTTACCAAATTTTTATTTACTTTATTATTTAACATTTTTCAAATTTCAGTGTCGAACCAGAACATTCACCTTTAGAATTTTAATCTTAGTGATTAAGTGTCTTTTATTTTAATTTGCTTCATATTAGAATTGATTATTTTGAATTTATTTGTTTAATTTTTCTAGTTTAGTTATTATTAATATTGTTTTTAATTTAACAAACCCCTTATTTTTCTTTCATTCTTTTGCTTGTTATTCTTGGTTGATATTAACAGTTAGAATTGCCAATTCATGTGAATTTGACCATACTTATCATTATTGCAATATATATATACACACACTTGAGAGTATGTAATTTTAGTTTTGTGAATTTTGCATCCATCAAAATATATATATATATATATATATATATTAAAATTTCTCATCTTCTAATTAATTACGCTCATCAAGAGTTAGAGCTCCTGTCAAAATTTGTTTTCCTTATACTTGCTGCCCGCTCTATACTACAGGTTATAATATGAATCATTTTTAATCAATTAAGAATAAGCTAAAATCACTCTCTTTTGAAAAATTATAAATTTCAAGATAATTGCATGTTAATTGTCATTATTCATTTTTATTTTAGCAAAAAAAGTATAAGATCGATTATCTATTTTTATATTTTGTAACAATTTAGTTCTTCACAAATTAACTGTAACAAATTAGTTTATTATAAATTTAAACTTGTATAAAATTAATCAATTATAAATACAAATTTATATAAAATTGACATTTTTATTTGAATTAATAAGAGACTAATTTTATATAAAATAATATTTTTAAAAAATTAATTTGTCATAATATATTTAAGAATAACTAAATTGTTATAAAATGCCTTTGTTTTTCTTTAATAAACAGAGGAAGAATTGTTGTTGCACCATTTTAACCATCATTTATAATTCTTCAGTCTCTTTAAATTTAGTTTGAATGGGATAAGAATGAAAAATATTTATTTAAAAAAAATTCCCTTAATTTGGACCAAAAAAAAACTATAAAGTTATAAGGCGAGTGATAAATTTGAAGGGGAAACATAAAAAAAAAAAAAAAAAAAAAAAAAAAAAAAAAAAAAAAAAACGAGATATCCACTTGAAGCTATAAAAGAAGTGTGAACATTTATGTGGGACCCTATTGTTCAAAAGGTATTTTATATATTTTCTGTGAGTTGCATCTATAGTATTCATACACGCAACCCATCCTATTAACTTTGGTTTTACAAATATATATTTAAAAATTGCGTAGAATTGTTCCAAATGTTTGATGCGAATATCAATTATTATTATTTTTTAATAAAGTAAAAAAAGCCCAAACTTGTTTGTCATAGAAATATATATATGTATATATATTTTCAAAGTTAAAATATCCAAATACACTTGGAGAAGATATATATATTTCATAAAATTTTATTTTACTATTATGGATTTTATGTTAAAAATTATAAATTGAAGATTACATTATATAGAACTTCTTTAAATTTTATTGAAATTATATGAACCTAAACCTCTTTTTGAAATAAAAAGGTTTACTTTATATTTTAGTGTAATTTATTTTTTTGTACTACAATACTCTCCATTAAACTAAATATATTTTTTTAACATTAAATTTTTCAAATGGAGAATATTTTAATCAAATTTTTAAAATTAAAATAAAGTGTAAGGTAATTGTATTTTTCAAGAGAGGCTCATATATGTTTTTAGACAAAGGGAAGTTCCGAATATTTTTAAAAAAAATTTAAAATGTCTGGGTAATTTACTATAAAAATAATTCATTTGAAATTTTAAAAAGTAACTATTTCGTATTGATTAAAGATATATTTAATACTTGTTATATTATATAAGTAATAATAATAAGGAAGTTGATGTAATTTTTAAAATGCCGCAGGAGTGGAGACACGTAGAAGTTAAGGTCTTGTGGAGGAGCGAGAGGAGACAGGGATGGAGTTCATGTCGGAGGAGGTGAAATGGAGGCGTTGGAAGGCGCGCCAAGAAAGCTCAACTGCCAAGCTTTGATCCTATCCCTATCCGCCACGTCATCAGTCGTGCCGTGCAAACTATTTCAATCCCTCGAAGCGTTACTTGCCCGTACTCTCTGACTTCTTCCTTCTTCTTCTCCTCTCCATCGCCTATTCGCCCTCCTTCTGAATCCAAATACGTAAAATCTGTGTGGGAATGCCTCAGACCTCACAGCCTAAAATGCAGAGCGATGATGAATCTCCCACGCTGTCGAGGCGTATCCTAACGCTATCTCTTCATCTAACTCCCGTGCCTCGACCCCTCTCTGATCCCCAACAGCACCTGCAGATGGTAACATGCGCTAGGGCCAAGCTTAACGTCGATGCCGCCGCTCTATCCGATTACATGAGGGGTAAGCACAGAGATATACAGGAGAAGGTGTTTGAATACTTCAATTCTAGACCCGAACTCCAGACCCCTGTGGAGATTTCTAAAGACGCCCATCGTGAGCTCTGTATGAAGCAGCTTCTTGGCTTGGTCAGGGAGGCTGGAATTAGGCCTTTTAGATACGTGGTTGAAGAGCCCTCTAAGTACTTCGCCATCCTCGAAGCTGTCGGTGCTGTTGACATGTCTCTAGGGATTAAGATGGGTGTGCAGTATAGGTGATCCGGCTTTTAACTTTACGTCTCCGATCCTCTTTTCTTCCTTCAACAACCGTAGATTTCTTTTAAAAATTAGATGAATTCCTTTATTCTCTGCCCCTCTAAAATTCAAAGAGCCGCAAATTTTAACCAAATAGTATCAGAATGTCTGCCTTTGTTATATAGCTTGTTCTGAATTTCATGATCTGCCTTGCATTTGCAGTCTATGGGGAGGCACTGTTCTCAATTTGGGAACTAAGAAGCATAGGGACAAGTACTTTGACGGTATTGATAATTTGGACTACCCGGGTTGTTTTGCTATGACCGAACTGCACCACGGTAAAATTTGATGTTTTCATTTTTCATTTAATTTCTTTATCATCCATAGATTGCTTAAATGCTTGTCATTGCTTGATCCAATTCCAGACAAAGAAAATTTAAACTTCCGAAGTTTTCTACCCATCAATCAAAAACATTGCATTAGTACAACCCACTGGTAGAATTTTACTGATGTATTTACCATATCAAGCACTCTGGATAGTTAACACATATCTCCAACACATATCCTAAAGCCTCGGCACATAAGTCCCCCCTTAGTTTGATTTTTGATGAGATATTTGTGAAATATGCTTTATATTCATCTGACTTGGGACTCAAATTCTACTATTCGCTTTCACATAATATATAGCTGAAGAGATAGCAGTTGATAATGTTTGATTCGCAGGTACTTGGTCCATCTAGTTTCATCTTTTGTTTTCCTTCTGTTATTAGATTATCTTTTGTTTTTATCATTGAGACCATTATGGGAACATTGGGGCCTCTTTTTGAGGTTTATATTATGTTATGACCTAAACGTTTTATTATACGTCTCTTTAACACAAAATTCTCTAAAGTCTAAACTACTAATTTTTGTGCTTAAAAGGCTCAAATGTGCAGGGCCTCCAAACAGTTGCCACTTTTGATCCAATCACAGATGAATTCGTCATCAACACCCCTAATGACGGTGCCATCAAATGGTGGATTGGCAATGCTGCAGTTCATGGAAAATTTGCAACTGTTTTTGCCCAGCTGGTATTACCAACTTATGATTCAAAAGGTGTTTCTGATATGGGTGTCCATGCCTTTATAGTTCCAATAAGGGATATGGAGACCCATAATACACTTCCAGGAATTGAGATACATGATTGTGGTCATAAAATTGGATTAAATGGTGTAGATAATGGAGCATTAAGATTTAGTTCTGTAAGAATACCTCGAGATAATCTTCTAAACCGGTTTGGAGATGTCTCTCGTGATGGGAAGTACACCAGTAGTCTTCCTTCTGTGAATAAACGGTTTGCGGCAACACTAGGAGAGCTTGTAGGTGGTAGGGTGGGGCTTGCATATTCTTCAGTTAGTGTCCTGAAGGTCGCTGCCACAATTGCCATCCGATATTCTCTACTCCGTCAGCAATTTGGACCTCCAAACCAACCTGAAGTTAGTATTCTTGATTACCAGTCTCAACAACACAAGCTCATGCCAATGCTGGCCTCAACTTATGCATTTCATTTCGCCACATCATATTTACTGGAGAAATATTCAGCAATGAAGAAGACCCATGATGAGGAATTAGTTGGAGATGTCCATGCGCTTTCAGCAGGTCTTAAGGCATATGTGACAGCTTATACTGCAAAGTCATTGAGCACCTGTAGGGAAGCCTGTGGAGGCCATGGTTATGCTGCTGTGAACCGGTTCGGTACCTTGAGAAATGATCATGACATTTTTCAGACATTTGAAGGGGACAACACAGTTCTTCTTCAACAGGTACGGGCTAAATTTGCAATTTTCTATGATTTAGTATAATCGCCTTTTTCTATCCATAGTCTCCAAATGACAAGCAAAATAAGGAAAAGCAACTATTCTGTCAAATCAATTCATTTAATGGTTTGCTTGCTGTGGCATGGATACTTTTTCTTTCTTTTTTATTTTTTTAACATCTTTACTATCATATCCCACCACGTGGAAGCATCGGAAAGCATATCTTTCTTCTGGCTGATGGAAAATATATCTTTTCTGCATTGTTGGTAAAACCTTGGTTCTTGTCTTACAAGCTGTATGGTGATAGTTCTGAACTTTCCTTTTGCAAACGCAGGTTGCTGCTGATCTGTTGAAACAATACAAGCAGAAGTTCCAAGGTGGGACATTTGCAGTGACGTGGAACTACTTGAGAGAATCCATGAACACATATCTCTCTCAGCCAAATCCAGTAACTGCTCGGTGGGAAGGTGAAGACCATCTACGAAATCCTAAGTTCCAGTTGGACGCTTTTAGAGTGAGTGTTGTCTTCATTCCCTGTCTACAATCTACTATATGCTGAACGAAATTGGTTAGATATAAGTAATTTTTCTCATTGCAGTACCGCACATCCCGATTGCTTCAAAGTGTTGCAGTACGACTTCGCAAGCATTCTAAATCTCTTGGGAGCTTTGGTGCATGGAATAGATGCTTAAATCACCTTTTGACACTAGCAGAGTCACATATTGAGTCAGTCATCCTTGCTAAATTTATTGAATCTGTGCGGAGGTGCTTCCTAGTTCCGACATTTGCTTTTATGCTTTCCTTTATTATCACTATAACTTTTCTATTCCGTGTTTAACCTAGTTTATTTTTGCATCAGCTGTCCTGATCCAAGTTCAAAAGCAGCTCTTAAGCTCGTCTGTGATCTTTATGCCCTTGATCGAATTTGGAATGACATTGGAACCTACCGTAATGTTGATTACGTGGCACCCAACAAAGCCAAGGTATACAAACACTTTTATACTATACCAAAGTTGTAATACATGGTATCAAAATCGGAGTATCTCTATTGACTCAGTCACGGAAGTTTGAAGTTTGTTGACGTTAGGGTTGTGAGCTAAAATTTATGATGATTTCAGACTCATCCACTGCTAAATTTTCTCTTCAAAATTTATTGAGCATAAGTTGCCTTTGCATTAAAACTCCTGGTTGTCAGCAATTACTTTTTTAGGTAACCTAATTTATAACTGCATCAGAACAACAGTGAGGGGCTTATCTAAGATAAGAATGGATGTGTTTGGACCTTGATCTTGTTGTTAATGATGTTGATTAGTGATGTTCTTTGATATCGCAGGCGATCCACAAACTCACGGAGTATCTGAGTTTCCAAGTGAGGAATATTGCTAGGGAACTTGTGGATGCATTTGATCTCCCGGATCATGTTACACGGGCCCCTATTGCCATGCAATCTGCTTACTCGGAGTACACACAATATGTGGGATTCTAATACAGCCCCGCGAAAGAAAGTCGTTGAGATCCATTTGGAATTGCTTAATGTTGTTTGCAGATAGAGAAACATGGAAGTTTAGCTCGGGAGGGCAACAATTTAGCTCGGGAGGGCATGATTGTTGGAAGGGACAATACCAGGAGATGCTATATGTGTTATGTGCTATATCAGTCAGTCAGCACTGTTTGTAAAGAAACGTTGCTTTAGGGTGTAAGACTTACTGATGTTGGTTTTACCGGTAATAAAATGTACAAATTAGCGTTATTTGGTTCATTGTAATTTAAAAATGGGAGTCAGAAAACTAATGTAGCGATGAGTTTGGATCATAGCAGCTTCACGTAAACTTATTCGTGATAAGCCGATATTCATTTTGCAGATAATCACCTAATATTGAGGAGCAAGTCATTATTTTCACGTATTTTGTATTAAAATCATTATTTTGTATTAAAATCATATATTCGAAAAGAGAGATGAAGGAAGTATAAAGTGTGTCAAATAATCAAATTCATAATCTGAAAATAACGCAAGAACTCGTAAATGATTGTGATAGTCATTTCAGTTTTTCTTTTTTATGGAGAAGAATTAAAAGTAATTATCATAATTTTATTCGGCCCATTAATGTTCAAGCCGCCCAATTCACATTTCAAGGACTACAATCTGGCCCATACCAATGTATGTGGCCTCATGATTGGTGTAGAGACACCTGGACTGGGGCATGCCACCAGAGGGACTATGCACCCATCCAAGTGGGAAGGGTAACGTTTAACAAATATGAATCTTTTGCGGTTACAGTAGTTATTATGTGTGTTGAAAATGATTGTACTCAATCATTTTTATATTATATTTGATCTTATTTGCAGTTATTTTTAATATGCACAGTAATTGTTGTAATAGTAAAAAATTCGAATTTACGTTAACGGTCTCTGTCTATTACACAACTCGGGCTGCTGATCATTTGAGGTTCTGCTTCTTTGCGCGGTTTGCAGGCACTACAGCGTAAATGTCACCCATAAATTCTTGTAACCATTCTCTCTATTCAGATTCAATTACTTTCTCTACTCTATTAAATTTAAACTGTTACATAGAAGTTTAATAACTTATATTAATGGACCATAAACATCCAACGATGCAGAATTAATGGATTGAAGAAGAAAAATGAATCCATAATGAGGATAATACTAATCGGTTCGGCCATACCATCATCTCCATTTGCTTTCCCCTATTTTTTTTACAGCATTTGGCGGGGTCTGTCAAATTTGAAAGGGATCCAACTCACTTTCTGCACCAAATTAGTTTCGAGAATTTGGAATTTTCAATCAACCAACCTTGACTATATTTTCTAGACCGAAATCAGCATGCGGATATTTTAATCAATGATTAAATGTGCATATCCTTTTACACGAATGTCCTGCAGTCAAATAAGCTAAACAAGCTCAAGCCTATTTTTCATAAGTAATGATCATATCTTTTTAGGTAAATCATGTTGGTTAATTATGATATAATTAATTATCATTATTATTTTTTAAATATTATTACATCTTAATTCATAATATTTATTTTAGAATGACTCGACTCTTGTTATGCTTTATGATAGAATTAATTATTAAATAATATTAAATATAAAAAAGATCTTACTTCTTTTAATAGTCTTATTATTATAATTAAGTTCATCAATTATTAAATACAAATTTTTTTAATAAAATAATATTTAATATTTAATTATTAATTGTGCTATAACTAAAAAAGATGATTCCCGAAACATACTATGTGATCTTTCACTGTCAATTAGTCAATTATACATTATATTCTCTTGGCCAGCTCCCACCAAAATACCATCAAAATTTCAAATAATGCATCCTGCACTCCCAAATCCCCTCCGCAAGTGGCAGCACAACGAAATTATATTGTCTAACTTTTTAAAATGTTATTATAGTTGCTTGACATAAGATACCTATACTTTAACGAGATAATGGTAGTCAACTACCCCCATAAATACGCGCGCGCGCACACACACACACATATATATATATATATATATATGTGGCATATGAAGCAATTGACGTGTGGCAATTACGCCTACTCAATCCTTATCATCAATTTATTGCGGTCAATTAGAGCATTTAATGTGTTTTCTCTTTGGAAACCCATTCTTCCGTGGACAGGGAACTTCAGATTTTGTTTGTCTTCCTTTCTTTCTTTTCCGATGGGGGGTTCATAAATCCACCACCAAAGGACATTGTTCTGGGTTTCCAATGCTATCGAATGCTTATTATCTCTATTTCTTTTATTGGTACGTAAAAATAAAAAATGTGCCTCTTTGTTCTCTCAAAATGTCAAAAGTCAAAGTTCTCCCGAGATAGTGGAGGGCTGGATTTACGACATGAGCCCTTACATTACAACTACGAAGTTCGAACTCCTCAGCATGCAGGAAGTGTCCGTCAATATCCAACTGTGCAATGGGAGGTGACATCATTCACAACGCAATATTACGTCACCCAGACGAAACCGTCCTAACACGCGCCACTCTTTCCACCATTTCCTCCATGGCTTGTCTCCCTTCTCTTCCACAGCCTTCCAAATTCTCCATTCTCCCTTGGTACTGCCTTCTCTGTCCTCTTCCCTCACCGCCATTCCCACCACCTTCTTCTTCCACTACTTAATACCCAACACGCATTGTCTTCTATTAACATCACAATCTCTATACTATAGCTTCTGAGTATCATTTATTTTCGTATACGAGTTACGTACTAAATCCTTACAGTCATGGTGGAGCTCCGCGAAGAGGTCGACTCGTTTGGTCATGCAGAAACCGAAGAAGAAAACGAAGCCGAAGATATCGACTATGAGCAGCTCAAGAAGCGCATGTGGAAGGATCGAATGCTACTGCAGAAGCTCAAGGAAAAACGTCTCAGAGATGAACCAGACCAAAAGGCAAGACAAGAAGCATCCAGGCGCAAGAAACTGTCAAGAGCACAAGATTCAATCCTCAAGTACATGGCAAAGATCATGGAGGTTTGCAACGCTCAAGGTTTCGTTTATGGGATTGTCCCCGACAAGGGAAAGCCGGTCACCGGTTCCTCCGACAGCCTGCGCGAGTGGTGGAAAGACGACGTCCGATTTGACCAGAATGCTCCTGTTGCCATTGCAAAATACTTGCCGCTCCTCGAAAAAGGTGAGATGGATCCAGCGTCCTGTATACATATGCTTCATGAATTGCAGGATACCACGTTGGGCTCTCTGCTTTCTGCTCTCATGCAACACTGTGTACCTCCCCAAAGGAGATTTCCTTTAGAGAGAGGGTTGGCTCCTCCGTGGTGGCCCACTGGGAGTGAACTTTGGTGGGGCGAACAAGGAGTGATGGCCCTTGAACATGGACCTCCACCTTATAAGAAGCCCCATGATCTGAAAAAAGCCTGGAAAGTTTCTGTATTGGCTGCAGTCATCAAGCACATGTCTCCTGATTTCAATAGACTGAGGAAGCTTGTAACTCTATCCAAGTCCTTGCAAGATAAGATGACGCCCAAAGACACTACAACTTGGTCCAAAGTGGTGAATCAAGAGGAAGCACTCCTAATTTTGACTAACAAGTGCCTCAAAATATCATCGTCCTCGGAAGAAGATGATGGAAATGAAAAGGAAGCGGGTGAGGGCTCCACTGGTGCTTTGAGCAGTGACAGTTCGTGTGGGAGTATTGAGAAAAGGAAATATGCATTTGATCAAGACGGAATCCTTGACATCCTATATGCTTGTCAAAATGCAGAGTGTCCACAGAGTGAATCAAGTCTGGGATTTCCAGACAAAAACTCGAGGATGGACCATGAGTCCACGTGTGCCTTCCGCCCCGACGACTCCCAACTTCCCTTCCATGATTATCTGTTGGATGATGCTCGAATGACTAGTGTTGCTGATTGGATGAACATGGAGCTAGAACAGGCTAATCAGAGCAATGGCGATGGGCATAATTTGAATGCAGTGGGAGATAGGACTGTTGGAGAGAATGCAGGCTACTGGCTAGATTGGATTGAAGATCACGAACTGCATCCTGCACTTCATGAGAGGCTACAAGATGACGTCCGTTTGAATCAGATGTCTCCAGACCAAGACACTTCGCATGCCCAAAAAGCAACCTCTATATGGGACTTGACATATGATTGACATAGCTACTCATATGATTTCATGCCTGATGTCTCCAACTGAATAAAAAATAAATCTTTGTCGTCTTGTATTATATGTATACCCGATGAATAAAGAAACTATATGTTTTATAACTAGTATTTTAATTCTTCGATTGGATGGTTAATGAATGTTTGACTAGACACGCACGTGGTCTTAACTGGTCGAAGACACTTGCTTTTCATAGAACTCGAACCGATCCCAGAATCCAGATAGCCTGGCACCTATTTTTCCGATTACATAATAAGCTCGAAAGTGAATAGAAAATAACAAATTATTGGGTAGACAGAAGAGGACGGAAGAAGCAAGAATGCAGAGGCTAGCTCGTAATCTTTTTTTGCGTACATGTCACTTCGTGGGATTCATTCATGTATCCGTAGTGATAGCTGGGAGTAGAGATTGACACAGATCTCCAGTACAACTGAGGAACAATGGACACACACACGTGTATATATGTATATATATACACCATGTAATATCATGCCATGTAATACGACCATGTTGGTTTGAACAAAGAGATCAAACATCCCAAATGGTGATGATTTTAACTTTTATGCTCCTTCTCTCACGCTTTGTTGGGACCTTCTGAGGCTTTATTTTAACATGACATTACTCAAGTTCCACTTAATTGTGACGTGTTCTCAGAACAGAACATGGTTATACTCATAGATTCATGATAGATATGCGGCAGGGTAGCACATGATACTACTTTAATAGACAAAGAAAGTACATGTTTATAATTTTCTAATTAGTAAACAAATTATAACTAAACTCTTATCACGAATTTTTAATTTTCGTGAAGTGCATTTTACTTTCAATCAATAAGTCTAACATGTGAACCAAGCATTGTTTTTTTTCACCTGAAACTCGTTAAGTAGATATGAATACTCCTAAACAAAGGTATTGATTCTGGCCTTTTTGGAAAGGGTCCAAAAAAAGGCGAAGAACTTGTAAGTTGTTGTCCAAGGGGACTCTTGAGGTCCGAACTTTATAACTATCCAAAAGAGGTTTTCAAACAACGGGTTTTTGGATAGATGGGAAAACAGAGATTCATATTTTATGAATGCGGATCACAATCTATCTGGGCCTTGCTGGGTATCAAATCATTAAATATTCTTGAATGTACCTCACCACCAGGCCCTTCTACATTATGTTTGTGAGGAATTTTTGATTAAATAACTGTAAAAAATTGAGATATGTAAAAGTAATAATTTTTTCCCACTGAAAGTACCATTTTTGTCCCTCACATTTTGACTCTATTTCAATTTGGTCCTTCATATATTCCTAGTGTCAAAATGATCCCCAACATTTTCAAATGTTAAAGAAAATTGTTCACTCCATTAGCAAATAAACATCTAACTCAATTTTTAACAAATTGACCGAAGGACTAATTTTTTAATGTTTGAAAATGTGAAAGACTATTGTGGAGATATGACAAACGTGGAGTACTAAATTGAGATAGTGCCAAAATATGGAGACCAAAATAATATATTTTTTGGGAAGACACATTTTTTGTCATTTATTTATAATAAAATTATCATTTTGTTCTTTCACTTATGGTAGTAAAATAGTTTTTCACTTATTAAAAATATCACATTTAATTATTTAATATTAAAAAATATATATCAAATTTAATTCCTCTACCAAAACGTAAACCTTAAAACCAAATAATTAAATCTAATATTTTTGGTGAAAAATAAAGAATCAAGTAAAATATTTTATAATGAGTGAAAGATATTTTAAGTATCACAATTAATAATGGATCAAATGGTACTTTAAGTAAGGAACAAAAAAAGTATTTAATCAAATTTTTTCATGAAAGTTGAAAATATTGAAACTTAAATTGTTATTTATTAATTATTCTAATAAAAACATAATAAATAAATATTTTTATAACTCAATACTGTATAATTAGTTTAAATTTTGTACATATTATTTCTAATTAAAAAAATTTGATAGCATATATATAAAAATTGCAAATTGGAGGAATCTTTATCTTTTAGCCGGATAATCCTCGTTACTTTTGTTTCGTCGTCTTTTTAAAATAAAGCACTAAAATTGGAAGCAAGAATCGCTCCTAAATTGGAGGCATCTCCATTATACTTGGTGAAACTTGAAAGACGCCAAACAATTCTATAGTTCTGTGCTCGTGAAGGCCTTCTTCACTGAAGGTGTTTTAAATTAAATTGAATCAAAGATGGGTAAGGAATCAAATTGTAACGAAAAACACCACATGATTCTATGCTGAGTCTAGAAGGCTCCATCGCCTTCGGGTGCGTCCAATTATACGCCATTTCTGAAAAGAGGTACTCCCTCTCTTGTCTTTACACGCACCTCAATTGACCTATTCCAAATTTGAGGTCCAACGCAGAAAACGACAAATACAGTGTATACTGTAAACCAAAACAAGTGGCGGATAATATAACACCACTTTGGCCCCAAAAAACTCCCCACTTTTGAATTAAACAAGGATATCAGTCTTATGGATTCTCCTTGTCCAGACGGGTGGATTTCTTTCTTCATTTTTTTTTCTTTTTCTTTCACGAGGTTTTATAATCTATTTATCAATTTTCGAATTCGACGTGACAAAACGCAGCCATAAATTTTATAATTCAGTATCAATCTGATGACTTTCAGCAGTAAATAGTATATATGACAGCCCACATGATCGTGGATGCAATAATGCAAAGAAAAAAAGAGGTGGGGTCGATGTGGTAGAGTTGGGTGGGAAATACGGAGGAATTGATGGTGGGTGGGGTCACGGGGCTCTCTAGTTTGTGTGAGAAGAAGCTCGCAAACTTCCAAATTATTGAAAATTTGGTTCTGTTCGTTTACTGGTAAATTAGTGTTTTCAGTTTTCAGCCTTTATTAACAATGGATGATAAATGTGTGGTGACGATTGGGAAGTTGAGATTCTCTTTGTCTCGTGCAGTGTGTGGACACTGAACATCATCTAAAAATAAATATTAATTAATTCTGAATTTTAATTAAATTATTTTATTAATAATCCTCATTTTTTCTTTAAATAATTTAATTATGATTAACATATTACATCAACTTTTTTTTTTCCAACATCACTCATGAATTCTTATAAATGGTAATTTCTCAGTTGTTTCTTACTTATGTTACGCCACTCCCTTGGTTTTATCTCGTGTTTCTTAACAATTTAAGGTGTTTTTTTTTTTCTCATTTAATTCAACCATTCATAGAATTACTTTATTAATATAGTTTTTGAATTTTATTTCCAAGTGATGAAATTGAAAAATAACTGCTCCTCAGGAATCAAATTAATAAGGTGATGTTGATTGTACAAGACATCAAATCAGTAAATTAATTTTTGTAATAAACTAAAATAAATCAACTAGTTGTAGTCATCATTAATATATTAAATTAGATTTGTCTCTATACGTGAAAGCATGGGGAAAAAAAACCATGCATGGTGCAGCGACTCCTGCACACAGTTTCGACTGCCGAGCAAATATTTGCAAGTCATGATGTGCCACGAGGGACCTTCATATGAAAACAAAAGTATATAATCAATAAATTTTAATTAATAAAATTAATTAAAAAATATTTATTCTATCTATTAATAATAATAAATATTTATAAATTAATTTTATTAATGAAATTTTTTTTTATTATATACAACAAATAATTCTATCTTAATCTTGAGAAGAAAATACATGCAGAGTTTAATTAGACTTTCTATATTTCATTTTAAATTCAATGATTAAAGAACAATCAAGCCTTCTTTAATTTTTTTTTGAATTTTAATCTTATATAATTTTGGCCATTAAGAAGTATCTGGAGGCTAACACTAACGTATTCAATTTTGTTTCGGTCTCCGAGGCTCCATTGATTGCATACAGTAAATGAAGGAACGTGAATAATTTTGGCATTTTATCCTTCCTATATTAGAAAATTATTATTGTTATTTTTATAATACTGTTTTCTGTTTGGTCCATCATTATTTTACTATTTATAACTTAGATTTACAACATATGATTATTTAAAATGTTAATATTAGACAAGAAAGATGGATTTACGTATTAGACTCAAAGACGTCAAGATAAAGAACTTTTAAGTTAATTTCTTTATCATTTTTTTTTTCTTAAATAGACACTCCCCTTACAATGCATCTTAGCATAAAGATGAACATTTCTGTATAAAAATTTATTGTCATATATATTTTAAATTTCCGTATTATATAACATAAGAAGGCTAAGCTACAATTACGTCAAGTGTGTTGATGACTTGATGTAGACTAAGAGTTAGGATCACAGGCTTTTCAGTATGCCACTTTGGTCACTAGATCAAAATTATTTTATTTTCATAAAAATCAAATTTAAAAAAATGCAATAAATTTAATAATGTTTTAATTTTTTTTATATAGAATGATATTTTGTTAAAGAAGAAATAAATTTTAAAATGTAAAAAATAGACTGTAAACTATTATAAGTTGTTTATGTTTTAATATAAATTAGTTTTTTTTGAAAAATATGATAAATTTATTAATGTTTTAGATCTTTTTTATACAGAATTATATTTTATTAAAAAATAAAAAATTTTAAAATAAGAAAAATAAATTATAAATTGTTATAAATTATTTATATTTTTTAATAGAGTATCATCTTTTAGATTTTATAAATGTAAAATCTTTAAAAAAATTATTTATTGACTAAAATTAAAAAAAATTTTAAACCACTTTGGATCATTGAATTTGATTCAATGGCCAAATGGTCTACTGAATCACGTAGACTAGCAAGAAGTGTACTATATTTAAATTTAATTAAATAAACAAAACTCTTTTATATAGCTTTTAATGAAGATATATTGAAAAAAAGCAACGCAAGTTTTAAATGATAAAAGAAATTTTTTAGAAATATTAAAATTGATAACAAATTATATATATGCATATATTAAAATGATTAATTTTAATTTCATCTTAAATATTTATTTTCTATCAATTTTACTGATAAAAATTTATAAATATCATTCTAACCGTTTAACTCAACCAATTAGATTAATCAAAATTGATAAAGGTGCATGAGAATTATTGTTCGAACCCAAAGAAAGAGTATTTGTTTAATATTAGAAAGTTTGGGATAAAAATAAAAATCAGGGTTATGAGATTTGTTATAATATTTATATAAATAATGTGCACTCCATTTTAACATGTTGACCATCAATTGTTGTTAATGTAATTAATGAAGTTAACGTTTGGGCTCCCATTAAAGATGTTAACCAATATATTAAAAAATATTATGCCAAATAATAGTTGAGACAAAATATATAATAATTCAAAAGTTTTGGTTCTTTTTTTTTTTTTTTTTTTCTGTCCTCAAGTGGTGTACGAACTAAATTATACCGTTGGAGCATGTGATGAGCCCCTTATGCAGAGTGTGGACCTGCCCAATTAGGTGCACGGGATCCCAAGGACCACAAATTTAATATAAAAAGATATCGACTGGACCTATGTCCGATTTTGGATTTAAAATTTAAGATTTTTAGTTGTTTTAATATATCAATTTTAATAATTAAATTAAATTAATATATCAAATTTCAGATGACCAATTAATTTTTTAATATAATATTATGTAACGTATTTAACTGTTATATATATATATATATATAGACACACAGATAAAATTATATTTTATAATTTTATTTAAAGTTCATTATTTATTTTTTCTACATTTAATATATTGAAATTTTTTATTTTTTAAATAAAATTAAATTTCTGCACAACGTGAAATTTCGATTATTCATTTAGTATGACATAAAAACTAAATTATTATATACAGCATGAATAAAAAATTAATATATGATATAATTCATTGAATTCACAACGCAATTTATGTTTATTTATTTACAGAATATTGAATAGGGTTATACCCAAAGGGAGAGAAAAGCATAAAAATGTGAGAACTCTATAAGTTTGCTTGGTCAAACTTTGGAAAAACTAGTTTTTTTTTTTGTTTTAAAATTATTCATTTTGATTAAATGAAGTCTTTGATCCAACTTCTTAAAATAAAATAAACTACATAATCAGAAATAGAACAATAATTAAAATTATTATTTAGAAACAACAGCACCTTTATTTAAAATGATTAATTATCATAATTATTTTTTATTATTTTAACCTCCCCTCTTAAATGTATGCTTATTACAGGAATTTTACAATAAAATATTATTTTTAAGAATTTATCGAATATAATAATAACAAAAATACTTATTGAATACTTTTGTCAAACATAAAAAATTAATATTTTTACAAAACTTCGTACAAAACATTAAAAATAAATAAATAAATAAAACAAACAAACCTGCGTGTTGCTTTTGCTGTGCTGGGCCCCGCATCAATCAAGAAACCAATGAAATATTCATCATATTTCCGGAATAATGCATAAACCTTTTATGTGTATATATATATATATTGATTTTATACCCTGCCAATTGATTTATTTTCATTCATTACAAAGTCTAGGGTTGCTTTTTTCATAAAATTGTGGGTTAATTACTAAATAATATATATTTTTTTTTGGGGGGCCAAAACTATATATATATATATATATATATATATAATTACAGTTTTTTACCGGAAGGTAAAATTATTTGCGATCGATGGATCGTCTTCTGTAATAAGAGAATTTTTTATAAAAATATAATATAAAATAATAATATTTTTATTAATATTAAATTAATAAAAGTATTATTTTATTATCCCCTGTTATTGAAGAAAATCGTGGCTCGAAATTATTTCGTCCTGCGAATGACATGAATTGTGTGTTCTCAACGCATCGGATAGAGTAGGTTATTCACGTGATACCACACTGTTTACCGTATACTTTACTGATGTAATTAACTTAGTTAATATGCCAGTTTAATTAAATAAACCTGTATTAAGAAATGATAAACAATTACTTAAGATCCCAAATAACGGAAGATGCAAAAATATAGAGCATAGAAAGAAGGGGTTACGCTAGAAAACTGGGAACAAAGTGAATACTAATATATTATTGCCAATGACTTAAAGATCCCAAATCACAGTTTTGCTGTAGCATCGAGCATGCTGAGAGGAACAGATATTACTGGTTTGGAGAATTATTTTAAGAGAAAAGTTCAGGTCTTATTTTTATATTTTTATTATTAAATTTTATTATAATAATATAATAAATATATAATTTAATCTTATTTTTTATTTCATCTACTTCTGGTTCTGGAATCTAAATTGTCTGAGTTTCATGTTTAGTTTTTCTTTCCTCTGTACTAAAAAATAGAAAGGAAAAAAAGAGTCACATGGCGCAGGTCCTACTGGGCATGTTCCTTTAGCCACGTGTATGAAAACAGTTCGCGGTTTCTCTATATATAGAGACCGCGGGAGCTACGGAAAGGTGCACCATTGATCTCCAAAACAAGAGAAGAGAAGAGAGGAGAACCACAACTCAGTGCTTCAAACCTTTCTTCGCCTGAAAAATGTTCGTTGAGAGTTTCAAGGTAGAGAGTCCTAATGTCAAGTACACAGAGGGTGAGATTCAGTCTGTGTACAACTACGAAACCACTGAGCTAGTCCATGAGAGCAGAAATGGCACTTATCAGTGGATTGTCAAACCCAAGACTGTCAAATACGAATTTATAACCAACACCCATGTCCCTAAATTGGGGTTAGTTTCCCAAATCATCCCTCCCCTTTTGTTTATTTTTATTTGCTTTCATTCAAAGATCCAAATTCAATAATCCGAAATCATATTTTGCTGTTTTCTGGGTGCGTCCCCATCGATGATTTCATTTTCTGTTGGTTAATTTGTTGATTTTTAGGGTAATGCTTGTGGGATGGGGTGGAAACAACGGCAGCACCCTCACTGGGGGGGTTATTGCGAACCGAGAGTAAGCTTCGTCGTCTTCGGCCTTTTGGTTTCGGCTGCACTAAACTTTGAGAAATTTTAAAAACACCATTATAATAATAGCAATAATAATAATAATAATAATAATAATTTCTGGATCCATTATTGACAGGGGTATTTCGTGGGCTACGAAGGACAAAATTCAACAAGCCAATTACTTTGGCTCCCTAACGCAGGCATCCACTATCCGAGTGGGGTCCTTCAATGGCGAGGAAATTTATGCCCCATTCAAAAGCCTCCTTCCTATGGTATGCTATTTTAGATATAAAAATTAACCCCTTTCCCTTCTACCCGTTTGCAAAGTGAGATGATTATTCAAATCCATTTTACACGCAGGTGAACCCGGATGACATTGTGTTTGGGGGATGGGATATCAGTGACATGAACCTGGCCGATGCCATGGCCAGGGCTAAGGTCTTTGACATTGATCTGCAAAAGCAGCTGAGGCCCTACATGGAATCTATGGTTCCACTCCCTGGAATCTATGACCCTGATTTCATTGCTGCAAACCAAGGAGACCGGGCCAACAACGTCATCAAGGGGACTAAAATGGAACAAGTCCAACAAATAATCAAAGACATAAAGTAACTCCCATGCTGTTCCAATAACTTGGTGGCTTATTAATAAATATGTACTCTCCTTTTTTTTTTTTTTTCATTCAAGAATTTACTGAATGAGTTCACTTTTATGACATGAAGGGAGTTTAAGGAAACCAACAAGGTGGACAAGGTCGTCGTGCTCTGGACTGCCAACACAGAGAGGTACAGTAATGTACTTGTGGGACTGAACGACACCATGGAAAACCTCCTTGCTGCGTTGGAAAGGAATGAGCCTGAGATTTCTCCATCCACCTTGTATGCCTTGGCTTGTGTTCTTGAAAATATTCCTTTTATCAATGGAAGCCCCCAGAACACTTTTGTCCCAGGTACACCAATCACTTGGAATAGGCTTGTTAATTAGCTTTCCCAAATTCAAACCAAGTTTCTGAACTCTGCTTATGTACTCATCAGGGCTGATTGACCTGGCCATCAAGAGGAACAGTTTAATTGGTGGGGATGACTTTAAGAGTGGTCAGACCAAAATGAAATCTGTGTTGGTGGACTTCCTTGTGGGAGCTGGTATCAAGGTAAATCAATACCTCAGAAGCTGTTTCTTTATTTTTCTACTGAATAGCTTTACTTTTTATTATATATACTAGTAATGTCATATCTGAGTGCTGCTATCATATAAGACAACCTTTTCTTTGTTTGAATGTTCGAAGTATGCTAACTTTATATGTCTAGCAAAGGAGAAGTGTACTGAATTCAGTTTTGTTGGTGATGACTGGCAGCCAACCTCAATAGTGAGCTACAACCATCTGGGAAACAATGATGGGATGAATCTCTCAGCACCACAAACCTTCCGCTCCAAGGAAATCTCCAAGAGCAACGTTGTTGATGATATGGTCAACAGCAATGCCATCCTCTATGAGCCTGGCGAACATCCAGACCATGTCGTCGTTATTAAGGTAATTTTTGCTTCGCCCTTCTCGCTCTATTTCTATATATTTGCGGATCCTCTGTCACACGAGGAGAAAATCCAAACTCTACACTTAACTCACTGGTTTGCTACTTTTGTAGTATGTACCATACGTGGGCGACAGCAAGAGAGCTATGGATGAGTACACTTCGGAGATATTCATGGGTGGAAAAAACACAATCGTGTTGCACAACACATGCGAGGACTCTCTATTGGCCGCCCCCATTATCTTGGACTTGGTCCTTCTTGCTGAACTTAGCACTCGAATCCAGTTCAAAGCTGAAGGAGAGGTCTGTGTGCTTTGATTAATTCTATCATGTGTTTGTGTCGAAGCATTTTCAGTTTATACAGCCTTCTAATACAGAGTTCGCTATGGGTTTTACAGGGCAAGTTTCACTCATTCCACCCAGTTGCGACCATTCTCAGTTACCTCACCAAGGCTCCTCTGGTGAGTCTAATTTAGCTTTATTCAGTTTGGCTCATATGTTCTCATGCTTAGTGTCTCTCATTACCATGAAATCCAAGTACGGCTGCTCTAATTACATTTTAGAATAATTAATGTTCAATGAATGGTCTCTTTCTTTATGTTTTTAAATATATGCAAATTCTACTTTATAATCATCAAAAGTTGAAGGGACAAATGAATGATGTGTGGCCATGAATAACAGGTTCCACCGGGTACACCAGTGGTGAACGCATTGTCAAAGCAGCGTGCTATGCTGGAAAACATCCTGAGGGCCTGTGTTGGTTTGGCTCCTGAGAATAACATGATTCTGGAGTACAAATGAAGCATGATTGGGTTGTGGGAATCATGGGATAGTAGAGCTCAAAGTTTAGAAATTGATTCCCCATTTCTCTCATGAATGTGTCTGTTGATGAATTCACAAACGTAATATTTGGCAAATGTGTATGTCTTTTGCTTCCTTTCTTCTATCGTGTGAGAGGGGTCCCCTCTTATGTAGTTTGCCTGTTTGCCTGTTTGCTGCTTTTACTTGTTTGAGAGCAGGCAATCTTTTGTATTCTAAGTAGATCGACATATAAATGAAAGTGTTAATTATTTTTTGCGCTTTATCAAAGGTTTTCTTTCTCCATTAAATTAAACCTGGGAAGATCGCGCATTTGCTGCTTTTACTTGCTCGTTCAATCCATTAACAATTTCGCGTTAAAACTTCAAATACACTACTCCATGAGAACCATTGTTGACACTTCATATTGTATAATTTAATTCTGAATTATGATTGAGCTGGATTTTAAATTTTAAGCTATAATTATTAATTTACTGATATAATAATAATACAGGAGAATAATAAATATTTCTGAAATTTAGAAAAAAGAATGTTGCTGAAAAGGTCCTTACCAGGCTCTTATTTGGATAAATTAATACTCTGGTATCCCCTTTGCACCCACATGTGACCTTCCAGACAATCACGTGGCTTCTTCCTTTCCATTTTCTGCCAATTTTCTTTCCATTGGTTGCCACTGATGAACAGCCAACAGAGCTGGAGAGAGAAGAGAAGAGTGCATTTCAACATTTCCAGGCACTGCAGGCATCCTCCCTGAGAACACAAGCAATTAATAGAGTAACAATCTCTTCTTCCTTTATTGAAGACCTCTGCGACAGAGTAAGTGAGATTGGAGGTTTTCATTATTAATTACCACTGTACTCAGTAAGCTTAGCAGAAACTAGTCATGTTTGGCACCGACTTCTGCGTGACCAGTGCTTTAAGAAAATTTGATGTACTCTTACTCTAAAATCCAACGCTATTTACTATAAAATTGATTTGCTATCCAACTATTATGTGTTATCATTTACCAAAGTTTTCAAAGCCTAAGGATTGATATTTCGACTAAATTAAAAGTGGTGACCAGTGAAAAGAATTTCCAGACGCAGACGCACCCCTCCATTTGAACATAACAACCAACTTCTCATCTTCCTTCGGTCCTTATTCCCCCTCTTTAAAGAAGTACGGTTGGAGTATTTGGAATTGCTAGTGGCGTACATTCATTCCTGTGACATTTTTGGGACAGGGTTCATCAATAGCCTGGACTAATGGTGGAAAAGAAGGCATGTGATGGAGGGCATGCAATCCTTAGAGGTAACTTGTGGTGGATGTGATAATTTAACCTTCTTATTTTAAATCCTAGTGTTATTGAGTCCACAGGTTTGGTCACACTGATATGCGGAGGACTAAGGAAACAGTGAATGTCAGGTGGTCCTCCATCGTGTTTTCAGCAAAAGGTAGTAAGAAACAAAAAAAAATTTCAAAGTGTAACAGACAGGAACCGTTGATTATTTTTTTGCCCACATTCAGATTGTGACACTTGTTGTAGGATGCAGTAGTGAGTTACGGTTGACGGTTAAACATAACAAGGCTATCCCTATCAGTGAGGGACCATAATATGATGAATCAGAATATGACTTGGAACATTAGAGCTGCATTACTTAGTGTAAGACAAGAAACTACAGTTTCGTATGGTCATAGTACCAGCAATAACAATAATATGTAACAGTAACACCAAACAGTGCGACAACATGATGGCTCTTTCGGCCAAGCCCACCAAAAGGCAAAAGTCAATACACGTAGCCAATTAACTGGGTAAGAATTGATCCGTTTGTGGCCCGTACCATCATTATTGGATTTGGTTCACGTGCACGTCGTTTCCATTGACCGTGATGGGCGGTTAATTAGTTAGCTTGTGCAAACATTTCGCATGTTAAAAGGACATTATAAAGTTCAGTACTGGACTGCAAGTGTAATGCTATTAAAAATGGAGGTGGAACTTAAAACTAATTAGTCATTGTTGGGATCACTGGATTAGAACAGAGAATCTCAACAACCTTAACAAGAGGCATTTGAAAAATATAGTAAGAAAGCGTCCAGAGAGAATCTGAACGGATGTCGAGGTTGTGATCCTTGAGTATATCTGAAAATTGATACAAATGAGATCGTGTTGGGATGTTGAGTATTTGAGGCTGTAAACGTGGTATGTTGTCGTGAGCCTTTCATTTTTCCTAGCCACATCAATGCGTGTCTCATATTCAGTTTTTCTCGCCTTTTATTTTTCCTTATTTGTTTTATGTCCCTCAGCAATTCGACTTTCTTATTTCCCAAAAAAATAACATAGACTGTATCTAAGTTGTTGTTGGGTAGCTGAGCTGCAGAGCAGACTTAATGCAGAGTAAACTCATATCAAGAGGAGGGGCAAACAATATTCTGAAAACGAAGGCCAATTGAAGCGGATCGTCCCAGTGTGACAATAAGAGTGGTGATTTGTTTTGAATGTGGCTTTCTAAATAAAATTCTTACTATATCGAATATCGACCTAGATTAATGTCAGTTTTCAAAATAAAAAAGTAGGATAATGTGAAAATCTGGGACTTTTTATGTGAATTTTGACGACACCACGTTGCAACGGCAATGGCTTCCTCCTTTTCACAATCACCAGAAAACCCCCAAATCAATCGGTTTCAGTTGAAGGTATTTTTAGGTCTATGGCTCCATGCAACATTATCCAAACCAACCGCTACCTCTCACTGATTCGTGCATCCATTATTCATTTTTCTGGTTCTCTTCTCATTTTGTTTTATTCTCTCAAGTTAATATCAGTAGGCTCTTATCAGTGGATTGGAGAAAATGCCTATTGTCGGGATCCCTTCATTTCTATTTGTGTAGTCATCATGGATAAATTTTTTATCTACTTTGAGTTGCTCAGTTTTGGTGCGTCGTAGCCACAGGATGAAGCTAGGTCGGGATATTCTGATTAGTTTGAGAGAGAGGATAAGAAAATAACGAGTGGAAAGAGACGGAGTAAATTCCACACACATTTACTTCTATTTTCTCTTTCATGTTCAAGCTGCTTAGTTTTAATACATATTAGCCACGAGATAAAGTCAGATTTGGATGCTTTGCAATTTAGGCTGAAATCACTTTCTATCGGCTTCATTTTATTTCAATTGCACATATATAGTCTCCATCCAAATTACAGACAATCCATTATTTGATATAGCAAGCATCGGATGCTTTAGTTTTGGGGCCAATAATGATGCTTGAGCCGCACCACCACGGAACTACGCTTGGCTGTACTACACATTATTTAGCAATGAAAAAGAAACCAACAAGCTGTTTGTAGCCATTCCCGATAATCCACTCCAATAATTGGGCTCCATCAAAAAGTGGCACGAGAATTTACCCCTAGTTGGGTTTCAGGTACATCATAATACTGTGTACGAATAGCAGTACATGTTCATGCTTTTTTATTTGTTATAATTATTGTCCTTTCTTTTAAATGTATTGATATAGCGCTTATCTTGGCGCATTGGCGCTTGCACAGTTAGAATGATAGACAGCTAGAACTTTATATAATTGTTGTCGATCATCCACTTGAGACTCCAGTAGTTAGAGTCACATTTATAGGCCCAATAAGCCCATCCAAAAGTGGCACGCGAGTACACGTCCACTTGCACCTCTGCAAATCTCTGATAATCTTCTTTGGAAGCACCCTGTACCCTCCAGTCACCACTCCACTCCCCTGCCATCAAATTACCAAGTTACCCTTCTCCCTCTACAATATAATGTAAACACACACTAGATTGAATAAAGTTAATGATGCATCAACTCACCAACGAAAATGAGGGGTCCATTAGTTGAGGTCAAAGAGCTCAGATCAGAAGCTCTGTGTTTGGTTATATAATCTATGTTCTGTTGTGCGTTCATCTTGGAGAACGAATCTGAAAAAAGATTGTAATAATGCACGTCTATAACTGCTCCTTCCAAAGCTCCCGCGAATGACAGAAGCACTTTTGAGTCTCTGTCCAACGGACTAGACATAATCACATAGGCGCTGGAAGTGTGCTTCCGTACAGCATCATAGCCGGCTTGGTAATACTGCTTGAGGCTCTCCAGATTAACACCTAGTGGCTCATTCATTAACTCTATTGCTGCTAGACTTGATCTGTTACCATATCTGCATAGAAAGTTTCGTTCCTAGAGTTCTTTTAAATAATGAAAACCGAGAAAACATTAGTATGCAAATGAAACCTCGCAGCAAGGAAGTCTATGACTGCTACAGTGTCAGGTATGTATGAATCTCCCCACTCACGATATCCATCCCTTGTTGCACTGTGAGGGTTGCCGTTTTGTGAACCTGGAGCTGCATGCAGGTCCACTATTACTTTCATTCCATACTTTCTGCAATTTCAATATAGAGCCGTTTATAGGTGACCTAGTGTCAGTGTTGCTGCGAAATCAAGGACCAAGGTGGAAATGGCAGTCTTACTGTGCCCATGTGAAGCCATTGTCTAATGCATCCAAGGACCCTCCAACGAATGGCCTTGGGGGTGTTGGGTCATGAGCTATCCACCATCCAACTGGAATTCTGACGGCATTTAAGCCATTTGCTGACATGAATTGAAAATCTTCCTCAGTAATATATGTATTCCAGTGATCCTGCATTTCCAGTGGAATGTTAATTCCTCTGCTTCAATCACTCACTGTGCGATACTTATGGATGGTTCTATCTAAATGGGAAATAAAAATGAATTACTTAGGCTTGGTTACATTTCTTTTCTCAAAAATCACACCTGATTTTCTTCACATTTGGACATTTTGGTGCCGTTAATATTTTATTTCAAAAATTGCATTTAAACTTCTATTTAGCTTTGGTCACATTAAATCTCACATTTTGATGATACAATGAATAATTTGATCTTTTTTTTTTAAAAAAAAAAACTCATATGGTATAAATTTTGAAGAGAAAAAAATTAAGCGAAAATTTTAAAGACAAAAAGAATATATGATGAGTATGAAATATCAGACCCGCATGATCTCGGAAGCTTTATCTGGGCCATAACCATTTGTAATTTGGTATTCGCCTCTTATGATCTTGTCAGTTAAGACGGTCATTTTGAAGACAGATGGGTTACTATCTTCCCACCCCGTCCCTTCATAATCTGCAGTCACCATGGTCTCAGATACAGCCTGAAAAACAAACGACATTTCTCCTCTCACCAGGATTAGGAACACACTCTGGACGCAACTACCACAGCTAATAGATTAACACCGTAAATAAAGACAGAGGTACCTGTAAAAACAAACCGGTTGATGCTTGGATGCGAATTAAGCTAGGGTCATAATCATTTCTTATAATCTGGAATGTTTCCAATTCGCTAGCCGAACCAGAATTTGCCACTAACTTGTTTCCTGCACCTTGCTCGTCTAGTCCCACGAACTGCTTGCTAGACACTCTGAAATTGAAAGCTGATTCATTCACCCTCCACAGCTGCATGCATTGAGGATAGTTGGGAAGAAGATGAGACTCAAGAAGGCCTTCGAAATATCATGTTTGAGTCTCGTACAAGTTGAGGAACCTACCCGAAATGTTTCCCAATCAGAAGCTTTTGTGCGGTTAGCAACAACAATTGTTCCTCCTCCATTCTCGGGGCAGAGGTACCTTTGCAACTTCGTCGACATCAATTGCACTTGAGTTCCATCCTGAGATGATCCGAGTTCAAAAAAATAAAAAATACAAAACTTCAAAAGAATTAGTACTCTAATTTAAGCGAGAGTGATGAACTTGGCACGGAGGGCCAACCCAATCACTTCAGCATTTCCAGTGAATTGGCGGTATCTCATGCTTGGGTGGCCCAAAATGGATATGAAATATTAGAAAGTGATAATGAATAATATACCAGGAGATCTTTGTTGGGGATTCCATCAAAGAGAGAGGGCTTCATCCAGCCTTCAGTGAGGAGCCAATTTCCAAGATTTACAGCTTTGAGAGGCAGAGATGAACGTTCAGTCTGTGCAACAGCAAAAGAGTGACAAGAAGAGAGGTAGAAGGCCAACAGAAGACTGAGGTTCAATAATTGGTATCCCATGTTCTTCACAAACTCAAGCTAGGGGTACGGAGTGGAGTAAGTGTGAGATATACATATGTACGAGAGTGCAGATTACATCATAGTCTCAGTGCAGATTATATTTGAGTATTATCAGGTGTATGTCTTCAAGAAGTTATGGCAGGTGCTTTTCTGTGATGTTGATTATTTTCTTCTACCATACGTACACGGGAGTAAACTAAAAATGATCCGTCACAATAGAACCATTTTCCATTTCCTTTACAATAGGTTGGACTTCCAAATATTCGGATTTTTCCAGTTGTGTCTCTTTAGCTTTTGAGTTCCTATTTTCATTTTATGTTACTCCACCATTTTAAGTGGGAAACATTGGAAACAAAAGTTTTTTTTTTTTTTTTTTCTAGTTAACTTTTGCCCGGGTTGTACTTCAAATCTTCTTAAATGTAAAATCTGTAAATTATTTTTAAGGTTAGAGATAGAGAAAAATGACATGAAGTGAGAGTACTTAAATATCTTTTTAACTAAATTCCTTTTTTTTTTTTTTTAATCTTTCTAACTTTAGTTTTTTATATTTTCACATCTTAAAAAGATCTTCCAAAACAAAAAGGGACCACTAAGCTACGAGAGTTATGACGACAATTAAATGTAATAGACCAACCTGCGAAAAAGAAACTATTGGTTTATTACAAAATAAGATATTTTTGGTTCCTTTAAAACGAAAAAGAATGATCCGATAAACTCAGATATTATATTAAATTACTATTTAATTATTTATTATTAAATATAATACAATATTTTAATTATTATTTTAAAACTTTACATTTACTTGTTTAAAATATTAATTATTTTAATAATTAATTTATAATAAAATTTATTTGACTTGCTTAATATATATAAGATGTTATTTTTAAAACACCCACAATTTTATATAAGGATATAATTATAATAATATCAATTCAAAAATAATAATATTATAATTATATCCATATATTATAATTAAGAGCATTGATTATGAGTGTAATAAATAATTTATCAAAATTATAATTATAACAAGAAATTTAATGGAATCATGATAAGATTTAGAATAGACTCAAATATATAATATTGTAACGTAAATGAAGTGACATGGTTAGGTTCGTATAATTTTTATCTAATGAGAATATAATAGCCAAGTAGAATTAATTTTACAAAGTTGTTTGAAAAAGGGTAAAAAGCCCAGACATGATAATGCGATGGCTAAGATGCATTGATTCTGGAAGCAAAGCCTCGTCAAAAGACAAAGACGTAGCTCTCAGCGTGTCACACACGCTTCAACTTTTATAGATTCCAGTGATTGTATGATTTCAACTTGGACGTGAAAGAAAGTATTAGCCTTGTTCAACTGTCAAACGCGTCTTTCTAAGTATATGGGTAAATCGGATCAAGCATGAAATGAATGGATTAAATCTCCAATCCAGAAACCCGTGGGCGCCAGGGAGTGATGATTAATGAAGCTATCAAAGTTATAATAATAAATGATTAGTTGGGATGGGCACACCTTACCAAAGCCTTCAATTATTGGCCGACAATGGACGTACTAGAGTTGTCGGAGGAAGACAAAGTCGGCAAAGTAGAATAGCCTCAACTTTTCTTTTCTGGGAATCGAATAGTGACTATGAATGAAACTTTCTGGTTCTTTTCCCTCAAGTTGATATCACTAAAAAGCTCTTGTTAGTGGACTAGAGAAATTGCTAATTCGCGGGGTCCCTTTCATTTCTATTTGTGCGTCAACATGAGTTAATTTCTTCTTCCACTTGAGTTATTCAGTCTTGATACATTCTACTCGCACCATAAAGCCAACATTATATAGTAACTCATGCAATAAATTTGTGTATAAGATCTATTTACTTTTTTTTTCATCAATTACCCCTTATTTCTTTAAAAATTAAAAAGTATAGAGGATTCAGATTCACATAATCTCTTTAGTTTAGGCCCAAAATTGATGCTGCGAGCCACCTCACCACCACAATCTCAATTACTACACTAGACTTTTTTTTTTTAGTTGGTGTTTGGTGTTGGTAATAAATTTAATTATAATTTAAAATGTTTGTTTCACTCAAAAAAATAAAATTCAAATAATAAATTTGATTAGAAAAACTTATTTTTTAAATTCAGTCGAGTTTAGATTTTTTAAAGTCCGATTCAAGTTTAAAAAACTCAAATCAATATTTTTAGATTAAAAAAATTATTATTTAAAAATACTTAATCTAACATAATATTTTAATAAAAAATTAAAAATTAATACCATTAATATAAAAGATTTATGTCAATATAATAATTTTACAACTTTTTTATATATAATTATATGAACAATAATAACAATTAATTATATTATTTATTTTTAAATCTTAAATTGTAAATAGTCTTAATCATGATTTTAAAATATTCATTTGGTTTGATAGACCTCACTTAAAAAAATATAAATAAAAAATTCAAACAAAAAATAAACTTCTGTTTTTTTTCATGAATTCAAATAAAAATATAATTTTTAAAGGTCGAATCCAATAGAAAAGTAATAGTACTCATTATTTAGCAATGAGAGAACGCAAAAACAGAGGGCAGGATGGGTAGTAAAGGTATAAGCTTGATGTAACTGCTGCGGAGATTGTTGGGCCCAATAAGCCCATCCAAAAGTGGGAAGAGAATCTACCTGTAGTTGGGCTGGGGTAAATCACCAAGAAAAACAAGGGTCCATTAGATGAGGTGAAAGTGCTATGATCCGAAGCTCTGGTTGTTTAATAATACAATCAGTGTTCTGTGGTACGTTCAATTTGGAGAAGGAATGCGAGAAAAGATCGTAATAATGCACATCAAGAACTGCTCGGCTCCTTCCAAGACGCGGCAAAAAAACAGAAGCACTTTGGAATCTCTATGAATGGATTAGACAATATCACATTTTCACTGGAAGTATGTTTCCGTACTGCATCATAGCCTGTGCTTGGTAATGCTAATGCTTCCTCAGTCCTGAGGCTCACCAAACTAACGCCGTTTTGGAACAGTTTGCTTTCCAACTGGTCCGAACCATTGTCCTGCTCATCTCCAAACATTCATGTGAGTTATGCGAGTAGGCATGTGACAATATGATATAGAAATATGATAATTTTTTCGACTTTTATAATATAAAAACGATATATCTAACTTTACATATATAAGTATAATATTTTCTTTTGTCCTCATGCCAAATGAGACGAAGAAGAGGAGGAGATCCAGAGATGGACAGTGACATAATTTATAGAATAATGTTAACGAAGACAGTAAATAAAGGAACTTAATTATTTAATGAAATTTAATAGAAAAAGATAAAACAAAAGACAAAATTATGTTGTAGCTAATTAAATTAATATTCAATATAATGTTTCCATGTGTTCTGAAACATATTTTAGAAAAAAAAAAAATCTCTGACGGATTTTATGAAATGTATATTCAATACAAATATGCTTCCTAGTGTATCTGTGTTTCTGTCTCTAAATCTATTTGGAATCCCTGCTATTTTTTCCATTGAAAATTACAGATAATTTCACCATCTCTTACGTGTTCAAGTCTGTGTTGTACTACTAAACATGGCATTGGAAGCTTAAAAGGGTGGAAGAAAATTATTATTTTGGTTAATTTAATTTCATTTTCATCATTTACTTTTAGATATAATTTTATTTTAATTTTTTACAAATTAAAAGTTTTAAAATAATTATCTATTTTTCAAAATTTGACTTAAAATAAATTTTTTTATCTAATTTAGGAAGAGACTATTTTAGTGTAAATTTTGTAAAGTAAAGCACCATATTTTCAGTTTATAGAAGATTATTTTAAAATTTTTAATGAATGATTATTTTAAAAATTTTAATTTAATATATATATGACCAAAATATAAATAAACTCAAAAATAAATAACCAAAGATGACATTTTTCTCCCTACCTGCGTGAGCCTTTGTTCAAGCAAGGTATCCAAATACCATAGGGAAACTAAAAATGCAGTCGAATAAATAAACAAACAGCACAACTGCTTTAACAATAGTTAAAGATTAATTTAAACTAGATTCCGTTTATAAAGTACAGCATCACAAGGACGCTTCAATAATTTCGTATCTGCAATTGCAGTGCAGCGCCATTTTCAAGCTTCTATCGTTGGCCAACTCGCCTTGGTCTTCAATGGAAAGTGATCTCTCATATTCAATTTCAATGATAGGATTATTTCCGCCATCCATCATTTTCCTATTGATGCATTTTTGATTGTTAACATACAAGTTACTCAAATTGGCGCAGAGCCTATTTCATCAACCCCGCTGATCCCTAGCCTTCCTCCTCGCCCTGTGCAATTAAATATTAAGTGGGTAATTATTATATATGGGGAGACGGAATGGGCACTGTGGGTGTGACAGGGGCTGCTTCTACGATTTGCAACATCAGTTGCACCCATCGAGGTCTGACAATCTCTATTCAATTTACATTTAATTCTCCCTCTGCACTTTGCATCTCACATACCATTTCTTTTCTTCTGTTTCTCCCGTGTTTCGCTTTACACAAGTAACCCTTTCCAATCAATGTAGTGTGCCACCGGTCCCACATCTCTATAATAGCTCACCCTCTATTCTTTATCCTTTCAATTACACACCCGCTACGCTCTACTGCTCACAATCTTTTCCTCTAGGACCCAAGTTATAAAAGCAAGTTAACGTCAACGACGGCGTTACTTTCCCACTCAAGGACAAGTGCCCAAAAGCTCGCCATGCCAAGCGATCTCTGACCATCATCATTCTTGTCCCTAACGGGAATCAGGGCGAACCCAAAGTCAAATATTACATTTAGTTTATCTATAGGATTGTGACTTGTACCCAGAAAGAAACAAGGAAGAAACATACCATGTTCTTACGGTGCGTTTACCCTTCACCCCCTCCCTTATTGTGTCTCTCTGACGAAGGAAAAAGTATCTTTTCCTGCAAATGACAAGTACCATCTTGTTTTTACGCTTTCTTTTTAAGTACTGAACTGTCTCTCCTGCATATATAGATCACTCTTTTTTCCCTTTCCTTTTCAGTTTTCACCCTGCGTGTTGTATAAAGAGAGAGTCTGGGAGAAGAAGAAGCTGTGTTGGAGTATGGACGTTCGTTCAAGAAGAGCCCAACACCCCAGTCCAGAGCGTGCCAAAATATGCAGTGTGCACCACCAAAAAGTCACATCCTTTAAAAAGGTTCCAGTTGTTTACTACCTCTCCCGTAATGGCCTTTTGGAGCATCCACATTCCATGGAAGTCACCCTTTTCTCCAATGAGCCTCTTCGTTTGAAGCGTAAGTAACACATACCTAGCCATCTTTTGTGCTTCAGAGCTCTCGAACTTGCTTAGACAAAGACGTTCTGTTTGTTAATTCTGCAATTTGTACGTGATAAAAGATGTGTTGGATCGGCTCATAGCACTCAGAGGGAGTGGCATGCCTTCTCTATATTCATGGTCTTGTAAAAGGTATGACACTTTTGCTTCTCGTTCTCTCTGTTCTACACATACGATGTTGTTGGAATAAAGCTAAACTTTCGCCGGTTTTAGGAGCTACAAGAGCGGTTACGTGTGGTACGACTTGGGGGTGAACGACATTATACATCCAGCGGATGGAGCAGAATATGTACTCAAAGGCTCTGAACTCCTCCAAGGTTGCTCTGGTTAGTCTCTTCTTGAGGGTTCTTTATTATTATCATGTCACAGCGCAACCCAAACTCTCAATTGATAGTTAATGAGTTAACAGAGAGATTTTTTACATATATGATATATATATATATATTTTTTACAGAGAGATTTCAACAGCTTCAGGTGAGCAACAGACAAGCAACTCATCGGGAGGCTAATTTAAACTTAAAGCGTAAACCATTCCAATCAAGCCCACAGAGAGAGTCTGAGGAATGCGAAGAATACGAAGAGCAAGATGAAGAGTACGAAGATGGAGAAAAAACAAGCTATACAAGCTCCACAACCACACCCCACTCTCGCTGCTCCAGAGGTGTAGCCACTGATGAACTTGAGGAGCACCGCGAGACAAGAACTAAGGTAACTGCTAACGACTTGCCGTTAACAGTCAGCTCCACCTCCAGCACTCTGGCTGACAAAAACGAAGCAAACGACAACTCCAAAAGATTCTTGGAAGGGACAGGTTCAGTCGGGAGTCGTAACTCGGTGTTGTTGCAGCTGATAGCGTGCGGGAGCTCGGCCGTGGCGAAGGCGAAAAGCGCACCGTGCGTGAGCAATTCGGTGAAGAAGAAGGAAAGTGTGCAGAGGGTGGCATTGCGTAAGAGTGCAGTGAAGCTTTCGGAGGCTGAGATGATCAACTACATCTCGGAGAATCCAAGGTTCGGGAATTCCCAGTCAGAGGAGAAGGAATATTTTAGCGGCAGCCTTGTCGAGTCAATGAAGGCCCACTGGGACGCATCCCATGCCCAGCCTGTCCTCAAGAAGTCCAATTCTTATAACGAAGAAAGGTCCTGCTTCCAATCTACGTTGATGAATTATTTTGTATACACATTGTAATGCACACACTGGAGAATATAACCGTTGTGATTACTGTGCAGGAGCAGCGACAAGGTAGAAGAGGAAGAGAAGAGGGGAGGGGGGAAAGGGAAATGCATACCTCGTAAGAAATCTAGCGGTTCATCGAAAGAGATCAGGAAATGATGGTGGGTCCCATGTGGATACGGTGAGGAGGAATGTGCGGGATCTGTAATTATTACCGGTAATTAGAGGCCTTGTTGGCTACAGTCTCTTCTGCAACTGTGCTGCTGTTACAGTTACATAGTTTGGTAGGAAATCTTTTGACGAAACAGGAACGACGCTGATTCTCTGCAACTTTAGCTTTGATTGAATGACTCACTTTTTATCATGGTTTTATCTATGTGTATGTTTTCTATAATTTGGTTATTCTTCCCTTTGATCTCAGTACTCAAATCATCGTCCGAGACTGGGCCAAGCTGTCGTGAAATATTGAACTGTACCCCCAGAGGCCCGTTATGGGTTTAGGGTTTGGGATAAAAGAAACAATATTGGATTTTGGTTTGGGATAAAACTGTTGTGAAATGGTGGGCCTGTATTTATCAATTAAACGGAAAAAAAAGGCCATCTTGAAAAGTACTATTTTAGTTGTTTATTTTTAATTTGGTATTAATTTGACCCTCTATTAATTTATAATGCTAACAGGGTTTACTATAATCAAAGGTATGGACAATAACTAAATTAACAGTTGAACAAAAATCATTTTCTCCATTTAATTTCTTATTTCATGTCTCGCCTAATTAAGGAAGGAAAGAAATTAAAACTTTTAACTTGACAATAACATCGTATAACTTAAAAAATTTCCGTTGAAAGTAACATTTACAAGATTGCTTATATGTGTTTTGGCCAGCAATTGTCTAGATGTAAGGAAGAGTTACAGTCAAAACGTGATGTAATACTTATACTAGGTTGGGGTTAAGGAAATAAATTGCGTCTTTGATTCACATCTCCTTCATTGATATAGCCACTCAGCCTCATGAGAATGTTGCAAGCGGCAAAGTAAAAGAGGGATTATCATGCCCTTACCTATTCTTCACACTCTGGAAAAGGTCTAACTAGGACAGAATACAAATACACCACCAAGAACATGAGAGGATTGGCTAAAAGTCTATAATGATATATTAGGGCAAGGATTCACAAACTAGTTTGGAAGCCGGGATAACATCCTTTCTCTCCTCGTCTTTTCCTAGAGATGTTTCATTTTTAGTTTAATTAAGAAGATAATGCTATGCTGATACTATTGAGGAACTATATGATCTTGGTCGCAATCTTAAAGATGGCATTTCCCCTCACTCCCATTGGACCTTACTCCCAACCATATTACGCTGCCTGTCTCTAGCGAAGTTTTCAATTCAAACAAATTGACGGCATCTTAGCACAAAGATTCCGCAAAATTTTGATAGGAGGAATAGATAGTTACGCACTGTCTGGTATCTAGGGAATTTTAATAACAAACGTAATGGGGCAATACCTGAGAGCTAGAATATGTAATGATCTAGTAGAGGACCGAGCTAAATCTATTTTAATCATCAGTTGTGCTACAAATTATTGAATATAATTCGAAAGTGGCTTTCAGCCTTTCACCGGCATGCCATTGCCAACACCCTTTTTACCTACTGATTGAAAGCTCAATTCTTTCAAAGCTTATTTTTTGAAAGAAACCTTTTTCTTTATCTATAAGATAGTCTTGGTTAGGTCTCACCTCTCGCCTTGTGTGCTTGAATCGCTCAAAACCAGCACTTGAGTTGAGACCCGGTCTTCAGCGACCCCGTTTATGGCGATTAATTCCATTTAAGACTAGAGTATGAGTAATTTGGCCTTCGTGCAGGGGACAGAGTTCTCCCAAACACTTCAATCAAATATGGGTTCTTCGGCACTCGAGACCTGCAATTTGGAAGACACAGTGGTGGTGGACATCGAGAAGAAGGGTGAGAATCCTAATGAATGGTCTCACTGGGTGCTCAATGCTCCTGATCCTCCAACTCTGTGGCATGAGCTTGCGGGTTCTACGAGCAAAACCATTTCACACTATCAAGAAAAGTGGTCTTTTCACAGACGCCAATCCGGACCCAAACTAGTGCTCTCGTTCCTCCAGGGCATTTTTCCTATTCTTGAATGGAGTCGAAGCTATACAGCAATGAGTTTCAGGAACGATTTGCTTGCAGGTCTAACTATTGCAAGTCTCTGCATTCCCCAGGTATTTCTGAGCCAGCACACCCTTAAATCACACAACTCATTAAAACAATGACAAGTTCATTTCAGTATACCCTCATTTCTTTTCAATGCAGGGCATTGGGTATGCAACTTTAGCAAAGCTGGATCCTGAGTATGGCCTCTGTAAGTGATTTTTTTCAAAGAACAAATAAACAAAATCAAAGTTTCTGAATGCAGTGTTTGAAATAAACTTATGATATTGGTGGTTAAAACCAATTAGATACAAGTGCTGTGCCACCTCTTATCTATGCAATAATGGGAAGTTCAAGAGAGGTAGCAATTGGACCCGTGGCCGTGGTTTCGCTGCTGTTGTCGTCAATGATTCAGAAATTGATAGACCCATCCACTGATCCAACGGGTTACAGAAAACTTGTTTTCACTGCAACTCTATTTGCTGGCATGTTTGAGGTTGCCTGTGGACTCTTGAGGTGGGATTTCTTTCTGCTCCCGAAAGAGATATACCTACTAAACTATTGTACATATATGAGCGTATCTAACCTTGAGAAATAATATATACATAGGTTGGGGTTCTTTCTGGATATTCTGTCGCATGCTGCTATAGTTGGATTCATGGCGGGAGCCGCCATAGTTATTGGTCTTCAGCAGCTCAAGGGACTGTTTGGGATCAATCATTTTACCAACAAAACTGACGTCATCTCTGTCATGAAATCTGTTTGGGAATCACTCCATCATCCAGTACGTATATATTTTTTTAATTCCCTATATATTGGGTTGAGATCTGCAATTAAAGGAAAGCATGTTTTAGGCACCAGTAATGATAATTCCGTAGCTATTTTTCCATGCAAAGCCTTAAACCCTTTGTAGAAAGAAATTTCTTTTTATTATAATTAACAACAAGTAAAGTATTTTAATCAGATGTTACAAATCTAAAAATATTAACTAAATGTAGAACTAAGCCAACTAACACACTTATTGGGCCAACTTTAATCAAATTTTGAACTCAGTAGTCTTTTTTGTTTTTTTCCTTGATCGAAAGGAAGTACTTGTTTAAACTTAAACCGAGATTATAACCATCAAAACCACGTGAGATCTTTTACTAAAATATCAAAATTGACTAGAGATTATCTTTGTTTTAACTTCAAACATTTTTATCATAAACTATATTATTTAGTGATCATATTATTTTTGAATTAAAATGATTATTACGGAAATGATTACTGAACGGTATTTTAATGTAATATATTTAATGAATCCAAATACTTAATTTTAATTTTTTCTATCTGTTTAAGAGAGAAAAAAAAAGTGAAAATATAATTCAAGTGACTTTCATATCTTTTAATAAATTATGATTATAAACTTGCATCTCTCTATGATACACTATATTCTAATTAGAAAAGATATAAAATTTTGAAAATCTAAAGCCAAATTGATTCCCTCCATTTCATAGAAAAATCGATGTCAAATTAATAATGGGTACGTACAATCACATATAGTTCCGCTGTCCCCATTGACATGCCATGCGATCTGAATGAAGAATCCTCGCATTAACCCCAGTATTCCTCTCTTCAACTGCAGTGGGAACCCCGCAATTTTGTGCTGGGATGTTCGTTCCTCATTTTCATCCTTCTCACCAGAACTCTGGTGAGTGATATTTCTCTTGTTTTACAAAAACGATTTGCTCTAGCTAGTTTGAATTTGGTAAGTTGGAATTAGTCTAAGGCACGGGCTCACATGGACAGGGTAAAAGGAAGAAAAAACTATTCTGGTTACCAGCAATCTCTCCTCTTGCATCGGTTATACTGTCAACCCTGATTGTTTTTCTCACAAGAGCTGATAAAAATGGAGTTAAAATTGTCAAACACATAAAAGAAGGACTGAATCCAAGCTCTGTCAATCAGTTAGAGTTGAACAGCCCCTATATTGGAGAAATCGCCAAAATTGGGCTTGTTGTTGCTGTTGTTGCACTCACGGTAAGCACTCACTCAATTCCATGTTTCATTAAAATCAGAAACTCAAAAAGTTCATAGCACATGTGATTCATTGATTATAGGAATCTGTTGCTGTTAGCCGGTCTTTTGCTTCCATGAAAGGATACCGCCTTGATGGAAACAAAGAAATGTTGTCCATAGGGTTCACGAACATCATAGGATCATTCACCTCTTGCTATGCTGCAACTGGTAAGTTATGTCTAATCGAGATGGAATTGTAAACCCCTTTCCTCCATTATTTTTTACGGCGTTTGTCAATTCGAAGGAGTAGGCAGTGAAAGTAAGAGATGAATCTCCAGGTTCCTTTTCGCGTACGGCGGTGAATGTGGCGGCGGGTTGTGAAACGGCAGTGTCAAACATTGTGATGGCTATCACGGTCATTATATCGCTGACATGTCTCACGAAGCTCTTGTATTTCACTCCAACGGCGATTCTCGCCTCCATCATCATTTCTGCTCTTCCAGGACTCATAGACCTCAATGAAGCTTACAAGATTTGGAAGCTTGATAAGCTTGACTTCCTTGCTTGCGCTGGAGCCTTCTTTGGAGTCCTTTTCTCTTCCGTCGAGATTGGCCTCCTAGTGGCCGTAAGTATAACACTGAATAACATGTCTTTTTCCTGCTGCCATCTGCAGACACTTACGAGAACGGATCCCCTCCGGTCCGGAGCCATTGGATCTTCTTGCTGCCGTCTGCAGACATTTAAGAGAACGGATTCTCTCCAGTCTGGTAGCATCTGGAATCATTGGATTTAGTGACTTCAAATTTGAAAGATTTAAAATTTTTTTAAAATAAAAAATGATTATTTTTAAAAATATGATAATATTAATATTTTGAATTTGTAAATAAAATAATATTTTATTAAAAAATAAACTGTTTTTAATATTTTATAATCTATTTTACACAACTTACAATGTAATTTTAATTTTTTTTCAATAAAATATTATTATGTATAAAAAAATTTAAATATAAATATATCTCTTTTAAAAATTACCTAATTTTTATATTTTAAAAAAATTTAACATTTTTTTAAATCTAGAATACTAGAGAGAATCTTTTCTCAGATATTTTGTGCCTCTTAATTTTCATTTTGGTATCTAAATGATCATGCCTATAGTATAGGTTACAAATATTTAATATTAATTAGATGTTGGCGTTCAATTTAGGTCTATTATATTTAAGAAAACTTTAATGTAAGCACCAGGATACTGTTGTCAATGTATATATTATTGCAGGATCACTAGTAACTCTAGGACGCGACTCTGTCCAACACTTACTAAAACTTCTTTAGGGGAACCACTACGATAATGCAGAGAATAGTTAAGTAATGTTAATCCCATGAGTTTCTTAAGAGGATAGCTGGCAAGTTCGGCTTCTTATGGTTTTTCATTTGAGTGCTTCATTTTGGCCCTTACCCGCTACTTTAATGGACTAACCTCCACTGCATATATATTTTTTTATAAGCAATGGATTTTATTCCACCAGTATGTGTGATGCAAAGTTGAGGCACTTGAGATCTTCTTGTCGGAGAAAATATAAGACTATTTGAGTTAAGAATATTAAAAATAGAAATTCTAAAAGTAGAGATGAGAAATACTAATAGAGAAAAAGGATAATTTCTATTATATTTGTCTTTTAGGTTTAATGTAATAATGAGAGGACCATTTTTTATTTATGAGATTCAAGAAGGTTATAACTAATATTCATTTAATGTAACGTCCAATTACTATATGCTTTTACATTTTTTTACTACATCTTTCAACAAATACCTACTTCATTAAATAAAATAATTTTAGATAATAGATTTAAACTAATAGGCATAACTTGGATTGAATTGCAAGATGTAGATTATGACTTACAATACATTGGGCCAAAATTAAGTTTATTTTTGACATCCTCTTAAACTTGATTTTTGTGAATCCAAGCATGCTTCTTAATCTTTTAAAATCTCTTTGCTTGAGTGGCTTGGTGAGAATGTCAGCAACTTATTTTTGTAACTTTACATACTTTACTTAAATCTCCTTCCTTGTAATGCATCATCTGATATAGTGGTACCATGTGTCAATGGCTTACTTTGATTATGAAATACCAAATTCTTTACAAGTGCAAGAATGAACTTGTTATCAACATAAATATCTATTGCTTCTTCTTGAGACATATGTAACTCCTTCAATAAATTTTAAAGCCAAATGACATGGCAAATACATGAATTTGCAGCAACATATTCAGTTTCACATGTAGAATGAGTGACAATAGATTGCTTTCTAGAACTCCAAGTGAATGTTGTCTCTCATATTAAAAATAGGAAACCTATTGTGGTTTTATGATCATCCAAGTCACCAGCCCAATCACTATCACTATAGCCAACAAGCTTGAAGTTATTTGAAAATGAAGAAAGTAGACCAAAGTCAATCGTCCCTTTAATGGACCGTAGAATTCTCTTTGCTGCCTTTAGCTGTGTCAACTTTGGTTCTTCCATATATAGACTTATAAGATCAACATCAAAAAGAATGTCAGGCCTTGTGCATGTTAAGTACTTTAAGCTTCTAACTAAGCTTTTAAATTGAGTGGCATTCACTTGTTCTATATCTTCAAATATCGATAATTTTAGTCCATATTCTACTAGAGTACCGATCGTATTGTAATTTTTCATTCCAAACTTTTTCAGGACATCTTAAACATAGCCTTCTTGTGATATAAAAATGTCTTCTTCCATTTGCTTAACCATGATCCCAAGGTAGTAAGACATAAAGTCAATGTCGGTCATTTCAAATTCTCAAGTCATTGCTTTCTTGAAATCTTCAAGTATTTTTCGATTATTTCCTGTAAAAATGAGATCATCCACATAAAAGTAGACAAACAACATATCTTTATTTTCATTCACCTTTATGTATAGAGCATATTCATATGGGCATTTGAGAAAGTCATTTTCTTGAAAATATTTATCAATTCTACTATTCCATGCGCATGGTGCTTGCTTCAAGCCATATAAAGCTTTTTCCAACCTCAAAACTTTATCTTCTTGACCTTTTACAACATAGCCCATAGGTTGGTCAATATAAACTTCTTCTAACAGTCCATTCAAAAAGGCTAATTTAACATCCATTTAATAAATTTTCCATTTTTGTTATGTAGAAGAAGAAATTATTAATCTTATTGTTTCTAATCTAACCATTGGAGCAAATACTTCATCATAATCTATTCCATACCTTTAGTTGTAGCCCTTTTCCATTAGTCTTGCTTTATATCTCTCTATTTTTCCTTCAGCATCCATTTTCTTTTTGTAAACTCATTTGACTCTAATCGTCTTTTGTCTTTACGGAAATGAGGCTAGCTCTTAAGTATTACTCTTCATAATGGCTTTGATTTCTTCATCCATGCCGTCTTTCCACTCCTTGCTTTGAACAATTTCTTCATTCCATATAGGTTCACATCCAGCAAATAGACAATAAAGAGTGAGTTCATTTAAATTTTCAGTTACTTCATAAATTTCTTAGAGGCTTTTTGTATATAGGGTTCTTTCACTTGAACTTGCAGATAAGTCTTGACTAGTTAAAGACAACAAATGTGGGCTTGTACGCTTCGGAGCTTCTTCACTTGATTGTCCTTCGTTAACTTTAAAAGAAGAAATAAAATCATAATCTTCTCTTTCCTTTTCATTTTAGCTCCACATATCTTCTTTATTGAACTTAATGTCTTTCCTGGTGACAATCTTCTTTGTGATGGGATTGTAAGACTTGTAGCCCTTAGATCTTTTCTCTCACCTAATGAATATGTACTTCTCACTTTTGTTATCGAGCTTGGTATGGCTTTGATCATGTATATGAGCATAAGAAACGCTTCCAAAATCTTGTATATGTGAGATATTTGGCTTTCTCCCGCTTTATGCTTCTTGTGGAGTTTTGCCATTAAGACTTTTAGTTGGGTATCGATTGGAAATATAAACATCACAATCAATTACTTTTGCCTACAATTCTTTAGGCATCTTCTTGCATTTTAGCATGCTTCAAGTCATTTCAAGTATAGTTCTATTTTTCCTTTTAACTACACCATTTTGTTGTGGTGATCAAGACACCATTAAAGGATGATGAATCCCATTTATATCGAAAAATTCATTGAATTATTTTGATGTGAATTAGACCCCTCTATCAGTCCTTAAGGCTTTAATTTTATAGACACTTTCTTTCTCAACAAGAGCCTTGAACCTTTTGAACACTTTAAATGCTTTTGATTTTTCTTTCAGATAATGTACCCATGTCTCTCTTAAAAAATTATCAATAAAGAGTAAGAAGTAATTATTCTTATCATTTAAGCTTGGAGTATAGGGCCACACAAATCAACATGTATGAGTTGTAAAGGTTTATTAGCTCTTGCTCTTGCCTCTTTTGGAAAAGCTTTTTAGAATGCTTTCCAAGAAGTCACCTTTCGCATAATTGATTAGGATGATTTATTGGAGACAATCCTTTGACCATGCTCTTAGTTGACATTAATTTCATACTGTCAAAATTTAGATGGACAAGCCTTAAATGTCAAAGCCAATAGTTATCTTTCAAACATACATTCAAACATTTGACATCATTATTTTGAATTTCAATTAAGAACAATCTATTTCTTGCCATTGACACTTGGCTATTAGAGTTCCTTCTTGATCTCTTAAATAAAGATGATAATTTTTCATGTGTATATCAAAGTCTTTTTCAAGTAATTGCCCTAAGCTTAAGATATTGTTCTTTAAACTTGGCACATAATAAACATCGTAAATGAATTAGTGGCTTCCATCTTTAAGAAGAGCTAAAATTTTACCTTTTCCTTGAATAGATATCTTGGACTCATCACCAAAGGTGACATGTCCATTAATTTGCTCTAGGTTCACGTACAGACTTTTATCACTAGTCATATGGTCACTTGCCCCAATGTCAAGATACCATATACTCTTATTTGATTCATCTTTCTCCTCAGGCATCAACAAAGTAAGCTCAACATCTTCCTTCACTTTTACAATATTAGCTTTCTCTTCCACACAATTAGTGTTTCTTTGACTTTTGCTTTCTCTCCCATGTTCTCTTTAAGAACCATGACTTCTTTCTTCATAATTATTATAGTTGCCTCTACCTTTTTCTTCCTTGACCTCGACCATTGCATGACCACGACCATGTCCTTACCATTTGCATTCTTCATCATGGTATTTACTCTCTTTGAGAGTGACATTTGAGTAAAGAGCTTGTTCTAAATGCTCAATCATTTTCTTCTTCCTCATCCATTATTCGTGAGCTTGTAATGATCCCATGAGTTGGTCAATAGTCATGGTGTCTATATTTTTTGATTCTTTGATTACAACAACAATATGTTTGAAATTGAGTGTTAAAGATTGAAAAATTTTCTCTATTACTCGGGTATCAGTTCAAGACTTTTCCATTTCTTTTCATTTCATTAACAATAACCAATATTTGAGTAGAATAATTAGAAATGTTTTCAAAATCTTTCATATAAAGTGCTTTAAACTCATTTCAAATGGTTTATAGTCGTACCTTCTTTAATTTATCTATGCCCTTATATGCATTTTGAAGAATCTCTTAAGCCTCTTTAAAAGTGGATGCATTAGCAACCTTCCCAAACATGACATCGTCCAAGCATTGGTGAAAATGAGTAAGCATTTGTTGATTCTTTCTTCTTGCCTTATATAAAGTCTCCTTTTAGGTAGGACTTAAGGAACCCTCATTTTGTGGTATTTTATAACCTTTCTCTACTATCTCCCATATGTCATAAGAGTCTAGTAGAGCTTTCACACAAATATTCCAACAAATTCCATAGTTGTTTTTGGTTAAGCGAAGGAATTGGAAGGGAAATATATTATTTGCCATCTTTTTCTAAAACGGTTGAGCTTGATACCACTTTGTTGGAAAAAATGGTAGGGCTATTTGGGTTTAGAATATTGGAAGAGGAAATTTTAAAAGTGGAAATGAGAAATGCTAATGAAAAGAAAGGATACTTCTATTAGATTTGCTTTCTAAGCTTGATGCAACAATAAGAGGATCATCCCCTATTTATGGAGTTCAAGAAAAGGTTACAACTAACATTCATCTAATATAATTCCCAACTACTACCTACTTCTACATTTATTTACATCTTCTAACCAACACCTACTTCATTAAATAAGACAATTCTAGATAATAGGTTTAAACTAATGGGTCTAACTTGGATTGAATTGCAAAGTGTAGATTATGATTTACAATACTTTGTTTATTTCTAACACTATAAAGTCTTAACGACTCTAGAAGCATGAAAAGGACCCCATTTGTTCTATATTTTAACATATGACCTAACACCTAACGTGTAATATAATGATTTTTAATCTCCTGTATGGCTTGCTGCACTTTCACCCAATTATTGGAAGACAAACTAATGCTATTGAGAGGGAAAGATCATGCTCTCGTTCTTTCCATTTCCAAAGAATATTAAATAAAACAGTTCACTCACAATGTCAAGCAAAGTTGATGTGCTGCATTAGTTCAGGGGACATGAATTATTTAACAAGTGAAGTCCATCAAAATGATCAAACAGTAATTTGGGATGATTTAATTTTTCAGGTGGTGATATCCTTTATAAAGATTATTCTGATCTCAATTCGACCTGGCACAGAAACTCCTGGAAGACTCCCTGGGACTGATTTGTTCTGCGATGTCCATCAATATCCTATGGCTGTTAAGACTGCTGGGGTTGTCATAATACGTGTCAAGTCTGCCTTGCTTTGCTTTGCAAATGCCGACTTTGTTAGAGAAAGGTGTTTTTCACATGCGACAAGTACTTCCACGGTCATGAAGTTAAATAATAATATCTAATTATGAACAGTGGCTGATTCTTCTGCTTAATATTGTCTCAAAGAATCATGAGATGGATCGCTCACGAAGAAGAAGCAGAGGGGAACAACGGAGACACCAGAAGGGCAATTCAGCTCGTAGTCATTGACGCCTCCAGTAAGTTTTTCTTACTTATGGGCTGAAACAGAAGAAAATTGTACACCTTTTTACTGATAAATGGTAAATGCAAGAGCCATCGTCACTAGGGATGGCTCTTGCGTAATATTTGCTTTCTATCCGTAGTAACATTCAACTGGTGGGTTTATTTTATTATTATGGTAGATTTGGTGAACATTGACACCACCGGAATTGCTTCTCTAGAGGAACTGCATGATAGTTTGGTTTCACATGGGAAGCAGGTAAGCAAGACTCAGTCATTCCTATTGTAAATGTGGCTTGGTGTAATACCCAGTAATATAGGTTTTTTTTCATCTGTGCAACGAACACATTGACCTAATCTGAGTATGTCTCTCAGTTAGCAATTGCCAACCCCAGGTGGCAAGTGATTCACAAGCTGAAAGCAGCCAACTTTGTCAGAAAAATTGGCGGAAAGGTCTTCTTGACTATTGCAGAAGCTGTTGGGTGTAGGCTGGATTGATTCTCAGGTTATGAGCATGGGAATAAGAGTGTGTTGGTATTGGAATGCCATACTACTTATGATGTTTGTGTCTAGAATTTGCAGTCCCGTAATAGTCTCGTGTAAATATTGTGGGACAAAATAAGTCAACCCAAATCATTCCTGTTAAAACCACAGGAACTGCATGGTGGATTCTGTACTATAATGGTGTGTTGTGTGTGCCTGCTGAAACAACTGTTTGATGTGTTTGAAACGTATGCAATTGGGTGTTTCTGTTTGTTTTCTTTATCTGTCTCCCCGACAGCCTACAAAACTATTACAAGGTATATACGGAATTAGAATTGAGCAAATCTTGGACAAAGTCATGGTAAAGAAAGACATTTTGTTATACTCTGGATCGTGTTTGTCCCAATATATTCTCGTCACCCCATTGTGGGACTCAAATGAGTTTCAGCCATTATGATAGTAGTTTGCAGAGACTTGAAAGACAAGCAGATCAAGTATGAGTAGTAAGTGCATCCTTTTGTTTTTTTGGCCAGGAAATGCTTCCTAATTAGCTTTTTATTGTCAACACGGATAGTTTCAGAAACCATCATTGCATGATTGGAGATTTGATAACTAAGAGCTAGGACGGCTCGTGAACCGGATGAATGATATTATCAAAAGGAATTGGACCATGAAATGTTACTTGGTAGATGAAGCGATAATAACTTCAATAAGACCTTTTGAGTTCGCTTCAACAAATTTTTGTATATTAAGTTACCTTTCTTCACCCTTTCTTCTCCTAACCTTTGCCTTTTCTTCGTTAGACGTCCAGTAGTACTGTTTTACATGAATGATAAAAGCAGCTAGTCTGGGGTTCCTGAGCCATGCTTGGGACTCAATGGAACAGAGAATTCACAGTGACTCGTTTCTGCAAGAGTATTAGCAAGAATTGATGTCGCTGTTGAATCATTTTATTTTTTTTAATTTTTTTACACAAATACTTACATTTCAAGGATCTTCCATCTAAAAGACACTTTTAAGAATTAATAAATAAAATGAAATATGGATGGACGAATTCGGGTTGCAAACTCCTGTTCCTTTTTCAGTGGTTTAGAATCTTGAACTTTCACAAATGCGTCTTAAATCGTTACTTTAGTGGTTCTGTTTCCTTGGAAGTCGAGTGGTTTAGAAGTTTGGGATGAATCAAGAATTCAACGGCCTCTCTTCTCATGCATATCCTGACCTTCTTCAAACTGAACAAAACTTGTGGCCTTCTCTCCTCCCATAGACTTTTTCAAGGTAATCTAATCTTCTGAAAGCAGAACAGAATCAGCTTTTTTCCCAAAGTGGCGTGTCCATCTTGATTATTCTGCCTCACCTTAGCAATGAATGAGAATGCTTAAGAATTTGGTTAAGAGGTTGTTGCCCTCGTGCTTTACACAAAAGGCCCTTCACTCTTTCCGTCATCTGCGTTTAAAGGAGTTTCATTATCATTGTTAGCGCCTACTCTATAACAAATGAGACGAAAATGCAAGTACGTGCATAGAAAGATTTCCATCAATAAAACCTTTCCCAAACTTCCCCTTGCATAAGGGACTGCCCTCTGATATCCCAAAGAAACTGGGGGAGATTTCCTGCTTGTTTCTTCTTTACAGGGTGATTTCCCGTTAGTTCTGCTTCGCGTCATAACACTTGAAGTGCCATACCATTTACCATGCAATGTGCTTGGGAGACTTGATTCCTGACATTATCCAGTGGCCACAATAGAGGTATGAGAATCTTCTTTTCAAAGGTAAACGGGCAGAATGGGAAGATAGGTTGCATTTCATACCAGAAACAATACAGTTGCACAGTGCTTGAGGACCTCCAAGTTCATGCGAACATCATCCAGGCTCCTGCTTCAAATTAGACGTAAGAACCTATATAATCCAAGATACGACAGAAGCTAATAGACCCGTATGAAATGCATACCTGTGCTTCTGCTGTCCCAGGCCAAAATAAGAAGCCAACGTTGCCATCTACCCATAAAGAAAATTTGAGATTGTCAGAAATCAAATGGTACCTTAGCTTTATAGAAACATACTATTTCTCATACGTACCTTCATATTACCAGCTCTTCTCCCAAACTTCTCAGTTAGGACCCCCAGAGAATCAATTATTCCAACTGGTACTGGTGCTGGCCTACCGATATCTTCGAAGGCCTCTTTGATACGAACACAATCGAATCTTTGGATGTTGTGGCCTGCCTATACCCTTCCATTCAAAATACTGAATATCTTTTCAGCAACTTCCTCAAAAGATGGTGCATTTTTCACGGCTTCGCGTGTTATGCCATCGCATCTACTGGATTTGACTGAGACTACGGATAGATCCTTGGGTCTTATGAGCGTCGTATAGCTTTCAAGCTCGACTAGTTTGTGGGGGCTAACCACAATTGCCCCAAATTCCAAGACCCAGAACCGTTGTCCACCCTTGTTGGGTACTGTGGTTTCCAAATCAAAGAATACAATTTCGGGGGTGTGCTCTTTGCATGAATAAGAGACCTCCATCACCAGGATTTTTTTTCCTTTCCCTTAAACTTGGGTTTGATAGATAACTAGAGAGTATAAATAGGGAGTCATTTGAAATAGAAATGTGGAGGTGGAAGAAAGCCAATTCTTGTGTATTGAGATTGATTGTCTTTTAGTTCAAGTCACTTGGGTTGGGTTTTGCATGGAGGAGAAGGGGGTCCTTAGCTTCTTGAGGATGTAATGTTCAACAAAAAGTGAGTCCAGTTAGACAGGAATATTAGCATAAAGGCAGAAGATTACTTTTCATGCTTTTTTTTTTCTTCTCTCTATGTTTGCCTCCAAAGCAGGTTACTTTGGATGAAGCCTTTTGGGAAACTTCGACCGTTGGGCCACTGCTGAATATTTTGGGACATTCCAAGCAGTCTCCTGTGCGGGAATTGATTCTCACGCGACGAGGAATGCCAAACCGTGGATTAATTTATCCATCAACAATCATGTCCTCAATAAAGGGCATTCTTCTCCAACAGGTTGAAGCTAACTTTTCTAATGGTTTATGGGAATATTTTGCATCATATTATGCAAACTTATGTTAAAACAGAGGGGACGCATTTTCATTTTAGAAAAAAGGAAGTTGAAAAAAAACATAAGGAAAGAAAGAAAGCAAAGCAAACTTATGCCAATATTATTATCTAACCCTCAGCCTGATTTGGCAGACCAGCTGAATCTGAGAACTGTACATGAAAGTTCAAGTCAGGGTAGGCCAAAAAATTAAAAATCACTTCCATGATACTTGAGTAAGCGTCTAGCTTATGACATAATCAAACCGCACTTCGAAATGATTTATGCAGATTATCATCCTAGCTAGATTAAGACTTGAACAAACAATGACCAGACCCTGTTTAAATGAGGTCGTCGAAATTTTTTCTTGACAAACCATGATTAAGATAAAAAAAAAAAAAAAAAATTTACTCTGACTATAGAAAAACAAAAACGCATTACTTTGACAACCACCGGTTACGAGTGCGAGGAAGGTTGAGACTTGAGAGAACCGACGAATGTTAAATGCCAGCATCACTTGATGAATAGTAAGTTTATGGGCATTCAGAAAGTAAAGATTGCAAAAAGTAGTAGCTTAACTCGCAATGGCGATAAATATTTTCAACACTGTTGAACTTTAAATTCCACAAGCGACATTATCTGCCATTATTATATTCGGAATTAACATTACATAATTGCACATTGCCAACCCAAAATAAAATACAGCAACTTGAAGACAATACACATATCATCAACACTAAACAAGGGCAGCAGAGGTTAGGGGGAGAAGTGCTTTCTTAATTCTCTCCACAGCTGCTTGTAAGGTTGAGAGGGACGCCGCGTAAGAGATGCGGATGCAACTATCGTCTCCAAATGCACTCCCAGGCACCACGGCAACCTATAAGTCAATAGAAAAACATCAGTGTTGACTTCTGAGCTCGGAGACATCATAAAAAGTTTGACTGCTGCTATGGATTAGCCATGAAGCCATCTTTCACTCTCTTTCTATGTCAATTTCGTCGCATTTCAAAATGAGGGGAGTGTCTTTTTTGCTAGTAGGAGTTCATACTTTCTTGAAAATTCTTTTTCAATTTGGGGAGAAACGGTGAAGTGAGAGAATATACCTGGCCCTTGTCCAGCAAGTACCGACAGAATGACTCAGAATCCTCTATTATGCCAAATCCTTCAGCTTCTCTTCCATAGAAGGAGCTGAAATCAATGAACAAATAAAATGCTCCCTGCAAATGAGAAGAGAAGTCTACTTAAGAAAGTAGATAAGCAAAGGGCCAAAAAGAGATAAAATAGAGTGAGGATAAGTATCTTCCAATAAGCAAATAATTAATGGAGTTTAAACCTGGGGTTCTGAAATCTTGACTCCGCCTATTTCACTAAAGCTTTTAATCAAGAAATCCCGCCGCTCCCTAAATGCTTTCACCATTGTGGCAACTGCCTCACCACCAGCTTTGCCAAGCCCTAATGCAGCAACTCCAGCTTTCTGAGATATACTACAGGCCCCCGAAGTGAACTGAATTCAATAATGTAAAATACGATGTTATATGCTGTATAAATATAAATAGTAAAACCAGTCCAAAGCAACTTTAAAAGAATGCTACAAAAAGTCTACGTCAATTACTAAATATTGCAAAACCTAAGCATCTATTAAAAGTCCTGAAGAAAAAAATAATCAAGAGAAATATGCCATAAGCTCTACATAGCCAATGTGACCAATAAAAAAATACAGCATACCTGACTCTGAAGCTTTCCACATGCTGCAATAAAATGCTTTGGACCAGCAATATATCCAAGACGCCAACCAGTCATTGCAAAGGCCTACAGAAACTCTCAAAACATAAGATTCCTATCCTGAGGCTTGTAACAGCATGTCACAATTATGTCATGATCTACACTCATTGTAGGAGATACAGAGTAGACATTGAGCTGAAGATAAGAAGGAGGGATTAACATTGTGAAGACCAATAATACACCAAAAAACCATATTATAACAATTAGAACTTTTTTCTCTGGGCATTAGCAATAGCTACTGCACTAGTAAGTAAATGAATAATTACAGACTAACCTTAGAAAATCCATTAACAGTTAGAGTCCTATCCCACATGCCTGGTAAAGATGCAAAGCTTGTATGAGTTGCTGGTGAATAAATTATGTGCTCATAAATTTCGTCAGAAAGAACCTGAGTAATAAACCATTACAATCATTAAAACCAACTATCGTCTTGGCTGAGTACATTCAAGGATGCGAGAACTGGCCATGAATATAATTGTACCAGAAGCCTGGGGTGCTTTGCCACAATCTTGGATATCTCTTCAAGTAGTTTCTTAGGGTACACAGATCCTGTTGGGTTAGATGGTGAACACAGAAATAGCAGTCTAGACTTTTCAGTTAGTTTGGCTTCAAGGAGCTTTGGATCCAATAGAAAATTATCAGATATGCTGGTTGGAAGAATCACAGGCGTTGCATCAGCCAATCTTGCCATTTCTGGGTAACTAACCCAATATGGAGCTGGAACAATGACCTGAATCATTCATAACTAGGTAAATTGTAAGCATCTTAATGTAGTACAAAAGACAATAACACAACTTACATATTATAAGTCGCCCAAAATCACATCAGAACATTGTTATAAATAGAAACATGTGCACAGTGTGCAGTGACCTTTTTATTGGCTTGACTCCAAGCATAGTAAGCGCAAAACACCATGAAACCCGAACATGTAGTCAAATTTAATTATATAAAAAAATAGAAATATAGTATGGAGGAAAGGCTTTTAAAATGAAAATTTCTTTGCAAACAAGGCAAGTGAATACTCACACAGATTGCAGACAGATTCTACAAGTGCAAACACACAATACACACACACACACACACACACACAGAGAAAGGCATCTGAGGGGAGAAAAGTTGGGAGATGAACCTATTATTGAAAAAAAAAAAAAATTCTCCTCCCACTCTTAAATATAGCTGCTACAATTTCTAAGTCACCAATCATTTTCAGTTCCATTAACAAGAGAAAAGAAAAATAAATTTTAAAGTTTCATGATGCCTACAATAACAGAGGTTGGAAAGCCTACTCTATAGCTAATATAAGAATTCAGTAATTCACACTAGCGCCTATGGTTTTACAGTTTAACGGCATCCCATGTTTATTAATAGGGTATAAAGGCCTTCACCTCATCTCCCGGGGAACAAACTGCAAGTACTGCTTGAATAAGACTCTGCTTGGCTCCATTACTGACCACAATTTGATCAGCAGTATAAGTAAGTCCGTTCTCCTCTGCAACAGCAATACCGGCAAAGTGTAATGGCCGTCTCAGAAAAATCACAAAGCATGTGATATGAGTTAGGTCAGTCTATCTATATGCGTTAAACATCTAAACTGACCTTTTAGCTTATGACAAATTGCTTCGCGGAGTTCTAATGTTCCCGCATTTGGGGGGTATCTCGTGTATCCCTCGCGAATTGCATTTATTCCAGCCTAACCAGACCAAAAAAAAAATTGACTTCTGTAGTAGTTATGTAGCAAAGTAAAAATAAATTCCATAAAAAAGGAATGTACGCCCACCTCAGCTATAGCAGCTGGTGTATCAAAATCAGGTTCCCCTGCAGCTAACCGAATAACGGGAACGCCAGCTTGGACAAGAGCTGTGGCGTGGTCACTTATGGCCACAGTCTTTGAAGGTTTCACAGAGTTTACTCTTGGGCTCAGAGAAATATCAATGTCTATTTCATCTAAATTCCTTTTGGCCTTCACCAGTACAACGTTATAATTCGACCCTATATGTTTTCGAGCTTTCAAAGTTCTTCCAAAACAGACAATCCATTGTTAGCAATCAACATCACAGAAAGAATGAGCGACACAGAAACCAAAATATACTCACTTGAGAGAAAGATCCGAAAGCTGCGACAAAAAGGAAATGGATCCAAAAGCACCCCGAGAAACCGGACTACCACCGAGACACTGGTCTCGGAGTCCGATTTGGGAGGTGGTTGCATGATATAACGAATTGGCCATGGAAATTACAGAAGGGAGAGCAGAAGGTGAAAAAATGAGAATGGGAATCAAATTCACCAAACGCGATAAACAAAGAAAATGTAAATTTGAAGTCTTAAGAAGAGGTAGAGGCGGGGTTGGTAGGAGGGAGAGTTGGTGGAAGCGAGGTAGGGGACCGCTTCGACTGCTTCAACTGTCAATCGAGTTGGAATAGTATAAATTCGAAGATGACGAAAAATGAAACATCGTAGACAGGAAAAAGAGAAAAAGGATATATATAAAGAAACCATTGGGCCCCATTATTGGGCCCTAAGCATTTTAGAGATATAGATTAGGCCTCGTTATTTGGGTCGTAGAACCCATTCCCTGCTGCACCCTCTCATGATATTTAGAAGCCATTACCCTGTCTATGCGTTGTTGAATTTTTTTAGACTGCCAAAGACGACAAGAATGAGCTTTCAACATTATAAATTGTGTTACAATTATTTCAGGAAAAAAGAATGTCTTGCGTTGGGACTAAAGGAGCGTAAAATTGGGACGTCTTCATGCTGTATTTGGATAAGACTTCACGATGAGGACAACTTGTCCATCATCACAATTTATTACTATTTGGATGCCCCATTAGCCACAATCATTATTCACGGTTAGATTCTAATTTTATGATAATCTGAAACGTGTATTCACACATTAGTTTCTTTCTTATATATCACTATATTGTGTTCTGTTTATAGTTTGAGAAATTATACCCTCAACTTGAACTTCACATTTATCCATATCTAATTGGTTTTGCAAAGCCCAATAAAATGATTAATCATTAATAGCAGACAAAGCTTCAAAATCTCACGTCCAGGCAAGGCAGATAAATGTTATCCAGAGTTATGGGATGTAGTATTATTATTTACCTACTCCCCTATCTCTCTCTCCAATCAAGTCCCTCTGCTGCCCTCCTCTCTCCCTTGGTCATCAACGTTTGGAAACTATAATTTATACAGAACAGTGATCATAATTCGCAGAGGCATCAAGATACAGAGAGGTTGACAGTATGTGGCGATAGATGGGCTGAAATGGGATAGAATGTGTGAAATGATTAAAGAAGATAAGGGTATTGATTGAGAGTGTATTTGTCTTTTGAGACAGAATGATGAAGAAAAGTCTTCAATTCCTTTTTAGTCATTCCAAAAAATCGTTTTAAGTCCATCCAGTTGCAGGTGAAGAATTAGGGAAATGAATTGTTTCATTAAAACAATCTAAATTATAATTTTATTCAAGGAAAATATTATTTTAGCCATAATTTATTGTTAAATTATTATTTTACTCTCTTGTTCATTTTATTTTTTAAATTAATCTTTAATTTATTAAAAATTATCACTTTTAATTCTCTAACATTTACTTTTAAAATTATATATGATCCCTTAATTTAAATTTTGTTTATTGTATCTCATTTATTTTATTATAACTTTTATATAATAATTAAATGAATATTTCACTCACTCACTTAAACTATTAAACTCCATTTTTAAACTCTAACATAATATTAAAACGATTCACCAGCTTTGGAGTTCAAATGTGCTATAGACACTTACTCATTCGTAGAATGAGTTCAAGAAAGGCTGAACTAAAATTCAACAAACTCTCAATTTTAACAAAATCATCATGATTATATTTTAGTTACCATCGTTATATCTGATATATTTTTTCTTCCAAATCTGATACTCACTTTTTTGGTTATAATATCTTTTTACTCAGTTCTTTACTAAAAAGAGAAGGGCCGAGAAGAAAATTACTTTAAAATATATAATATAACAAGTGACTGTAGAATAAATTTATAAAAATTTTTCAAGATAAATGTATTAGTAGTCTTAGCGGCTTATTAACACCCATGTTGATTACTTGCTGGCTCATTGTATAAGCTAAGTATTTCTCGACTAAGAAGCCCATTTGGTTTGTTAGAATATGGTATAATATTTAGGGTTTAAATATGTTAAAATATCATATAATGTTCATCTATAAGGAGTGCTCATTAAATAAGGGTAAAATAGTAATTAAAGGAATTACTACTATACCCTAACCCTAACTAGCCTTTATAAAAGAGCTGGACTATTATATGATAAACAACAGAGATACAAAGAGAATAATCTATAAAGATTTGAGACGCACTGAGAGGAATACCGACAAGTATTATGCAGTTGAAATTTGAGAGGGGATTTAGGTTAGGAAAACTCGAGATACACCCAACACATTGTGAATATTTCATACGATCAGTAATCCCAACCAAAGTTAGATCAGCTTCCACAATCAAAAAAAGTATGTAAGGCTCTTATATCTGAATTAAATTATGAATGTGTTATTTATTTAATTTCTTTATTGGTATCATAGCATTAGGCTGATTTTTTTATCAATTGTAAAATTTAGTAGGATTTATATTGTGGTTTGGGGCTTTATTAATTAGGAGTTTTATAACTTAAACCCTTAAATATTATTTAATGAAGTCCTAAATTTATTGTTTCGAGCTTATTGGGCTTGTTTAGAGATATGAGCTTTTATTATTTTAAGGAGCATGTTTTAGACCTTTAAAATTTTGAAACAAAATAGGCTTTTAAAGATTTTTTTGGCTATTTGTTTTTTAAAAGATTTTTGGGCCCTATATTCTTAGAAGAATAATTTTTTAGTTGGCTTTTTCATTTTTTGGAAGGAGTTTTTGGTCTTATAAGAATTTATTTTAATTGGCCATGTGACTCATTTTAAAATAACAAATTAGAGGCTTAATTGTTAAATTTCTAATTAATAAATATCTAGATATATTCAAAAATATAAATTATGTATTTATATTTTAGCCCCAAATAAATGTAATTAATTTGTACTGAAAAATTAATTTTCATATCCCAATAAATTTATATAAATTAAGTAATATGTGATTATTTGTCATTATATTAACTAGTTTAACATTGTTTTTATTTATTTGGTTTGTCAATTTTCTACCTATAGAAAATTTAGAAATATAATGTTAATTAACTTAACATTATGTATTTAATTTATTTATGTGTTAATATGTTTAACAGACGTAAACCCTTACACTTATATTATAACTCTTTGGATTTATATATCGGCTGGAAACCCAAGAATTGCAGACTATTGGTCCTAAGAGATCAGTTTTATATTTATGTTATTGGTCTAACAATGCCACGTACGAGATTCACTATTTGTTAAAGCATAAATTGTATATATTAAATATGTTGATTAGTTTAACATGTTTATTAATGTATGTTAATTAGTTTAACATTACATAATTGATTTATTAATGTGTTAATTAGTTTAACATGTTAGTTAACAAAGGTTAATTTGTTTAACATTTAAAAAAAAAATCATGATTTACAATTTGTTTGTAGCATAATTAGGACACTTAATTGTCTTTTGATTTAGTTGATTTACACCTTGCATACAACCTTAGGACGATGATTGGCACTTAGTGCTCTTTCGACTTCAGGTTATGCATGACTTAATTAGCTTAATCATACGATACATAATGTCATAATTTGTAAGCATAGTAAATATTAAATCTTGCGTGTTTTTTTAATTATCTTATCCTGATTTATATCTGTCTTTTTTTTTTTCTTTAATGTAAAGAATAACTACAACTTTCAAAAGTATTGTTGCTAAGTTCAACAAGGGGTTGAAGCTAAATGACGACAATTATGAGATATAGAGTATGAAAGTCTAGCATCTCCTAGAAGAGTCAGAGACTCTTGAAGCTCTTAATAATGTCATAGAAGAGCCAGAAGCTGGTAACACGGCCCAGCATATGCAGGATCATGAGGCTTATGACGCTTGGAAGAAAAAGAACTTCATTACTTGCATTACATTATTAAGCACTCTAGAAGATGACATTATAAGGGAGTTCAAAGATCACCAAAGCACTATAGAGCTTTGGAATGCTCTGAGAACGAGGTTCGAAACTACGTCCATATCCAAATTGTATTCTCTCACGATAAAATTTGACTCATATAAGAAACACTCAGAACATTCGATGAGGAAATATTTGATGTTGATGTCAAATATGATCGTTGAGCTAAAAGATGCTAAAAATATCTTAACAAATGAGCAGCAAATCCAAGCCATCATTTGCTCTTTCCTTAGTTCATGGGAGCATATAAAGATGCATCTCACTCACAATGACAAGATCACAACTCTGGAAGATGTTTGGAGGCACCTTGAACTCGAAGAAGAAAGACTTGAATAACCAAACCGATACCTGAGCTGCACATAGCAACTTTAGGTGGAAGACGTGTTTCAAAGAGAAAGAGTTGGGGAAAGAACACAGGACCAGCTCAACCTAAGAAAAAGTCAAAGACTAATCAGTAAGGCAAAAAGAAGTAGTGAAAGGTGAATATAACAAAAGTTAGTGCTTTAATTGCCAGAAGAATGAACACTATGCGAGTGATTGCCCTAAGTCTTACAAAAAGGTAACATATACTGCTTATGCTAGTGAACTTTGTGCTTATAGCTCTATTATGCTTACTGAATCTTGTCTTATGTGGATTAAAGATTCAAGAGCTATGGACCACATAGTGAGGGACTGTGAAGCCCTTGTTAACTTCTGGCAAGTTCCTTATAGAACATTCTAGATATATGTGGGCAACAACACTAAAGTTTCTGTCAAAGGGATTGGAACATGCAAGTTAGTCTTACGTGGTGGTCAAGACCTGATCTTACATAAAGTCCTTTGTATGCCTCAAATTCGTCAGAATGTTATTTTAGTTTTGGTTTTACTTAGGCTAGGTTATAATTTGTATTTCCATGACAATTGTGTTAAATTGACTTATGACTCCGTTTTTTTTTTTTATTCAGCTATATAACCGGTAGTTTTATTTTTATGGATTTGGATGACAAATTTTACATTAACAATAATGTTAGTTTTTCCATGTTTGCCTCTCTGCATGATTATGATCGCGATGTAAATATATGGTATACTAGACTTGGTCATATTGGCTAACAAAGAATGCAACGGTTAACAAAAGAGGATTTGCTTCCCGACATTAAATAATTAGATTTGTCTACTTGTGAATCTTGTCTAGCAGAAAAATCTACAAGAAAACCTTTCTAATAAAGTAACTAGAGCTAATTTTTCATTGCAGTTAGTCCATTCTAACATCTGTAGGCCTATGAATGTTAGGGATAGGCACGAAGTGAATTACTTTATCACATCCATTGATGATTATACTCATTTCAGTTATGTCTATTTGATTTCTCGTAAGTCAGAAGTATTGAGCTGCTTCAAAAACTATATGAACTTAGTTGAGAATCAATTAGATAAGAGGATGAAGGCTCTTCGAACCGATCAAGGCTAAAAATATTTGTTAGCTCAATTCAATGAACTATATGATGAGAAAATGATAGTTCACCATAACAAAATGGTGTTATAGAAAGGAGGAATAAAATGCTCCTTGAGATGGTTAGGTTTATGATAGCACGGACTAATTTGCTAATCACCTATTGGGGTGATACAATGATGTTTGCAACCTACGTATTTAACCGTGTGCCTACGAAATCAATTACAACCACTCCATATAAGTTATGGATTGGGTGAAAGCCTAACCTGAGTGTTTTGAAACCTTGAGGATTTGCTGCCTATACACATGATTCCTCTCACAAGTATGGCAAATTAGGCATAAGAGAAAATAAAAATATCTTTATTAGATACTTAGAAACCTCAAAAGGTTATGTGGTTATATGTCAACAAGACAGTGGGAGCGTGACTGAATTTGAATATAAAGATGTCACATTCTTAGAGAATGAATATCCTGATAAGGGTGAGGTAGGTCCAAACCTATTCTTATTTGAAATAAAGGATCTAAACGCACTAGGACCATTTCATTTGAGTGGGAGGATTATAGCAGATGATAAATTAGTTTCTCATTAGCAACCTTCTTCATTAGATATGAATGTAAGTGTTCCTGAGCTAGTTGCTTTAAGTGGGAGTGACCAAATGGATCTTATTTCAAGCGGGAGTGAGACTATCGTTCTTGATCCGAGTGGGAGCAATATTGATCCAAATGAAAATAATGAAGCAAGATTCAACGAATCACAACTGAGATGTAGTTCATGTAAAAAGACTTCTCGCCAAAAATATGAGATTGAAGGTGGCAAACTTTTTACAATGCTCCTACAAAATGAAGATGTGCCATGAAATCTGAAAGAGACTTTCTTATCCCTTTCTAATGATAAATGGACTAAAGCTATGAAAGAGGAAATAGAGTCTATGAGAGTCAATAATGTTTGGGAATTTGTTGATCTTCTATAGGGATGCAAAGCTACTGGGAACAAGTGAGTTCTCAAAATCAAGAAAAGTGCCGATGGCACGATTGAAAAATTTAAAGCTCGACTAATAGTAAATGGATATACGCAGCAAGAAAGAATTGACTATAAGGAGACTTTTTCTCCTGTTATATGATTTACCCCTGTCCATTTACTTCTAGCTATAATGGCATGTTCAGATCTTTAATTACATTATATGTATGTAAAAACTGCTTTTTTTAATGGAGAATTAAATGAAGAAAATTATGTGGAACAACCTGAAAGTTTCGTTAAAGAGGGCTAAAAAGAAAAAGTTTGTAGACTTTTGAAATCTATATAAGGCCATAAACAATCTTTGAGGCAATGGTATATTAGTTTTCACAATACAGTTATCTCCAGTGGTTTCACTGTGATAAGTGAAGACAATTGTGTATATACCAAACTATAGACAAGTATATGATTATGACATTATATGTTGATAACATACTTATAGCTGGAAATAATATAGAGTTTATTAACAAGGTAAAAACATGGTTGTCATTTTGCTTTGAAATGAAAGATATGGGTGAAGCTGAATACATTCTTGGGGTGAAGATTTCAAGAAATCGTTCTAAGAAAATCTTGTATCTCTCACAAGAGAATTACATCAAAAAAGTTTTAGAACATTTTAGTATAGAAAGTTGTAACCTGCTGACACTCCTATCGGCACAAGTCGAATCTTGAGTGCCAAAATGTGTCTCAAAACTGCCATGGAAAGAGAGCGTATGAGCCGAACTCTATATAAGAATTTAGTCAGTTGTCTAATGTACATTATAATGTGTATTAGACTTGATATTTGTCAAGCAATTAACTTGGTGAGTAGATATCAAACCAACCTAGGACCTAAATATTGAGAAACTATAAAAAGAATCTTAAGATATCTGAAAGGGACTACTGCTTATATGTTTTGCTATCAAGGTGGCAAAGATCTATGATTGGTAGGATACACTGATGTTGATCATTGATAGGACTTAGATGAGCAAAAGTCTACCTCTGAATACGTTTTCTTACTCAGTGATGGTGTCATATCATGGAGTAGCAAGAAACAATCCTGCGTATCCTTGTTTAAGATAGAGGTAGAGTTCGTGGCCCTTTCTTTAGCAACTCAAAAGGTTGTTTGGTTGAAGAGGTTCTTGGATCAATTGTTATGCAAAGTAGAAAACATTGAACATGTATTAGTGTATTGTGAAAGTAAGGCTATGATTGCATACATCAAAGATCCAAAGTACCATTGCAAAATTAATCACATATATATCAAATATCACTATGTGAAGGACATGGTTGTACGCAAAATTATGAACGTGAAGTATGTATCTACGCATGAGATGTTGGAAGATCCGTTGACTAAGCCTACTTTTAAAGATGTATTTATGAGACATGTTAAGTCTTTAGGATTACGTATAATTTAGCATACTTCATTTGTATTTTTAATTTTTTTTTCTATTGTTCACAAACAGAGATATTTTGATGTTCTTTGATAATTAATAAAGTTTGATTTTCGTGCTTACATATTTTTATTTGATTGTTGTGTACATTCTTATTTATTGTTAAGTATGTGAGGTAGATAAAAGGGTTAGCTTTCTCACACAAGTAATCACCTTAGTGTCTTTATGACATTGGAGATAAGACAAAATTTTAAAAGAAATTATTAAGAAGATAATTTGAAAGCAACTATACTTAAAATCATTTAAGTCGCTTGATTGATGACATAAGGTCATCAAAATTGATTTGATGAAATAAGTTCATCATTTTTAGTTTATCTTAGTTGCCAGATGTGAGTTAAAGACATTGTATAAATCAAAAACCCAGTTTTAGACTTACAATGTTTAAAATATCATATGTACAACATTATTTATGAAATAGATATACACTTTATGGGAAAAGGAGGAATATTGTAGTACATGTTTCATATCATGTGTGCAAATGTCAACCATAAGGGTTAACCTGAGTTCGATCTTAACTCATAATTGTGTGAGATCCTTGAGCCTTTATGTTAGCTTTATATTTATACCCTTCGACTCTAATTAGGTATTTGAGATGCAGCTTAGTGTTTGCTATCTTAGTGTATTGCCTGAGAACTATGAGTAATGATTTAGTCTGGCGAGATATGTCTAGAAAAACAAGCTAAGTCTATGTCGATAGTATCATGAGAAAAGGAAGATGATAAAGAGAATCTCATTATTTTGTATTCACCAGTATACCAGTTATAATCTGTGTCATGATTGTGAATACAAGATATTATGATAGATGAGATCATTGAGAGATATCTGAATGTGATTGTTATGATCTAGGGTACATGCATACTTTATGATCTACGTGTTAATGTGATTTTGATGCTATATATTTATAACTAATGTATAATATTGATGCTTTTATAGTATATTGGTCGCACGAATGAACAATTACAGATTACAAAGAGAAAGTGATTTTATGGTTTACCGAGAATATGTTTTTTGGGTTTAGGGCATATGAACACTCCCATTATATGTGAGTGGGAGATGTTAGAATATCGTATAATATCTAAGGTTTAAATATGTTAAAATATTATACAGTGTCTACCCATAAAGGGTGTTCATTAAGTAAAGGTAAAATAGTAATTGCAGGAATTACTACTAAACCCTAATCCTAGCCAGCCTTTATAAAATGGCTAGACTATTATACGATAGACAACAAAGATACAAAGAAAACATCCTATAGAGACTTGAAACGCTCTGAGAGGAATACCTGCAAGTATTCTGTAGTTGAAATTTGAGAGGAGATTTAGGTTAGGATAACCTGAGATACACCTAACACATTGTGGGTATCTCATGCAATCAATGATCCCAACCAGAATCTGATCAACTTCCACAATCAGGAGAAGTATGTAAGTCTCATATCTCTAAATTAAATTATGAATGTGTTCTTTATTTAATTCTTTCGTTATCTCTTTTCCATATTTCATTTTCTCCCTTCTTTCTTTTTTTGGTCAAAATATTTCTTGAAGACTCGTTTCCAAACATAGATACTACATTTAGGTGGGAGATAAATTTGAATAGGATGAAATGAGAAAGGAAACGATTTATTTAGTAGTACAAAGAATTTAGATTGGTAGCACTGGTGTACTTTGGTTTGGTTGAGTAGGGCACATGGCCCCTCAATTTTTATTTTTTATTTTTAAATTTTTGGTGCATTTAATATTAAGTTATAATTTCATGTTCTCATATATTTTATATTTTTGAATCCATTAAAATTAATCATATATATTATATAACTGGGTCATGCTATTATTTATTATTTAATATTTTAATTTGAATCCAATAAAATTATACATATTATATATATATATATATATATATAATTTTATATTTAATATATGTATACATTATTTTTGTAAATATAAGTTTACAATAATTGAGTAGAACATAATTAACTTTAAATATCAATATATTATTTTAACTAAACCTTGAACAATTGTTTCTAAAAGTATTATAAAATTTTTGAAATATTGTTAGATAAATTAATATTTATAATGCTCTACAATATCATTTTTTGGAATTGATAGTTATAAATTTTTATGCTTCATAAACATTTTTTTTTCTTCAAGTTGCTCTTTTGACTTGTTTGTTGAACTATCATGACATTATTAAATGATGTATTTTACTTTAGTGTATCATTATTATACATTACATTAGTAGTGGGTAGATAAAAATGTCTCATAGATATTTAAGTATTATATTTGATATTAAATATTGAGAGTAATACTTGATATAATAGTTATTTAAATTTAAATTTATTTTTAAATTCAAAAAGAATAAAATAATGATATGGTCAACAAGTTAATCTTGTTTAGTTTAATTTAAAAATTCAAAATAAAATTTTTATTTAAAGAAATATAACATGAAAACATATTTTAAAAATAAAATATAACAAAACTTGAAAAAGAAAATTCGAATCTACTGGCCCAAAGTACGCCATTGATTGGTAGGTTGGCATAATTATAGGCACATGGGGGGCCTAATCATTTATCTGTTGCGAAAAACAAACACGAAGCTCTATTGCAAAGTTTTTTTCTTTTTTTTTTTTCTTTTTTTTTAACTTTGTCTATTTGGAAGAGTTGGAATCCTCGATGTCCCGCGAAGGACAAGTCAAATAAAAATATATGGGAGGACAAAATCAAGTAGGACACGCAGATGGTTCAAAAGTTATTTTGAATGCCTTCGGATCGTCTAAAGTGACGGATGCCTCAACTGCCTCTGAGCCTAAATAAAGTGAGGTGATAAAGAATAAAATAATATATATATATATATATAAAATTAAAAGTTTAATAAAAAATAGAAGATAATTATTAATAAAATAGTGTGATTTATATATTATTTATAATATTATTCTTATAAATAAAATAATAGTATAATAAGTTTTTAATCAAGATAATATAGTAATTATATTGTTATATTATTCTATTCTATCATTGATTTTTTAATTTAAAAAAATAATAAAAATAATATTTTAGATGACAAAAAATAGTATTAAAATATATTATTTATTATTTTATTTCATTCAAAAATAAATTTTTAAATATATATTTATTTTACTTTAATTATTATATTCTTTGTCACTCCTATTTTTGAATTATTGTGCGTAAAAAAAGCCTATCAGCTATATGCAAAGTTACGGGCATGTCAAGAAATTAAAACATTTCAAAGGTTCAATGAATACTGTCACTTAACTAAGTTAATCCTTAATTTCGTACAATTGAGCATCTACTTCCAATTTACTTAAAAAAAAAAAAGTAAATCTTTAAGTTAAATAAGCTAATCATGCAATTTCTGCAATTTAAATGACTCTTGGTGTGTATATTTTATGAAGGTGCAAATTTTGAATCCAGAGAAGAAAGTAGTAAAAAAATTAAGCATGGAACAACGATTAGGCTAATGGAATTCTAAGTTTTTAGTTAGTTAGGATATCCAATAATATGGTATCTAACACAAACGAGCAATTTTATATAAAAATTACCAAGACATTACCAACATTTAAAAAAAAAATAAAAAAAAAAGGCAGTATGCAAATTAAACTAGTATAATTTCTAATTCATTTTGTTACCTAATAAGATAAATACTTACGGCCTCATGCTTCAATATTCCCTTAAGAATAAAAAAAATAATCTGCTAAAATTAAACTCCCTTATTATTGGCACTTAGGGATATATTATAAAATCAACTCATTCAAGAGCATAGTTAGTCATATTATCATATATAAGTTTTACAATTCATGTAAGAGTTATTTATGAAAATGAATCACCGGTATAATAGGTGTTATAATTATAAAAAATGATTATGCACGATTATTTTTAAATTAATTTTGATTATATACGGTCATTTTTTTCACTCGACACTTTTTTTGAATAGGATATCCAAATTGGTCACTTAAGCATGCTAGGTATTGAATTGTATTTTTGAAAAACTCCACTCTTTTGCATTTTTTAACGTGTCAAGTAGTTAATTCATGAATCAAGCCATTGCCTTATTTAAGCATGTTAGGTATTGACTAGTATAAACTTTATGCAGTGATACCACCTAATCTAATTCACTTCACTAATTTCTTCAACACCTTGAAATATTTCATGAGAGTGGCGCCCTTGTTTATGTGACCTAAAAGTAAATTGCGATATCAACATTAATTAATGATTGTACAATGAAATAATAAAATTTAAAAAATATCCTCAGGTTTGAAATTCTTTTGTACGTATAATTAGCTCCTAATAATTATGACACGTTTATTATTTTTTAATATTTATAAATTTTACACATATCCATACACCTAATTTTTTTTAACTATGAAACGTAAGTCCTTCGCAACTTCTCCATCTCCTGGTCCATTGCCAATTAACTTATCCATCTCCCCAGTCATCTTGTCTGTTGACAATTAGAGTTTGAAAAATGTAAATGTATTTTAAGAGGGAATAATTTTGTTGAGAAAAAAAAAAAATGAATGACTACCGCTTTACTTGTACACAACAAAAATGAAGAAAAGAAGTAAAACAGAACATACAAAAAGTAAATAAACTCATAATAAGTGAGAAATAAAAACAAAAGAGAGAGAAGAGAAGAAGAATCGAACAAATTCAAAAACCCACTGTTAAAAATGATATAAGATGATTGAAGAGTATATGCTACTTTTATACTCAAAGAAAATGTTTGTTACCTCTATTACCAAAAACAATCCCATTATTAGTATGTTCTATTAAAACACATTTGTGGAATAAAATAAATGCATTTTGTTAATTATAATTAATTGACTTCCTAACATAACTAGATCAATCAATTTAATGTTATATCAGAGCGGCGTAAAGAATTAATTACTTGCTGTTATCTTTCCGTTCTTCCACCACTTCATCCGAATCATTGTTAGTATCTCTGACGTTAGACATGTTGGGCCTATATGATTAAGCATCTTTGTCATTTGGCGCATTAACAATCCGTCGTCGGTTGCTTGGGCCAGCTGATTGAACAAATGGGCGTCAATATGAGAGCAAAATAAGAGAGACATTCATGTCACAAATTTAACATCCATGATGAAGCAGCTAAGGCTGTTCATGCTTTAATTGAGCCCAGTTAAAGTCCAGTTATATTGATTCAGGCCCAGAAAAATTACATTTTGACCAAGCCAAGGATGAGGCCGGATCACAAATTCACACAAAAATTGATTTTGCCTCGTAATATTTTTATTGTATTTAAAATAAATTTTATTTATGATAAATTTTTGAAACATCACTCTTTCCAAATTTGAATTATTTTTCATTTCAAATCTTAATATTTTTTTATTTCACTTCTTATTCATTTCAAATCTTAAACTTTTCTTTTTTTTCAAACAAATTACTGATAGGAAATTCTTTTGCAAAAATAAAATATAGAATAAAAAAGAGATGACTCAATACTGACCGGGCCACTAACTATGCCGTGTCCCCAGTGACAGAAAACAAAAACCCTGATCCTCTAAACCGGGTTGGATCTTGGATCCAGAGTAAATATGGCAGGACCCATAAACACTCCGGTTCAGTTGCGTTTTGCTCGTCAAAACGCACCGATTGGATCAATGAAACAGTGCATCTTTACATTGGAGTCTGCTCAACGAGGGCCACGAGGCACTGTCGGCGTTCTGCACTTCAAATGATCCGCTTTCCATCCAGAATGACCCAAAAGAGGAAAATCTTCCCATCCTTCCCTCAAGCTGGAATGTCCAACTTTGCTAATTCTTTTTTTTTTTAAAAAAAAAAAAGACCTTCACTGCCGTGAAGCAGGAAAAAACCTAAAAGAAATAAACGAACCTCATAGTAATAACCAATACAATTACTTGTTTTGAATATAGTATGGAATTTTCTTTTGGCTGCATAGGAAAGTCTATAACTTGTGGAGAGGGCAGGAAAAGAGCTAACAGAGCCATCATGTCCCATTCTTCTTTTCTTTTCTTTTTTTTTTTCGCCAGCTACAAATTGGAGAGGCATGCCAATCTTTTCTACTTCCTACTACATCACCTTTTTGTTGTTGCTAGGAAAAATATCTACTTTATCAAGTCCTAATATTTCCTTATCATCCACATAACGTTAGCAGTAAGTACCCCGTCTCTGAAAACCAGACCAAAACTACGATCAACAGTAACGTTCCAATTCCACGGGGAAGGATTGTCGACGACGCATCAGAAAATTGAAAAGAGGGTTCTGAGTGCATCTCAACACCAGAAACGATGAACAAACTACAGGCATTGGAACCAAAGAAATGGGAAAAATGGCTAGAATCAAAATCAACCAACGGCTGTAACTAGGAAGCAAAGCTCTTATTTCCAAAAGGCAAATCAAGAATCTTGTCAGTGTAGTTTAAAAGAGAGCCAATTTATCATAAACACAAGCCACCTGTTTGCAGCATGAATGTTCACCGATAATCACACATCAAAACACTCCATGGACCAACTACATTTTTTTAGCTTAAAGAACCTCTACTTTGAAAAGTTCTCCTCCTGCATAGTAGAAACCTTCGCCACATACCAGCTAAGTGGCAGATTCATTAAGCCTCTTCACTGATTTAAGCTATTGTCTCCACTTAACCTTCGAAAGACCAACTCAACATACTCAATTTACATACACAAACCTCTGTAGACGTAACATTATCGACTTAGTCACTCTGCAGAAGCTATGTGAAAATTTTAGATTAACATGTAAAGCCATATATTAGAGGACTATATAAGAATAACAACTGCTGATAGTCTATCACTCCACCTATGGCTCACTATAATAAGTATCAAGCTCAAAGGGATGCAATGAAACCCATCCATGTGATTTCTTCTTTCTTGAATGCCTTATTCTATCACACAAACCAGATTCAAGCCACATTTTACATTTTAGTAACCAGACACATAGGTAGGCCAAAGAAGTGCGTGAAAAAAAACCAAACAACTAAAAAATAGCCCCCATGTAAGAATGCAGAAAATGGAAAGTTAACACCATATCATGAAATGAAACACAAATTTATACATTCCAAGAATATCAGTTGAAGGCAAACAAAAGCTCCAAAAAAAAAATGAAACAAAAAGGAAGAAACTACCTCATGTTCGAGTACATGATGCATCAAAGTCATCAGGAGCAACACGAGCTATCCAATTGCTAAGCGTTTTCTTAATATCAGAGTGATTGACATACGCCAACTCATACATACTACATAAATTCACAACAAGCGTCTCATTCAGAGTCACTGTAGGAACTCTTTCAAGCGCATTTTCTAGGACTTTGATAGAATCAGACAAATCCCTCAGATACATCAAACAAAGAGCTTTGTTATTTAGAGCCACTACGTCTGCATGGTCCCTCTCAATGCACTCTTCATACTCCCTCACTGCTGAGACGTAATCCTTCCCAACCAGATATACTAAGGCCTTGTTTCGGTTCACAAGATTCTTAAGCTCAGTCTCGCTCAATGACCCATTACTCCTACCCTCTTTCATCAAAACCTCGACCTGATTAAATGAAGTTTTCGCGCCCTCTATATCACCAATTTGCATTTGAATATACCCAAGTTTCGAAACTAATGTAGCATCGGAAGAATCACGACTAAGCAATTCTTTAACCAAGCTCAAAGCTATACTAAATTCTTTGTTGGTCAAATGGTGCCCGATTATAAAGTTCATTACAAATACCTCCCTCTTTCTCCACACATCAAGAGAAGCACCAAGGCTTTTCATTTCCTTCTCCTTCAACTTTTCACGCACAAAATCAAGGAGAGTGTATAGTCGATCTATCCCTTCCTGGCGCTGACCCAATTTAATCGGGATTAGGGCGTGAAGCCACCGGATGCAGAAAGGCACCATGGAACCAGATCGATTCGGATAAATTTTCGGGTATGTTTCGTACCTGTAGTGAGAACTGTTGAGATCTTCCATGGAATCAAGCTCAGCAGACGCTTCATTGAAACGGCGCAGTTTAGTGAGGGCGAGGACGTTGTGGGCGAGATATGTGAGGTGGTCGTGGGGATTTTGGAGGAGAGAGAGGGCTCTTGCTCGAGCAACCTTGTCGATTATAGAGCGCCAGGAGCCACGGGTAGCAAGATCCTGGAGAGAGGCGAGCTCAGGACACATGGCGTTGAGAGAGGCGAACTGATTCGTGAGCGGATCAGTGAAGGGGGATAGCTTTTCCATATCGGAGATCACCGCCTGGGTACTTGATTCAAACGGCTCCGAATCCATAAGTGCGGTGACTCAACCTGTGAGAGAGACTTCCCCGGAAGAGAAGCTGTATAACGATGGCAACGAAAAGGGATCGCCGGAGTTAAACGGAGTCAGCAAAACAGTCTAGGTACTTGATGACAACTCCTTAACAAGAAGGTCCTATCCTAGTTTTTGGGTCAACAGTGCGTAACTGCATCTGAAGTCTGCACTTACATGGGCCGCCATCCCTTTTCATTGAGCGGCACCGGCCCATGTGACCCATAATATGGCCTAAGATGTATAACCGTTTAAATACATAAATATTTTAATGCTAACATACAAGCAAACCCCAAAATTATGGATCAAGAGGACTATTGATATATAATTTAAACTTTAACGAGGATTTTTTTTTTCTATTTTTAAAGCTAAATATTTATTCTTTGTTAGATTTTTTTTTCCTTGTGATGAATAATTTTTTATAAAAACGAAGATAAATTACACGGTTTTTTTTATTTGACTAAATTATTAATGATATTTCTCTTGTTTAAAATATCAATAGCATCCCCATTTACATGATATATATTATAAAAACTTCCTTTGCTAAGTTTTCATTGTCAATAAAATTAATTTTCGTATTAAAATGATAAAACTTGATATCACATTAGTGTACTACTTCAACTAAATATTTTTATAAACTAGTAACTATGCTATACAAGATCCTCTAGAAAAAGAGTAGCGACTCTGACCCCAAAAAAAAAAAAAAAAAAAGAACGGCGACAATGGTGCTTCAATGTGAAAAAAATTGATTCTATTAATAAAAGTAGATAGTATAAATAATTTTATTATATATATATATATATATATCAAATATTAAGAAAGCAAACAATATTTTTAAAACAAACAAACGCAATTCAATTAAACCAAGAAAAGTTAAAAAGGATAATTTGGGACGTCAAAAATAAGACCCGTGCCTTTTGTGGGACCCAGAACATATCCATTCTCTGGGGTCTCGCCGAAATGGCAAGCCTACGCCATACAAAATATCTGGGAGTTTCAGAGTTGAGATTGCTTAATATCGGAAAAGAAATGGCAGTCTCCGCTCTAGCCATTACCACTGCATGCCCCAATTCCCTTCAACTCTCTAAATCCGTACTCAACCTCTCTTATTGTTCTCCTTCTTGTCATTCAAAACCATGTAGTTCCAAGCCTAAGCTTTCTTCGACCTCCACGTCTGCTACTAGGAAGACATTTCTTGACATTGGTATTGGAGTTGTAGCAGCTTCAGTGCTAGCGTTGACGCCCTTGGATGCCGGTGCCACTAGAATCGAATACTACGCTACTGTGGGAGATCCTTTATGTGAGCTGAACTATGTTAAGTCCGGTCTTGGTTACTGCGATATTGTTGAAGGGCCTGGGGACGAAGCCCCTCTCGGCGAGCTTATTAATGTGAGTGTCCAATTTCAATATCCCTATATTGTTGCTCGCAGTTGCATAATGTCTTCCTCGGAATTTCATTTGGCTGTTGGGCATTCTCGTCTTTCAAAGGTGCATGTGAAGTAATAGATGTAAACATTATATATGTAATGCTAAGAGAAGTATGAATTTTGGTAAAATTTTCCTGATTGATATTTGCCCAGGTATTGCAAAAAAGATAATGCTCTCTAGCTAGAGGCTAGTTACTCAAGATAATACTCCCTCGTAATTTCTGTGTCACTTATAGCATTACTCAGAGCAAGAATCTATCGAAGTATGCAAGAATGAAATAAGTACTGAATATTTGTAGGCACCTGAAATCTAACTGTCAAGTGATACAAATGAAATACAGGTTCACTACACTGCAAGATTCGCTGATGGGACTGTCTTTGATAGCAGCTACAAACGCGCTAGACCTCTCACCATGCGCATTGGTGTTGGCAAGGTAAGAAGTTGTACATGTCCATTGGTTTGTACAATATTACTGAATCTCCTTAAAGTGGTTGGGTTGTAACATACCGTGTTCTTGCCCGTTGGCCAACTGTTACATAAGGCACCGTTAGTCTTTGACTTTACCCAAAAGCACTATTAGAGCTCATAGAAAAGGAAAAAGAGAAAAAAATCTGCTTACCTTTAACCCTTCATACATATCCAATCTCCGGTTAATAACTCCTGTGCCATGGCTTCTTCGCCAAGAAAGAGTCCACATACAAATGTCCTATCTCTTAATCCATAAATCAATAAATCAGGCAGTTGGACAGTTCACTAATTCATAAGATCATTCTTCTAAGTTGGAACAGGTTAGGTTTATCTCTGATGTCATGTATGCCATCACTTGACCTCATCCAGAGTAACAGAAATGTTAACATGTAATTTTGTCTTTTTGGGCTTGCATTTGTACCCAGGATCCTATTCCCCCTTCCAATTCTTCCTCCTTGAAAAATTTATGAACTAAATTTGAAATTTGAAGAGGGATGGGGGTCGTACTTTTCATTAATTTATATATATATATTTGAAAATTCGGCACTTATAAAGTACACTAAATTCAGGTCATCAAGGGATTGGATCAGGGAATTTTGGGGGGTGAAGGAGTACCTCCAATGCGGATAGGTATGAATTATGAAATATAAATGAAACATGAATTGTCTAAGATCATGCTATATGTTGCTTATCTGTCTCTTTAAAGACTTAGTTATCTACTATTTTTATGCAGGTGGGCAACGTAAGCTAAGGATTCCTCCACAGTTAGCATACGGCCCAGAACCTGCCGGATGCTTTTCAGGTTGTTTTATCACTTATGAGCAGAAATTGCTGGACTGTTCAATTAGGTCATGCAATGAGAAAATCTAGTTATATTAGACATGCAATATGTTTAAAATGTAACTGGATAGTCATACGCTTCCTTTAGTCTCTTCACATACTGTTGTGACATTTCTTTATTTGCGAAGATACTGATTAGAACATGAATTTTATTAAATAAAATTCAGGGGTACCTGTTTGACCAAATGCTATTGATTGCATTTGTTATAGGGGACATGTTTTTCTTGTTCAATAATCAAGGTTCAAGGCAATGCTGCCTCTCATACCACGTGCATTATTATTATTATTATTATTGTCACTAGATGCAGCAAGTCATTATTTTGAAATTTACTTGTTACGTATTAACACAATTGTCACTGGTTGTACAGGTGACTGCAATATACCGGGCAATGCCACTCTTCTGTATGATATTAAATTTGTCGGTATTTACTCCGGTAATGCAAAGTAAAGGAAAAAAAAGCTCTTCAGATACATACATGCACTTGAAGCACTTATGAATCAAGTGAGTTTCCTCATCTCCTAAAAACAATATTTCACATTCTTAGATAGTTGTGATTGTAAATAGGCACTCAAAATATCGTGTCCACATCACTTTTTGTATGCTTGGCACCTACAGTCTTGTCCTGTTAAACAGGAAGCCTACATGCACCTATAGGTGTAAGCCTTCCGATGAAACAATGATCACCTGCTTTGGCAGTTTAATCAGTTAATATTAATCTTATTATCTAGTAAGCAACATTATTATGTGCTAAAACAAGTGAACATTGTTAAACTGTTCAATGGCTGTGTGATATTTAATGTTTTCAGTAATTTTACAAACTCCCTGCTGATTGAGGGTCTGACCTGACTGATATTAAAGGCTAACATGTGAGGTTTGGTTTGTTAACTAATTGATTTTGTTACAAATAATGGCAAGTAGTGTCTTAAAATTCTACGGGAGTTAGACCACCGTATATGTAAATTACAATCCAAATCATCCTCGTAATATGAGATAATTCGTTCATACTATGAATGACACTTGCTGATATGATTTTTCTACTCTGTTCTGGATTATCTAAAATAGGAATGGTTCAAAAAGCTTAGAGCAATGAAATGGACATTTGAGTAGTGAGTGTGGATCAACTTGTTTGGCAGAGTCTTCTTGCTGATTCCAGCTACCTCGAGTTACTCTTCCTGGTTAGGCGGTCGGGCATGATTGGTATGGATACCCATTTTGAGAGTAATCTTTCATGGTGATATAGAGGTGACGAGTCAAGTGTATTATTGAACATGACATGGGACGCAACTTTTGTACCTTAAGTGTATATGTAATTTTCAATACTGTTCTTTTTAGATTCATTTATTCTTTAAATGATAAATGCCATCACCTCTACTTGATATGCTTTTACCTAAAATGACAATGTTGCTAGATGCTTAGAACAATGAAATGCAAATTTGTCATTTTGAGTCTGGTTCAACTTGTTAGGTTATATCGCCTTGGCAAAAACTAACTACTTAAAATTGACTGCGGCTTGCTAATGAATAGATTCGTCAGGTAATCAAATCAGACATTTCTTAAATATTAATATGTATATGTAATTTTAATCTGTGTTGCAAATTGGAGGTTAAAACTTTTGAAAAGAGTGTGTATAGGTATTTCAAAAGAAGTCTCATGTTGGTTGGAAGTGTGAGATCTTGAGTATATATATAATAACATGTGATATTATATCATAAAGAATTAAGAAATAATATAATCAAACGTAATTTAAATTAAGGATTTTGCCACCTTTTGTTGTAAGACACACAATTATTATCATTGCTTCTTTTTTTTTTGTTTTTGCTAGCTTCTATCCCTTGGTTCTTATTCGTAAGGTCTATTTAATCTAACTTCTATTTTGGAGTTCTCACTTAGAAGAGTCTATTTATTTTTGAAAGAATTCACATTTTTGTAAAATATTTCTAAGAGTAGTGTTTTATAACATAATTTAGACCACTTATCTCCTAACAAAAACAATGACATGTTGTGCTTTTACAATCTTCAAATACTTGTACGGTAAGTAGTTTGCTCACTATTTCCCATATTTTAGTGCTCATCGGTTGCAAATTGAACACGCATATTTATTTTGACACACTTCAAGATCTTTTCGTTAACAATAATAAAAAAATATTGGTAATTTTGTTGAATCCTCTGGAGTCTGGATTGAGTGACATGTACCCTAAAACAAGCAGAATTTGCCCTCTAAACGATTGCTGAATTCAAGGCCAAAGCTAATGGTGCAAAACTACAGGCCAGAACCTTCGAAGATAAAATTAGGAAAACAATGATCACTTCTCCTTTTAATGTCAAGAAAAAAGTCTAGAGGAAAATGAATACTTGAAAATAGGAAAAGTAAAAGAAGGAAACAAAAGAACCCACATTGAAATTTGAAAATTTTACAATGCTGTCCAGATAATATACTTTTTCTTTCGTCAATAATTTACATGATAGAGCAGGCATTTGGGTTCTCATCACTAAACATGGTAGTGTAAGGGTCTTCATAGCTTGTCACGGTTCCAGTGGTGGCAGTGCTCTCTAATTTCCTGACATACCCAGGAGGAGCCTTCTTGTCATAAGCTGAAGCAGCGTATGGATGAGCCACTAGGTTGTAAGGCACATAGGGCCAAATCTCAGCTTTTTTCCCAGTTGATTTCGCCTTCTTTAGGACCTTGTTTGCTTCAACGTACCCAGTTACTGTCACTTTCTGCTGCTTCCTGTTTATGTCCACCGATTTAACTCCTATAATTACCATTTTGTTTAAAGTTTTAATAATGGTTGAAAGCTGAAACCCACGAAAAACGGAGGAAGTGTTAAACAGAGAAAGTATTTAACTTACCACTTAATGAAGAGAGTGCTTTCTTGACCTTAAGTTCACAGCCATCACAGTCCATCCTCACCTTCAGTTCCACTGTCTGTAATTGCTTCTTCTTCTTCTTTTTGTAGTGATGGTCACCGCCCATTAGATCAGATAAATACTCCAGAGTGCCTCCAACTCCCATTTCTATAAAAGAAAATTATCGAGCCAAAAGCTCAAGACTTCAGCACAAGTTTATGAGAATGCTCCAAACAAACTAAACAAGAGGGAAATACAGAATGGGGAAAGAAGTGTTAATGAGAAAGAGTCCAAGAGGGTGATGGAAGAAAGGGGAGCAGATAGCAGACGAGTTCATGGGAATGTTTTGAGGGGAATATATATAATGAAAATAGAGGAAGCCAGCTCCAAAAGAAGTTGCAAGGAACTTACTTGCAAAAAATGGATTCCTTCCTTACGTTTTAAAAATGAATGCTTCAAAGACTGCTTTCGAAAGTCTGAACAACTTCTTTACTCGTTTGAGATCTTTTGCACAGCCCTACTTATAAAGTCATTTAGTCAGATTTAAACACGGGAAAGATGGAGGCCCCACCTACAGCACCGAACAAGAGCCTTCAAATTTTAAGTTCAAATAGAAGTTGGTAATTAAGCAGTGGCGGTTGAAAGTGATGTGAGGTAAAATAATATCAATGGCGAGGTGGGTGGGTTTTGCATTTTTACCATAGGTATAATTTTTATATTTTTGATAATGTTTTCTAATAAAAAGTATAATACATGTAAAAGAAATTTAAATAACCCCGCCATGCAATGCTGTCATATATTTATTTGCACAGCTAATAAATTTGTCGTGTTAATTTTTAGAAAGTCTTTTAACAAAGTTATAAAACTTAATTCTCTTTTTATTTTTTTTACCAAAGTAACGGGCACGAACGCGTAAGGCTGTAGGCACAGCTGTCTAGGAGCTGGTGCATAAATTTAAATTATTTGAATTTGTTGAAGAATCTAACCAACGACACCGCAACACAGTGCAGCTATGGTTTTGGAAGTTTCCTTGCTCCTCAAAACAGCTAAAAACAATGTTTCTCAATACGAAGGAGGTTTTTTTTATTCCTTTCAATTATGGTTTAATTGAATAATATAAACCTTTCTTTTAATTAAGTTATGTGCTTTGGCTTAATACCAAAAATATTGTAATTGCATTATCCTGAATGAATATTTATTATCGGCTTAGAAATATCATATTCATATGTATAGATGAATGATTGTCGATTGTTACTTGAAATGGAGACAGTCTACATATGATATAATTTTAAAACGATTGTAACGGCGTTTGTTTGTACACTGTTCTACATTTGGGTCTGAAATAATGTGAAATAAAACATTAGAGCCTTGACACTCGTTGGCTTCCTGTGAAATCCCAAACTAATAAAAGAAAAGTCCTATAAAATTACAGTCAGAAAATGATAGATATATTGAAATTGAATAAAAAAAGATTTCAACTTTTAATGATAGAAGTTAAGTTTGTGTCTCTTCTCTTACATACAATGTGAAACGTTGAATTTAAATTGAACAACTTACACTGCTCAATTGAATCTTCTGTGATTGCACCTTAGGGTTTAAGGCTTCCAATTTAGAAGTTAAGGTTTACAATAAACAATACAAAATTCATGTTACAAAGATGTAGTTGGCACGCGGCGTAAAAATATGTACCTTAAAACGCTCTTGAGGTCAGGGGAAGAAAGAAAAGTACCCCGTGGGACTCCTTATTGGTTTAATGCTATGATAGAGAGTTTAAGGAATAATATAATAAGATAGTTATTAATGAATATGAGAGGAATGATTTGAATAAATATATTATTTAAAAATTTTAATAAAAAAAATGACACTTATCAATTTTATTTGAAAGTTATAATAAAATAAATAAAATAAAATAATTTATTAATTATTTTTTTAATATTACCTTCTATAATATAAACATATAATTAATAATTTTGTTATTATTTATTACATAATGTTACGTTATTCTCTTGTCTGTATTATTTATTTTTATTGAATAATTATTTTGTCTATTTTTTCTGTCTAATATATTATAAAATATTTACGTTACTTCAAAAAATTTTAAAAGACAAATTTAAAAAGCCAAAAAAAAATTGTTAACAAAAAATTTTTTAAAAGTAGATGAAACTAATCTATATTGTAGATTTTTTTTATTTTCTTTTTTATTTTAAAATGTTAAGTATAAAAAAAAGGGTTATGATTATAATTATAAAAATTAGATAAGTTGGAACAATTGAAATGGTCCTCCATAGATGATGTATATATTAGTAATAAGGTATGAGCATATTAGTAATTTAATTTTTTAAACCACTTTATTTCATTTTTAACCCCTCAATTTAGAAGAATACTAAAATTGAGATTTTTTATAGCAATAAAAAGTCTTAATATCCCTCATTTGTCATTACATTCTATCTTTAAAAAAAAAAATTCAAGCATAAATCTAATTTATTTTAGTTATTCTATTCTTTATCAACTATCTTTTCAAAGATTACCTAAATTTCCACCATATTGTATTTTTTTCATCTACTCACTCATGTCGCTCAAGGGATCAAACGGGCCAACGCGAGTCTCTTAGCTTTGGAGTGGATCGTACATATGGAGAGCAAATTAATGGACAGGATAGGCTTTAATTAGGTTTCTTATCTTTGGTTGGCTCCTTGTACAACTAATTTTTTACATGTGATGACAAAACCTCCACTCCACCAAACCATTCACTTTCCATTCAATCATGCACCACATGCATGAATTGAAGTAGAGCCATTTTACTTAGGATGAATTATACGAATTTGAAACTTTAAGGAAAATCAATTTTTAAAGTTGAAAAAGTAAATTTTGGAAACTTGTGGATTAAAGAAAAAATTAGGTCCATCTAGCGCAGAAAAAAGTTTAAAGTGCAGGATGCATTATTGAAAGAATTGGTACATCTGCCTAAAAGATAGTCAGTGTGAATATTGGATACAAACAGATTACACTTATTATAATTTAATTTCAATAAGTTCAATTCAAAAAAATAAATTTTGAACAAAAATATTTTGATTAAATAATATTTATTTTGTAAAACTTGGGCCTAATTTAAAAAAAAAAAAATTTGACCTAAGACAAAAAAGCATAAATCAATATTTTTTTCTAATGCCAAAAACTTATTCTAAAAAAATAAATTAGTTTGACGTAATATCTTAATAAAAGAATAAAAATTAATATTTTTTATTTAAAAATTTTATATCAGTATAATAACTCATTTACATTTATAAATTTATTATATATAATCTTATAAATAATAATAATAATTAATTACATTATTTATCTTAAATTCTAAACAACAAATAGACTTAAAGTTAATTATAATTTGAAAATGCTTGTTTGGTTTGATAAACTTAGTTTAAAAAATAAGCAAAAGTCTAAAGAACGAGTTCAAACTTGTTTAACAAATCCAAACTTTCTATCTCAGTAATTTGGAGTTAAAACGAACAAAAAAGTAATATTATAATTAATTGTACCTCACAGGACAGCACGATAAAGTTCTGTTAACTAGACAGATAAATATATATAACGTTTGATCTTTTGATTTATTTTCTGCCTACTTGATTGTCTGAGTTTCTTGATCTTTTGATGAGTCAACTGTACTTTCTCTCCAAAAGCTAATTTAACATTCCAGAGCAATCAATGGGGCAATCTATGATGCAGCAAAAGCTCTAGCCTTTAGCAAAAGTACGTAGGGAGAAAGGTTAAAAGGTTAAAAATTATTATAAAAAAAACAGGCGAAAGCTGTAGGTGAGAAGGATGCATCACATACCAAAATATGAACGTAGGGTTTAGCTTTATAGCTGGAATGGATTACTGGTTATCCCAAGCTGAAAGCATTCTATTACCTCTGCGAAAGTGATAACACAGACGCCCATGTCAACTATGACTTTCCTCTCCAACTTTTAGGTGGAAATGTGGTGACTCATTAAAGGGAATTCCTAGTTGTCACATTAAGTGTTTATATTTTGAGTAGTTAAATTTACAATGCATGTAATCATTGATGAGTTAATAAGATGTGAACAATGTTCTATTATTTAATTTTAGATAGTAAATAATATAAACGTGATGAAAGGCATTTAGTTCTCAGTGTGTACATATATATATATATATATATATATATATATTAATTCTTGAGAATATTTAGAGAGTTTAAATCACTTATAATTGCTGTAGGTCCTGTAAATATACAAAATGACGCTACTGTATGTGTCCAAAAAATACTTAAAAATATATGTAATAACTATAGGGATCCACGTCGAATGTTTAGAAGGACATTTCTTAATTAGCATAATGAAAATATATGATTGAATGCATGCAAGAGCAGTGGAGAGAAACACTACTTTGATAATTTGATGGAATTATAATGCTTATTAATTGCTGCTTTTAGAAACCTCTTGTGGAGTGGAAACACATGGACTTTCTGTGCTTTGAAGCTGGTGTCATGTTTGAAAGACTGAAAAATTGAAGTGGTGCTTTCTTCTTTTTTAATGTTTTGGATGCTAGATTCGCTCTTTTTGAATAAAAGGAAGAACTTTATTTAGGGAATGGTGAGGGAAAGTGGGACCAAAGGCCTAACACGCCCTCTCGTCCGGTTCCAATAATTGGGACTTGTTTACCTTCATTATTGAACTTCCTACCACACTAAACAACCATCCAAATACGACCACCCCCACCTACAAAAAGTGTTCATTTTCTGTAAATTAACTGCTATTTATGTATTGTTATATAAGTTATCTGTTACTTTTTTTTTAATTGAAGTTATGTTATATATTTTAAAATTGTAATTGAGTTGAATGTTATAATATTCAATTTTTTTAGTCATACATAAATTTTCTCCCCACGAGATGAAGTATTGCAGCGGTTTATTATGTCAACATTTATGTTGGAGTTCAGAAATAGATTTAAAATTTGATTTAAAGGAAAGTAAAAATCTTTCAATTATATTTGATCAAAATAATTAACATTAATGATGGATCTAAGATTTGATTATAAAATAAGAGGACAAGTTCTTATTAATTAAGGAACTAAATATAAAATATAAAATAAAATTATATACATGTATTTAAATTTTAAAAAGTTCAAAGGCAATTCCTTCCCATGTCTCTCTTGAATTTATCCTTACTTGAGCTTGTATTTTATATTTATTGCACAATCAGCTTTGTTTGAAAGGAGGATTGTACAAGTGAAAATTAGAAAAAAAAAAAAAATGTCATACATATTTTATTTTTCTTGTGTTATAATTTTGTTTTGTGAGATTGTACTGTGTAGTTGATTGCAGACAGTTTATAATATTTTGTTTGATGAGAAAATCAACACAGATTGACAGATAGTATAATTATGGAGAAAGAAATTTCACCAGAATAATCTCCCTCCGTCTTAGCTTAGGAAGTCAGAGAGACCATGGCAAATGGAATTTTACTAGTCGCATCATATATAACATACAGGTGTAGCCAGGGTAGCTAATCTAATTAAGCAACGCATTCAAGTAGGTTAAAGGGATTTTTTATTTATTTATTTAGGATTAAACAGTTGTCCAAATGATATGTTTTGTTGAAGTATTAGTAACATGTCTCTAGTCCAAGGAAAAGAAAAACAAAACATGTCAACTTCAAGCCTCGGCTGACATGCATTAGAAAACGATTAGGTGAGTGTATAATGCAACGCAATCTTGCACAATTAGCCACAAGTCCTCTTGACTTGGACTCCTAGTTGGTTTCTGAAACCTACAAATGCATGAATAGACAAGATTTTAGGGGAGGGAAGAAGAGGGGTATGGGGTCAAGAAAGTTTTGAATCGGGCATCGGCAAATGGACGTAGACAAATGAGTCATTAAAATTTCATCGCCTATATGATGTGATATTATTGGAACTTAAGCCAAGACATGAAGGTATGCATTTTCCCGTTTGGTATGCATAAAAAAAGAGAATAAAATTAAAATTAGATGAGATGAAAAAGAAAATTTTGATATTAAAATTTGTTTGGTATGTTGGAAAAAATATATATATTTAATTTTGTTTGGTATGATAGAAATAATTAAAAAATAAAAATAATAATAAGACAAAAAGACTAAAATAACCCTATTATGTTTATGCCAAAAACATTAAATTAATAAATTTTAAAATTATTTTTAGGATAGTCTAAATAAAAAAAATATTAAAGTACTTATAATAGATGTTAATTAATGATTTTATAATTTTTTGTTATGTAATAAATATTTCAAAAAATATTAAATATTTATACTATTTTAACTAAAATATTTATTTTTTTAATTTTGAACTGGGAGCAACAAGAATTAAGAAGAGAAAAATGCATGAAGAATATATCATGGTAGAGGATGCAAATGAAATTGGCGTGGCACACAATACAATTCTCAACGCATAGCTTGAGAAAAAATTGAGGCCAATTATGTTATTTCTCCTCATTCCACGGAACCTCTGCCCTTTCCCTCAGTCTAAGGCCAGAAAGATCTGTCCCACTCACCATATAGTCTTCATTATATCTGCAAAAGATTATTTTAATCTAAGATCAGAGATGCATCCTCTTTTACATCGAATGGAGTACGAGAGACATTGTGCAGAGTTACATCTAACTGTTCCCATATCCCATTTGGCGCTGCGAAAATTTTTTAATCCATATAAATTCCATCGGCACGATTAAGCATTGCAGAATGAAATACATAATTTTTCCATAAAAAGATTTTAATTTCGTTTTTTAAAGTAAACGCTAGAAATTCTTTCCTATGTGAAAAAGAGTAATCGGCTGAATGACTGATAGTAGTACGTACATAATAATATCCAATATGACAATTCTTATGCCTTCGCTAATTTATACTCGATTAGTCTCAAATAAGGAAAAAGGAAAAAAGCTGTTTAGTACGAGAAGCATAAACTGACGGCCAACAATTTCCAAAAGCATTAAACAACCTCGTTATTTCTCTTATACAACAAGCTGAAATCATACAAGAAACTCGCAGTGGGCTTGATCTGTATCCCAGTTTTCCAAGGAAATGAAGGATCAAGCTACAAAGAATTGTATCACAAAAGAATCCGTTTTAGACATTTGACCAAAAAATAAGGAAAGGACACAAAAAAAAAAAAAAAAAAACCCTGTTTCGGGACTATAGACGAATCATAGAACAACTGGCTATATACACTAGCATGATAAATAACCCAAAAACTTCTTTCCGGCATGCTCCCTAATAACCCAAGTTGAAGGTTGAGACTAAACTCTGGCAGATATCACTTGTTAGACCATTGAAATTCTATTTCTAGATTCCTAGGAGGACCACTTTTACTTTCCGGCAATAGAGTGTACTCTCCAGCTACTGCTCCCAGCATTACGACCCTATCAATCTGGATTGTCACTTTCCCAAATGAACTCTGTCATCAGATCAAAATAGGTCAAGTGTAAGCCTTTGGGAGGAAAACTTTGAAGATGAAATTGAATGACAGTTACCCTGTTTTGCCCCACTCACCTTTCCCATTTTGCTCTTATTTTTGCAAGAAATATGAAGCTTCTGGCCTTTTGGAGGACTCTCAAAGGACCATGAAAAGCTCTCATCCCACTCTGGATTAGGGCCAGTTGAGACCACCTGATCAAGATAATCCCATGGTTGTTAGTATGTTCACTATTCCAGAAAAAGGTACTACAATTAAGACGCATTAATCATATAAGTTTTATTGAGAAAGATAAGCAAAATAAATCCCCAACACTATTTTGTATGTATTCAGCAGAAACCACAATGTTCCTCGCCTAATATCAAAGAGGCATATATTCAGAAAGTCAATACACTCCAGAACTTAAAGTGTCTCTACATAAGGATGCCCAGCAGGGGAATGACCAGAAACTTGAAAACCATATCCATAAAGCAGCAAAAAAATCCATTTTAACGGAAAAGGAAAACCAGGGGAAAAAAGTTAGGTTGAATATGGATTCTTATTCTTCATATTGCAGCATCCATTAACCAGCCCCCCAAAAACCCCTTCTTCTTCCACCTACACTTGCACAAAAGTATAAAAATCATAGAGAATGATGAAACTTAACCTTGGTTTGCCTTGGAGGAGTGTTGCCAAGTGTAAGCTTACAGAAAACACTTGGGTTTCCAACTGACTGTTTCATATTGTTGCCACGCTTGATGATCACAACCAATGTCCCTGGTAAACACTGTAATAAAAACTCTGCCTTCTCCTGAAACCGAGGTGGGCCAGACTGGATTAAGTACTGCAGCAAGGGAATAGCATCCGCAGCAGCTATTGACTGAGCTCTTGAAACTTCTGCTGGGCATGCTGACCAAGCTTGTCTGAGCAGAAAAAGGGCATCCAAGGCAGCTTCTTGAGTGGCCTCTGATCCTGTCTTTAAGGATGTGACCAGATGAGGAATGCTTAGAGTAGCCGGCTCAGTGGCTCTTAGTCGAGGAAAGTTGCTAAAAAGAGCATTTAAGGCTTTCAGATACTCATCATTCACAGTTCCAGTGGCCCACAAATCCTTTTCAATAGCAGCTGCAAGACAACGGAAACTTTGTTATACAGTTCTTTGGGATAATACACTAGGCCATCAACCAGCCTAACAATAAACTCTGCATCATAAGTGATAGGATCCAAGGGAGTGCGGGGAATCCACCCTTAAAAAAGTGGCTTGCAAAGGAGAAGAATCACACCCCTTAAATACTCCATCAAGCATCTCATACTACTCAATGTGAGACTTAGGTATCCCATACTATCCATATCTCTATCATAGCATTGCCCTTGAAGGCCGATGTCCTGGCAGTTGCACTCTACGATACTTCACTCAGCCTTCTTGCCGGTCAGAACCTATCATAGGTAGCCCTCTCCGTGACATCGACCCCAGGCTCTGATACCAATGATAGGACCCAAGGGAGTGTGGGGAACCAACTCTTAAAAATCAACTTGCAAAAAGGAAAATCACACCCCTTAAGTATCCCATCAAATATCTCATACTACTCAATGTGAGACTTAGGTATCTCATACTACCCATATCCCTATTATACCACTTGATGAGACCCTTGGGTAGAACTCATCTCCAAAAGCTAGCTCATGAGGAGAGGGTGCCCAAAGGTCTTAATAGCCCCCTACCAAGTGGTATTCCACCCGATGTGGGACTCCCAAGTTGCCTTGGCTTGTGATTCCTAACAATAAGTATAGAAAAACTCACCAGTTATTGCTCTGACTGTTTCACTAGAAGCATACTCTTGAATAGTATGATTAGAGAAGAGAAGTTTAATAAACATTGCAGCCTGAACAGATGTTTCTGGGTCACTTGAACCTATCAGATCCAGTACAACCTGAACACCACCGGCCTCAGCAACTGCTCTTTTATTTGATCTACTGTACATTACAAGGTTTTGCAAAGCGCATATGGCTACAACTTTCATTTCTTCTGTTGGTTGGTCTTCGAGCACATTCACTAAAGCACGACAAGCTGAAACTGAATCAGTTGTCCGAGCAAGACCTTCATTCTGAAAAAGATCACCAAGAGCCAAAGTTGCCAGTAATCTTGCCTGCTGCGCTTGGGTTTGTGGATCCAAGAGGTACTGGGATAATGGCAAGATGGCTGATTTCGTAGCTTTTGTTTCTCTGATCTTTACATTGTTTAGCAATACTTCTAAGAGTCTTGCAGCAGTTTCTTCACACTGGTGAGATCTTAGAAGCTCCAAGAGAGCCTCTATGGCACCACTTTCTGCCATTGCTTCTGCACTAGTTCCATCATCACTTTCCAACACCAGAAGAGCATTTAATGCACCAATAACTGTGGTCTCTGACCCAGATCGAAGCAACCTTACCAATACAGCAACAGGCACTTCCAAGTAAAATTCAGAGCTAAACTGCAGAATACTTGATAAAATAGAGGCAGCAGACTCCCATAATACATGCGGAAGGGAAGGATCAGCTTGCAATATCACTTTGGAAATTTCTATAACACCACCCTCTTTTGCAATTTCATTTGGCCATGTCAATGCGATGCTGACAAGAGCCTTCACAGCTCTCTGCTGCAAAATGTGTATGCCAGAACCAAGAACTCGTATAAGAGGACCAATGACTTGTTGTGTCAATGGATCTTTCTGAAGGTGTTCTTCAAGAAGTAGATGTGAGAGAAGCTCAGCAGCCAATTGTTGCACAGCTGATATTGGAGAATCAAGCAAGGGAATAAGTGGTTCAATAGCTTGGTGAGAAGTCAATGTATAGTCAGCACGACACTGTGGATGTTCTAAAATATTAACCAAAACCTGCAACGCACTATGCTGTCCATCAGGTCCGAATTCTTGTTTTGTCAACAACAAGAATAGAGGTTCAACCACTTTTGCAGCAGAAGGTCCTTTAGCTATGCTAGCATTATTGGTCAATATACGCAGCAATTCCGCAAATGCAGAACATAGATAATCAGGTGCATCATGGAGGATGTCAAGTATGCTTTCAATAACTCCAGCTTTCACCATTTCCATTTTACAAGCAGGCCTGTCTTTCCCTAACTTGACCAAAGCTCGGGAAGTAGCCTCATGAAGCACATAATTCCTACCATAAAGCAGCCCAACAAGAGGAATTACTGCACCATGTGCAGCAACTAATTCTGCCAGTTGCTCATCATCAACAAGCCTATCCAATGCACGGACAACCGAAAGCTGAGAAGGACTAAACTCAGTCACAAGGAGAGCGACTAGAGGTTCAACACAGCGTGCAGCAGCCATGGTGGACCGTATCCTTGTATTTCCAAAAAGAGCACAACATAATTCAGCAGCATCCCCTTTTAGATCCATTGAACAATTTGATGAAAGGACCCTGCAAAGCACATCTACTGCATTCATTTCAACATCGGCAACAGCAAGTGCTCTTGATGGATTTTCACTCAGTAGCCTAACCAATGCAGCAATTGCAGCATGCTGCTCCCTCTCTAAACCAGTACTAAGAATCTCCACCAAGGGCTGTACAGCTTGTCGAGCAGTCTCTGCATTCCTAATGTGGTCAGCAGAGAACAAGCTTTCCAAGGCTTTCGCAGCACTATACCTTGCACCTCTTCCTCCTAAACGTAGGACAGCTACAAGTTGCGTGACAGCGCCAAATGCTGACTCATGTCTCCGTATCTCAGCACTGCCAAACAGAATTCCTAAGAGATCAGTGGCAGCTTCTTCGGTTGCATCTTGTGGGCCCAGTGAAAGATACTTTGAAAGTGCTTCTAAGGCCCCTGACTCTACCATTAAAATCTTATTTGATGGGCAATCTTTCGCAAGCTGAGTCAGAAGCCCAAGGGCTAAAAATGGAGCTCCTGGGCGATCTGGAATTGGCTTGAGCAGATCAACAAGAGCAGGTATTGCCTTTCGAGAAGTGGCACCAACCCTTATGTCATCAACTCTAAATAACCTCTCAAGAGCAACTTGATCAGGATAACGCACCAAAGAGAATTCTTCTGACAATTCTAGAAGATCCTGTATATCAATATCAGCACAGCCTAGCAAGGATATAAGCCCACCTGCTGCCCCAGAATTTGCTACAGACAGAAGTGTTCCCCTGCTACCATTACAGACTAGGCTAGCAATTGATTGTGCTGCAAAATATCTGTTTGCCAATTCCTCTGACTTCACTAAATTGGCAAGCACTGGTATAGATTTCATGGTTGCATGTGCTCGTATGATATCTCTGTCTTGAAATAATATTGCCAGCAGCAAAGCAGAAATCCACATGCTGCTATCTTCTTTATAGTCAATCTGGATGGTCACCATAAAAGAGCAAAAGAAGGTTGATACAAAGAAAATATAATCAGATACTAATCTGTTCTCACATCTAACAGTTACATGTTGTTGGTTAGGTGGGGCATCACTTAAGAACTATATTTGACAGCTACAAATGCCTTTAAGTGCAAACAAGTGAATATTTACTATGAAAAGAATCAGAAGCCCTGTCTATTACTTTCTCATCGACTAAACATAAAGAGGAAGAAGGCACTAAAATACCTGGCTATATTGTGTGAAACAATCTGAGATCCTGTCAGTGAGAATCTCAATTGCTCCAGCTTCCATTATTGCAACTTTACTTTTTCCACCATGGCAGGCAAGAACAGACAGTAACCATATGGCTAAGTTGGCACCACTTATGATGTTGGTTCCAGTATTGGATTCACCACCATTCTCATCTTTTGCATGCCTGCAAATACTGATGAGCTCCTTTGTGTCATCACCCTGATTATCCAACAACGGCTGTTCCAAAACAAGCATACCAACAAGTGACTGAACAAGATCAGCACACAAGTTCGATTGATTGAGATCCCCTACTAGTCTCTGGTGATTTACTTTTGCAGCACAAATAAGAAGTGCAGCTCCCCCAATTTTGACCTTTACATTTGTGGAGCTGATTATTCTCTTAGCTATTGAACATATACATCCAGAGGCAGCAGCAATAGTGTCACCTAAAACAACAGGCTGATCTCTGCATAATCGGGATAAGATCTCAACAGCTTTATCCTGCAGTTTTGGTGTTGAATCAGCAATACACAAGACTATTGGACTTATGCATTTAGGGAATTCAGCCAAAACAGCCCATGCAGGTTTAATATGTGCACTGGTCTCTTCTGATCTGGACAGGACCGCAAGAGCTTCTAGAGCCTCCGATGAAGGAACAGATCCATTAGTAGCAGAATCTAAGAAAGAAACCAAAGCAAGAACAGTGCCAGCACGATTCACACAATCAGTTACAGCATAGTCAACTTTTCGAGAATGTAAGAGGCGAGCAATTGCTGCTGCAGCAAGGGTTTTTCCAGAAATTGTGCCTTCACGTAATACTCTAGTGGCAGGCAAGATAACTTCTTCTGCAACAGCTTTCTCTGAAATTTCACTATCCAAAATAAGATTTGCCACAGCACATGTTGCCTGTTCTGCAACTTCCAAAACTGAAGAGTTAGCTAGTGCAACAAGGGGGGATAATGCATCTTTAGCAACAGCAGCTACTTCCCTGTTTTCTTTGATGGAGAGAAATATTGCAGCCATGCAGCGTGAGGACTCCATTAGGATGCTATCAGATTCAACACGGAGCAACTTCATGGCTGACCATATAGTTTTAACAGCAATACTGCTTTCACGCACATCTTTTCTCATTTCAAAAATTCCTGCCAGAGCTGATGCTGACTTTGCTTGAGTTTCTTCTTTGGTAGAGCTCAATATCTTAATCATTGTATCAACTGCATCATTGGCAGCACTACCTTCACGTAGAATGTCAGTAAGAGGAGCTACAGAAAGCATACTTCTCAAAGCATCCAAAACATAAATCTTAGATTCAGGTAGATCACTAGTTAATAATGCTGTAAGTTGACTGATAGTGGCTGTATCAGATTTATGAATTAAGTGATTTAGGGTCTTTGCTGCAATCTCCTTCCCATTTGGGCTTCCATTCTTCAATAGCCACAACAATGCAGGAACAGCATCAGCACTTTCAACACAAGCACGTATATCTTCACTATGATTGCACAGGTTCCTTAGGATTGTTGCTGAATCTTCCTTTGCTTTAGCAGATCCTGTCTCCAAAATTTGAACAAGTGGAGGTATGCCACCAGCAGCAGTTATAGCCCATTTACTTTCATCATTTTCATTAGATAGTAGGCAAAGCAGGGCAACTGCACATTCTTGCTGCTGTTCTGATGAAAGCCCCAGAAGAGATATTAAAAGCTGAACTCCTTCGCGACCTTGAAGTGCATGCCATAGACTGCCTTCATTATTGCAAAGTGTCAAGAGAGCTTTTATAAGCTCATCTTGCACTTCATTGGAAGCCATTGTTATTAAACCAACAAGCAAGCGTTTTGCATCAGAATTTGCAAGTTTAACTGAGAGTATGGGATTGCCATACAAACTAGCTAGGGCTTCAATGGTTCTTTCCTGCACTAGGAAGGACAAACGAGGTTTGAATTGCCTGAGTAATGTCTGTTCAACTACCAAAGGATCTGATGCTCTAGTTGATTCAGCCTTGTTGTCATATATCATAAGAGCTGAAGCTAAAGCCCCTAATGTGTCAGCAATTTGGGTAGGTGAGTTGCAAGATTCAAGGCTTTGGCCAAGGCTGGAGATGACATAAGATAAACCACCAGAGATGTTTGCTAGAGCACACATAGCATTTTCCTGCAATGCTTGAGCATACTCACCCTGCATGAATTCTTTGGAAGGAGCTATTGTAGCATTAATTAGAGAAGGAATGCCATTAGAATTAGCAATCTCCCGTCTCGCTTCTTCGCACTGGGCAGACAAAGATTTAAGAGCACCAGCTGCTTCAGCTCTAACAGGGGCATCATTACCAGGGCCTAGTAGTTTGAGAAGTTGTTTTGTTGCCTCTGATGTCAACACTTTTGAACAAACAGAAGCATCCTCAATCATCATAGAGGCAAGTAGAAAGCAAACATTAGCTAAAGTGCTAGACTGTCCTGTTGTCAGCAACTCCTTTAATATGTCCACTCCTCCAGCTTTTATTGTTGAATTCCAGAATCCCTCGGTACTGCTGGAGAGATTTTTTAATGCTCCAGTCAATAAACTGTCGACTACATTTCCTGTCTTCTGCCCCTTTTGAAGCTTCTCCCAGAGCACTGGTACAACTCCCTCAGTTGAAAAAATTTTTGATCCGACATGATCTTTTGCACCACCTTGAGAAACAGCATAAATAGTCTTTGCAGCAGCAACTTGACCTTCAGCTGAATTGGACTTGAGCAGACCAAGCAATGGAGGAATACATCCTCCAAGTAACACTTTCACCCTCAGCTCATTTTCTTTACAAAGGGAGCCCAATACAGTTGCTGCCTGTATCTTCACACTCAATGGCCCTGACCGGAGAAGAGAAACAAGTACTGGAACTGCTTGAGAATGAGATCCAACAGCACTGAAGGCATTTTCACGCATATCAATAAGCACCAACAACAGTTTCAAGGAATATTCTTTCTCTTGCACTGAGGAAGAGCTCTGACGCAGCTGCTCAATGCATTGGGCAACACTTGCTAATGTCCCATCTGGATCCTCCATACTGCTGCTACGCTCTCTGCAACCAGTTGACCATATACAATGTTTAAGATGGAGTACTAATGTTGTGCTCAAACATCATATTCCATAATCCATAGACTGATGCATCAATTTAGACGGTTCTAATTCAAAATTTGAGATTACATACAGAACAAATTGTCAGAGCCACCCCCCTGGCCCAAAAATATGGATGTAATGAGATTTTTTTTTGTCTTGAGAAAATGTTTCCTTATATATTTGCCTTAATGACACCGATGACATGCCAGCACTATAGGCAGCATAGTAGTTAGCATACTTTGAAGCAAGGATATAGATATTAAAGCATAGGATGTGCCAAACTAAGAAATTAGAAGCTTTCATTCTAGCATCCTTGCAGCAAGGAATTGATTCAATAATTTTAAGGTTTTATACTATTCCTTCATCACAAAAGATCTAGGCATATTTGAAGTTGTGACCAACCTTAACCCCATTTTCAGAACAGAATGTGGGGTGGGGGGTTCTGAATCATGAGCCTTCATCTCACCATTTCTTTCCTGTAATTAAAAGAACAACAGCAGTGACAGTTAAATGGTATGTCTGTATATCCCTAAATAATTCAAATTACTGAACTGAATAAATATAACAGAAACATAAAAGATAAACAAAAAAATGACACCATCATATTAGATACAACATATACATATATCAGCATAGATGTGCTAATAAAATTTTCTTTTATTTTCTTTTATTATTATTATTATTATTTTTTGGTTACTTGCACAAATCTGGTTATTTTGAACCAGTGATCTTTTTACTCTTGCCCCTATTCTTAAAGGGAAGGAGGATGAAATATTAGGTTCCATTAGAAAGGAGGGAGAAGAAATGAGAGGTTAGACAAAATCAAGTTGAACCACAGCATATCACAACTTAATTAGATTCCTTCTGAAGAAAATAATAAAATAATAATTAAAAATATAAAACTAAACTGCTAAACAGATAAAATCTTGCCTTCATTATAGTTGAACTTTAACCATTTAGGACCCGTTTGGTATGCTATATAAGATAAGATCTCATAGTATAAGGACTGATAAAATCTTAATACTATGTACCGTTGGCTTTGAGAAAAAGAAGGCACGATGGTGTAGGACTTGAATATGTTTTTTATTTATTCTTTATACAATCAGGTTTAAGCAATCAAAGTAAGGGAGGTTTGATTGATAATATAGCGATTGACTGTATCAAGTGGATTTGAGTGAAGCTGACCATATGAGTTTATACAATTTAAATATTGCAATTTTTTTTAGATTTCCATAATTTCCAGTTATACTTCCTAGAATGGGTTAGATAGAGGAGAGCATATCATTGGTCCAGCCAAGCAATTAAAATTTGACATCACATATCCAAAAATATTGACTGGAAATGACATGTACAATATTGCACATTTACACTGACCTGACACTTTTACGTTTGTCATAACCGTGGGAGTACTTGATAATTGAATGATGACAGAGACATTAAGGAAAGGAGGGACTAGGGGAGGGGGTAATTAATAATTTGAATGAATACCATATCATTAGAAGCAAGGCTGCTGCCATTGTTGGCAGCCAACCTCCAACCCAGTGTAGTTGCCAGCTTCACTTCACTTGAAACTCCCAAGCAGATTAGTCCAGGAACCTGTCCCTCTCCAGATCTAGAATTTAGACTGGAGGGGCATTCAGAGCATCAAAGCCTCCTGCTGAATAACAAAATGCGGAATTAGAGATAGCTTCAACATAGGAATGTAGATCAGAAAACAGCTACGAATTATAGAGCGTAATTAAACTGAAATCTCTAATGCAACAACCCGTTCCTGGGGCGGTACTTCTACCAAATATAAGGGATCCTATGAAATACAAATCATGAAGTAACGAAAGCACTATATTGCGGACTTAATAAAGTAAAACGAAATTCAGAAAAGAATCAGATTAACTGTTGCAGTAGAAGCTGCATTCCTGAAATGGTTTATCTATTTATCATCCACCTGCACTAAAATACGCTTTCCCAGTTTTGCAATCTCAATTCCCAGTGAGCAATCAGAGAGAAATGCAGCCAAATCGTACAAAAATCGAGTCCTAGAATACAGTAGACTGAAATTTGATAAGCTTTGAAGTAAAGGTAGCAGATCAATTGCCAAGGAATCAAACTCGAAAACATAGCGTTTAGTAAATGAAAGATCAAAGCACCTAAGACGAAATGCGAGTAATGCACAGATCAGTTGGCGGAAAACATGAAACTAGTAGAATTCACCATGTTTAACATTGCAGAACAGCGAAAACTAAATGGAGAGATGGAGACAGTGGCTGACCTTCAGAGAGTGAAAAACGAGAAAGCTATGAGAGGCATCTATTGGTTTCGTAGAAGGGAAGGGAGCGTGGAGAATAAGGAAGAGAGAAATGGCGAAGATAGGCCCTTTTGGTAGGAAAAATAGTGTGATTTATGTTCCTCTTTAAGCTCTTGTTTATTTTCTTTAATTTAGTGTTACGCTTTCATTTTCATGGATACTGAGTGTCTGTGAGTTGTAGTTTTGGGCGTGTTTTCACGGTCTCGCCGTCATAGGACAGGACCACCGACAGGTTCCAGCATAAGCCTTACGTAGTGGCTTCGGCTTTGGCTTTCACCTTTCGGCTTTAAGACTCTCCATCGATTATTTTTCAAATTCTTCATAACATATATATATAATTTAATCTCTAATAAATAAAATGTTAACCTTAAGATTAATTTTGTTTTTCAAATAAAAAATATTAAAATAATTTTCTAAAATTAAAATATTCAAAAATAATAATTTTTCAAATATGAAAATGATCCTTTAAAAAAAATCAAATTTGTTTACATTTTAATTTTTAAAAGATTATTTTAATATTTTTTTATTTATAAAAATAAAAATTATTTTGAAGTAAAAAGTGATAAATTAAAATTATATTTTTTTCGTTAATAATGTATTTATTTTTCAAAAATATTAATAGTAATAAATTTATTTTGGTAAATCAAATTTAAAAATATTTATCCCTAAATAATAAAATTAAGAAAATAATTTATGAAAAATTAAATTAAAAAAATTATTTGTAAACGACTAAACTTTCCACTAATCGCTAAAGGGGAAAATTGATCAACTTAATTTGGAGTGTGGATCTCGGGTGCCTGCACAATAAAATTTTAAATTTTATATATTAATAAATATTATTTTATTTAAAATATATTTAAAATAAAAATATAATATTAAAATTTTTATTTTCTTTTATATAACATGAGATTTTAAAAAAAAAGATTTAATAGTTTATAATGTTAAATTTTTACAAGTATAAATTTTCTTAAAAAAAATATTAAAATAAACAATAAAATATATTTGGGATATAAGATGTCATTTTGTTAATAGAGAAAGATTAAATATTTTTCAACCTTAGCTCTACATCATTTAGTTTATTTTTTTAGATGATGTCATATTTGCATGCCAAAATAATAATAATAATTTGTATTCTAGAAAATCATATATAAATGTAAAATCAATATTAACTTGTTTGCAACAATATTTTGATTTTCTAACTTAGTATATAATTTTGTGCAGTGTTAGAATGCAAATATGGCACCATCTTCTTAGAAAAAAATAAATTAAAAGGTGTAAAGTCTTCTAAGATTAAAATTTGTTAATTTATTTTTTATCAAAAATATTTTTTATTATTTTATTTCATTTTTTAAAAAGACTTCATGCTTATAGAAATTTTTAATATTATAAAATTTTAAGTATTTTTTAAAGAAAATAATTTCTTAGATAAATATATAAAAAAACTTATTTTTTTATCTTTTATCTTAATTTTTAAATAAAATAATATTTATTAATATATAAACAATTTTAAAAATTTACTGGCACAGCAGTGATCCATTTTCCTTAATTTAGAAGTTAACCTCGCTTATCTATCTTAAAATTGAATATAAAATTACGTAAAAGAAGGAAATTGATGTTTACTTGCTAGCCTTGATGTATGCCATTTAAAAAATCATATGGTGAGGAAAAAAAAACTATTTTATATAAGATATTAATTTGCGAACTCTTGCCAAATTAATATTTAATTCGTGTATCTGTACGTAATCGTATGCGGAAATTTCGATACTGCATAAACTGGAAAAAAATGGCAACATATAATTTTAGATTTTTTATAAGTTTATGAATGTCAGTTGACTCGAACTTTTTGATGTGCTGTTTTGAGCCAAGTCCAAAATAATTTGTTGTATTTAATTAATGAATTAGACTTAACTATACTTTTTTAATATATTTTTATTGGTTTTCTGAATAAAAAAAATAATATATATTATAAAAATCATATACTTATTACATTTTTTGAAGAACTTACTAATAATATATGAAAATGTTAAAAAAAAAAATCATAATCCTAACAACCTCACTTACATATTGGTCTGCTCAAGTATATGCAATATTTATTCATCATATATCTTGTTTGCTCCTATATAATTGATAACAGCCCAATAAAAATGGCACACCCTTATTTTATTTACACTGGAAGCACTTAATGGTGATTAAAAAAACATTAGAGCATAAGAGAATGGGTTTTCTGATAAGCTAGTGTCTTAGTATTATTAATATTAGTTGAGAGAGGAGAGATGGAGTAGATGGTGAAGGACAAGCTGGCAAGCCATGAGGCATTCTTGAAATAATAATATAAATACCTGCAAGCATTTGCTGTGATCCCTGCAATGATTGGGACTCTGCACCTGTTGCTAAAACAGAGATGAATTGTTCTTTTATTCTAATCCTAATCATAATTTTTCTTGACCACAGTTAGATGATCACTACTGGTATTAGCAGGTGCCTCTCTCTCTCTCTCTCTCTCTCTCTCTCTCTCTGTGAAATAGACCTGAAGAAATAAAATTCACATGGCGGAAGTTGATATTTCACCTCGATCATACAACTTCGTTTTTTCTTTCTTTCCGCTTTTCTTGTTTTTATCGTTAAATGATTGAAAGCAAGCAATCAGTGGTGTTCATTAGTTGAAGTATGTTACTTTATGTGCAATCTTAGAGAAGTCCAAGAATAGGACCATCACCACCACCGCCCCCCGGCCCAAAAAAGACCTTGATTCATTCCTCATTATTATTCCACGGAAATAACACCAAATAAAAAAATTAAAACCACTCAAATATCAAATGTGCGTTTTAAACCCCCAGATTCCATTGACTAGGCCAAACAAAAACAATCTAAAATGATACCGAACGGCATTATAATGGTTACATCTTTCGTCAATCATTCGTGAACTGAATTAAACTAAGTGGCATTAAAATAATTAGTTTACGTAAATAGTTATTAACTGCTTTTGATGCCATCCACCAAAATTTTTATAAACGGAGGGCCCAGGGGAAGGGCAGGCACCGATTTGGTTGACAAAATCGAACTCCTTTGTGCATGACATGCCATTGCAAGGGTTGGGTATTCTTTTTCTTAAAGTACAGCAACTTATGACAGCAATAAAGGGTTTTAAATAATATGGCTAACATAATACTGAGAATAACATTGCCCTGCCAATGACTTGCGAGAGAATCATCTTTGAATTGTTAGATAAAAATTTAATAATTTATGTTTACAAATAAAAAAATAGACACAATTATATTTTATTAAAAAAAATCTGAATCATTAAAATTTGAATCAATGGTCAAGATTTAAAAAAACATAATCTCATTGTCCGTACAACATGAGGAAGTTTATTTGGCACAACCACCTTTAAATGGCAAACATTAACCGGGAAAATTGGGAAATGTAACGTATCAGAATCATTTACCTGAGCTAGTCATAGACTCGTAGGCTGAGCTACAAACTTGAGTTTGTCTAATTTAAAAGGAATTTGAGTCTGAAACCTGGCAATGAAACTCATAACTCGATCCACCAATCCATCAAGTCCATTACTGAAACAGAAATATGCTGTAAATTGAAAACACTGATCCTGAGAAGCATTTGGCATTCAACCATCTGGTTTTGCTGGCCTCAGGTATTTATTGAATTTTATCCGTAGTGAACACTTCATTTTTCTCAGTCATCAGGAAAAAAGGGATGGGTGCGGGAGGATTTGACAGAGCTTGATATCACTCCAGCCATTGGAGTTACTTACATAACAAAAAAATATAATCAGCCATTTCAGCTGCTATGAAAGAAAAGATTAATTTGTTTTCCTACGGGTTGAAAATTTCGGCAATTCCAGTTGGCAACCTTGGGAGGATCAGATAATCTCTGCAAGCTTAAGTATAAAATCAACATGGTTCTGTAAATATTCAAGATTTGAGCTTTATGTAAGGCTAATGGAAGAAGCATAAGATTGAAGAAGGGTTAGAGCCTGCTCTGAAATAGCCCTGTTTCTTGCTTGCCTCACCCAATCTGCAACAATTTCAGCTGCTTGAGTGCCTCTGACACTTTCTTCTAGAACATCTGCTGCTTCAGCAAGTTTTCCTTTGGCCATGTAAAACTCAACTTTATTTATAACGGATTCAATCCCATCACCAGACTGGTCAGCTTCCTTAACCTGAATACAAGTCAGAGGCCAACATCAAAATAATTCCAGCAGTTAAATCTGATAATCTAGGATTTGCTTACTAGAAGAGAGATGGGAGGAGTGAAGAGATAGCAATAACTAGAATCAACGTTCAAAGTAAGTACAATGTTTAATTTCCTTCCAATTTTACTTCTACCAAACACAGCCTTAGATGGTATGTTTGTGATTTATCAGTTATCCACATACCTTTAACCATGAAGCTATATGTGCCAAAGAATGTGCCAATATACCCCCACCTCCTGGTGGAAAGAAGCTAAAGTGCCGTATTGTGCCTTTTAAAGCATCAAACTGTAGCAGAAAAGGAACAAATTAGAAACATTCATGATTGACGCTTCAATCAGATAATTGTTTCCAGACTCCAGACCTGACATTTCAACAGACAAGTCAGCAATCAAGTCTAATGTTTTGTTAAAAAATTAATCACCAAGGAAGCTTCAAATGATAGGACTTAGGCATATTACAGAATTTCGAAGGCTTAAGGTAAGAGATTGATCACTGATATGGAAAATTAAGAAATCAATTAACATGAAACCATAATCGTGTTACAAGCTTCCGGCCAACACAGAACCTTCTAACAGATCCTCAGGACTTCTGAAAAGAATATACCTATGAATACTTGCTAGAGAATGGAACTCAAAAGCTAGGGGACAAAAATGTTTATTAGTTTACCGCTTTTTTAATCACTGCATCAAAATAATAGTATGTGAATACTTCTCACAATCTCATTAGAAAATTTGGTTATATATTATAACAAGATTGCAGCTAGACAATTGTGAGATATAATACAACTATTGAGAAATTCCATGTCAAGCCACGCAAATTATAAATGACTATGCTACATAAGCAAATCCTATGATTAAGCCCAAGAAAGAGAAGCTTGCTATCATAGTTAGTAACAAGTGGTTAACTTCATTAATATGTATCTAACTAAACAATTATAATTCATGGGCAGATACATTGTGGCAGCTATTTCCCTTCACTTTGGGTTCAAAAGTTTCATAATTTTGATGACAACAGTAGTTAGACCAAATCATTGGCAAAAAATCTAATATAACAAACATATGACATATTGGAAAAGTTGCTGCCCAATCAGTTGGGATGCAACTAAAAATGTCCACAGTCAGCTACAGGTCATAGACAAAGTTAACAATGCTACTTGTTATATAAAAAGAAGGTTAATTGGATTGCAAAATGATAACAATTGACAGAATTAAGAAATGTAACAATTAATGAGAAGTCCAAAATGGACATTGCCTTCTGTTTTAACTGCAGTTGTGTGTCTGTGCCACTGTTCCGTGTCTCTTCAGGAAGGGATGCTAGCACCAAATCCAAAACCGAATCTTTACCTATGCCTTCAAGATAAGACTGCAAAGATGCAACTTCTGTATGAATAGGTAATCCTTTTGACAGTGCATCTTCCAGGGCTAGAGCTCCCTGCGGGATCCAAGAACAAGTAATAAGAAACTGCTATGCAAGACTACAAAATTTAATTAAAATACTACATACTTGTATTGAGCCTTTAAGCTCTTCTATAAAAGAAAGATAGAGAGAAGCACAGCATGAAAAAATTAGGAAAACAGTTTACCATAGAAAAATGATTTGCAGCGTGACTTTCACGAGCTTCTTCAGATCGAGCATAAAATGCCGTACGCAAGGCATTTATCTAGAATCAGAGGGAAAGACAATTTTATTGGCTAGTGAAAGATATAGATGATTGAAAGAAAGCAAACAAGTTTGACCATTAAACAAGTGTAAATATAAATTCAAACCAACTTTCTCTAGCCAAGGTATAACCATTTTTTTGTCCTTTTCATCAACAACAAATGTTCTTTGGTAAATGCTTAGAAGCTTTTTATTTGCATAATAAAACAACCTTTCGACCAATTTCAGTAGTCATACTCTATTTGTATGACAACAAAATATGCCGATTAAAGAAAATAATAGTTCCTGTTAACAAAATGGTAACCAGTACCCATTCGGCACAAATAATAACACTGTCACAAATAAACTAAAGAATGCAGTAATTCATCTTTCAAAAAAGCAACCAGGCCCAAGGACTGCATAATACTAAGGCAATAATTTAACTTCTTTTCCACATTCTTTTATGGAGCCCACTGGGCTTCATGCATCTGATTCTGAACTAAAAGTTGTATTTAGACAATTTATTCAACAATTCCCTAGGTCTACTGAAAGGTGCGTCAATAAAAGGAGTTGAAAGAAACAAAAATAGGTAGGCAGTCATTTTTATTTACTGTCCCTATAGCATGTGAATCAACTCTCTAGTATCACCAGCACACACAGGAACTTCATTATTTTCCTTCTGCAGTGTACTATTCAATAATTCCTTGATGTTGAACCCCGTAAATTAACATGTGGCATTTGTTCCTTAAGAATGATGGAGGCTTGACTATTTACAGTATCAAAAAATCTACCATTCTCAACAAAAAGCTTTTCTATGCATAGAAACGAGTAAAACACCATTTTAGTCCCTCACGTACCAGTGAGTTCCAAATTTGGTCCCTCATTTATTTTTATTTTCAATTTGATCATTCACATATCAGTTCATTCTCAATTGTGTCCCTCACTAATTCAAATGTTGAAACATTTAGTCCAAATTTAGTGAAGACTAAGGGATTGAATGTGCTAATGCTCTTATTAGTGAGAGATTAATTTAAGAATATATTAATAAGTGGGGGCCCAAATTGAAAATAAATTGACAAATGAAGGACTAAATTGAGAACAAATTGATAAGTGAGAGACCAAATTGAGAATCAAATGATAAGTAAGGGACCAAATTGAGAATGAACTAATAAATGGGGAAAAAATGGTGTTTTACTTGTTTATAAACTAACTGTTAGGATATGACTTGGAATGCAATTACCTAATCAGCAGAGTTTTGTTGGCAGTTAAGTCATAACATTGTAGAAGAAAGATAAAGCCACAGCGGGCTGTTAGTTAGTAAACAAAGCAGTAGACCTTTCTTATAGAAGTTGCTCTTAATAAAGGAACACAACTTTATATTTTTTAAAAAAAAAAATTCATGCATAGAATGGACATAAGCAACTACTTAAGTGCCCAATCTTCCATATGCCATGACTAATCTAGATATAGTTGTATCCAGACATTCTTAATTTTAACAAAAGCCTCACATTACTACTTGCTTCGGCCATTTTTTCAATTTGGGCTGCCTTCTCATTTGCTATGGCTGCATTCAACTCAGCCTTTGCTAGTTCCTGAACTTTTTTCAACTTCATTTCTGCTTCACTTTCCTGCAATTACCCAAAAATTGGCTTAATTTAACAAAATTCAAATGTGGACAGAAGAAGAGATATATAGAGAAACAAACAAAGGGAAAACAGACTATACATTCCAACTAAAAACTAAATGTGCACCTTTTGTTCAAGTTCCATCTTCAGTTTCTCTTCCATCTTTTCTTGGAGCGACTTGATAGCTAGGGCTGCTTTAGCTCTTTCCCTTTTTAGCTCCTGAAAAGTATAAAAACACAATAAGGAAACAAAAGAACTGATACTCCATATTTGGAATTTAGATCTTCACAACAGGACTGAAACAGTGAAGGAAACACAAAGCAGCACATATGAAGGAAAACACTCAGCAATGTCAATGGGCAAGCTGTGTTCACATCCAAAAAATTACACTGTGGACCTGAGCACAATGGTTAATGTCTGAGAAGGCTTATCAGAGAAAGAGTGGGAAGGAGCATCCAGGGATGGGTGAGCTGGCAGGGGAGTGGGGAAATCCTAACTAACTAGGCATGCATCACGAGTAGGAGGGGAGAGAGGAGACTAACAGAATATAAGCAGGGGGTGAGGGTGTAGAAGGGTATCAAGGAATTGGATGTCTTTGGGAGAGTCTTTGCTTCTCGAAAGCCAGGGAATCTGTCTGTTCTTCTTTCTTTGTGCTATGTTGCTATTTTCCTGTTTTTCATATTGTGATCCATCTGATGCAAACTGTTATATAGAGTAGTTGCAGATTACTTTCATTAATAATACCAACAGTGGATTATCTTCATTCCTGAGTCTATTTTGCTGGGTCCCATCACATACCTAACTGGCTGAATGATCAATTTCATTCAGATTATTTTGCGCAACTTATTGAGTGAAACTCTGAATAGAATGATATTGGTTCAATTTCAATATGAACTATTAAGTTTAGTAAAAGACTAAGTAACTAACGTCAAGTTAAATTCACATTCAGTGAACAGTGAATGTTTATACAGGGATCTCTCTGTTTAAGGATTGGGATAGTAGCCATCCATTGACTTTCTTACACTCTTATTCCAATTCATGCATTTGTGACAAAAACCAACTATTGAAGATTGGATTAAAAATGAACAAGCGGATAAAACAAAAATCTCCTAACCTTGTCCAACATCGCAACCTCTTCAGCACGCATAAGTTCTCTAGCTGCTGCATCTTTCAACCTTTTTTCATATTTTTCCTGTCATGAACAAAGATGTTAGAAAAAACAAAGACAACAAAGCTCATCACATTATATCAAAAAACAATATAAAAGAAAAAAGAAGTGAAAATGCTAAGAATAGTTGCATACAGAGTTGAATAAGTTAATGGGTTGTACAAGTTATAGGCCAAACCTTCAACATTTTCTTCTCTTCATTAAAAACACGTGCATCTAAGTCAGATTGCCTTTTCTCAGCAGCATGGATGGCTTGTAAGAAATCAAGAACCAGCTTCCCATTCTTAGAAATGTATCCATCTTTCAACCCCTCCATTGCATTACCAAATGCCTGGTGTTTCAAAGCCACAAGTTAGTTTTCATGCATGATTAATGTTATCTTCAGCAATATACCAAGACTACAAATTATTAAACCACATAAACATATAAAATAAAATAAAAGTAAGATCCAAACAATAACCTCATTTTCTTCAGAAAATTGGTCATTCTCAGTAAAGCCTTGACTATATGATAAAGTTCCAGTGCTTTTGTCAGCTTTATCCCTTAAATGATATGCTTCAAGAAGGGGAGATGGCTGTTCTATGGCTTTATCTAATGAGTCCTGCAGATAAGTAACAATGAAAAGAACCTCATATAAAAACAATAAACATCAAATTGCATTTCAGACAATAAAAACTTTGAAGTAATCTTTATGTACAGGGGAAAAAAAAGGTTCAAATACAGATATAAAAGTGCATGGACATAATACAGAAGAAAAGAAAAGGGTGAAGGGTTCAATCCTTGCAATCCTTGAAGTAATGTTGCAATGGCCTGCCTTTGGTGCTCAAACAATACCTAAAATTGCTAAGGAGTAACTGAATCATTAGCTAAGCTCACATTCTATCATAGAAGTTAATCCAAGATAAAAACCAAAAAAGTTACAGCTAATATTAATTATAACATGCATGTTAAATCATGAAAAACTCATAAGTACCTCTATAATTTGCTCCATCACCTGTTGCTGCGGTTGAGTGTTTTCTATCCCTCTTTCATCTGGACCAGCACTAATCTGTGTAGATGTGGGTGCATGTTGAATTTCCCCTTCCAGTTCCATGGCAATGTCAGTTTCTGTGCTTTTCCTTTCATTAATCCCTTTTGGTTGTACCAGAGACTCCTTACCTGGATCATCAGATGCTGCATTGCTTTGAGGAAATTCAGGCAACTGATTTGCTTTGGTATCAACAGTAACTTCTTCAGCATTATCAGATTTGTCTTCCACTTGAATCTGCTGATCACCTTGGTCTTCTGTTACATTTTTAAGCTGAGGAAGTTGGGTATCGACCTCTGGCTCTGCAAGCTCTACAGCAGGACTTGCATTGATAAATTTCTCATTGCTAGGTGATACTAATTGTTCCAGTGAATGTTGGAGATTTTCTGAATCTCCACTGGTAGCATTAATCTGTGCTTCCTGGGCAACATGGTGTTCTTCTTTCTTAAGATATTGGTCCAAATAGCCACTTTGGTAAGCTGCCAAAAAAGCAGCACCAACAGCAACACTACCAATGACAAACTTTGATAGAGAGCCTTGAGACTCAGGTGGCTTGCCTGTCGAGCTAGGAGAAGAGGCACCACCTGGTTTAGATGCACTTGAGAATTTCTTCCGTGAAGATAGACATGACGGTATTGCCTGAATTATGCAAGGAAGACAAGAAGGTAATAAATTCGAAATTAAGGATATGAATGAACATGATTAAATTTAGAAATGAATATTACCAAAATCAAGAACCTAATATGTTTACAGCACATGTATTAGTCAAAAGTGTCCAACGGAATCAGAAAGAAGTTTCCATTAGTTTTATACAGCTTAGAATCCGTGATACCAAACAAATCTTACTTGTAGAGCAAGAAAACAGTGTTTCAATATGGACATCTCTCCTAGACCACATTTGGATAGACAAAAAATAAATTGTTCATTATGCTCTGATGTATACAAACGAATTAGCAGTATTGCTGTCATCGCCATTGTTAGTTAGCATTGAGTAGCAATACTTCAAATTATGGATCCTGTAGGAGATCATATAAAGGCATGAAATATGCAGCTGGATCATATGTTTCATTCAGTGCATCATGCTCTGACACTTAATGCAACATAGGGACAGTTAGCACAAATGCAGGCAAGAGTGACTTTTCAAGAAAATGGTAAATAAAAAAAACCTCTGACTAGCACAAAAAATTATAAGATTTTCTAGGAACTTGCACTTTTTGTGCTACGCATTTCTTTTACTTCCTCTTCCAAGTACTATACTATTTATATACTTTAGATTTTGCAATTTTCCTACTTCTTAATTGTAACAAAACAATTTAGATTTGAAATTGGTGTAATCCATCCAATCAGTTAGCGTGGTTACTACAATCAAACATCAGAACTCAGAAGACTTTTTTTTCATTATTCATCAGCTAACTGACATAGTTTTATTAACATTGTTGACCTCCTTCCTAGTTTTGTTTTGTAGAACACCTCAAATACATTCTCCTCTTGCCATATTTATATCATGTATTTAGTAGAATCAAGTGAACTGATTGCACAAGTATGAAGGGTTGCATGCCAAATAATATGGGAAGAAACATGAGAGTAAATCTAAAATTCTGTGCCAGAGGAACTGCTTAGGTTAAGGGGAGAGAAATTAAGTGGGAAATGGGAATGAGACAGATTATTTTGGTCCTTTCTTGTTAAATTAAGTAGAAGTAAGGAGAATGGTATACTTTTAACTAATAAGTGTTCCTCCTTCACAATATTTCATTTCTTCCTTCATATTCATTTCCCAAGCATTCATAAGCACACAAAAACTATTTTAAAAGCAGGCCACTTTTGGATCAGTATGAAATTCAAAGGGCAACATTGTTCAAATGCTAGAAAATGTTCTGTTTGAGCTGATAAATAGTTAGTTCTGAAGCAACAGTTCACAGATATGCAGGAGGCACCAACTCCCACGTCTAGATTTGGTTAACTAAGATTTAAGGGTAGACTTAATGATTAAAATAATATGCAAAACTTGCTTGTGAAAGATTGAAACAAATGGGTTAAACGCAAAGCCAAGTCCACTACAACATTAAATGTTTCACAGTATGTTATGTCGTACATGCATCTATGAATCAGTTTCCATAAGGTCATATGAATGCATATTTCACACATTGGGATTAAATAACAGCAGTACTGGCTACGTACCCGATTTGTAAAATGTCTAGGGTTTATTCCAACAGTTCGACGAGATGAAATTTCCAATATCGACCTGCAATTCAACTGACTTGGAATCAGTGTCAACAACGGCACGATGATATCGCAGCTTGTGAAATCAATGGAGTATTCCCAAATCATAGGAATTAAAACTGAGTTAGAACTGCAGACTACAATGCTTAGAATTTGTCATCACCGAAGAACCCATGAAGTTTCTGTAACGAAAATGCTTAATGTAAATAAGGTGTAAAGAATCTCTAAAGGTACCTCCACAACATCGCAGTGAGCTACACGCCTCCAAGATTGAAACTGAGCAAGACCAAAAACCTTTCTACAACTTGCCTGAAATGATTTTGGGGAAAACAGCGAACCAAGAGAAGGGAATTGAAGGGCTGCTAAGCTTGAGACAGTGTAACTAATCTTCTTTACCCTTTTATGAGTTTTCAACACCGAATCTGGTTCCTTTGAAAGGGGAGAGGCTGTTGGAGCTGACGGTATATCGATATTTGTATTAATGCAGGTGAATCTGCAGGCGCTTGGCGGACGGAATGATCTGTGAAGGAGTTCGCCGTGGTCCGAGGAGGAGCATGTGAAATTGTGAATGCGATAGTCTCTCCAAAGCGTGGCTCGCCCGGTTAGGTGCTGTTTGGCAATTTATCTAATTTGTTGGATGTTTCTGTAAATCTAAAAGAATTTTTAAAAAAATATCACTATTTTAATTCCTTATTTATTAATTTTTTTAATTTGATTCTTTATTAATTTTTAATCTCAATTTTATTCTTTACAAATTTTTAATCTTAATTAAATCTTTTAATAATTTGGTTAGTTAAAAAATTAAATTTTTTAATGTTCATATTAATAAAAGATAAAATTCATAATATTTAAATTTTATTTCAAGTATTTGAAGGTAAAACTTCTGTTGTGATAAAATACAAAAAACAAGTATTACCTAAAAATGCAGCGGAGTAAAACTCTTTTTCTCTAGCTAATCTTTTGTATTTTTAATATTTGCATTTAAATTTTCAAATATTACGGATATTACTCTACCAAACAAAAATTGTTGATATTATAATATGACCACTAATTTTTGTCTAAAATTATATATTTCCAAACTTGATTTTAGTCCTAAAATTGTGTCTTATGTTCACATCAATATGGAGAAATATCTGTGCATGAAGCATGTGGCTGATTGGATTCCGATCCCCTCCAGTAATTTGTTTTACGTGTAAAATGAGATCTAATAGTCTTCAATTTTTGTATAAAATATATTTTTAAAAAATAAAAAATAATTTTTTTATAAATAAATATATATTTATATTTTAAATTTTTTTATAAAAATGATATGTAGTTAAAAAATCAAAAAAAATTAAATTATTTTTAATCTCTCACATTTTATTTTGTATATTCTAAAGTCTATTTTTTTAACTAAATATTATTATGTATAAAAAAATAATTTAAAATATTACAAAAATAATTATTTTTAATTTTAAAAAATATATTTTATATAAAAATTAAATACTATTAAATTTAAATTTAATAACTCTCATTTATTAATGTAGAAAACAGCCTCCTCCTCCAGTAACCTGAGGAGAACCGCGTCGGTGGCGGATCGTACTGCTGAGGAGAGAACTCATATTGAAATTGAAATTGACCCGGAAAAATAAAAGGCTTTTGAGAAGATACATGCATCTCAACTTTATCCTCAGGAATTTCTGAATAAACAAGGAAATAGAAAATACTAATCACACAAACAAACTATTTTGGAAGACATTTACAATATATTTGGGCAAAAGGCATATTGGGCCTATTAAAATTGAATAAAATATTTTATTATCTGATTTAATTTGATTAATCGTTAGTTTTTATCTTAAATTTAATTCTTATTAATTTTTATTCTTAATTTAAACTTTAATTCATTATAATTATAATGATGCTGCTTTGAGTCCCTGATTAATCTAAACATTTGTATATTAGTTTCTTTGTCTTAATTAAATTTTTAATTTGATATTATATTAAGAATAAATTATAAAGTAATAAATCATATTGAAAATGAATTAATAAATTAAAAATTAAACTAAATATAAAAATTAATTAAAAAATAATTTAAGATTTAATTAATAAGTTAACCATCAAAATAATATTTTAATTATTTGATAAACCATGAGTCCAAACTAATTGAAATCAATATTATTTGTATGATTTGAAACAGATTTGGGGTAAATTTTAAGGTAATTTTGTTGAAATAAATTTTTCACGGTCATGCTGTTGTCCCATTTCTCACGCGCAATGTTTATTGGAAACTTTAACTAGTTGTCCAAAATTTTAGTTTGATTATTACCAAATATTAAAGTTGCAGTGACTTTTTAGTTTGTTGGATTCTTACGTAATTAAATATTCGTAAATCAATGACACACAATAAACTTAGTAAAAGAAAGATAATAGCGATTTAATTTAAAAAATACTTTAAAATTGATATAAAATATGAAATATATTTTTTAAATTAAGATACAAATTTAAACAAAATTGTTATAAAATATTATATGTGAATGTAGACAGCTTTTGAATATCGTCATGCCCATAAATGTGTATATAATATTTGGCATTCAAACCTTTGGTATTCTTTATGAATGTGTATATAACCTTTTGTATTATTGTACTCACAATCATTTGATTTTCCTATTATACATTAAGGTAGATATACATCATTGAGTTCTCATACATTGTAACTTCTTAAGGTACCTAACCTATAAATATAAGCTTTGTATAATGATTTGTATAACACTCATAATTTAAGTAAAGAAACACTATCTTCCCTCGCATTTCTCTTTATCTCTTTTGAATATCCTGTTCATATAAATACTCTTACTTTTACATATTTTACATCCAATTATCCGTATGAATCTTTGCCAGTATGAGTTTTGGTTAATTGAGTATTTATCATAGCCAATATCGCCAAATTTGAATTTTTGGCCCTTGACATATCCGAAAAAAATTATTTGTCATGAACGCTTGATGTCGAAATGCATTTGAATATTATTGGTAATAGAGAGACAATTAAAAAAAAAAAAAAAGGAAATGACGCATCAAGCCAATAATGTGCTAAAGGCTATAATTTTTATATGTCATCATTTGAATGAGGGATTAAAAAATAAATACTTCACTATTGAAGATCTCCTTGTTTTGTGATAAAGTTTGAAAGAGAGATATAACCATTTATAAATGGTCATTCTTCCAAAAACTTGATATAACCAGATGCACTTGCGATTATAATATTTTAAATCAGTTAATGTATATAACTCTACAATATTTAAAATTAGCTTTCAATTAAAGTTATGCAAACAAAATATTCCTAATGATAATATGTTAGAGAAAACATTATCTACTTTTCATGCCTTGAACATGCTCTTGCAGTAACAATATTGAGAGCGATGATTTAAAAAGTATTCTGACTTGATATCATGTCTTCTTATGGCTAAGCAAAATAATGAGCTTTTGATGAAAAATCCAGGATAATGCCAATACTTTTTTTTATGTTTAAAAAAGCTATTTTAAAGTTACTTTCCGTTAATATATTGCAATTTTTGTGTCTTTTCTTCTTATTTGTTGGTGTGCTATCTTTTATATAATTCAAAAACTTATTATAACTATTTTTGTTTTATTATATCAAGAAGTATAGACATTATTCATTATTTACGTTACTACAAAAATGTTGATGAATACATATGCTTAGCTAATTGTGCAACAACCCACACCATACTTAGAAGTGAGAAATATTTATCATCTTTTACTAAAATGGAGGCAAAATTAAATACAATATCAAGCACGGTTAATATAATTGAAGGCTATGGAAATGCCACTTTTTGTTTACTTAATGGAACAAAATTTGTTCTAAAGGAAACTTTGTTGTCAACTAAGTCAAAAAAGATAAGAAGTATTTTCACATTACTTTGGTTGTCTCGGGAGAAAAACATATATTAAAAAGGTTGTCTACATTCTCCTCTAATTTGTACTACACGTGTATTAGTACAATTGAAGCATATGTTGTAATGAACTAGAAGTTCACTAATTCAAATAATATATTTATAATTTGGCATGACCGGTTAGGCTATCCCGATTCAATAATGATATGAAGAATTATGGATAACTCAAATGCATATCCATTAAAGAACCAAAAGATTCTTTTATCAAATGAGTTTGTTTATATTGCATGTTCTTAAGGAAAATTGATTATAAGGCCATAAGCAGCAAAAGTTGGGATTGAACTTTCTTGAACACATGCATAGAGACATATGTAAACCTGTAGCTCCACCTTGTAAGCCATTTAGATACTTTATAGTATTGGTAGATGTCTCTATTAGATGGTGACATATTTGTTTATTATTAATGCATAATATGACATTTGCAAGATTAGTTGCTCAAATAATAAGATTGTGACCTCAATTTCCTAATTATTCTATCAAAACTATTCATCTTACTAATTTTGGTAAATTTACATCCAAAGCTTTGAAAGACTATTGTATGTCAATTGGGATAAGTGTAGTGTATTCCATTGCTCATGTACACACACAAAATAGTTTTGTAGAATCATTCATTAAACACCTTCAGTTAATTGCTAGACCATTACTTATAAGAACAAAACTTCCCATTAGTGTATAAGGACATGCCATTTTACATGCTGCAACACTTGTACGTATTAGGCCAACAATATATCATAAGTTATCCCCTATACAATTGGCTTTATGTTAAGAACTGAATATTTCTCATTTGAGGATTTTTGGGTGTGTGGTTTATGTCCCAATTACTCAACCACATCGCACCAAAATGGGTCCTCAATGAAGGTTGAGAATATACGTTGGGTATGAATCTCGTTTAATCATTAAATATCTAGAACTCCAAACAGGAGATATTTTTATGGTACATTTTGCCGATTATCATTTTGATGAAAATAATTTCCCAGCTTTAGGGGGAGAAAAGAAATAGCTGGAAAAATAAATTACATGGAATGCATAATCATTGCACCAGTTTGATCCTCGTACAAACCAATGTAAACTTGAAGTTCAAAGAATAATTCATTTGCAAAATATTGCTAATCAATTGCTAAATACATTCACTGACCTAAAGAAAGTGACGAAGTCACATATTCTAACTGAAAATGCTCTAATTAGTATTGAGGTCCTTGAAGGACAACCAAATACCATAGTAAATGGGTATAAAACATGTCGGAAGCATGGTAGACCAATCAGCTCCAAAGATTAGAATCTTCGAAAAAGAAAATGAGCAAATAAACAAAATGGTTAGACCAAGAAAATAGATATTTTAAATGATAAGGTAGGCATAACTAATCAAAAATCTCCATAAGAGATTCAAGTATATGAAAGTGGAAAAAATAATGAGATCTCAATATGTTATATTGATACCAGAACAATATGGAACTAATATGGAATTATTGTCGATAATATTTTTGCATATAATGTAGCGTTAGAAATTGTAAATGAAAATGAGGATCATGAAGCAAAAACTGTTGAAGAATATCCACGAAGAAAAGATTGGCCAACTTGGAAAGATGCGATTCAAACTTTATAACAAAATTCTTTTAATCTTTTTATTGTATTTTTGAGTTTTTCTTTTTCTAATATTTTTCTAATATCTTTAGGTGTTCTTTCTATTGTTCCATCTAAATCGTATATTTCTAATTCTTCCTCTAGTTTAGGTTCTATGTAACATCCTAATTGCTTCATTAAAAACATATTTGTCTAATTATTTTGATTTATACTCTCATCTCTTTCTCGATCTAAAACAAATAAAGCTACCAATATTACTGCTTAACTATTCTGATTAGGTATATATGAATGTTTTGGTGTTTTATTTTCTTTTATACAATATACTCGAGGTTCTATTCTTTTTAATGCATACATGGTGCAGAAACAAATTTACAAAATTTAAGACAAACAAAATCTTATGTAAGGGTAATAACAATTCAACGTAATAAGACAATGGAAACTAAAGTTCATTTTTTTTCTTTCATTATAACAAACCATGCTCTAATACCATTTAGTGAACAATCTGGATCTGGCCTAAACAATTCAGTACGTGGCATTGTTTTTACTAAAGCATAAGTCTTAAGACTTCTTAGGACACTTAACCCCGCAACTTAAGAATTTTTAGCCTATATACTGAGATTGAATATCAATTCTAAAATATTTATATAAATTATAGATGAATTTTTCACCATATTAAGATCAAATGATATAAGAAACTCTGTCTTCTTTCATATAGAGGTCCTTTACAGTCCTTAATGCACAGACTTTCCACCTTTCAATTCCTTCGTTTCCTGTTATACAGGTGTATTGAATCCATAATTCATGTAAATATTAAAGAAAATGATATCATACCGGTATTCAAACAATAGGATCAAATCATTGTTATAATTCTTGAAAATAAACTCACCTTAATTTACCTCAAAGGTTTTAGTTAGCCATACTATAGTGTTCTGTGCTTAATCTTCAATGTTTAGTGAACTTTGTAGAACCAATAGAACTTGGATGATAAAAATAGTATACTTTATTGATATGGAATAATGTTTACAAGATGAGAGGTTACAAAAAGGAATTTGAAGGCTTGGAGGCAGAGTACACTAAGCTTAATAGATAGCTTGAATACTTAAATACTTCGTGTTCTTCTTAGTGAATTACAAAGCTTTTAAACAGACTACTTCTCAAACTATACAAGATTCTTTCTTATCTTTTAAATTCTAAAGTAATGGTCTTCAATGAATTTGTGCTTGATAATTGCTGCCCTTCAGATGCCTTTAAAAAATTTTGTCCTTTAGATGCTTTGTGTATGAAATTATTGTCCTCTAAAGTCCTTTTGATTTTGTGTGGTTATCTTTGCTTGTATGCATAATTGTCCTTGCTTGTCTGGTTTCTTTTCCTCTTCCTCTTTTTGTTTTTCTCTTTTTGTTTTTACATATTTAAATCAATGGAGGTGTTAGTTCCGTATATTCGTCGTCTATTTACTCTTGACAAAACTTACATTAATGATCATTAAATTCTAATAGTTTTTCACATATTTTAACTTTAGTATACTCTGAGTGTTCCATACTATTGGTCTTTACTTTGTCGTACCAATTTTTGAATTAGCAATATTGTCGGCTATTTTATCCTGTTGAATAGATACATGTTGTTAGACTAGTGAAATAGGTATATTGAGCTTCATTTTTGGTTAGAGTTCTTGCCATCTCTGTCATAATAATATTCATCTCTTATGCTTGTAATCTAGAGATAGTACTAAAAAACTGGTAGTTAGGAATGTCATCCTTTTCTTCTTCTTGAAATTTAAACAACTGTTTGGTGGTTCCAAATTTAATGAGATTAATAAGAGGATAGAATTTACTAGTGGTGAATTCGGCGACTATGGAATAAGATTGAATATATACTTGGTACTGAGTTACAAGTTCAAAATAATGTTTGAAGGTTTATACTAAGAATTTTGGTAATAATGATATTTCTCTCAAATCTGCCGATGAAAGATGGACTGGATTAAACCATAGTTGAATACTGTTTTGACAAATTTGGGATCTATTCCTGGGAATATGACAACTTTATTTATGACGTAGTGAGATATGAACTTAATAGTTTTAGTGACAGGTAGGCTCAAATGGTTTTAAATTTTGGATTAAAAGTATGAAATAATTAAACTGCTTTTTTAGTTTTTAGCTAGCCTTAATTGAACATTGGTCTCTTTTGATGGAGTAAGTAGGCATTTGGTTATTGAATTTTTGCTTGAGCTGGTCAAAGGTTTAGAGGTTTCAACCTCATTTCCTTTTTCAATTTTTTCTAAAAAAGAATCTTTTTGGTTTGATATTAGAAGATTTGGACTTGAGCTTTTTTAGGCTATTGGATTCTGGCTAGAAGAGCCAACCTGGTTAGATGAATTAGTTTTTAATTGTCTGACTTTCTCTTCTAATTGATTCAATTGAGTAATAATATTATTTAATGTTCCATATATACTATTGATGAAGCTATTTGTCTGTGATTGTGCTAGTCCATGTTGACTTCCAACATGGATAGGCGCATTACTATTTGTTCAATAGTTGGCAAACTTGGTTCCTTTGGAGGGTTATTTGTTTGAATATTTGACTTTTCATTAGTCTGCTCTATCTCTGCCCAAGTAATCAGCACTCAAGTTATTTTTTCATTTGATATATTCAACACAATAATCATAATAAGCTAAATCGAATTGCCATTTGATAAACATTTTATCAGATAACTTATTTGATCTTATTCCTCTGTCAATCCAGTGTTTTACTTGGATATTATTTGTTCTTATTATGAATTTTGAATTTACTATTAATAGCTTGAATTTTTCTACAGCTTTAACTATTGCTAAAAATTATTTCCAATTTGAGTGATATATTGCCTAATTTGGATTAGACTTTCCATTTTCATTTTCATCATATAAAGTTGCTCCCTAATAATATTCTGAAACATCATTATAGATAATCCACTTTATTGGTTGATTAGTTGGTGTACTAAGTCTTGAAAGATTTTTACACAAATGTTTTGTTTTTTCTATTATATATTTAGAATTATCATCTCATTCCCATCTGATGTTTCTCCTGCTCGCTTTGATATCTTTGAAGCATATTTTGATAAGTTTGGAATATAATCTCTTGCTTGGTTTACTAATCCTGAAAAGGATCTTAATTCCTTTCTAGTTTTTATTTCTTGGAAATTTAAAACTTTCTTACTAATATGTTCTTGTAACTCTATTTTTTCTTTAGAGATATAATGTCCTAAAAATCCTATTTGTTTCTTTCTTAAGTCTACCTTCCTTGGTGATATATTTAATCTTTTTTCTTCTATTAGTTCTATAAATTTTTCTAAATGTTCTTCATGTTCTTTTTCATTATCTGAAAATATTAAAATGTCATCTATATAAATTACTAGAAAATCCCTTATAGGTAATAAGAGTTTCATTAAATAATCTTGTAAAATATTTGGACTATTGTAAAATCCCTTGGGTAATACATTCCATTCATATAACCCTTCAGATGTACTAAAGGATGTGTATTTTTTACTTTCTTATTCTAGTTTTATTTGGAAAAAACCTAATTTGTAGTCAAATTTGCTAAATATATGTTTTTCTTTTATTAAGTTAAATAATAATTTTATTTTTGGAATATGATATCTATTTTTTATTGCTATTTCATTTAATTTTTTATCGGTTATTACCATTCTAGATTTTCCTTCATTATGTTTCATTATTATTATTATTATTACGGGTGATGAATATCTAGATTTACTTTCTCTAATTATATTATATTTTTTCATTTCATTGATATGCGTAATAAATTATTTCCTACTTTCTTTTGTCTAAGGATAAGGTTTGCTATGTATTTCTTTACTATAATATAATAATTCTATTTTTGCTAATGGTTTAGGTTTTTCCTAATGTATTAAAGGATTATCACTATAGGTTTTTTCTAACCTCTGTTCTATAGTTTTGACTTTCATATTATATATTTTCTCTTTTCCTATTTCTTTTATTGGTTATTTATTAGGTACAAATTGTGCTTCATTTTCTGATTTCTTTTTTCTAAATATAGTATCTTTTTTTTTTTTATGGGTCTAGTATTCTTAATGTCCATGCTTAATGCTTACATGGTGTGGTAAAAACTAAGACTATATGAGTGAAATGTAATGGCATATATTGTTCTAAAAAATTCATCCTTAATATTATATCAGGTGTGTCTTTATTATATTGAAACATTAATGATATTTTTAATTTATAATCTCCTATTTGTACTACTATATTTTTTAATGATAATTTTAATAAATGTACTTCTTTTCCTACACTATTCATTTTTATTGTTATTCCTGTTTTCCATGATTCTGGTGGAAAAATATTGTATTTAGTGGTTGTCATATTTGCTAAGTCTACCATTGCATGATATTTTCTTGATTGATATTTTTTATGATTAAATTTTAACAATATATAATATAACTTCATTTAAATCAATTTTATTTTTTCTAATATAATTACTACTTGATTTATATTTAAAAGTATTATATCTTTTTGGATTCTATACGGTGTTACTAGGTTGAGAAAATCTTGTCCTAAAATTAGTTTGCGGTTTTTTGTTTCTCTAATCTCCTAATCTACCCATATTTTTAATTTTATTATTTCTCTTTTATCAAATATAATTATCATATTTGCTTTTGTTCCTAAATCTTTTATTTCTATATCATTATCTGTATATTCTAATTGTATTATACTTTTTTCTTGTATTGGATCTATTATGACAATGATTTGTATCCAAACTCCTTCTTTTTGTATTTCAACTAAAACATAATTTGTCGAATTTACAGAGTTCGTTAAGTCAATTATAGGGGTATTTGTTTTTATTTCAGTTAGATTTGATGTTATTGGAATTTTCGTTGTTTTATGTCTTTGTGAATTTTCTAAACTATATGATCTAAGACTTTCTGTTCTTGTTAAAGGTCTATATTCTTGATAACTTAAACTTCTTATAGGTCCTATATTTATATTTCTATCATTTGTCGAATTTATTCTTATACTTCTCCTTCCTATGTTATTATCATATTGGATTCTTCTAATGTTTTTCTCATTTCTTATTTCTCTGGTATTGTCTAATTCTAATTGTAATTGTCATGGGATAGTAATTTTTATGGGATCTAATTTTAATTCTTCTAAGATTGGCATGAATTCTTTTCTTATTGTTATTTTCTCATGATTCTTTTTATATATCTTATGTTTGTTTGAAAAAACTAATCCTACCATTCCTGTTATACTAATTATCTTATTTCCTAGTGGTATTTTTATTCCTTTTAACTTATGATAAACCATTAATGTTCTATTCATATTCATTTCTGCTCTAGATATTGCAAAGTTTGTATTTAATGTAAACTTTAGATTTTGGTAAACCAAATTTCTGTTTAATGCACCTAATACACTATTTGGTATACTCTATATTATTCAGTTATTTGTAATTAATAATTCTATTGGGATATCTATCCCTGTTTGGAAATATGCTTTAATCATTAGTTGAATTCCTAGTATATATATTTCATTTATATAATCTTTAATATCTAATTTTTCAATTTCTTGATCTATTATTGATTTACTTATCAATGGTATTCTTAGTATTCCCTTTGTTTGAGTTGCTTCTATAGAATATTTCTTTTGTAATACTACACATGCATATTTTTCTTTTTGTTTTGATCTTATTATTTTACTAATTTTTGATACTATACTTTGTTTCGACAAATCTTCAGTTGACAAATCTAATTATTTATTTCTAATTTTATCATATTGTTCTTTTTTGAATTTCATTTGTCTCTCAACTATGCCCTCTTTTGGATTCTTTATTTCCTTATATTGATCATAGTCTTGTTGTTCTTCTATTTGATTACTAGATTTGCCTTGCATAATATTTATTTTATTTTCTTCTTTTATATTTTCATAATCTGTTTTTGTACTTGATTCTTCTGATTCTGATATTCGTTCTATTTTATATATTTCTATATTTGACTCGTAGGCTTCTTCTGTTGGGAAGTTCTCAAATTCTATTGGCTCTAATCCTTATAATTCAATTGCTTTTATTATATTTATAGTTTTTTTTCTTCTAAGTTTTTTACATTCGGTTGAAATATATCCTAATTGTCCACAAATATAGCATTGACATTTTCTTGGATATTTTTTATAATTTAGTTTTCTGCCTTTATTAAAATATTTCTTTGGTTTATATTTTCTTATGAATTTATCCTTAGAATATTTTTTAAATTTGTACTTCTTGTGTGGTTGATAAGGTTTTATATCTTTTCTCTTTTTCTTACCATACTTTTGTCTTCTGTGCTTGCATCACCACCTATGATAAGTTTCTAGCCTATAAAATTTATTTGCTTTCCATACTTCTTTACATTTATTTGATAATTATTCTTTTAAATAATATTTTCTCCTACCTAGGGTATCTACATATGGTATTAATTCCTGTCTTTTGATAAAGGCTTTGTAATAATCTATTATGATACTTTTTGCTAATAGTGTTAGTAATTTTCTATAAAATAAATCTAAATACACTTTCTTTTTATTATAATTTGATAATCTTGCTTCGTAATAATATTTGTTATATTCACAAGTATAATTTTTTAAATCATCTAGGTTTAGTGTACATATTTCTATTTGATATAATTTTTGTATTGCTATTTTTTATTTTTGTGGTTTCATTAGCTCCTATACTTTTTTCTAATAATTCATTTCTTAATAATTGTTCATATAGTCTTATTAATATAGCATAACATTCTTTTATGTTGTTATAATTATTTACTGTTCTTGCATTTGCCCTAAATTTTTTTGGATTACTTTTTCACCATTATTGTACTTTACTTATAAAACTTGATTAAACTATTAAGCTTATTGATTGTGTATCTACTTCTTTATTTGCTTATGCTATAAATTGAGCTTTCACCCATTCTTCTAATATTTTGTCTTCGTGTTTTTGGCAGTCTAAATCTAGCTATATTCCTGCATTAGGTATTACTCTAGTTTCATGCTATTCTAGTCTCATTGGTGTAAACCTATTACTTAAAGGTTCATAAATGGATTCAAATATAAATTTCATTTATTGGTTTTTGTATGGTTCTCTATGTCTTAATACATTTCTTTCTACTTCTTCTTCTCTAGCTATATTGCTTTCTAGGTTATTTTGATTATATTCTGGCTTATTTAAATATGGAGAGGTTTGAGGTTCTCTTTGGATAAAATTACTATTTTGTTGAGTTTGATTCATATTAATTTCATTATAATTATCATATATTACAAATCTCCCATATTCTCTCCTAATTTCTATTTCGTCTTGTTTAAATTTTTATATTATATTCATCATATTTATTTATTTTATTGCTAAGGATTTTTGTTCATGTCTTTTTGGTGTCATTCATTCTATAAATTCTGGTATTACAAAATCTATTTGACATGCATATTCCATTGTTCTATATTATTCTTTAGTTAATTTGTCTTTTTATTACTCATTTTCCTTTTTCAATTGATCTATTTCTCTTAACTAATTCATCATAAATTATCTATATATTTTTATTTAATATTTCTTGGCATTTTTGTAATATATCTATGATTATCCTAATTTCTTGCATATTTTCATTTTATTTTTATTCTTTAACTTGATTTTCTGTTTTTTTTTAAATATAACTTCTTTCATGGCTGTCATAATATTTATTTCATATCATTGTTCTATTTTTACCACTTTATATTTTATTCTTAATGTTCTTTTTATTAAGCTACTTAATTCTTTTATTTCACTTCTTATATTTTCTAACTCTACTTTTAATTCATATATTTTTTATTTTAAAAGTTTTGACAATTCTTTTAATCTTTTTATTGTATTTTTATATTTTTCTTTTTCTAATATTTTTAGGTGTTCTTTCTATTGTTCCATATAAATCTTCTATTTTTATATCATTATTTGTATATTTTAATTGTATTATAATTTTTTTCATTTTCATGTGTTAGATCTATCATGACAATTATTTCTATCCAAACTCTTTTTTTTTTTTTTTTTCAACTCAAACATAATTTGTCGAATTTACAGAGTTTGTCAAGTCGATTATAAGAGTATATATACATATCCTTGAAAGCATACGCGGAAAACACACCTGTATTTCCTTGATAGTGTATTAAAGTTTTATTCCTGTTCTTTTAACAAACAACCCTTGGCGGCGTTGCGCGCTTCTTGGCAGAACCTGTTTGATGAGCATCATCATTTTGTGAATCGTGAACCTACAGCAAAATCAACGACCCAAAGATATCGTCGTCGTCGCCAGTTTCCAGTCACCCACTTTTGCAGAATGGGTAATAACAAACCGAGGAGATTCAGAGGTCATCGTAACCATCGTGGTCAATCCAGTCGAGACCAGCAACTAGTATTGTAATTCCTTTTCCATAATCTATATCCAGTACTCAGTAACTGCCTTATCTTTTCACTTGAGGTGTCTTCTTTCTTCTAAGCGGGTTTCATTGTCTCACTCCACTTGTTTAGGGATGAAGATTCTCAAAGTTCCGTTCAAGGTACCAATTGCTTTATTATTTTTCGTCAATCCTCTTCTTAGTTTTAAACGAGATATATTTAATGAATGTGTTTAAACTGCAGTACCTGATGAGGAGGAGCCAGCGGGCCCAAAAATACAGCTTGCAATGTGGGTATGAATATATTTTTATCACTATTTTGAATTGAAATTTAATCCTTTCTTCATTTTTTTTAAACGGTGCAAAAAGAATGTTGACCAAGGGTGATGGCGTAATGCACGTGTTTCGTTGTGCCCATCATTTAAATTTTGATATGTAAAAGTAATAAATAATTTGATGTTTGTTCCAAGACAAGCAAAGCACAAACCCGATTTTCACTTTCTGAAGCGTGATAAACCATTGAATAACCATAGGAGAAAAACCCATATGGTAGGATAGAAGACGAGTGAAACTTTTTTGGGGGGGGGGGGGGGGGGGTGGGGGGGTGATAGATATATGTTTTATAGTTCAATTATTTTATCCCTTCTTGGTTGGGAATGATTAAGCACCCTTTGTATCATAATCAAATAAGCTTCAAATTAATTTTATATCTCAGGAAATCAAGCAGTAAGAACTAGATAGATTCTCTTTACTCTCTCCTATTTATGTCAGTAAGAAACTCTGTACTATATATGTCATCGGTGACTTCACATCATATAAAATGTGACTTTGAAATTTGGATCTAATTGGTGCTTATGATCTTGACTCAGGACTTTGGGCAATGTGATATTAAAAGGTGCACAGGACGTAAACTTTCAAGATTTGGCTTGTTGAAAGCAAGTATTTAATCTCCTTTTTCTCATTCTTTTGTTTCTTTTACACATGCTTTGATGCGCACACACAAGCGTATAGTCACGAACATGAATATGTTTGTATATAAAATTTACATATATCTTATGTAGTGTCTTTGCATTAATTAATAGATATATGTCATTGCTGCAATCTGGTCGTTGCTTTTTCTTTGGCACATTAAAAACATGTTACACTTCACAAAATATTTGTTCAGAAGCCAAAATACGAATTGTTTCTGAATGCAAGGGGGAGCAAGAAAATCACTGGTTAAAGTTAATTGCAGTCTGTTGGATATCATAGTTTACATGAAGAGTCATAGACCTCTAATTGGTATTTCATTTCATTCATGGCATCTTGTTATATCTGAACCTACATTGAGTGCTCCATTGTCCATAATACTGAGAGATTCCTAAAAGAAATCAAAGATATAGCAAATCCGGAAGTTCATATCATGATTGAAATTGGATAAATCATTACTAGATGGACAATTTGCAGTGAGAAGAGCTAAGTTTGAACAATTCCCTGTTTGAAATTTGGGGAATTCCTTAAGTGGGGGGAAGCCTATTTCTGCAAAGACAGAAAAGAAGAGAAGAAATTACGAATGAGGGGGCTTTTATTAATTTTGGACGGCCACAAGTAGTTGAATCTCTGGTAGTTACTTGCTCCAAGGATTGAGATGCCATAGTATTTGCAGGAAGTTGTTGAATAACATGGTTTCCTATATAACTTGTGAGGATTAGACATCTGCCAGTGTTCTGTATGCCAAGAAGGGTTTTGATAATTGGTATTAGCTACTATTACGACTTCTGAAGTTAATCTGAATGCATGGTGCTGTAAGTTTGAAATTCAGTATAAACATGGGTGTGAGAATAAGGCTGCGGATGCTCTTTCCAGGAGAGATGGGATGGTGGAATGAAATGCATATACTCTCTGGAACTATGAAGGCTTGGATGCATTGGATGAAGAGGTAAAGAGGGACAAGAAATTATCAGCCATTTTGCAACATCTCATAGGTGGAAGACACACCAACTGACTTTTTGAAGAATGGGTGTTTACTGTATAAGAGCAGAACTGTTATACCCAAAGGTTCACCTAGAATTCTGTTGCTCTTGAAGGAATTTCTCAGCTCTCCTATAGAGGGGCACTTGGGGTACTTGAGGAATGAAGAAGTAGGTGCAGGCATATGTAACAAAATGTGATATCTGCCAACAAAATCAGTACCAGGCATTACACCCCGCTGGCCTTTTACAACCCTCGCTGATTCCTAGGCAAGTATGGGAAGACCTAACGATGGATTTTATTGTCAAATTACCCAAGTCAGGGGGATACGACACTGTGATGGTAGTAGTTGACAGGTTGACAAAATATGCACATTTTGTGAAGCTCTCCCTTCCTTTCTCTGCCAAGGAAGTGGCAGAAATTTTTACCAAAGAAATCATGAGGCTGCATGGGTTTCCAAAATCTATTATTTCAGACAGGGACCAAGTGCTTATTAGCTCTTTTTGGAAGGAAATATTTAAGCTAGCTGGCACAGAACTCAAGTATAGTTCTGGATACCATCCAGAAACAGACAGGCAAAGGGAGGTAGTGAACAAGAGCTTGGAGACATATTTAAGGTAATTCACAGGGAACAAACCTAAGCAATGGTCTAAGTGGCTGCATTAGGCCAAATATTGGTTCAACGCAGCTTATAGCAGATAATTGGGAATGACACCATCAAGGCCTTATATGGGAGAGACCCTCCCACCTTGCTTAAGATGGAAGATGTGGACTCGCCAGTGGAGGATGTCAATGAGGCTATTGAAGAGAGGAACGTGATTCTGTCTCAGCTGAAGGACAATTTAGAAAGATCCCAAGAATACATGAAGTTGTGGGCGGATAAGAAGTGATGAGATGTAGAATTTGCAGCAGGAGACATGGTGTATCTTTGAATTAGACCTTATGAGTTGACAGCTTTGGCAAAAAGGGCTAATGAGAAGCTAAGTCCCAAGTTCTATGGACCCTATAATGTGCTGGAAAAGATTGGGTCAGTAGCCTATCAGTTGGAACTGCCACCTACCACATGAATTCACCCAGTATTTCATGCCTCTCAACTTAAAAAATTATTACAAACTACTGCTACAGCACAAGATATTCAAGCTTGCTTGACAGATGAGATGGAGTTACAGGTGTAGCCTCAGACAGTTAAGCAAGTGAGGAAACTTGTTGATGGAAGGATGGAGGTCTTGATTTCTTGATCAGCACGACCAGATTCTGAGAGTACATGGGAGGATTACGATGTTATTAAAAGGCAGTTTCCCAATTTCCACCTTGAGGACAAGGTGGCTCTCATTTATTTTTTTTTTTAGGGGGAGAAAGAGAGGGGGGGGGGGGGGTTTATTGTTGAGCCCAAGTCTGTTGGGTTGAGGCCCATTAAGACTTATCAGACAAGAGGCAAAAAATAGCTGATCAGGGGACGTTATGGGTAATGTGAGGTAGTTAGAGGAGGGCAAATGTGTGGTTTCGTTTGCTTTGTATAGCATCTGTTGGGTGTGAGTGGGAATGGCAAGAATTGACTGAGAGCAATTTGGGAGAGACTCAGGCCTCTTGAAAGCCTGAAGAGTATTTTCTGTTCGTGTGTGTTTTCTTTCTTATGCTCACTGTCGTATTGCCAGAGCTGGAGTTCTCAGGACTGTAATAAGAAATTCTGCTCTGTTTAATTCCTAGTACTAGTTAGTATTTTCTTCTCTTTTGAGCTGGGCTACATCATTAGCGTAGTTCTCTTTTATAACACTCAGTTACTACTCTTTATTATTGTCAATTTTGTATTATCTGAAGGTCTAATTGCACTACTTAAACATGGTTTTTTATCCTCTGGTTCTGACAGAACAACTTTATGCAGGAGTTACGCATGAATAATGGTTTTGGGGGCATTGTTTTAAGGTACTCAGTAGAAAAATATTTTTTCTTTTCACTGTATAAAGATATATTATTTAGACTGAGCACACTTATTCTTGAGATTATAACATGTGAAGAGGTTCATGATTTTTTTATCATCTACTTGATTGGTCTTAGAGTAGAAGTATTTATGGCTTCTGAGTTCTGACACAATCAGCTGCATGGTTGTCAACCTATTTCTTCTTGCAATAGAATTATTTTCTTGATGGTGCAGCAATCCTAAAGTTCTGTGGTTGAGTATTCATTCATTCTGCTGTACTAAGATAGTAAATGAACGCAATCAGTCAATGAATCAACGAATACAATCATTTGGGTGGAGTTTCAGACTGACATAGGAGAGTGATTGGACTGTAGAATGTCAGGCACTTGGGTTTGACCCCACACAGGAATTTTTTTAGTAGTGTTTTCACTGCACTAATGGCACCCATCAGTTGATCCTTTAGCAGTTAACCTTTTGAAAACAATGCAATCCTGTGATTGTTAAACTCAAATGCTAGGAGCTCCTATGTTCACTTACTATCTATTGTGCATCTGTTTTGGCAGTCCTGTTGGAAAGCAATGCGTCTCAAGAGAAGATTACCCTTTAATTGAGAAGAAAGGGTTGGCTGTTGTGGATTGCTCATGGGCACGATTAGATGATGTACCTTTTGTGAGGCTGCGCTGCACCACTCCTCGCCTCTGTATCAACTTATCCTCCTTTATGAATACATTATTTCTTAATTCATGTAGTATGGTTGTCCATGATAGTTACAAGTGTCCTCTAGCACCACCTCATTTATTCTTTTACTTAATTTGGGGATCACCTCTGAACTTGTATTGGTATGACAGTTGTTATGAATAGTTTTTCATATCCTTTCTGTTGTACTGAATGTATAGTATGAAATTGCAGTACCATGGCTTGTGGCAGCAAATCCCGTAAATTATGGTCGACCATGTGAGCTATCTTGTGTAGAGGCCTTATCTGCTGCTCTAACAATATGGTACCAATATATATATATATATTTATCCATTTATGTGCAATAGATTTGCTTCCACCAGGTGCTAAAGCTGTGATGAGATGATATCTATATTTTCGTTGTGCTTATAGTATTTTCAGCATTCCCTCCCAAAATGGTAATATCTTTGTAATTGAAGGTTGTGTCAGGAGTTATTTAGGCTCTGTACTATTAGGCTACTTCTGCTAGTGATGCATTGCAGATCATGCTTCAGCCAATAGTACTTATATATAAAACAGGCATTTAGATTATGCATCCTAGGTCCTAGTTTAAGCTTCTCGGAAATCATTGTCATTTTGAGTCATTTGTACCCCACCTATGTTAGAAATCCAGTTCACTCATGGCAGAGCTAGATAATTTACTTAGCTTTTTTTGATACATTTTGCTTTACAGCTATTGGGTCATTATTTTGTTACATGTGGTTGTTGAAATTTTGCTTCATTGTTATATAGATTTGGATAGATATGTATGTGAAATGGTTACCCCTTCTAAATTCTTTTATATGGTTTTACAGTGGGGAAGAAGAAACAGCAAATCTGTTGCTTAGCAAGTTCAAATGGGGTCATGCTTTTATGTCCCTGAACCGGTATGCTTTAGCTTATTTATAGCATTTTGTTATTTTCACTTCTGAATCTCTGTTTTTGATGAAGGCATGCAAGTTGAAACACCAACATGGCTTAAATTTATCCCTATGGGTTGAATAAGAATTTGAGTTTGATGGCTCCTTGGAAATTCTTTCAAACCTGAATTTCTTGAGCACAAAGAAACTATTCCTATTTCAACCTGTTCTAGTTGTCTCTTTCCTGCTGACTGAAGCATACACTGCTACCTTTCTGAGTTGATGTAATGCAATAAGCATTGCTTGCAGATGCACACCACTAGAAAACCTGTCTCTGCACCAAACAATGAACATGTCTTTGTGTGTGTTTAAAGAGAGAGAGAAAACTGTCATATTGGTCCTTAAAAAATTTGAATGACACTAATTTAGTCTTAAGTCAGGATTAAAATGATGCATTTTTCAAAATATTAAAACTAAATTGATGATGACAGAATCTTTTAATGACCAAAATCATAGTTTATTCTATGTTTGCGTGTGTGCATTTTATTCAACCATTTTGAGACAAATACAATGCTCATCATTGTATTTTTAAGGTTAGATGAAATTCTTGTTGATGTGATGCTCAATGACGTGGCTTTCCCTAAACTCTTGTATATCAAAAAATTCCTATCATTAATCAATGCAGGGAACTGCTGGAGGCCTACTCCAAATGTCAAAACAGTGCTGATATGGTTTCTGTTCAAAATGCTTGGTTGTCACAACAGAGTCAGATTCAAAGGGCTCCTTCAGATGGTGAAGGTATATTTTGCTCGTAATTTTACTTAGGCTAATAATCTCCAAATAGAGTTTGAATTTATAGTTCTGGCCATTTACTTGGGTTTGGCGTTTTCATATGGTAGGAAGATATTCCGTGTCCCTGCTTCTGTTGATCCAATTGAGAGAACTAATTGATATTACTGATGATAAGTTGAAAACCCTCTGGTCCTCCGTCGTCCATACTCTCAAATTTATACTTCATATGCCTATTGCATGACTTCAACTTTTTTAAGGCAACTTGGGAAGAAAGTTATTGTCTTGTAAATTTGCTGTGTGCATTTATATGGGAGTCTCTGTGTGCCCTTACATATGGTTATGGACTTATTGGATAGGGTTTGTGTTCGTAGCTTCACTCTTTGTTTGGTCCTTGGTTGTTTTAACGGAGTCTCTATTTCTGACATGTAGAGATTGGTTAGTTTTGTTGCATGTTTTTAGCCTTTTGTTTTCTTTTTCTTCTTCTTCTTCTTCTGTTTCATGTTAGTTTCGGAGTATATCCTACCCTTAGTTGTAGTTCTTCTATGTGGGTTCTTCCGGAGCATGTTACGCCATAATTATTGGCAATTTTGGCTTATGGTGTTGTGTTTTTCTGCTGTTGCTGCATGGACAGTTGTGACACTTGAAGGCGAGTATCGAGGCTCTTCTGATTCTGAAGATGGTCTTCCACCTCTTGAAAAGAACATGAATCATTTGAATTTAATAGAAAGTGATGAAGAAAGCGAGTAGGCGGATATTGAATATCCAATGCACGATATTGCTCACAGCACGCTGCCATCTTGGAAGTGATCTCGAAACATGCCAATGCCGATCAATATTGGCTAGCAATTATATGAATATGAGTCTATTATGTGTCATATAGTTCACAGCTCTCTATTTGCTATATCTATCAATTGAAATACGAATTTATAACTCTAGTGTTAGCTTGTAATAGCTACGCGTATGCTTTCTCTTTTCTTTGGATTTTAAATACATATTTCGTTTTTCACCTTAGATTTTGCTCTCTTGTATCATCTTTTCTGACTTGTGCTTGTAGAATTTTTGCAATGACAAATCTTAAAAGTCAACCAAGCACTTTGAACAGAAACAGTATGTGATTCATTCCAGAACTGTTTAACTAATATGAATAAAACCATTCACCTCGGAATTAACTTAGTTTGGTTTAACATTTTATAAATTATATCATATCGATTCTATTCATCGGTAACTTTGTTATATCCATGTTTAATCTTCAGACCTCTGCAGCTTGCATAGGTAAAACATTTCTTTTCTGGAACTTGTACAGTTTAAAACTTAAGAACCATACTAGTTGTTTCTTTTGTTAAAATAGGTGCATTTATTGTAGTTGAATAAGCCAAAGAGCAAGTGTAATTTTACTGACTCATGATATACCATCGTTGTTCTAAATTTAAAACATAAATTTTGAATGTTCCTTATCAAAATTTTCAATCAAAATTTAACAAGTAATATTTTTGGTAAATTACTTTTACTCTTTTGACAATTATTTAAATTACTTATTTATATCAACTGTATATGGGCATGTGAATCCCTTAAAATTAAAATATTTTTAAAAATATTAATTTTGTTATTTGAGATATATCTTATTGATAATTTCATTTTTCAAAAAATTTATTTCAATCTTATTTTTTAAATACTTATTAATTTATAAAATTATATTCATCAAATATATATTTAATAAGTAATAATGATGATAGTAATTGAACTAACATATGTTGTGATTTTAATTTTATTTTTTAAGTTGGCCCAAACTTGATGAGCCACACCAACTCAGGGCCCTAACTAATAAAAAAATGAAGGCACCCGTTGCCACGTTGATTCCCGGTCGAGTTGCGCACCGAGCGCATAAGAAATGAGATCGTCATCCTGCCACGTGTAATGGAGGGCATTTTAGGTATTCTACTTGGCCAAATTTTAATATCACCGTTGCCGCAAGGGACCCACTCAGGCCAGTGATCCTCTCTTCCCCCGATAACTCACAGAACAGAGTTCCCAAGAGCGTGAAAGGAAAAAGAAAATAAAAAAGCCCTAGTGTGTAAGATTATGGCTAATCTCAACCGTTTCTATCATTCTGTGTTATCTACTGTTTTCCGATAAATCATCTTTTGATTGTCATTTTGTTACGGTGTGGGTGGCTTGCTTGCTTGTTATACACTATTTATTTCGCAGTTTTCAGGAATTGAAACGAGTCAGTTAGGGCGCAGTCGGGGGTGTCTATACGACGGTTCATTGTGGCGTCTCTGTTTCTTCTCCTCTAATGGTGGGTTTCTTCAATTGAAATTAGGGTTCCATTTACATACTTCTGTCTGAATAGGCAAAGCTTGAGCCTTATCGGTTTATTCGCCATTCCGGGAAATTATCATTGTGAGTAACTGCACAATCCTTTCAGGATCTTTGTGTTTGATTTTCACTTCTCTGCTGACAAATGAAATGCGTAGATGATTTCATGTTTTATTTTGCCTGGTTTTTCAAGAAATTTTTTTTTGTGACCCAAGCAGTAATGCTGGCTTTGGGATTAACTTATTTTTTCGATTTAGAAAATGCATGCGCAGTTGGTGAAGCTGAAGCTATAAAGTAAGCAGTGAGAGAGTCTTGGCCGCGTTACTCTAGTCCTGTGAAGTTTTGATTACATTTTACTGTTTGTTACATTGGCTCTCCTAATATATGGCATATTTTAACCTTCAAACTTTCTGCACGGTTGCAATTTCAAGATTTAATACGGGTGCATTAGCTTGCTTAATACATAGTTTACCGCACAGAAGAATTCAATTGTAATTTTTTTTTTTTATACGGAAATATATCTTGTAATATGTATTATGCACTATCTAGGATGTGAACATGATCAAGAAAAGGGAAAGTCTGTATTGGGATGTATGAGGTTTTTCTGTTGTGCGGTGTCAGGTGAATTTGATTGCCCATAATAATTTTAGGGTCATGAAATTTTATCAGTTTTTAATATGCCAATTTCACTATGTCAACTTTATCTGTTATCATGTGGCCGAGAACATGAATTATGCGGTTTTTATTACATTCACTTGACGATATTATTTGCTAACTTTGTCTTTTATAATATTCAGGAATTTTTTTCCTTACCAGCTCCACTTTTAGTTTGGCCAAATTATTTATGGCTTCATGAATCCTGTCCTTGCTTTATTCATCTGCTTCCCATAATGGTTGGGTGTCTTTGTGTGTGTGTATGTATAATATTTAAATCTTTGTAGTTGATTCTGTATCATATCTAATTGCTGACTCCAGGTTAGTTGGATTTGGATATAATGTCATCAAGATATCCTATTCTTGACAATCGACCCATAGATCAATGGAAAGTTACAGAGCTGAAAGAGGAGTTAAAGAGGAGAAAATTAATTACTAAAGGTTTGAAGGATGATTTGATCAAGCGATTGAATGAAGCCCTCCGCATTGAAAAGGAGGCTGCGGAGGCTTCTGAGAGAGATGAGGCTAATGGTTTGGATCATGATTCCCAACCTGTAGCTGGGAAGAAAGAGTCAGGGACAGGGACTGTAGTTACCGAAGTAGTTGATACAATTGCAAAGGAAATTGCTGAAACTGTTGAAACATCAGCGGCTGAAAAGGGAAATATTGGTACTGTTGAACAAGTTAAAAGGCAAAATGCAGAAAAGATCCCAGTGGTTGTGGAAAATGAAAGCGCCAAAAATGATAATGCAGATGTTGTTACTGTACCATTTGATGTTAATAATCATGTGACACCCTTGGATGAAGAAGTTGGACATGCTGTTTTACCTGCTAGTGTGGATTCTGCAAGTGTAGAAGAGGATCTGGTTGTTCATGGTTCTACAGTGGAGACTAGCATTACAGTCACTGAGAGTGTAACAGAAGTAGTTGTCAGCTGTCAAGACTCTTATGGCACAGAAATACAGAAGGAGAATGGGGAACTAGCAACCAAGGTGGAGACTGAGGACCCAATGCCCCAGCTAGAACGTGACTCAAAGCAAGATCTCCTGCCCAACTCTTTTATTCCAGAAAACCAGGTATCTGAGGTCAACCCTAGATTAGGGTCTCAAGTAAAATCTGATTCTTTTTCTAGTGATTCTGTGTCAATTAATGAAAAGAATGAACTAAAGGGTAATATAATTGCTGATAATGTCAAATTAGAACAAGATATTATTAGGCCAGAGATGGTCAAACCATCACCCAGCAATGTTGTCCCCGTTTATGATGAATCACATTCAATGGATGTTAGAAAGCTAAATGAAAAAAAGGCATTTGATGAAGAGGATATCAATAATATTGCAAGCCCAGACTTGAAAAAGACCAACAGCAGTGAAGACGTTGGGAATCCAGAAAAACTAAACTTGGACAGAAGTTCTGGTGATGATTCTATGGAAGAGGATTTGCCAGAGAGCAAGCAATTTGATTCTAAGTTTAATGATGATGAACTTAGAGAGAACGGCAAGATTAATGACGTGCCTATTGTGAAGGAGGAAAGTGGTACTAAAGTTGTGGGAGATGTTCTCTCTGCAGGGAAAAGTGATATTCACCTAGATAATGACATTTCCACTGTTGTGTCCACCGAGAAAAGAAAATTTCATGGTAAACTTTATACTTCTATATTTATTCTTAATGTCATCATTCACTCTGCACTTCCGATTATCTTTTTTGTTGCTCGTGTGCTATAGCTTTGCATTTTGGAAAATCCTGTTTTCTTTGCAAAAAGTGCAGATATGTTCCTCGTTTTGGTTAAACTCAACTTCCCTTCTTCTCAAAATAAACTATATTTTGTTGGGGTCTTCAGTGGAAGACTTCTGCTTGCACAAGAAAAGTTTTATATATGCAGTATAAAGTTTCTTCAAGCAATACTTATTATTTAAATAAGTTTCTTTTATGGTGTCATTTTTTATGCACTTACAATTTTGAGTGTACCAATGCACTCTGTTATAATGTAGGGACATAATTGTAATAGTATGAATCTAAAAAAAAATAGTATTACAATTACGTTTTTATATTATAATTGGGTATATTGATGCATTCAAAATTGTGAGTGCACCAAAGATTTTACTTTATTTTATATATTTTAATCCAACTTTTGATGTAGCATATTATTTGGAATATTGTGTCACAGATCAAGCATCAGTTGGAAACAATGAGCCTGCGAAAAGGCAACGCAGGTGGAATTCTAAAACAATTAAAGGTCCAGATCCACAAAGCACTACACCTGTTACTACACCCAAGAATGAGCCAGTTGCTCTGAAACGTAACTTCTCTAGGTCTGATTCCGCAGCAACTGATGATGCTCTCAGGGAACGCATTGGTAAGTTGACATTTATATTGATTTGGTGTGGACATTTTGGTTGCATTGTTCTGGGTGAAGCTATGAAGAGCCTGTTGTCACATTTTTAATGTTGAATTAACAACACAACTATTAAGTTTCGCTGCCAGACACTTCCAAATTTTAATGCTGGACCTTGTACGAAACAAATTTTTGGCACATCTTAGATGCTTTTATTTCACACTTCATGAAGATTTATGTTTGGAAATGGATAATTACTTACTGATTGAATTTCTTTGCTTGTATGCTGTAAGATAATTATACTTCTGTCTATGCTGTATTCTATCCTTGTGTTTTGGATAACGCTGTTATACCCGTATGAGTTATGTTCTCAGCTTCTGTTTTTTCAAATCTAAAAGGAGAATAATTTATCTTTGGCAGTCCCTCCATCACAAAGGTCCCCAACTACTTCCCTCAGGATTGATCATTTCCTCCGTCCTTTTACCCTAAAACAAGTGCAAGAGCTTTTGGGTAAAACTGGGAAAGTTACCAGTTTTTGGATGGACCATATTAAGACCCATTGCTATGTCACTGTAAGATTTAACTCTCTTCCTACCACTGTCATGGCCCCATGATATTATTGCATTCATCATATATTTGAATATTTCTAACTTGTCAAATAATCTTATGGTGATTTCCTGGTCATGCAGTACTCATCAGTGGAAGAAGCCACTGAGACACGAAATGCTGTGTATAACCTGCAGTGGCCTCCAAATGGTGGGCGCCTCCTAGTTGCTGATTATGTTGATCCTCAAGAAGTGAAAATGAAGGTAGAGACTCCTGTTCAAGCTGCTTCTCTGAGTAGTAGTCCGGCAGTTCCTACTGCACCATCTACCTCTCAGCCAGAGCCTTCCCCTCGCCTGCATAGGGAGCAGCCTCCATTTCCAGCTACTCTCCCACCTCCACCTCCATTGTCAAAGCCCCCACCAGCATCAAGAGAACGGCTTCCATCTCCACCACCCCTTCCAGAGAAAGTTGACCCACCAATCGTCACCCTAGATGATCTCTTTCGCAAAACTAGAGCAACTCCACGGATCTACTATTTGCCTTTGTCTGAAGGGCAAGTTGCAGCAAAACTTGCAGCACAGGGTAGAAGTATTAAGCAGTAGGCATTAGCTCATAATTTGTACCTGGCTGATTTTGTTGACTTTCTTATTCTTGGCCAATGGCTAGATAATGGAATGGATCTATTTTATGAATGCATTTTGGCAAGGTCTGAAGGTGTTTGCCTTAGGAAGACATTGTCGTTGCCAGTGGGTAAGTATCTTGTTTTTCATATTGTTACTAGCGGTGAGAGTCTGAGACTCGAATTTATCTAGTGTTAGGACGCCATAAACTAACAGCCTCTTGAGTAGATGGGTTTCTTTTTTGTTTGAACAAGTTCCAGTGAACCTTCTCCAACACATCTTCATCATCAATAAAAAAGACTGATGTCTGGTTAGACTCCGGCCATGGAATTATATCGTTTAGTTGATGGTCGTAGAGTTTTGCCGCTGTGACACCTACTTTAGTTGAATGTTTACTTATATTCGTTTGATTCGGATGGTTCCTCGTATATGGTGAATGGGCGAATGGGCTAACGTTTGGCAGTTTCTATTTATTAGTCTAGCTCGGCTAGGTTGTCTATATTGTAGATCTGTTGGTTGATTTTTCAATTAGATGTAGCCCTGGTTTTATTTTTCTTGCACTGCCGCATGGGATATCCTAATGTTGATAAGTGCAGCTAGTGTCAGATTCGGTGTATTTAGGGCCTGGACCTGACTATTCTTTTAATTCAAGGAGTAGTAGGAAAAATTAAGACGCTGTGTTACAGTTGAATGAAGTTGAACGACATAAATGGGTTCTTGTAAATTTGAGGGAGGATAACACTAGTGTATGATTCTGGTTTACAAACTTAACAAACCAATATGAATCTGCGTGATGACTTCGTAGTCATAATAATAAAAAAAAGCACACGTGAATTGAATTTTGTACTATACACCAAAATAGTACAATTGTCTAGCTGTTAGTGAAAAAAGGCGAAGCAGAGCAAGTTCTGTATTATGCTACGGAGAAAAAGTAGTTCATGTTTATTTATGAAGGGGGAGATCGATGTTAAGAATCAGGTTTATGGAAGTGAGTTCATTTACTAGCACTCACTACTATTCTTAATTAATTATTTCCACTTTTTTTGGAAAAAAATTATGTAATTTACTTTTAAATTATGATTATACATTTTAATTCTAAATTCTACGCAAAATAATTTCATTGTCAAAGTATAAATCATAGTAGTCATTGAGTTTTGTTGGGAGATTTAGAACACGCAATATAAAGAAAATTAGCAGATTTTTATGGCAAATAATGTAAGGGTATGTTTGGTTTCAAAAATCTGAGTGAGGGAAAACGAATAGGAATAAATTTTAGGCCCATTTTCTTGTTTGGTTACAATTTCACTATAGTATTTCCTTTCCTTGCGAAATGATGATTCCCATAGATATGAGAGTGGGCATTCCTCTAAAGGAATGGGAGGCATTCCTTGGAATGGAAGGAGAAAATACTTCAATACCTTTCATCTTCTTTCCACCATCTCTTCTCTCCTACTCCCTCCCACTCGAATGCCTGTATAGCGGTTGACCACCTTACTTTCATTAACATTGGCGAGTTTTGCACTTGAATCATGCTAGTTAAATTATAGATAACAACAAGGTGGAGATCTAGTCAGAGAATGCTCCCAATAGCAACAATTATGGGTTGAACTACATAGCTCTAATTATATTAGTATGGCAACTCTTATACTATTGCTCTCAAACTATCTAAACATTTGTTTTACTCTTAGTGAAAGAAGCTTTCATCCTAGTGTGATGATTGCCAACTGTTTGGCTTGTTTGTTTCATTCTGACGTCACTCGGTTTCACCCCCATCCAAGTCTTCATCGTCCATTACTCCATGCCACCCCTTTGACTTCCCAGCACCACAAACTGATGCTCGTGGCACACGTCTCCTACTAGGCAATCATTTCGGCGATGACCTTAGCCCTTAGCCGTCACCTTGTTCCACGTCCATTGGACGAACACTACCCTTTTGTCTCCCCCATGCAATTAACTCCTAGCACGCCTCTGCATGCAATGTTAAGTTATAGTTGCATTGCTATATATTTTTCTATTCCTCTCTTTACTGCCATAACGCAACTCGTCTCCTCCCTGCGTACCCCCTCATCATGTCTGCCTTACCCATCCTCCCTTACCATACCTTGGCAATCCTTCTCTGATCACCTACTCTTACTCCCTTCTGTTCTTGCTCTCTTGCTTTTCTACTTCTTCGTTTTTGCTTGGCTTAAGCTTCTTCTTGCTCGAGAGAATTTGGTTACCTACATCAGCTCATAGAGAGGCAACGTGACCTTGCCAGAGGTTACCTTTGGATAGAAAGTAGCTTTCTCAGACCTGATGTTACAGCATAATACATAACATCTTCTAGGCAAGTAGTTCAATGTTCATAATCCAATAATAAAAATAAAATAAAGGAAACTTGGTGGGAAGATAATTGAATAGAAAAGATAAAATCTAAATAATGATACTATTCATTCAACAAACTAGTCAACTTTGAAAATTTATAATAATTTCTATTTCCAAAAATTGTGAAAATTTTCACAAAACAAGAATATCATGATAGCTAATTGTAGATCAAATTTCAGTTCAAAATTCATTCATTTTCCCCGCAAATAGATCCATAATCATGGTTGTACGGAATTATATAGAATTAGAATTTTGTTACTGATTTTTGATACAAAACCCACTTAAATGAAATCCAAATAACATGAAACATTCTAGAATACTTCATTAGTATCTCAACGGCTTTTAATTAAATTTTAGCCCAAAATTCATCCATTTAGCCTTTCAAGTATCACCAAACCTCATGTATAGCTGAAAACTTTTCTAAATAGTTCTCCATACTTTAAGCATGTAAAAAGGACAGCTATTGAACTCAAAATTCAATGAAATTTAGTACAAATAAACTATGGTATATTAAGATAAAATCTACCATAGATCTTAATTTTTGGAATCCATCTACCTAATTTTTCACATTTTATATTCTCTCATAAAATTACATCTTCTTAAAACTAAAACTGAAGGGTTCCAATATACCAAATTTTGAGCTTGGTCTCATTCACTCATACTTATGCTTCAAGATGCCTTCTATTACATAATAAAATTTGCTCAAACTCTTGGTTGGTCATTTCTTCATACATATGGGAATTTATACTTATAGAAAGATAATCTTGCGTTACATCATTATATTTTCTAAATTACATGACAATACATCTTGATCCTTGAATTTTTGTCACATACATCAAATATCATAGATTCTAACTAACCAAGCCTCTTGGCTTTGCTCCTTTAAAAGATTTAAGAGGCTATTTCTTTTTGCTTATCCTTACTAGTTCCATATGAAATTGTTAGTTAGAGATATGATCAGACAAAAAGTCCCAATAGCTCACTTCATATTCCACACACGCTATGACACACATAATGAATTTGGGTTAGGTTAGGGGGCAAGGCTAAGCAGTAGGCCACATGTCTAACTCTAGCTAGAATTTCAAATGGACCAAGATATTTGGGACTAAGCTTTCTTGTCTTCATTAATTGACCAACCCTAGTGACTGGAGACACTTTAAGAAACATAGTCTCTTATGTCAAATTCTAATGACCTTTTTTTGTCTGCATAGCTCTTTTTTCTACTTTGGGCTACAATCAATTTCTTTCTAATAGATTCAATTTGTCTTGAGGTTTGGTCAACGATCTTAGGTCCTATCAAACTTCTCTCTCCAAGCTTAACCTAACAAAGAGGTGACCAACATTTCCTCCTATATAATGCATCAAAGGGGGCCATTTCAATACTACATTGATAACTATTCTTATAAGCAAACTCTGCTAAAGGTAAATACACATCCCAATTTCCTTTAAGCTCTAAGACGCAAGTCCTTAACATGTCTTAAAAAATTTGGCTAATTCATTCTGTTTGCTCATCAATTTGAGGATGGTAAGCTGTGTTAAAATGTAATTTGGTTATTAAGGCTTCTTGTAATGACCTTTAAAGTTTGAAGTAAACTTAGGATCTCTGTCTGATACAATACTGCTAAGAACCCCATAAAGCCTTACAATTTCCCTGATATATAGTTGGGCTAATCTATCTGGAGTATAAGTGGCCTTAATTGGAAGAAATAAGCTGACTTTGCTAATCTATCCACTATAACCCAAATAACATCATTCCTAAAAGAAGTCCTAGGCAATCCCATAATGAAATCCATGGATATACTATCCTATTTCCATACAAGAATGTCTAAGGGCTATAATAGTCCAACTAGTTTTTAATGCTTAATCTTTATCCTTTAGCAAGTTAATCATCTAGCCACATATTCAGTAATATCACCCTTCATACCTGGCCACCAGAAAACATTCTTCAAATCATGATACATTTTGGTAACACCATAATGAATGATATATTTACTTTATGTGTGCTTAATCTAAAATCCTATTATTTAACTCTTTGTCATTAGGTACATAAACTCTCTTGTGAAACCTAACCACCATCCTCTCTCTCATTATATTCTTTTGATTTTCCTTGATTCATTTGTTCTTTCACCTTGAGTAGATACTCATCATGCTCTTGAGCTTCTTTAATCTATTTCATGAATTCACTTTTAATCCTTGCCTCATTGAAAAATAGTCTACCTAATTGCATCTCCCAAGTTAGGTTCATATCACTTAAAGATTCAATTAACTTATGTTCTTTAATCATCATCATGGCCATATGGATTGGTTTTCGACTAAGTACATCGGCTACCACATTAGCTTTTCTAGGGTGGTATTTTAATGTAACATCATAATCTTTCAATTATTCCATCCACTTTCTTTGTCATATATTCAACTTTTTTTAGTTGAATAGATATTTCAAACTTTTATAGTCTGTATAGACTTCAACTGTGGCATTATATAATAATGCCTCCAAATTTTTAGAGCAAAAATTACCGCTGTGAGTTCTAAATCATGTGTGGGATAATTTTCTTCATGTGGTCTCAATTATCTGGAAATATAAGCTCCCATTCTACCTTGCTGCATAAGTACACATCCCAAACCCTTTTTGGAAGTATCAGTATAAGTAATGAAAGTGTAATGTGGATCTGGGATGACAAGAACTGGTAAGAAGTAAGACTTTGTTTCAATTCTTAGAAACTCTTTTCACATTCACTATCCCACACAAATGGTCTTTCTTTTCTAGTTAATTTAGTTAGTGGTAAAGCCATTTGGGAAAGCCTTGTATAAATCTTCTATAATAGCCTAGTAAACCTAGAAACTTCTTATTTTATGAACTATTTCTGGCCTTTCCCAATTTAAGATTGCTTCAGCTTTGTTGGGATCTACTGTGGCCCCATCTTAAGAGATAACATGGCCTAAGAATAAAACTTTTGTGAGTTAAAATTCACATTTATTAAGTTTGGCAAACAACTTTTTTTCTTTCAAAGTTTCTAGAACTATTCTCAAATGCTTTTCATGTTCTTCATAGTTCTTTGAATAAATCAAAATATCATCTAAGAAGACCACAACAAACTTATCTAAGTAAGGCCTGAAGATTCTATTAATGTAATCCATAAAAACAGTCAGTGCATTAGTCAAACCAAATGGCATAACTAAAAACTCATAATGGCCATATCTTGTTTTAGAAGCTGTTTTAGGGATGTCCTTAGTTTTGACTCTCAATTGATGATATCTTGTATCGTAACTGACCTTTCAGTGAGAGAATAAAAAACGGTTTAAATTGATTCCTAAAATGAATCTTGAAAATCAATTTACTAGCATTGTTACCAAAATTTTTAACAGAAAACTTTTGAAACCAATTTAAAACAAAAAGAAATGGCAAAATGGTCTGCAAAATTAGAGATGAGTTCGGGAGTCTATTTGAGTGTGGGGAAGGTGTTAGGCACCCCATAACACTCGTCCATAAGATGGTTACCTTAAAATAGTCAACTGAATAGAATATAGCCTTAAATTTATCTCAATTATCTTTTTATTGACATACATGCTTATTAAATTGAGAAGACAAAAACAATAATAGTGAAAGCAAACAAGTAGATATTTACAAAGGGAAAACTTGACCTAGGATGAGAGTCTAGGGCCTACGTACCCTGTGATAAGGATCAAAGTCCACGTAGTTTGACCAAAATGACGTATCTGTTAGGTGTTTTTATAATTGGATAGATTTTCGCAAACCAAACAGGACTGGAATTTGATTAGTGAGTTTTAATTTGCAAAATGGATCTAATATCCCCTCCTGGGTCTTTCTGTTTTCTTTCCTTTTATTTATTTATTTATTTATTTTTAATTTTGAATTTTATTTTGAAATTTAGATGAAATAATAATGGAAAAGACTCTTAGGATTTCTTTTGAATTTTATATTATTTTTTATTTTTGGTTTCATTTTAATATGGAAAGTGAGATTATAATTAAAAGGATTTTTAGGATTTTCTTTTTTATTCATATATTTTTTATATTTTTGAAATTAGAATTTATTTTAAGCTTAAAGTAAAACTATAATGGAAAACTACTTTTAGGATTTTTGAATTTATGATTCTTTTATTTTTGGGATGAGAATTTATTTAAATACTTAAAGTAAAACTATAATGGAAAAATATTTTTAGGATTTTTTATTATACATAATAGGTGAGATAAACTTCCTTTTTAGAATTATTTCATCTGGGTATTTTAAACGTTACCTTTCAAAACCTGAGGTGACTTAGGGTCTTACATGACTTTTACTAGTTAAGTTTCGCAGTTAGACTTCTTGTAATTTAGTTTTTACCAAAATCAACTTCCAAAGTCTACGGAGACTCAGGTCCTACGTGACATTTTTAGATTAATTAATTTTATGAAGGATGAAATTAATCATTTTGTAATAAAAGAAGTTATTTAATTTGTATATTTATTTTTGCATCTTTCAGAAATTATATACTAACCTTTAAGGCTTAAGGAGATTAAGGCTCTCACACGACCTCTATTTGTTAGTTCCAAAATGTCTGAGGAGATGGACGATCTCACGTGGCAATCCAAAATATGAAAGGATTATGTGGGATTTTTATTCATTATTAGGAGTTCACTTTATAAAATAAATTCGAAAGGTAATTAAATAATTTAAGTTAAAATTACCGTGCTAAAATTATTGTTTTAAGGTTTTTAGGTTCTTTTTCTTTTTTGCTTTTTTTTTTTTAAATTTTTTTATCGAAACTAAATAATAACGAGAATAATAATCCTATAATCAAATTTAACGTGGTACAAAATAAAATCAAGAAAAGAAGGCTCTTGCAATTCATTCAAAGATATAAGCCAAGCACATAAGACTCTTTTTTACCTACCTGATGCTCAACATGACACAAACCTAAGCAATCTTGAGGCCTCAAATCTTCACTGAATCGAAGGAGATCAACTATCTAATTAACAGTAGGAGAACAAGGTAGGCTTCAAGACCAACCATTTAAATTGTTGAGGATCACAAATAAGCTAAAAAATATGAATGAATAGTACTAAGTGTGAAATAGCAAGAAAGCACATGCAACCCCATGCAGCCATACCTTACATGTTATTCACCTCAGGTTACTTCACTTTTGTTTAGATAACAAAGTGCTTCTTCCTATTCTTCAGTCTCCCTTCGGTGCTCATGGTTTTCCTCCCTCGCCTCAGTCCTCACTTTCTTGCTAACTCTTTCACGTCAGCACCGCCAGCTCCCTCTCTATCTCTCTCTCCACTCCCCTTCTCGGTCTGCCTTGACCCCAACCTCTCTCCACCATAGTCCAAGACCTCTATTTTTTGACTGATTTTATTGGAATAAAAATGATTTTATTAGTGCAATTAAGTATGTCATTATGGGCAATCATTCAATTCATACCAATAATAATATCAAGTTCATGGAAAGGCATAACAATCAAATCTAGGGCGGTAGAACAATGATTAAATTGGATGATACAATTCAAACACACATCAAAAGTCATAACTTTGGTTCCGGTTGGGGTAAAGACAAAGAATTCATATGGCAAAGTATCAATATACAACCCTAACTTCTTGGCACAATCATATGATATGAATGACTGGATAGCACCCAAATAAAACATTGCATTTATAGGATAATCATTAATTTTAATATTACCTTTGATCATTAAAGGAGATTGGCTAGCCTCTTGTTGTGTTAGGGCAAAGATTCTCCCTTGGGTTTATGATTTGGAAAGGGGGATCTCTAGCCAAATGGCCTAACTTTCCACATTTATAACACATACATTGCCCTGCTAAACATGGCATAAAGCCATGATTTTTTCCACATTGAGGACAAATGAGGTTTTGGAAACATCCCTGTGTGCTAGACATCCTCTTCTATGCCATACATTTCTACCACTTTTTTTATTACCTTTGACATTACTTTCTTCCTTTCTTGATCTTTTCAATTATGGGGAAGCTTTAGGCTTAGACTTTATCATCCTTTTCATATTGTTTTCTATCACTCTAGCCACTTCAACCAACTTGTTAAACACTTTGATTTGTTTGGGGGCAACTCTATCTCTAATATTTGGTTTAAACCCCTTTTCAAGCTTTTCAGTCTTTTATACCTTTTCATCAAATTTCTTCAAATAGGAGGACTACCTTGAAAGTTTAATAAACTTAGCCACATATGTGTTAATTGACATGTCTCCATCCTTTTGTTTTGAATTTATAAATTTTATTTCCTTTTCCTCTTTGATAGATCTAGGGAAATACTTTTCATAGAATTGTTCTACAAAGCCTTCCCAGGTCACTAGTACATTTCTTGCTTGTAAAACATATTTTGTACTCTACCACCAATGTTTCGTATCTTTATTAAACATAAATATAGCTAAGATCACTTTTTGATGATCAGTAACTTTTAAAATCCCAAAATTTTTCTCCATTTGCATGAGTCGTGTTCTACCTTTTGAACATTGAACTCCTCATTAAATTTATGAGGGTTATACTTCTTGAATTGACTAAGAGCTTGTGTATTGGTGAGTTGGGACTACCGTAATAGAGGTTGAGGGGCTTGTGGTTATTCTTAAGACATTGGAGAAGGTGGAGTAGCTTCAGGTGGATTTTCTTATTCACTTTATAGTCTTACACTACTCCCTTACTATTATGTGCTCTTGTCATCTCTTTCTTGTTCTCTTTTAGCTATGAGTTCCTATAACTATTGAATTATTTATTGTTGTTGTATAATCATTTCTTGTTGTTGATCCGTCCTAGCTTTAAGATTCTGCAAAGTCACTACTACTTGATCTATAAGGTTAGTTGTTCCTTTACCTCTTTCTCTAGTGTTCACCATTGTTTGCTTGCTTCCTTATGTGCTTGCTAAAACATTAACAAACTTTAAATTTTCAACCACCACATGTAACATATAATAGCCCAACTCACTCATAATGAATAAACATATTCATTACTTATGCCAAAACATAATATTTAAACAATAAAATCACTTGAAAAACTAAGCTTTTCTTTCTACTTTTTAAGTCAGGTGACAAAACTGAGCTCTAATACCAAAAAGTGTCATACCATAATACATAATATCCTCTAAGAAATTAGTCCCTAGAGGTGCTTTGACCATACTTAATTATGCATTTAAAATTCTAAATTGCATCATAAATTACTTAGAAATTTTTTTATTGTATTATTAGGTGCCAATAGATCAAAGACCCATTTGGGCAACTTGGTTCCATTTTGTATCTCTACTTTCTAGCTAGAAGGAAGATCCTTCCTATCACTTTCTAACATGCTTACAAAAGCTAAATTCCCCCTTTAAAAGACCCCTATGCTATCTATCACCTTAAATCCAGACTTACCTCACTCCCTTCACTTATAATTCAAACCTGTTTTGACAACATTGTTTATGAGCATGTTTTTGTAGGACAACAACTTAATGCAACATCTTACGACTATCTCTCACTGCATCTCTATCTTTCTCTATCCTAATCACATAACAAAGATTACCGCTCTAGGTAACTAGTGGAGTACAATTCAACTGCTCTAATAAAAGTACTCCTCTGATGACCTTCTACAGAATGTAGGGTTTATCATTAAGCTACAAAAAGAATTTTACATCCAATGGCAGCTCTAGCCATGTGATACCTCTTGTATTAGTAGATTCCCATATAATCTTGCTTACTTATCCTTTCTGCCAAATGAAATAGAAATATGGCTTAGACCTCATTTAACCCTATGCTTTGCAACAGAATGCTCCTATGCTGGTAAATAAAGCAAAATATTTAGGACGAGAAAATGCTCATTCACCTCCTCCATAGTAATGAATGGCTCAATCCTTTTACCAAGTGCACACTTAATTTTTAGGAAAGACCACCCTTAACCTTCATCCTTGCTCTATAACAAGTTAGAAAGGCCTTTGCACAAAAAATGAAAATGGATCGAATTTTCGGACCATAGCAGAAAGAAAAGGAAAGAGTATTTAGTTAAGTGCATGTCTAAAGCTCTTTCTAATTACACACCCCTTGAAGGCATCCAAATGGGTCTAGGAAGCTAACCCAAAAAAGCTTCCACAGTTCCCAAAATAGAAGTTGGTGCCACTGTAAAAAAATCCTTAGACTCTTTCATTTGCATGTTAGGGCTTGATGTTAACAAAGAGAAATTAACCTTGGTCTTTAACCTAAACACCTTTAGATGCTTTAAGAAATTCCTTATGGGAACCATTGGAGTAAAATACATAGACAAGATTAGCAAATACTTGGATTATTATATTGACCAGGAAGAATAAACACTTTATTTACCAGTACATTGTGCAAACAGTAGATAGTAAACTACCATCTTGGAAGGCTTCCCTATTCTAGCAAGCAGGATAACTAACCTTAATCAAATTAGTATCAAACTCCTCCATTATATATGATTTTTTCTTGTATTAGTCTCCTCAAAAAATAATGTACACAGATCAATTCCAAGATTGTTAACTTCAACTAGGGTTCCTCTAACCTAAAACCCATAATGCACTTTACAAATTAGAAAATTCTCTAGTTACAAAAAAGACAAGGGCTCCTTAGGGATAAGGAGGGCAAACAACTTTAATATGGCCTTATTGCAAAACAAACTAAGAGAATGATGGAAAGGCTAAGCTATCCAAAATCCTTGTAAGAAAGTATCGAGATCTATCAAGATCTTATCTCTTTAAAATATCCCAATCATCTTGGATGTGGAAGGGCATACTTAAAACTCAGCATCTAATCACAGAGAATCTACAGCAGAGTGTGGGAAATGGTAGCTCTATCATAGTCAATCATAGACTCTGGATGCCAATTAAAAAGGGTTTAGACCCTCCAGTATCATGGTTAGTGACCTACTCAAGGCTAATAGATCAGGATGGGACTATAACAAAATTCGTCTGCTCTATACCCTGGCTAACATAGAAAGGATAACCTCCTTCTCCTTCTCTACCACGAGTGGTCTGGATAGCCTAGTTTGGATAGGAAACCAAAAACTCATACATGGTGAAAGATGAGTATCTTCTAAATAATGAAAGCCATTCTAATATAAGCCTATTAACTAATTGGAAAGCACTTTGAAGGGTCAAACTTCTCTATCGCATTTTAAATTTCACCTAGAAACTACTTTTTAAAGCCTTCCTAATTGGAGAAGTAATAATAAAACATCACTTCCAGGTCCTCAACATCTTTCATGTTTGTAATGACACATAGGAAACCACCAACCATATCTTTTTGAAGTGCCAATTCGTAAGGGCCAAATGATTTGCTAACCCTCTTAGCTTGAGAGTGGATTGGTTCGAAGACCAAGACATCATTCTTTGGCTCAAACAATAGTTCAATATTTTGGAAGATAAACTAGCATCCCTAAAATCACTAACTAAGTTCTTCCTAATAGGACTCTATACAATTTTTGCACGTGCAACAAAATCATTCATACAAACTACACCCTATACTCAGTCAATACAATCCAAAATATCCTCAAAATAGTTAATGGGTTGGCCTAGGCATGGAACGATAGAGGTACGACTAAGGACCAATTGGGTGGAGCACAACATTTCTACTCATGGTACAAAAATCCAAACTCCCTAAACAAGCTCTGATTGTGATGATCAATGTCTTTCTAAATGGTGAATGTTAGAGATTGACGATGGAGTCATAGTCTCAACCATAACAAGTTATCCTGTTCAAGCATTGCCATTAGATAGGTGTTATCCTAGATCCAAATAGGTGATCATTAGTCGGAACTTCTAAAACCAAAATCCAAATCCTATTTACCAAGCAGTGACCTCTGACATTACCTTTATGGCCTAGAGAAGGATTACACATTATGAATCATTAGGCAAGATATGAATATGCTAATCTCCAACTTTAAGAAATCATCTATTGGGTCAATCAGCCTTGATCAGCAAGACTTTTAGCGCAAAACTTTTAGTGAAAAGGACAGGACATTTAGTTCACATAACCTTCTTGTCCTAAACTAACTTTTATTCCACTTTTGTATCTCCATAAAAAGAAATATCATTATACTTACTACAAGATGGATCACCTAAGTGCAATTTTCCTAGAGTAGCTATTGAATGCATTATTAGGCATGAAACCTCTGAATAAATCTTAATAATAACATACTTTAAGGCACTAGTGCTTTTGTAATAATGGCTCAATAAGAAATTTCCATATAATTGGCCTATGAAATAGTAATATTAAGATGCACCAAAGCTTTTTATATTTACAATTTAGTTCTTAATAATTATGAACATATAATATGTCCCAAAATGAGAAGTGAGTGAAAAACTTAGACTTCAAAATAAAATAACTATAGTTTAGGGATGAACTTATGAAATATAAAAATAGTGGATATAAAGATGTTGACAAATTATTTGGGATATAACTATAAGTTCAAAAGATTATTTTTCAAACAATTAGGTCTATTTTTAATTTTTAATCTTTTTGGTACACTTAACATAAGGTTCTGTTATTGATCCAAGGGTGTAAATGAAAATGGATTTCCTGCATTTGGAATGTAAGTAAACTTGATCAAATCTAGATTGTTTAGATGAAAATTTAAAATAAGTTGGCAACTAAATATGAAACATTGGATGAAAATTTAATGGCCTAAATCTCCTTAAATGCATAGAATTTGAATTCTCATATGTTGAGATTGTAAATCTGATGTATACGGTTAACTTGAAATCTTTCAAGGTACTGGAAAATTCACCATAAATCTTTGTCACACGTAGAGCTAGCATGGCAATGTAATGGAGGAGGAAGCTTTTATTTATGGATTCTTATAAAGCATGAACCTCACATTTTAAGGGTGAGACTTTGTAGAGGAGGATCTACCCCTATATCTACCCCATATAGTAAGGCCAATGGTGTCTTTGACCCACCAAATAGGCCAACAAACGGAAATGATTCCTTGTATTTTGATCCAAATATGAGAATTTGATAGAATCTAGACCATTGGATGAAAACTCAATGGTTAAGATTTTAAAAAACTATTAGAAACTTGATAAGTCCCTAATTATGTTACATTTATATAAGTTTTACAATGGACTTATCATGTATTCTAGATAAATTCTTTTAATTTACTGACCAAATAATGTTCATTTCATGTATTTTATAGGTTGGACTATTGGGTTGCTTCCTTGCATTAAATTCATATAATTTTAGATTGTTTTGATGGAAATTGCATGAGGATTATTTTAATGAAAGCAAATAAGATTTTGGAGGCATTGAAAAGGAAAATTCAAGGATTTTGGAAGGCTTTCACAAACATCTTGGACGTTGGAAGAAGCAAAGGAAGAAAGTTGAGATGGTATTTGGTTTTAAATGTTGAACAATTAACTTCAATGCCACTTTTAGACCTTTAAATGACAAAATTTGAAAATGTCATTTCATGCAAAGTTGTAGAGCTTGTCAAGATCTTTCCAATGAGTGGGAAATCACTAAAATCCAACGTTGAATTGTGAAATTATAGCAAAAAACTAAAAGCTGCATAAAGGGACATATTTTGGATGCTTGGCACCTAGACATGTGTAAAATATGATATTTTCTACATTTTTTAAGATATAGAAGGGGTGTTTGAGATATTTAGGTTGGAAAAGTTAGGGATGAAGGTTGGAGGCACAAAATAACTCTAGAGAACAAGGGTTTTTAAAGGGAACTTCAATAAACTTGCTCTTCAAAGATGGTTTCTTGGAAGGAGAGGCCAAAGGTTAGTCTCTTTGGACCTCCTTTGACTAAACCTCTATGAATTCTTCCATAGAGGACTCCTTCCACTCTTTCCTCCTTTTCTATTAGTCTTTTTTTTTTTTTAATTTCTTTATGTAGCATTGATTGAAGCTTGTTTTTAGTTGTTTTGTTGGATAGTTGAGAATATTGAATAAGGATTTAATGACTATGTATTCACATATGTTAGTTGAGATTATTTCATATGATTAATAAATGTGTATTGCTTCTTAACTAAGTCTTTTACACATTTTAGTTGATTGAGATGATTGCAAATTGATTGAACAATTTATAATCTCTTGTTATGGAGTCAAATGCCTACAAGGTGTTTTATGAAATGTTTCATTAGGAATTAGGTGTAATTTACCTTAACTGCTTGGAATAAGGTAAATTTATTAATGAATCTTCAATGTTTTTTCTGAGAGCTTAATGCACTTTAGGGTTAATTTCTGTTAAACTACTTTGATCTAACTTTTAAGAGAAGCTAAGGGTTAGAGTAGTGCAATTCAACCTAAACTGCTTGGATTTGACTTTTAGGTAGGTTATGATTGATAATTCAACTCTCAACCATAATGCATTATGGGGAAGCTTTTACTTAAATTGCTTGGATCCGACTTTTAAGTGGAATTGAGACTAGAATTAGGATATAAACAAGTGTTGGGTTTATCTTATTAGTAAGCTAAATTACTCATAAGTGGGATTGGCATATATTCATGTAAAGTTAAAAATGAACTTAATAACAATCTATACTCATTTCGACTTCTAATTAGCTTAATCTAGAGTAGTATCTTGAGTATTTTTGTTTCAATTCAGAGTCTTATAAGTCCTAATGTTGTTTAGATGCTTAGTTTTATCTTTAAATTCTTGCATCAATTTCTAGTTACTGGATTTATCTAGCCACTAGTACATATGATGTAAATACACTAATCCATACTTTTGTACGTTGTATATTTGGTAAACAAAAATTTAATAATAAGAACAATAAAGATAATACATTATTCCCGTGAAAACAGTATTAGATCCTTTAAATCCTTTTACTACAAATTAACCCGTATACTTGCGCTTCATCAATGGTCCTAATTTTTTTAAAATTGTTAAAAATTGTTTAATATTTATTAAAATCTAAATCATTAGATGAAAATTTAATGGTCTAAATCTCCTCAAATGCATAGAATTTGAATTCTAAAATGTAGATAATCTAAATCTAATGTAGGCATAAGTAACTTGAAATCTTTCAAGGCACTAAAAATTCACAATAAATCTTTGTCACACAGGAGCTATGGCAATGCATTGTAGGAGGAAGCATTTATTTATGAAGTCTTATGAAGCATGAACTGACATTTTTAAGGGTGAGATGTTGTAGACCAGGATCTATCCCCACTTCTACCCTATATAGTAGGGCCAATAGTGCCTCTGACCCACCAAACTGGCCAAATAACAAAAATAGATTCCTCGTATTCGAGAATCTAAATATGTGAATTTAATAGAATTTAGATCATTAGATGAAAATTCAATGATTTAAATTTCCTCAAATGTACTACATTTGGATTCTTAGATATAGAAAATCCATATCTGCAAAATAACTCATTATCAACCAATACTAATAACACAACAAGCTTAGGGCCTCTTAGTTTCAAGCAACATAAGCCATTAATAATTGGTTACTATGATAATCAGTAGAATTATATATCACACCCCCTATAGGAAATCTTTGATCAAAATAACTTTCTAAAGGGATAGTATCAAATTCCTTTTTTTTTTTTTTTTCATTTTTTAGAAAAAAGCAATTTTTATGTATGTTGTTGAGATTAAATCATCTCATTCAATAGTAATGGCCTTCAACCCCAAAGCATTGGCCACATGTCCATTTTGCTTTGCCTATCAAATATCATAAAGGCTTGTCTTGCTCACCGTATAAGCTTTTTCTTTTAGTTTACTCATAAAATTTATGGATTCTCATTTCATACTCTTTTTCGTGCATATGTTGTTAGCCTTATTAATAATACGTTAACAATTTAAACAAGTTTGCAAAGAATTTATCTTCATAATTAATTAGTGGACTTGGCGTTCAGTGGACTTGGTTGACCATGAAAACAATAGGTCAATGCAGCAATTTTTTAATAAAAAATTTCAATTTATTTATCATTACTAAATATTAATGTAAACCACCATATTCTTCTCTTGCAAAGGCAGCATATATAGGAATGAAGAAATTGTTGTTACAAGCATACTACTTTGCTTTTGCAAATATAAATTTTGGTTATAAATCCTTGTGATTTAGTTGTTACAATTTGTTTGTCACTTATTTGACTTAAGAGGGTTGAATATAGACTTAAGCACTATAGTCCAAATAAAACATACAAGCAATGGGATGGATATGAAAGTAACATGCAACTCAAAATTTCATTAATTTCCTTAAAATATATACTTTAACAAAAGGTGGCAAACGGTACATGACGGCCATGATGAGAGAGTATTGGCCAGAGGAAAACCATGCAAGTGGGTTCTTTCTCAGGATAACAGTACTATTTGTTTATTGAAGTCATCCATAAGGATGGGCTTGGATTTTTGAGAAAAATAAGCTACATAAGTTCCATTCAGACATGCGATTGTAGCTAGCTATGGCAAAATTTCCAATATTTGACTTAACAACTCCAGGGACAACATTGGCAACATTAATTCCAAAGTGGCTCAGTTCCAATCTGTACATCACACTCACATATATCAAAACCAAAAAGGAGATAAACATATTAAGTGATAGTTAAGCAAATACGAACAATAATTCTTATAGGTGAGTTTGAAGGACAAGTAAATCAACCTATAGGAGTTAGAGCATAATGATTTATGTATTTATTCACGTGATATAGCTGTAATTTGTTACGGTTTTTATATATCACATGGGTAGTTTTTGCTTTGCTATAGAATATTTGTTAGAGTAGTTTTGCCAGTTGTCATGTTACTACTGGCTTTGTTCTAATTGTATGTATTATTTATTGGCCAATGATTACATTCTTCACTCAACAATTCCAGTTTTGAGCTTTTATATTTCTTGCTTGTTCATTTCTAACTTGGTATCAGAGCATCTGTTTACAATCCAATGGCTTAATCCTCTAATGCAAACTCTACTTCCAACAGGCCTACTTTTGATTGTATTATAACCTCTCTTACTGCCATCACTAAACCCACCCTTTTCTCGTCCTCTCTCTCTCTCAAACCTATGCCATCAAACTTGTTTGCTAGAATTACCTCCTCTGGCAATCGATGGTCATCCCTGTCATTAAGGGAGACAAGCTTGTCGTTGTTCTGAACATTGCCCACTAGAGTTTCTTTCTGAAGATGTAAAGAAGAAAACCAACCCATCATATGAGGATTGGATTACTATGGACCAACTCCTTCATGGCTGGCTCTACAGCACTTTGACCCCTAAAGTTGCCTCCCGAGTCCTCCACTGCTTGACCTCTTATAAGCTCTAGTAAGTTGTGAAAGACTTATATGGTGCTCATATTAAGTCTTAGATCACTCTGTATAAGAGCAAGTTACATAGAACAAGATAGGGATTGATGAAAATGGATGAATATTTAGTTAAGATGAAGACTCTTACCAACAACCTTGCTTTCGCTGGTAATCCTGTTCCTATGAACGACTTAATTACTTAAGTTCTTGCCGATTTAGACAATGATTACACTCTCATTGTTGTCACCCTTGCTGATAAGGATTATGTTTCTTGGGTTGGGTTTTAAGCTACTTTCCTAACCTTCGAGAGTCGACTTAAGCAGCCCAATAGCTTAGCTCAATTGTCCCTTGGTCAAGCTGTTACTAATTTGGCTACACACACATCTGGTTCACAATCTTCTAATGATCATCGACAAGGGTTAATATACAACCAGTGTGGTTAAAGGTCTTGCAGAAGAAGAGGAAGGAACTTATGAAACAAAACCAATATGCCAGGTTTGTGGCCTAGCAGGGCATATCACTGCAGATTGTTTTTATTGATTTGATAAAAATTACATGGTAACTACTTCTAATTAGCGCTTCACTAGGAATGATCATCAGAATTATAATGCTTTCAATGTTACTACTTCTCTTCAAATTGTAAACGATCCAAACTGGTACATGGATTAAGGAGCTAGCCATCATGTTACTAGTGATGCTACTCATATTGATCACTTTATAGAAGACTATGAAGATTAGTGTTGGTAATGACGCCTTTGTTAATGTTCAATAGGAACCTAGTTCCTACTTTGTGTGTTCTAGTCCTAACATTTTTAAACAATGTCCTCTTTTGTAGAGAAATATTTTACGTGTTTTTGAAATTACAAAAAACCTTATGAGTCTTTCTAAGCTAGTTGAAGATAATAATGTGTCTGTTGAGTTTAACCCAAATGGTTGCTTTATGAAGGATCAAGAGACAGGCAGGGTATTGTTCCATGGGCAGAATGAAGATGGAATCTATCAGGTTGACAACAATAGTAATCACTCTCACCCAAATAAACCCAACTCTGTATCTTTTATTCTATTCCTCACCAAAGAAAAGTGGCATAGGAAGCTTTGTCATCCTTCAAATCGTGTCCTCACTCAAATTATGTTTGATTGTAATGTTAAATGCAATGATAATGAAAGATCTTTTTTTTTTTTTTTCTGTGATGCTTGCCAATTTGGAAAATCTTATAAATTGCCCTTTACTTTATCTTTGTTGCATGCTAAATAGCCTTTTGAATTAATTCATTTTGATCTTTGGGAACCCTCACCAATAACTTTTAAAGAAAGTTTTAGATATTACATACACTTTCTTGATTACTTCAGTCACTTTACCTGGGTATACCCTTTAAAAACCAAAGATGAAGCCTTAAAAGCCTTTAAACATTTTAAAAGTTTAGTTGAAACCCAGCCTGACAAAAGAATAAATAGTCTTCAAACTGACTCGGGAGGAGAGTTTAGGAGTTTTAGTGATCTTGTCTCTTCATCTGGTATTAACCTCAAAGTCTTATATCCTTACACTTCTACCTAAAATGGGAAAGCTGAAAGAAAACATTTCCATATAAAGGAATTAGGACTTAACCTGTTAGCTCAAGCTAAAATGCCACTCTACTATTGGTGGGATGCCTTCCAAACTTCTATTTTCCTTATCAACAAATTACCCTCTTCTAAGTTCCAAGCACAGACACCCTATTTTTGCCTTTTTAACAAAAACCCAAATTATCAAGCCCTTATGTCCTTTGGATCTGCATGTTTCCCTATCTTAGGCCCTCTAATCAACATAAACTTTAGTTCTATTCCATAAAGTGTGTATTTTTTTGGATATAACTCCTTTCACAAAGGATATAAGTGCCTAAGTCCTACTAGGAGGATCTATATCTCAAGACATGTCATTTTTAATGAAAATGAATATCCTTTTGCAAATGGATTCATTAATACCAAATAACCACCTAAATCTAAGCTTATCTCTACTAACTCTACCTTTCCTAGTCTTATCTCTCATTTTCAGAACTATTCCACTCAATAGATAGTTCCATTTTTAAGCCAGCCTCATCAACAGCACTAACAATATAACAGAATATGAAGCTTGTATTAATGGCCTCCAAGTGGTCATTACCTTTGCCATGAAGAAACTAAAAGTCTTTAGGGATTCAGCCTTTATAATTTATTAAGTTAAAGGGGAGTGGCAAACTAAAGATCCTAAATTCATACCATATCATAAATTCTAAATACAACTAATCAAACAATTTTACAAGATCAATTTTCACCATATAAATTGAGACAAGAATTAGTTTGTAGATGCCTTAGCGACATTGGCAATAATGATCCGGCTTGACTGCAGAGTCCAAGTTTAGCCTTAGCATACTATCTAAATATGGAAGAGGAGTATGATGGGTAACCATGGTTTGTGAACATTAAGGATTACATAAAGAATAAAGTGTTTCCTGTCGGGTTTAAGGAGGTTGATAAAAAAGGGCATTCTCAGGAAAGGCCCTGATCTTAACAAATATGGCTAGCCAAGAACTCTCAAAGCCTATTAATGCAAATGTCGTAAAAAATATATATTATGCCTAAAAAATTAGAAGAGAAAATGAAAAAAAATAAAAAAATAAAAAAGAAAAAAGCTAGCTAGGTTGAAAACTTGAAAGGCAACTTAAGCAAAAGTCAGAGCAAAACAAGGACTTTGTCGAGCTATATAACACTTAATGTAGGGCAAAAGTCAAAAGCACCTCCTGAGCCTATAATTTTAGTTAAACTAAAATGCCAAATCAACTTATTGAAAGAAATGGGAAGCAAGAAATAATGTGGATTTTAAGACAAGGATTCTTCATTGTCGTAGACAATAGTGCATACATGTGATAACTTGCAAACTTCTTGAAAGGAAGTAAAGGACCCAAAAGTAGGGGACACTTAACAAGAGATTCATCATTTCTAGTTCAAATTGATTTCATTTGTCTTTAATTACTTATCTTGTTCAACTGGATGAATATGTTTTACCCCCAATACTTCCAGGGACTTATTCTTTTAATAAAGTCTCATTTAAGAAATATCTTGTTCTACTTTGCACCATATCTTCCTCATTCATATTCCACAAAATATTTAATAATCAAGAAACTACTTTTACTGAAGGTTTTAATGCATAATGCACCAATGTGTTTTCCTATCTCCTAATTAGCCTTTGGATTGCAACCATTATCAGGGAAGAAAACTAGAAAGGTCATCTTTTCACTTATCCACATCTCAATGGAAAATTTGAAACAAGGTATTCAAGAATATTCAATGGTGACACTTAAAGGAGCACCATCATTGTAATGGTCCTACCTATTGAAATGATTGCAAATTTATCAATCATTCATTTAAAAAGACTTGAGTATTAGGGTTTAGTTGGATGAAGCTTTTACAGAAAGGGTTGCATATTTTTGTAAAGGATTAGTTTTTTATACATTAAATTTTGAATACAATGAAAAATAAATAAATAAAACAAATGAATAAATAAGGGGAAAAGATGCCTCCATCATCTATTTTGAAAAAACAAAAATTACATAAGGAAATGAAAAAAAGTTATCATTATTTTTGCATGTATCATGGGCATAAAAGATTACTGCATTCACTACGTATTTACCCAAGTGTACATAAACCACTGCATTTCATAATGTCTAGGGCAAGCCCCTCAAGGAAAACCTAACCCCTTCTCGCAAGATTCCAAGTGAATTTCACCTCAAAGCCCAGTTATACTGGCACCTTCAAAGCCTAGTTATGTTGGCACCCTAAAGTCCTATTCTACAAGCACCCTTCAAAGCCCTATTACGCTGGTATTTCCAAAGCCCAGATACACTAGCACCTTAAAGCCCTGTTATATGGGCCCTCTTTAAAGCCTAGTTATGCTACCACCTTTAAAGCCTAATTACGCTAGCACCCTAAAGCCCTGTATGGAAGCTCCCCTCAAAGCCCTGTTTTGCAAGCACCCCTTAAAGCTTTGTTACGTAGGAACCCCTAAAGCCTAGTCACGGTGGCACTCTAAAGCCCCGTTACGCAGGCCCCCCCTAAAGCCCTGTTCCACAGGCACCCCTTAAAGCCCTGTTACGCAGGCACCCCCAAAACCCAGTTACGTTGGCACCTTAAAGCCCTATTACGTGGGCCCCCCCTCAAAGCCCTGTTCTGTAGGCACCTAAAAGCCTTATTATACAGGCACCTTTAAAACCCTGCTATGATTCGTTTTCTATTAAGTTTTACGTAAGCATAGACATTTTTATGGCTTTTGAATAAACTGGCAACTGCTTAAGTAGGAGCCACATGCGTATCTTTTATGAACAAAATGCATGTTCGCATTTTTACTTGCTCTTAGGTAAGTCCATCTCATCACCTTGTTTGCATTCCTCACCTAAGTGACAAGTAAAGAAGGGTAATTGTGAACACTTCATCCCAAAAATAAATTAATTAAGAATAAAAAATTAATGATTAATTAATTAATTAATTAAACCAATATGAAAATTGGAAAATTAAAAATGAAAAATCCAAAATAATAATAAAAAATAATAAGTTCAAAAGGGGATTTGGAAAATGAAATTGGGCTAATAAGGAAGTTAAAAAATCAAGCTATAAGTTGCAAATGACAAAACCAAAAAATAAAATAAGAAAAAAAATTGGAGTTCAAAAATAAGAAAAACAAGATAAAAAATAAATAAGAAACCAATTGTAAAATCAGTTTGTGACTACCAACTTGATATATGGTTTACTTGCTTGATTACACTCTTGAATTTCAAATCGCATGGTGGGTTAAAGCCTTTCTTTTTTTCAATCAATTTTATTTTGGGAATAATGAAATTTTATTATTTTGACATGGCTGTTTTTAGCTGATATTAAAAATCTATTGAACAGAAGAGCATGACATGCTTGTACTGGTAGTTTAGAGCTTGAATCATGTTAAATGCCCTTTTTTCCTTAATCTTGTATGTGCTTAATTTTTTCATATGGGTCATACTACGGTGACATCTCATTCCACTCTAAATCTGAGTGGAACAATAAAAAAACTAAATAGGAAACCAATTGTAAAAGTGGGACAATATAAAATGCTTAGGTTTTATTATTATTTTCTTTTCTTTTATTATTTATTTATTTACTTTTACTATTGTTATTATTTTGTGAATTTGTATTTGTAATTTTATGATCATGGATCCTAAATTGAATACTAACACACACCTAAACAAAATATAATTACTTGTCATATTCATTTTACTTGTTTTTTATTTATTTTTATTTGTCCTAGAATTGCTATGTAAGAGCTCGTGTCTCCTCTAGCATTTAGAGAGCCGACAGGTAGACCATGTGAAACCTCGTGTTTCTTTAGGTTTTACCTAATACTGGTTTTTTTAAAAATAATAATAAAATGGGTTCCTATGTGCCTAATTAGTGTTTTGTTAAATAATAATAATTAAAATAATTTCCCATTTAATGAAAAAATCCCTTTTCACAATTCAATTTTAGTGTTAAATCTTAATTTTGTCCTTTCTTCTAAATCCTTAAATTTTATAAAAATTCCAAAATATGTTCTATTTAAAATTTCTATTGGACATTTAACTTTAAAATAAATATACAAAATAAAAAAAATAAAGAAATGCTATTTCAAGGTTTCTTTTCTCTTTTTTTTTTTTTTTTAAATTGATTTCTTCTAGATAACAAAATATTCATCTTTTCTTCCGAAATTATTGTCTTGATTTCAAAATGATAAAAAGAAATAAATTACACCTTCAATAAATTCAAAAAATTAAAATAAAAATAGAAAGGTTAGAAAATGACGAGAATAAGGAAGTGACATCAAATTAATTTCATAAATCACAACATGCCAACCAAATCTCATGTTTGTTTTGTTTACAAAAATTAATTAAATTTTTTCTATCATATTTTATTCACAAAAATAAAAATCATCAACCAACTTACACTCTTTTATAGACAAACTATGTAGACTTTGATTGCTACCCAGGGTACGTAGGCCTTAAGTTTTGATCCTAGGTTAAGTCTGCCATTTGTAAATAATCCATTTTTCTTCTGTTTATTTTGCTTTATTTCGTCTGTGTCACTTTCATATTTCTTTTATTCGCATGTGATTGATAAGAATAATTCTTGTTGAAATTAAGACCATATAATTTTTGCATAACAACTTTTCCATATACAATTCACTCCCAAACTTGATTTCTCGTTCACAGACCACCTTATCATTTTAATTGGCTTTCGAAGGTCGTCCTTCAAAAATTTTGGTGACAATTCCTAAATTTTGGTTTTTGTTTTTATCCAATCGAACATTAAAATTATACTTTCTTCCGTGTCAGGCAGTCATATTTCGGGTGGTTCCACTCTAGCTAGCATATTAATTAGGTTGATTTTTTATGCCTTTTAACATGTCCTCCTATAAATCTTGTTCGACTGGCTTTTTCCTTATAATTGTTTTTCTTCATATTTAATCTTGTCTTCCCTCACTATTCATCTTTTATGCACATAGGTATACTTTCTTACAAGTTTTATTCAGTATTCACATTATTATGGTTTCTGTGAATAATATCTTACATTATTGGTGCATAAACCCAATGTTTTTATGTAGGAATAAATTATGAAACCCTAACGTTTTGTATAAGTGAGTGATTATGGGCAAAATCTATATGTTTTTTGAGCATTTTGACCTCATAATCTTGCTTGTCTAAAAAAACTAATGAATTTTGGTTTTGGAATCATCCAAACCAGAGTTCTAGAAAGCAAGATATGGTCAGATCAAATTTTAGGTTCAAATTGGGTCGAAACTAGGTCAAACAACCTTTAAATTAGTGAAAATTATTTTGAAAAATCTCTTGCAACTTGATAAATTTTGCTAGGAAAATGTATAGATGACCTTTAAATATAATGTGATTATGGAAGGGAAAGAAATTAGGAACTTAATTATATTTAGACAAATAGAATTACACTCTTGCCATTATAAGGAATATTACCATGAAGGACATCATTTGCCTAGAATAAATGAGTTAGAATTTCCATTTTGGGTAATCCATTCAACTTGAGTTTTCTTATGCACGTTCACTAGGATGATAGAGTTTCTATAACTTTGGATATAGTTATAATAAGGAATTACTTGAGTGCCATTGAGAATAAGAAGAAAATAGGCTAATCAATCAACAAGTCAATGGTGGCACTATAGCTAGTCTCATGGTCTGGATAACGCGGCAAAAAAATGAAGGAGTCAAGATGGCATGTAATTAAAGGCTCAAGGAATTAAGCTAGAAGAATGAAAACTTGGTATCACGAAGCGAGTAAAAAGACTTTTATACCAACGTGCTTGGTTATGTGGGAGCCAAAGAGTGCATCAAGTGGAATAGAAGAACGAAGAAGCTTGCATTCGGTGGCAGCAACAAGGGAACAAGTTAAATGAGATTTATACAATGTAATTCAAACACACATGCCTAATTACGCGGCCAGCTCTAGGGTATTCTGAGATGACAAGGATACAGCGTTTCCATGGCTGAAGAAACAGGATGAAAACATGAGCAAAATTCAGAAAAGTGTTGGCAATCAGGAATCAAGGGTTGAAGGATTAGCTAGCCTGAAGCTATTAAACTCTGCCACATGTAAGGAACATAAGAGTCTAATTTGCCTATAAATACCAGCGACCATATTGAAGCACGACACAACAAACATGAAAATAGAGGTGGTGAAAGCGAAAGAGGGTAAGCATAGAGGGACTGTGCAGAGAGAAAGAAAAAACACAGCGGAATCATCTACTCTGCTTCGTTCTAAGAAAACAGAGTTAGATGACTGATGAAGATAGAACAAAAAGAACAACTTAGTGGGGCAAACCGAGGTGTAGATACTGGGAAAATAGGAGGATTGTGGCAGCACCTTCAGGTAAACAACTAGAATTCTATTCTCCGTTCATATATAGCTGAACTAATATAAGATTTAGGAAAAATATCATCGATTCATCGTACCCTAATAGAACGCACACAGAATAGGAAAAATGTTATGGAATAAGCATCTTGTAGGAGCTATGTTATTTCATGGCATTAGAATGAGCTATCTTTAGTACAGCACTGATATAGAGCCATGGAACCGAAGAAAAAGGGTATAATATTATAATAATCATATAAGCCAGTTAGGAAAGCTTACAAGTAATCGATATTCATTATTAAGTTTAGATGTCAACTTGATAGAAGTATAATATTGAAATTATGCTATTGATAGAAGAAAATTACAAATTATAAATAAGGAAATTGTTTAATATTCTATCAGCAAGAATACTTACAAATAGGTCATTAATTCTACTTATATGATTTGGTAATTTTAAGAATCATCATGGGAGCTTTTTTAGATATTTATATTTGGAAAATAACAGTCTATAAAATAGAAGGGAATTCAAATACAATTATATTGAACTACTGATAGAATACCCTGAATACCTGGAAAGAAGATAAAATTCCCAAGACCAATAACAAAACTAGTAATTAACTTTTCTTCTACATATTATTATCAGAATTTTTTTTCTATGTTTATCTGTTATGTTTTGTTATGCCTTCATATGATAATTTGAACAAAGTATTTATGTCGAAAGTACCAAATGTGGAGATCGCTATTATCTTAGAAGGTCTCCCACGGAGAGGTAAAAGGTCCAATTGGGCTACAGAGAGCCTAGAGCCAAGTGGTATGCAAAACCAGATGTTAAATATGATAGAGCTAGAAATGAAACTGTTTTATTAAATGTATGCTAGCTACTGAGACATGAAAGCCTCACATTTTCTATGAAGTCATTTCCAAGTGAACTAAGACAATCAACTAAGACGTTAAACCTAAAGTATAATCCATTAAATAAAGTAGTTGCACATTAGAAGAAAAAGTAATAGAATTATTAGGACAACTGTAAATTCTAAAAATTACACTAAGACTTATAAAAATGTATTAGATACCTATTTGTTATAGTGAAATATTTATTCATCTAATTTCTTTGAGCATATTAAGGATTTAATTAATTTAGACTTAGATAGAAAGATAAAAAATAAGGAAATTTCGAGACTTAGTTTTTGTAAATAACCTTTTCAAAGCTACTATAAAATAGGATGTCACAAAAGAGGCAACTACTGATGTGTCGAAATGACGCATTGTTGACACCATGGCCCATTGCATTTTGGGCCTATTTTCCAAAAAACAATGATGGAAGGCACATTGGGTCATTTGCTAATTAGGCCCATTTTTTGTTAAAAAAAAATGGTTTTGGACAAAAAAGAATCTTTTTAGGTAATTTTTCATTAGAATTAATTTGTTCATAAGTAATAGATATTTTATGGAATTTTGACTTTTCTACAAATAATTTCAGAAAATAAATTATTATTTTTAAGGGTACCAATTAATTATAAAAACATTAATTGTTGGAGCTATTTAATTTTGGAAAAATTAATTTTGGCATAAAGTAATTATAAAAATTAATTTTAAGTGCCATTTAATTATGAACAATTGTTTTACATGATTTTAATTCTATTAAAATTTTTTTGTGTGCCAACTTTTTTGGGTGCCAATTAATTTGAAAAAATTGTTTCTGGTCCTATATAGTTATGGAAAATTACTTTTGGTACCATTTAATTATGAAAAATTATTTTTTGGCTAAATTTATGCATTGGGGACTAATTTTTCCAAAGAGAATTTAAATTAGTTAACTATATATGGATAAGTTAGTCAATTAATTAAATAATTCTCATGAAGTAATCAAACAATAGTGCTTATACATACTAAAATGCACATAATGAGTTTATATGTCAATTGATTAGCATGTATAGTGAAGGAGTAGCCACAGCATCCTTATATAACTGAATACATGCATTCTTAGTTTGTTTTTTACAAACATGGAGATTGTATATGAAACTAATGACATCCATTCTAATTAAATATATAAGTATAACATATCTTTACCCACAGGGAGATAATTATATAAATATATTTAATTAAGATGAAATTAGAAATTGTTCATGCTTTCTAAATGGCCAATAGGTATTAGAAAACTATGAATGTCTTCTAAGATTCATCATTAAAGGTACATAAATTAATTATATGATAAAATTTTGGCCAATGGGTAAATTTAGTGATATGTAATTTATGTTTTGGTATGACTTGCATTGGTAAGCATACATATATATGTGACGATTAATAGCTTCATTATGTGAGCGTATATTAATTTATTGGATTAATTTGCTGTAACTTCAACATCTCTTATACTAGCAAATTCCAGTAATAATAAACAACAACATAACCTAGAAAGAGGACATCCTCCTTCAATTAGGATGCCTTGACTTGAACTACGCCCTCTGTAAAGAGGAACCTCCATTTCCCACAAGTGCTAGTTCCCCAATGGATCAAGTGTTGTATGAATATTGGAGTGACCTAATCGCCTTAACATGATATTGATCAAACAACACATAAAGAAAAGCATTCGTGGGTCCATACCTGACTATGTCAAGGTCAATGATTATATGAAGGCTATTGATGAATAGTTTACTTCCTCAGATAAGTCACTTTCAAGCACAGTAAGGAATCAATTGTGCTCTTTGAAATTGACTGGTACTAAAAAGGTGCCTGAACAATAATGCAAATGAGAGACATAGTGGCTTAATTGAAGTCTCTTGAGACAAAGATCTTTGACTCTTTCTTGGTGTAAGGAATCCTTAATTTATTGCTTCCACAATATTGTCATTCAAGATATGCTATAGCACACATAAGGAAAATGGATAGTAAATGAATTGATAGTTATATGTATATAAGAGGAAAAAAGGCTTATTGTGAAGAGTGGTAGAGCATTAATTAAGACTCATTTTTCAATAAGCTCCCAGAAAAAAGGCCATAAAGGAAAAGGCAAGAAGAAAGGCATCCCTTATATTCGTCTTCTTATGTAAAAAGAAAGGGCATATGAGGAGGGATTGCCATAAAAGAAAGGTTTGGTTAGAGAACTCTTACCTCATGTGTGTTTTGAATCTAACTTAGTTCAGAGTTATCATAAAACTTTGTGGATTGATACTGAATCTATGATCCATAAATCTAATACCATATAAGGTTTTCTCAGCCAAAGGAAACTGTGCCCATGTGAGCATAAAGTCTTAGAAATTGGATTGGCTCATAAGTGGATGCAATAGAGACATATAGGATAGTTTTGATTACTTGCTATATTTTAGATTTTGAATAAACATTTTACATTCCAAGTTTTGCTAGAATTTTAATTTTAGTTTCTAGACTTAATCCATTGAGAATTTCATTAAACATATGTGAAACTTATTTTAATTTAATGAATAGTTTAATACTTATTGAAAAAAAAATTTTAGCTGGCGGTTTATACAAGATTCACACTAATTCAAATGTCCTTAATACCCTAATAGTTGTGCATAAAAGTAACAATTTAAAACGTTATGTCATGAATGAAGGATCTTCTAGTTTGTGGCATAGGAGATTGAGATATATCTCCATTGAGAGAATCAAAAGGTTGATGAAGGATGGGGTTCTTGCGGCCCTAAACTTTACTAACTTTGATTTATGCATGGATTGCATAAAGGGTAAGCAAACTAATATGTCATATTAAGGGGCTAGAATACACACTGATATCTACTGTCCCAATTTGAATTCTAGTGGACAAAATTATTTCATTTTCTTTATTGATGATTACTCACATTATATCTATATCTACTTTCTTTATAATAAAGATGAGGCACTTAATGCTTTCACAATCTATAAAGCTAAATAAATAAGAAATCTGGTAAACAAATTAAAATTGTGAAATCAGATAAAGGAGGCGAATACTTTGGTAAATACACCAATAATGGACAAACACCTAGTCCGTTTGCCAAGTTCTTTAAGGAGCATGGTGTAGTTACTCAATACAATATGTCTAACTTACCTGACATGAATGATGTAGTAGAAAGAACAGAACTTTATTAGACATGGTGAGGAGTATGCTAAGTAACTCCAAACTTTCTACCTCTTTATGGAGAAAAGCACTCAAAATAGTTGTATACATTCTTAACGGGGTTTCAACAAAGGTTGTTTCTAAAACACCCTTTGAGATCTGAAAATGTTGGAAACCTAGTTTAAATCATTTACTACTATAGGGCTATCCTATGAAAGTAAGAATGTATAATCCACATGAAAGAAATTTGGATCCAAGGACTATTACTATATATTTTTTGGCTATGCAAAAAAGTCGAAGGGTTATAAATTTTATTATCCTACTTATACAACAAAGTTTGTTGAATCTAGGAATGCCAAATTTTTTTAAAATGATAATATTAGTGGGAGTAATTAAAATTAGGACAATGTCATTGAAGATGATCATGTTTTAGAACAACCCCTACTAATGATAATGGAATAATAGTTTTCAATGACACCCATCTAATGGGAATAATTAATGAACATATTGAAATTTTACAATCTTTATATGATCATATTAGTAATAAGGAGAATCACGTGGATTCAGCTATTGCTAATGAGACTCATCAAGCAATGGCAGAATATACTCCTATTAAGCAGCCTCAACCTTGACAATTATAAAGAGATCTATAAGGATAAGGAAACTGGCAATTCATAATGACCAACTTGGGTTTACCTATGATATAAATGTAGAGAATGACCTTGTTATATTTTCACAAGCAATAAGTAGTGATATTTCTAAATTGTGGCATAATGTCATAATAGATAAGATGGAATCTATGGAAAATAACCATGTCCAAGACCTTGTAGAATTACCTATTGGAGCTAAGGCCATTAACTGTAAAGGGGTCTATAAGACCATGAAAGACTCCCTAGATAATATTGAGCGATACAAGGCAAGGTTAGTTGCCAAAGGTTTCACACAGAGGGAAGGGATTGATTACTGAAAGATATTTTTTTCCTATATCTAAGAAGGATTCCATCTATATCATCATGACATTGGTTGCTTATTTTTAACTTAAAATTACACCAAATGGATGTGAAAACAATCTTCCTCAATGATAACCTTAAGGAAAAGTTATACATGAAACAACCATAAGGGTTCATCTCAAATGCCGATAAGGAATTAGTATGCAAGCTTAAAAAGTCAATTTATGGACTCAAACAAGCCTTATGACAATGGTACTTAAAATTTTATAATGATATCACATCTTTTAGTTTTGTTAAAAACATTATGGATCAATGTATATACCAAAGGTTAGTGGGAGCAAGATCATCTATTTAGTGTTATATATGGACGATATCCTGCTTGCATCTAGTGACTTAGGGCTATTACATAAAGTGAAACAATGTTTGTTCAAGAACTTTAACATGAAAGATATGGGGGAGGCATCCTATATCATAAGCATAAAGATTCATAAAGATAAAACCCAAGGAATTTTAGGACTATCACAGGAAACCTATATTAATAAGATTCTTGAACGATTTCATATTAAGGATTGTTCACCTAGTGTAGTGCTCATAGTGAAAGGGGACAAATTAAATTTGTTCCAATGCCCTAAATATAATCTGAAAAGCAAAGAGATCAAGAATGTTCCATATGCCTTAATGGTTGGAAGCCCTATGTATGCCCAAGCCTGCATAAGACTGGACATAGCTTTTGTTGAAGTAGGAAGATATCAAAGCAATCCTAGATTGATCATTGGAAAGTTGTCAAAAAGGTTTTAAGGCACCAACAAGGTACAAAAGAGTACATCCTTATATATAGAAGGACTGATAACTTGGAAGTTGTTGATTATTCATATTTAGACTTAGTAAGATGTGTTGACTAGTACATGCTTATAGAGATAGATAAAATCCCAAAGTGCCCATCACACATATTGTCTTTCATTAGTTATAAAATGCTTTGGATATACTTGATGTTAATCCTTTCTTTTCTTGGTATTCAGATCTTCTCGTTAGGTCTATGCTATGGCAGGAGGTTTGTTCTTTTGTTTCCGCTACATTATTCTTGAATTCATTTTAGTAAGTTTAATGCTTGTTTAGCATTATCTTGTATGACTCAATTTATTCAAGATCCTTTTTTTTTTTTTGTTTCTTGGAATTGTTTAATATGCCTATTTAATAATTTTTACAGGACTAGTGGTTGCTTCAGTGTTGGACTACTTGCCCTCTTTATAGAAACATAGTGCTACAAGATGATGTTGTGACCAAGTATCACCAACTTCAAAATCAGGTGAATTATTATAAGAATAATGATCATGAGCAACACTAAATTATGTCCTTGTTATTTGTAACAAATTGTCTGGACATTTTAATCTTAAGAACAATAAAGATAACACAATATTGTAGGAACAATATTGGATCTTTTAGATCATTTTATTACAGATTGACCTATATATTTGCATTCATCAATGGCCCAAATTTTCAAAAACTATTAGAAACTATTTAATATTTATTAAAAGTTGAACCATTTGATTAAAATTTAATGGTCGAAATCTCCTCAAATGCATGGAATTTGAATTCTTGAGTGTAGAAAATCCAAATTCAACATAGACACAAGTAACTTGTAGAGAAGGATCTACCCCTACAACTACCCTATATAATGGGGCTAATAGTGCCTCTAACCCACCAAATAGGCTAAATAATAGAAATAGATTTTTTGCAATTGGGAATCCAAATGCATAAATTGATCAAATTCAAATTATTAGATAAAAATTTAATAATTTAGGTTTTAAAATGTTCTACAAAATTGTTTAGTTTTTTTCTAATATTTGTCATAATTTGAATTGATGGATAAGAATTCAATGATCTAAATTCCCTCAAAGTTACTACATTTAGATTCTCAAATGTAGAAAGTCCATATCCGCCATCATCAACCAATACTTAATAACACAGCAAGCTCAGGGCCTCCCAGTTTCTAACAACATAAGCCGCTAATAATGGTGTACTATGATAATCAGTAGATTTCTATATCACGCCCCCTGTAGGCAATCTTTGATCAACATGACTTTCTTTGGGGAAAGGATCAAATTCTTTTTTTTTGGAAAGAAGCCATTTTTGTGTATGTTGCAGAGATTAAATCATCCCATTCAATAGTAATGGCCTTAAACCCCAAGGCATTGGCCACAAGTCCATTTTGCAGGTTTAGATTTTCTACGGTCACAGAGGATATTAGGAATAAATCATACATTTAAAATTATTTTTTTTAATTTTATTATTATTTTTTGGTGGTAACATTCTTTATCTTACTCAAAAATGTCCTCTACAATCATAAATCTAACTGTAGAGAATCCCCACCCCCATTTTGCTTAACCTATCAAATACGTAGATGCTCGTATTTCTCACCGTAAAGTATTTCTTTTGGTTTACTCATAAAACTCACGGATTCTCATTTCATACTCTTTTTCGTGCATATATTTTCATCCTTATTAATTAATAAGTTAACAATTTAAACAGGTTAGACAAGAATTGATCTTCATAATAACTCAGTGGACTTGGCCTTGAGTGAACTTGTTTGTCCACGAAAACACCAGGTCACTGCAGCAAAATTTTTATCAACATGTTCAATTTATTTCTCATTAATAAATATTAATATAGACCACCATATTCTTCTCTTGCAAGGGTCGGATTGATGCAGTGGTTCTTGCAAGCATACTTGCTACTTTGCTTTTAGAAATATAAACTCGGGCTAAATCCTTGTGATGTAATTGTTACAATTTGTTTGTCAATTATCTACGAGGGGTGAATATAGACCTAAACACAACTATAGTCCAAATATAACATACAAGCAGTGGGATGGGTACAAAAGCAACATGCAACTCAACATTTCATTGCTTTCTTTAGTATAAAATCTCTAATAAAGAGTGGCGAATGGTACATGACGGCCATGATGAGAGAGTATTGGCCATAGGAAAACCATGCAGGTGGGTTCTTTCTCAGGATAGCAGCTACTGTTCGTTTAGCGAATTCATCCGAAGGGGTGGGTTTGGATTTCTGAGAAAAATAGGCTCTCTCTCGAATCACTGCTTCAAAAGGCTTGAATAAGTTCCATTCAGGCATACGATTGTAGCTAGCTACGGCAGAATTTCCAATATTTGACTTGACAGCTCCAGGGACAACATTGATAACATCAAGTCCAAAATGGCTCAGTTCCAATCTGTACATCACACTCATATATATCAAAACCAAAAAAGAAATAGACATATTAAGCGACAGTTAAGCAAATACGAACAATAATTCATACAGACAAGTTTGAAGGACAAGCAAGTTAACCTGAGTGTATCTGTTAAAGCATGAAGAGCAGCTTTTGAGGCATTGTAAGCGCCTGACCATGGTCCTGGAGCCATAGCAGTTACACTACCTATGTTTACAATCTTTCCCTGTTTCCTAGTTGCCATATGAGGAACAACGGCCTGAATCAACCTCAAGGAACCTACAAATATGAGAGGAATATATCACATATTTGATTCAGAAACGACACTTTATACAGCGAACTTGTAGATAAGGTAATAGCAATATTATATGAACATCTCCCTAAGCTTGTTTGTTAGATCAATAGTCTGATCAACAAAAACAAGGATGATACGAACCAAAAACGTTGGTATCAAAAGTTTGCTGGATGGCGGAGAGAGGGACCTCGGCAAGTGGGCCCACGCATTGAACTCCAGCGTTGTTAACCAAGACATCGATCTGACCGTACTTGTCGAGAACATTCTTCAGCGTACGCTGAACGCTTTCATCGGACTCAATATCGAGCTCTTGCAAGAAGAACCTCGGATCTTGGTCCAGGTCCGCCATGGATGACAGCGACCTACTTGTGGCCACCACCGTGCACCGGTTGGCTGCGAAGGCACGTGCCAGTGCATGGCCTATGCCTCCTTGAGAGCAGCCGGTGATGAGAACTACCTGTTGCCCATGGATATCCATAGAGAGAAAAAGATACACCGAAGTTCGAACAGAGGAATAAACGATATGTCGTTTCGCGTGCGTCTTCTCTTTCGAATCTTCGATCAGACGGATATTCTGATCTGAGAATTCAGAGTTAAGATCGAAGTTCCTATGAAATCGGAATAAATGCAGCTGGCCGCGTTTTGATACAAACGATGAAAAGTTGTTGATCGACTTCCACCTTGTTGGGAGAGAAGTCTCCGGACATTTTAATACGAAGACAATTTTTTCTTAATAAAAAAATGGCATGCATTTTTTGCTTTCAAGGTTAGTAATTTTTGAAATGCACTGCAGCAAATTCAATTTAGAGATTTCACATTTTTGTAATTTTTGTCCTTAAAAATACATGAAACTTTTTTTTTCTATTTTTGATCTTTAAATTTTAAAAATATATACATAGCTCAACTACTTAATTCATGAAACATTTATTTTTAAATCCAATAATCAAATAATTATAATATACCTAAGAAAACCATTTCCTCTTGTATTGTTTTTGCACATGGCTTAAAAAAATTGTTAGAGATTCTACACTTTTTTGTTCAATGGCCACCTAAAATGGTTAGTCACTAGTAACTAACATCTTCCTTTCTTTTATATCCAAAATGCTGAAAGCTGTATTTGCTTTGTCTAAATAGGGAAGCCCATAGCCAGATCTGACAAAGTTACTAATGGACTTTATCTTCATATTAAAAGAAAAAAAAAAGCATTTTTTGGTCATTCTTGGACTCATGCACCCTGGATAACAAAATTCCATTTCCTTCTCCATCGAACCTCTAAAGCTCCAAACCCCACTACCAAAAAATAGGACTTTACCTGAGTACAGCATACAACATTGCTTCACATAAAAAAAAAATTGAACAGCAAATTTTTTAAAATATTTGTGACTGAAAACCGTACAATATATATTGTACAGTACTAGAACTGAATTCTAAGGCTTAACCTGTACTTAACTAAACCACAGGTAAAATAACATATTACCTGTGGTTAGTGAAATAATGGTAGGTAATTTCCTGTGATTCACAGCAAAGAGGAGAGTAAACCATAGGTATATTTACTCTAACTGCAGGGAAATGCTATGATTTCTTGAGGTTAAGAATTAACCGCAGGATTTTACCTGTGGTTAATTCTTAACTACATGGATTTCCCTGAGGTTCCATCTGAACTATAAAGAAATCTTAATTTAATCTTGTCACCAGCCCCCGATTCATTAGTCTGGTTGCACAGTAAATACGAAGGCCAAAATCTGCAATTGAGAGGAGAGGGAGGAGATTGTCCGTTTGTCGCCGTTTGTCCCTCCGCCATCACCGGTGGGTTACTAGTTGCCTGTCCGATCAAACCCGAGCCTCCGCAGCTGTTTTTTTCTTCTTTTTTTTTTGCATAAAGGTTAGTTTTTATTTATTTTAACCTTTTTCATGTAGCTAATTCTTTTTCCATTTTTTATACATGTTAAACACATCATAAATAACTCTTATGTTGTGAATAAAAATTTTTATGTTATAGTTAAAATAAATTATGTTGTGCGACTTTGTATGCATAGATTTTGTTATTTATAATGGAACCTTTGCCCTATTAGTGTGTTTTTTCTATTAAAATTTGCAATGTTGCAATATGAAAATTTTATAGAAGTTTGTTTATGCTATTTATTCAGAATCGTGTGGGACCTTATTTTTTTAATGTGTAGAAATTATTGTAAATTTAATAAAAATTACAGAAGAGATTTTCAAATTAATAATTTATTTCAAATTAAATCTTGTTTGCATGAGATTTATTCTTATAAGATTACGATATAAAAAAGTCTTACAGTCATTAATAATTTTCAAACACACAATTAATAATCTCAACATTCTCAAGTTAGTACTAAGATTACAATCTTTAAAACACATAAAAGTATTTTACAGGTTTAGACCAGAGTGCATATTGTCCTCCTTGGATTTGGACTTAAATCCTTAAAAATCTTAAAACCAAAAAAAATTTTAAAACCTAGTCCTAGATCCATTTTTTATCTTCATGACTAGATCCAAATGGATAAATTTTACCAGTACCCATAAAACATGAACATCCTGGTCATCTCAAGCCTATTGATGACAAGTTGGAAGTACTTCTTTGTTCTTGCGTTGCCATGTCAGGGATCCACTTTATTTTATTTTTAATAACAATTTTCTTTTAAAAAATTCTGGGCATGAGACACGAGGAAAACCAATATGGAACTACAAGCTCTTGTCTAGACAAAACTATTTTTGGATGTTAAATTCTATCTACGGATACTTGTATTATATTTTGTTCCACAATATCAACTCTTCTAAAATATCATGGATTAGACTTTTATGTACATACATAATTTTTTATATCTTTTCTATATTATTCTCTAATTAAAACACAATGAATGCATAGTTAATTAGTAATAATGTATAATTTAATTTAAAAAATAATATAATTATTATAATAATCATTCATACATCTTGATATAATCAGAAGTATATCATATTTATCAAAAACTAACATAATAAAAATATAAAGAATTATATATAAATTTTTTTCCATATATCATTGGCTCGTACGCATGTATATGCATTAATTTTCCATGGCAAGTTTTGTCACACCCATTAAAAACTTTCCTTGTACCCGTTCATGCCTAAGGAATGCAAACTTTAAACTTAGGATAAAGATAACATAATTAAAAAAGCAGGAACCAAAAATATGTCAAAAACAGTAACGGTTCCTTTTCACCTGCTTGACCCGTATGGGACCCGTTCCATCAAAACGTTCACGCACTCAAGTCAGGGCATCATTTTTTTGCCTTAATATACACATGAATCATGAAAGCAACTGTGGACATTATATGACAGACAATTCGTCTAGCTACATTCACTGTTCTGTTTTGTATGTAGTATAGTATTTAGCAGCCACGGCCATGAAAGCTCTCTCTGATTTCTTCTTCCATCTCTATGCAAAGACCATAGTCCTATTGGCCTTCCTGCTAATAGAACTCATCCTCCTTATCCGGAACCTCAAGCCGCACCCACCTCCAATCACCATCTCTCAATACCTCGAACTCATTGAGGAGAAAAACCCCACAATTTGTTACACCAAAGGGATGAATGTGGCAGAGCAATTAGACTGCAGGGTGTGCTTGTCCGAGTTTGAAGAAGGCGAGAAAGTTAGGAACTTGAAATGTAAGCACACATTTCACAAGGATTGCTTGGACCAGTGGTTGCTTCAGAGTTGGGCTACTTGTCCTCTCTGTAGAAACAGAGTGCTACCAGATGATGCTGTGACCAAGTATCGCCAGCTTCAGAATCAGGTGAATTATGATGAGAATAATGATCACGAGCAGCACCCAATTATGTCCATATTTGTATTACGTGGTGTTATCACCTTGCACAGATATCTCTGAAACAATTGTCTTCATGATGATACATTATATAATGTGTGATTTTCATTTTCGTGTATTTCTTTGTTGTACAGAGGGAATTGGTCTTCTTTCCCTCGTGGGATTCCTCAGAAGATTAATGATGTACCATCTGCTCTATGTATGAAGATCATGGTAAATTATAAATATCCAACCTTTTCACTGTCCTGTTAGCTGCATTACTCCACGATTGTCATTCGGTTCAAATTCTTCTAGTGAGTGAGTTGAATCTTCGGAAATTCTGAAAACGATGGGTTAGTGGAGATTTTATCTGTCCAAGCACATGGAAAATATCTCAGAAGTAGATATTTGTGGGCATAAGCCCCTACTGATTTTCACGAAGTTGCCTTCCTGGAGCAAGAGTGACTGGTCAAGCAGTAGTAGAGACTAGAGACTATAGACACAAGCAAAGTTAGATATTCATATTCCACAAAGAAACTTTTCCATACAATGGTATTGATAATTTGGTAGGTGGAGAAGTTAGAAGGTTTAATGGCCGAAAAAGATATAAGCTTTCATCAGTTTCAGAGAAACTTTGCATAAATGTGAATAAGCCAGAGTCACATGATGAGCACAAGAGTTAGCTATGTATACAAGTTTAATTAAAAGGCCCCTGTACTGAGTGTTATGCAGGATGATAGTGTAAAATTAAGGAACAAAAGGGCCCTGCATATTACAAGAATTAATAGACTTTGATGTAATGTTTCACCCATTTCAGGCAAAAGCAGCTATAAAATGGCATTTCGTGCTCTCTCTTTTCTTTGCAAACTACTATCTCTTGTGGTTGTATTTTGCTTTCTTTGATCTCCTAAAATGTCCTCACATGGCAGGACCACAATATTTTTCCCTCCATGTCTTTTTTTTTTTTTTTTTAATGTACACTAAAAGAGCATATCTATTGCCGTAGGAGATTTTTACAGGAAATTTAGACTATTAGATAAAATTCCAATGGTCTAAAATGCACCATGTATCAATTTTTAGTTTATTTTAATAAATATTTTTTTAAAAATATTATTATAATATTAAAAAAATATGTTAATATTTTAAATTTTTTAATACAAAATAATATTCTAGTAAAAAAAATAGACTATAAGATGCGATGAATAAATTATAAACTAATAGAAGTTGTTCAATTTTTTTTCTTTCCAACAAAATATCATTTTAAATGAGAAATGATTCAGAATATTAATATTTCTTTGTTATTATGACAAATTTTTTTTCAAAAAAATAATATTTATTAAAATTAAAAAATGACACACATCACATTTTAGACTATTTTATAAAATCTAATGATCTACATTTCCTACAATAGAAAACTATAAATCCCCCATCACATCATTTATTAGTAGAAAAGCATTGGGGTAGATAAATGTCATTATTTCCTACTTTTTGTAGACTCCTCTTTTAAAAGGAAACTATGAGTCACCAATACCTTTATCATTTTACAAATTAACTCCTCTAAGTCACTTTTGTGTGAACTAAATATGAAATATTTCATTGAAATAAATCCAACATGCTTTGATAATGCATATTGAAACAAGTCACGGTCATACATAGGGCAGTGTCCTTTTGGCAAAGGATGGCATTATTGAATGAGAAGGAGGAGAGGTAGATGACCAAATTCAATATCAAAGGACAAATGGCATGCTTTCATCTTTATATGAGCTGTAAATGGGAGGCTCTTGGAATTTTCCTTTAACTAATATTTTCAATCATGTCGTATATAATTAGACCTTACAACTACTCTTAGAAATATTATCACAGAAAATAATCATTTTCTTATAATTGAGTGATGTGATATATGTAAAGGTTAAACCGTCTCGACCCTCTAATTTTGGTCCATTTCATGCATGTAGAGAAAAAAAAGATTAAAAAAAAAAAATTTATTCCTCTCTCTCCCCTCTATCTTACTCTAAATTATACAACGAATTCTTATTCAAATCTCAAGCTATCTTAAACTAACAAATCACCAAAGTGAAATTTTGTGGATGTTAATTAAAAGATGTACATTATCTGTAATATGCTGTAATCTACAAGCGAAAACAAATAAATCCAAGCCAATTATTATTATTATCATTATTTCGAGTTGAATGAAGTAAGTGCAAAAGATATACTATACCTTTCTTCGTTTTTGGTATAGAATTAGGATCCCCACTTACCCTCTTTTTCTGGGAATGTGACAGCTTTAAATATTCTCATAATAAGTTGAAGCAAATATCACGGCGAATGAATACCCACCAATGCAAACTACGAGCGCACATCACTCCAGTCATTCGTAGTTTCAACAAAATTTGTACACAGACCTCATCATGAAAATCCAAAATCTGAGAAATTATTCTTAACATTCATCGGTCACATATATTTCGACACAGAGCATTTCAGATAATAAATTACAAAGAATTGACACAATTATGATAAATTATTTATAATTTTTTAAATATTTAAACATTATGTCATTGTTAGATTCATGACTTAATATATATTTAGAAGAGTGTTTGTATTTGTTTGGTTTTTCTTTTTTTGCAAAAATTCATAGAAGCAAAAGTTTCTTCTTCTTTTTTCTTGGGTTCTATTTTGCAATTTTTTTTAAACAGATAAAAAAAATTTTTATATATTTTTATCCGACAAATCCTTTTCTATTTGTAAATAAGTATTATTTTTGTACTTTTTTATCCGATAAATTTTTATTAGGTATTATATCAATTTTTTATCTAATAATTTTTTTAGTACTGTTAAGTATTGTGTAGAAGTATTATTTTTGTAATTCTTTTATCTGTTAAATTTTTAGTAGGTATATACATTTATTTATTTCTGTATTCAAATTTTTAAATTTTTTAAATTTTTATATTTTGCATATTATATTGATATGATTATCCGTGACAATCATGTGTGACAAACAGTTTTGCTTTTAAGATTTATTTAATTTTGGCAGGAAAATCTTACGGACTTTTGGACCTTGGGACAACGAAAGGGACAATACAGCCACCATTGAGCCCCACCCTCTGTGCTGCTATTACTGGTAGTCAAGGACAGCTTTTCTAGGAAAATGGACCATGTCAAAAATTAAAATTGTCGTGTGGTCCCATTTCATAGAAGCCCAATGTTATAATATTTGGGCCGACACGGTCCTTTTATGGCCCAATATCTTTTGATAACCTCTACGGAACAATCTGGGGTCTGGGCGGATCGGAACATTTTAACTGAAACAAAATGTCCATGTATAATTGCTGAAAAGTTTTATAAAATAATTGACTCCATAATTTTATTTCAAAAATAATTAATTAATCGATTTTAGAAAAATTCAGCAAGAAGTATTACATTGTTAATTTGATGTCTCTTCTAACTATTGTTTCAAACGATGATAAGTCAAGATTACACTAGTTTTTAATTGAAATTAAAAGAATTAAATTATGTTGTTTGATATGCATCATCAAGTGTCGCTAGACATTCCGTTACCACAAAAAGATACATTCATTTTTGTATAACAGTCGGATTCTGGTAGCGATATTTCTTATTTCGAAATGCGATGATATATTAAAAAACAACAATAAAGTTTTTGTGCAAGCATATATCTTCTCATAGGCATTGGCTTATTGGATACTGGCATCATATTTTAACTTGTGCGAGTCTATGCCCTATAGCCCTGCATAATGATAGTGGATAGTCCAACAGGTTTGATCTAATTTTGCTAATAGTCAGAAGTTCATGTTTTGAGTTAGATTAAGTATTTAAAATTAAAAACGGTGAAAAATCGTTTAGATATAATGTAAGGTTAGACATACAAATTATCTTTGTGAAAAGCCTTACATCCACTCGGCATAGATAGTGGCATATGTAGGATGAACATAAATATAAACTATTTAATTGGCTTCAAAAATGTAATCTCCGTCCAAACAAGAGAGTGGGGTAGTACATTCCATCAATTCGTGTACCTAACAATCTTTTGCTTATACCAAACCCATATATATGATAGCCTTAGAGTCTAAGATTGAGATTTTCTATGAGGTGATGGGAAAATGATTAGGCAAAACACAAAGGGAGAGAGGGGAATTTGAGATACAAATCATTGTATTCAGAGAGAAAGGGAGAGCAATTAATTAATCAGAAACTGGTCATAAGCTGAGAACACAAGTTCCTTCGATTCGAGAAAGAGAAACGAATGTACACAAGAAGGAAGGAGAATTAAAAAGAAGAATTAGAGGAACTATGTATACATAAAGGTATCAGAGTCAAGCTGAGAAGAAGCTTGAAGAAGCAGCAATACCAACTTGGGATTTAGGCTCCCAAGCCCACTTGACAAGCTCTGCCTTCTCCTTCATCAGCCTTTGAGCCAAAACCGAAGCACCAGAAAACAGGTCAATCTGCTCCTTCGCTACACCATAACCATCGCTTGCCTTTCTTAAAATGCTGACCCTCCTCTCGTACTCTTCTGCTACCAACATAGCAATATCAGACATCCTTAATTCTCTTTCTCCGATCGACGAAAAGGGATGAAATTTGCGTTGTCGCAAAAGTTAATGCCTTTCTTACCTTGAGCAATCATCTCTTATCCGAAGATATTTATAGGAATAGACGTCTCCTCAGCTGTCCAGTCCAACATTCTGGATAAGGCTCTACCTTTTTTCTTTTTCATAATTATTTATTGTGAAGTTGATGTCGCTAGTGGGTTTGGTGCTTCTAATAATACTGAGTCTTATCTTATGGGCGCAACACGATTGATCATAATTAGATACCGTTGATTTGTTAGAAAGTTAACTTGATAAAAATTTCAATGGCATTCAGTATTCTAATGTTTAAACATTTTATTATGTAATATTAATTTAAACTGAATAAATTTTAACTTTTTAATGTTTAATAATAAAATCACAATTAAGATATTTTTATGTTGGTATTTTCGGTGGTAGGTTTGCCCACTGAATGATGAAAGTTTTTGATAAAAGGACACGAGACTGATGGTGGCTGCCTCCTCACAACATCCGACGTGCCCAACTTGGCACATGGCCGTTTCGCTTTTTGCCCTTTCACTTTTGCGAAAACGTGGACAAGTGGACGTGGTCCTCTTCTCTCTTTTTTTTGTTTTTTTCCCTTCAAACGTCCTTTGGTTCAGCCTATGGATTTCTTACATATAATTATCACGCGTCATTCTGGGCCGGCAATAACAAATTAATAATGGAGCATTTTACACATGGGTAAATCTGCGATCCTATCTCGGTCGCATTGGATAAAATTTGAAGCTACCAAGAATCTGTTTTATATAGATATATTCTTGTAATCTTCGATCGGTTCCTTTGTCTTCATCATCTGTCTGGGTCGTGAAGTTTCCACAACACCTTCCATTTCTATGTATTCGTACGCAAATAGTGCATTCAATGGAGAAAAAAAAAAATTATTATTCATGCATGTTTTTCACACCGAGAATGTCATTCTCGAGGTGAAAAGTGCAAACTACTTGATACTAAAACTCGTTTTACTTCCCCACAATTCAAATATCTCACCTATCTTTTTATTATTATTTTTCTCTTCGGTTTGTATTTCAGAAATGAAAGTCAAGTGTATGATGCTTGATGTCAATAAAAAATACGGCTGAAAAACAACAGCCGAAAACGCCCCAGCCAGAGCAAACCTTGATTTGAATTTAGGAGAGAGCTTGTTAAACAAGAAAACTCAGTGTTTCGATTTCAAATAGAAGACAAATCTGACCGGAGCATTCCAAAACTCATTGAGGTTACCCCTAATTGTCATTCTCCTGCTTTGTCCACTCTTGCTGGTCCCCCAATTGAAAATACTAAGCTCTTTCATCCATCTCATAGTTATACACAGCAAACATCAACTATTATTCTGCTTTGATGTTAAGAAACCACAGGAAACTCAGAAGAATATGTTGCTTGAATGATAATAAACTCTTTTACAGACAAACTGGACTCGCTACCAGTAAAGGACGCGAGCAAAGCTAGACCTAATAAATCTAACTACCAGTGCCACCATACCCACTATTATTAAGCAGCCCAGGGGTGGGTATATAGGCCTCTGAGTCTCTCACCTGTGCCTGTGTACGATGTTTTAGCAGAGAAAACGCTTATTAGTTACTATACTTGACGATCCCTTCAAGGCTTATTTTTATATGCCGTTGTCTAATTAATTAGATATATCAGTCAAACTAACAAAAACCAGTCGTCAAATAACCAAAGGCAGGACATAATGAATCAACAGACCAAGAAGAGAATAAAACTAGCGAAACAGCAACAAATCACGGCGGGAAAATATCGATAACATAATTCCTAATAAGAATTCAAATAACTCTTCCTTGTTTTTCACATTAGTAGACGGAAAAGAATTTCAAATATATTTCTGTATATCAGCATAATAATACATATCTAACTAAATCAAGGCAGCTGTGACATTTTATGAAGAACTGGAGATCTCAGTAATAAGGACCAGCCCACCAAGATACGGGGCCAGACTATATCTTAATCATGTCATTCTCGTCAACGAGTAGATGACTCCTTCACACGCATAATCATAGGAGGCCCAGTGTTTTCAGCTGCTGAACATGCTCGGGTGGGAGAGATGGGGGTGACCAGTCAGACCCTGTCATCTCTCCATCAACATCCTCGACTACATACTCCTACAATTACAAGTAAGACAGTCAGATAATCAAATCGATGTCAGAATACTTATAGGGACCTTTTGCACAGTCATCAAACGTGCACTATTAGCTTTGTACACGGCAATATCAGCGTTAACTATTAACGACAACTAATCTCAAACTGTTCTGTGTGCCAAATTTATATCAACAGTGTACAATGAAGGCAAGAAGATGCTATGACTTGCAAGTTTTAAGTTATGCAAAATAAAAACATCAAACAATGCGTGTCATTCCCAGGTATTGTAAGTCGCTAATATACATCTACTTTCCCATAGACCATCAGAAAACAATGCCTTCAGTTGCACTGCCCTAATTCCAAGAGTTTGAATAAGTAAATTAAAAGGGTGAAACTATCAGAGTGAAAATTCACAGCTATTCCTCCCTTAATAGCTGTCTCAGAAGGATATTTTCTAGCATTTAAATGGTGAATAAATGATATAAAAGCTTCTCATTATTTAGTACCAAAATTCAAGGTCGTTTATATAATAAATCTAGATATGCCTAAAGGGCCAATTGCACGTATCAGTTAGGCAGAGGTTGACTACATTATTGCAGTGGACCAATAATTGGTAGCTTAGGGCGTTGCGCCAAATGGACAAAAGAAATTAAAGTAAATCAGATTCACCTTTGTTAGCATCCTTTTTGCAAGTATATGATAGTGTCGCTGCCATATCCGCTGTCCTACCATGGTAGCCACCAATACACTGTAAAATATCCCTATTACAGTAAAAAGTCCCAGAACAATTAAAGCCATTATAAATAACAAGGGCAACCCTGCTTCCCCAGCACCTCCCAAGCAACCACCACACTCAGTAGCCATAGTTCCACAACTCTCAAAGCATGTGGTGCAATCAGTCCACATACAAAGAGTGCCTGGCAAATGACAGTCTGCACAAACTCTGCAACGACAACATACAAAATCAACCTAAATACTATCATTCTGTATCACGTACTAGCAGCTCACATAAGATACTTTAGTAATAACACATAAGAGCATAGTTTATCTATTTAGCATGTGGAGTGATGTATAGTTAAAAAATGCATTTTATACTTTTTTTTCTCCTTGGTAAGAAGGAGGCCTCCAATAATTAGATCTAACAGATTACTTTGAAAGCAAAGTTTCTGGCACAATAATGATGCCCCGTCATGTTTAGAGTATAGTCATGTGCCCTAACCATGCCAGATTCTCATGACAAACAGAAGTAGAGTAATTACCCAGGTTGACAGCAACAAAGACATAATTCTCGACATGGCTGAGCCAAATCATTGCGAACCCTTCGATCATAACAAGTAATGAAGCACCCAGATAGGCCAAGCAAAGCAAAAAACAATAGAGCTCCTACATTTGACAATACAAACATGAAACTAAGACCAAAATCAGCATAATCTAAGAGGAAAAAGGCAAACTCTGAACAAAGGAAATAACCAGACTTGTATAAGCATTTGGCTGACTAAATAAGTTCTTAATAATTTACCACATATGTAGTAAAAGCTAAGCTCACTATCAAAACCCCAAACAAGACGAAGCCAATACTGCTGGTAACCATCTATTAAATATACCAAATAAGCAAGTGAAGCAATGACCTGCATACAATAGCAACAAGAGTTTGAATTAGAACACCTACATGCAGTTCATAAAGTACAAAAGGATAAGCATCTATATGGCTAAGACAATAAGAACAATTCACCTACAAGCTGGGCAGCCAGAAATATAAACAAAATGTCTCTGGTAACAAAAAATCGAAATTTCAAGGTTCTCCATTTCCTATCAGCAGCAACATGAACTCGCAAATAATAAGGAGCCTTGCAGGTTGTACAGTGAGCAAATGCAAAACCTTCCTGCAAAAGCATGAGGTAATTTCCATAATCATTACGTATAAAGCATTGCAAAATGCACTGTATCATGCATAGAACTATTAGCAATACACTGCAATAATTTAACTCAGTCCACAGTTCTTTCTATCATCTGATAAAGGAAAAAACTCATCCAAAGATAAGTGGATGCTATAGTGAATATCATCAAAGAAGTTCCAGTTAACCATGGAATTCACATAAATTCATATATTACAGTATTACAAGGACAAGAAAAATCAGGTTTTGTAACAAACCAAGGAAGAATAGAGTTAAATCACAGCAGGAGATCTTAAGAAGTAATCTTGCAGAGCAAAGAAAACAGAATGCAAGGCAGAAAGAGTATACTGACAAATTGTACACAAACTAACAAAAGTTAATTAGGCAACAAGAGAGATCTTTTCATAACTGATAATAGGAAGAGGCAGCCAGGGTGCAGAGAATAAGCCAAAGGAAAAAGATCAATATCATTCCTCTGTAACATCTTTACCGAATATCCTATGCATTTGACAAGCTAATATGCATAGACTTGGAATTAATGAAAGAGTTATGAGATGAACAAATAAGAACATAAGACAGGTCCTTGTTTAATCAATCAGCTGAAGAAATAATTCACTCATCATAAAAAATCAGCCTTCATTCAGTTTCACAAATGTAATTACCAACCTTACAAGCAATCATCACTTAAGAACCACATAACAGCTATACTAAGGTCACTAAATATACAGAGTTCCTTGCTGTCGCTACAGTATACCATGCTTTAATAATTAGATTGAAAATTGAGAGTCTGAAATAGCATCCTTACCTTAACAGCTCTCCAATGATCCAAACATTCTCGATGTACATATTTTGATGTGCCTTTGCACTTGCAAGGAGCTATGAAATCCCTACCTGAGCAAAAGCGTGAAGATAACTAATAAGTATATTTTGATGCACCTTATGCGGAGATCAACAGTGAATATGCACATTTTTGCAGCAATTTAATATATAACTATACTATTCTTCCCAGAGTCCACTCTATTAAATCCCTCAGTGATGACTGAGGCATCCACAAGATCAGAATGCGAAAGACAAATCAAGATAAGTCATATAGCCAACTTTAAGTTCATATGCCAATTCATGAGCGTGATGGTAGTATGAATGATGCATTGAATTACTCTAGGTTAATCATAATAACTGAAAGCATAGAAATCCAATTCGTCATTCAATATTGTTTCATACAATCAAATTCAGCTTTGACTTCCAAAAAGAAATAGAACTTAAAATTTAGAACCGATTAATCAATATCGTTATTTCGCATTCCAACAAAATGAGGCTGGCAGACGCTTTGACTTTCCTGGAGTACATAACTTAATACAAAATCAACTGGATGCATAGAATTTAATAAAACTCTTGATTTGATTATCATGATAGATCCTAAGCTTGGACTTCAAGAGATATTTGAAATACAATCTGCCCTAACCAGGAAATGAAAATAAAATAGAAGAGACGAAAGCCAAATTACCATCAGTTTCGAGACAAATCCGGCACTGGATTTGTTCGCTGGGACCGGCCTCAAGGTCGATCTCGCTAGGGTCAGTGATCGGTGGTGGAGGGATTAGAGGCGAAGAGTCTGAGTGATCCGCCATTAAAATACAGAAAAACTCAAGAGGGCAGGGTAGAATTGAGAGGTTAAAAAGAGTAGGTGAAATGGGTTCGGAACCATAAATTAATTAATGCTAACATAGCCCAAATATCTGATTCCCACTTTTCTTTGCGAATGGAGTTGCCTCCAATCTCTCCGACACCCTCCCTCTCTGTTAGCCTCCGAATGATTTTCAACGTTCCAGCATCAGACTGAGAAAGTGGGATGAAACGGTTGCACTAGTTAATTCCCCAAACTAGCCACCGCCTGCTGAAAAATCAACTGTATGTTTAAACTTCAATATAATATGCCTCGTATTGAAGAGACAAAACAAAAAAGCAAATAATTTTTTGTTTATGAAAAAAGAAACTCGCTTTAACGGACCTAAATTTTAGGAATCTTTAACAAAAATTCATTTTTACACTTTTTTAACACTTATACTATAAATTTCAAAATACACAATTAAATTTTTTAAAAAAATTTAACCGATATTCTTTAATAATGTACATATACTAGAGACTAACAAGTAAGAAATTTAAAAATTTCAGTATTGAATTATATTCTTTTTAAATTCAGGAACGAAATAATTATAATACCATATATGTTTTAGAGACTGAATCTTGTAATTATAAAATTAAAAAAAAATTAACGGTATATATCTTTGAAGTACATTTTCTTATTTAAAAGGGAACGCAATCTCGCGAAGAAAATTTTTTTCATTTTTAAATTGTCAAGGGAGATAAGGGGGGGAAAGATTTTTAAAGTTGGTGTTCTGTTGACTCATTTCTCATATATTGACTCCAGTACATGATTACAGATGCATTGTGATTTCATTCAATTGTGTATTTATGTAACTTTGGATGCTAATTTCGTGAATTAATGTGCCTCTTATACTGAATGATCTGTTAATTAATTTTCACCCTAAAAAAATAAAATAAAAAATGGCTCGTCAAAATACCCTTGTATGTTTCGTGGTATAAAGTCTGCGGAGTATGATGCTGATATAGCATCAGAGATCAAGTCTTTGTAATTTTATGTACCAAAAAGCCAACGAAGAAAGTATAATTTCTTTTTTAAGTATAGTCGTAGATGACGATTTGCTAGCAATATTCTCCTCAAATGGTTTCGGCGATGTTTGACCACTTCCCAAGAGGCCACTTCGCAGAGTAACAATGGAACATGAAACTCGAAATAATATAAATTATTTAAGCCGGAAAACAATGGAGGAAAAACGAAGGTCAAATGTAAAACTAGGAATTTGACTTGTAATTTACTTCTGAATTTAACACTGCCCGCACAATAATATCAACTATGAAATACTCTAGTTATGCAGCGGAAATCACAGATACCGAATAAACACGTCCTAAATAGGTCTCCAGTCCTTATAAACTGAATAAAACCTTGTTTGAAGTTAGAACCCAAATTCGTACAGAACAATAGACAAGGAGCGTGACCGTGCTAGTTTTACTTCTTCCTTTTCTTTGGGGGCTGCAATGCTTCCTCCTCTTCCTCATCTTCTTCTTCCTCTTCATTCTCCTCTTCTTCAACTACCTCCTCTTCCTCTTCTTCGCCGCCTTCATCCTCTTCATCATCATCTTCATCTTCGTCATCGTCTTCATCCTCTCCGTCATCACCGTCCTCGTCATCTTCTTCATCCTCTCCGTTCTCTTCTGCCCCACCACCTGCACCACTTTCAGGACCCTTCTTTGGGTTGCTCTTATTGTTAGAATTGTTGCCGTGTCCACCTCCATCTTCAGATGACAAGTCCTCTTCACCCTCACCAAATCCACCATCTCCATCATCCTCATCACCTTCATCTTCATTGCCATCTTCCTCCTCCGCATCAACTTGCTTCTCTTGGCTTCGGGTGTTAGACTCTCCATTTATTCCCGGCATGTTTGTGCTTAACAGCTTGACGAGATCCTGAACTCATTTCATCAATACACACGATATATTAAATTTGTGGCAGGCAGTTTGTGAAGATAACGTAGTTTAGAAGTTTGATGGAGAAACAGATAAAGGGGAAATGCACAACTAAAACTACAACGAATCACATCAGTTATTTCCTTAAGAAATATAACGAGATGAACAGATCAATTTATGCATGCAGTAATAAGTAGAATACTAGGATAACACGAGTCAAAGTGAACTTTAAATGCTAGTGTTGTGTTGCAGAGTTCATGTTCCCTTCCAATTCTTACCAACTTAAATTACACAAACCTTCATCACTTAAATTCAGGCCAAAAAAGAATTCAACATAACGTAATTAAGTAAACATGTTATTTCTATTATAATAAAACCACAGCAAAAGGGGGGAGGGGTGGAAAAGGAATCCATGTCATTGTGCTAGATTTTGAGAACTCAACATTACTCCAAGTAACGTTTTCATCAAGCAAAGGGACATAAGATGAAACAGAAATCATAGGCCCTTCAAGTTGAAGAACTCTATAGTATGAAGAATAACTCATTGCTCTTTTGCACGCAAATTAGTCAAAGACAATAAGCATGGCATTGATTTCTCGCAACCTTTTTTCTAATAAACAGACTGATTTGAAACGTTGTGTATTGCGTGGCCTTAGATCAAGTATTTTAGTAAACTGCAATAATTTGGTAGAAATTTCTACAGTCAAGCAAAAGAAAAATACTTCAAATCCGAGTTCTACATATATCCCTTAAAATTGTAACTACTAACCAACAATAATACTTTTAGGGTTCTACCAACTTGAGCAAACTATTCTTTTGGTGCAATTTGAGCATGACAATTTTGTCCTTTTTTGTACACAGCACACTGCACAAGTGACTGGACTCGACAATAGATTCCGCTGCGTTGCTATGTCCCATCGTATTATTAGATTTGCCCGTCCTCCGCCTACCCCTTAGGACATGAAATCATATTTGGCCATAATAAATTATTGTAAAAAATTTTAATAATTTATATTTATATTAAATTATTATAATCACATATAATTATATTTTTATATATAAATTTAAATCGTTAAATTTTTATTTAACAATTTATCATAATTAGATATTAAAAAAAGAAAAAGATACTCAAACCAAGAACGCACAAATGACACGTGTAAGTGTACGTGCTTTACGCTCCTTAGCATCTCCCAGGGAATAATCCACTAGCGAATCCAATTCCTCTCATCTTTCTTTCCTTGACTAATTGACTTTTCCTCTCACACGACAAAAAGATATTTATAACCGGGCCCCACAGAGAGACAAAAAAATCGGAACTTAAACTAATCCCAAAACCGCAGTTGATAACCTCAACCCAGTTCCGGTCTAATAGTTTTCTGTGCCGAACGTGCGTACGTTAGCAAACACTCCAAACCACCGGCTCACCAAATCCGTCCTGGGGACCCTAATACTGCAGATTTGGCAGCCCAAAAATGGCACATAAAATGGGTAACTCAGGCGCACATTAGCAAAAGACAAAAATATCAATCACGTACAAAGACTACTCTACTTGGATACCTCTAAACTAAACGGGAAATTCATTTTAAGAGAACCATGACAAGTTACTTTGAAATTCGAATGACAGAGATAGCTTAAAATAGCAGTAAATCCAGTTACGATGTAAGTAAGTGAGATATCCATTTCGTTCTTTAACGCTATTTAAATAGCTTTTAGACATTATTTTTTAAAAGAACTTTTTCGGATGAAGAAATCAGGGATTTACCGGGCCCAAAAGTTGGGTTTTGACGAGAGCTGAGAGTAGCAAAGTCACCAAAGCTTCCGCGGCGCATGTTAGCGCGCCATAATTTAGCGTAACCATCACCGAACCGTGATTAGCCTCCATTTTCTGCTCCCAACAGTTACCTGCCAAAGGTAGAAAATTTTATGCAGTAAATAAATAATATAAATATATAAACAATATGAGCCGACGACCGTCAGATCCGTCCTGAAACCAGGGACAGCCAATGATCTTGCTTTAGAAAGTTACCTAGACTATTTTGCTAATTTTCAATTTGGAATTTTTTAATTTCTAATTAAAAAGAAAATAAAATAAAGCTTTTATTTCAAAAAAAATCATTTTAAATATTATCAGACCGAGACTAAGTATTCGAAAATTAAATTCCCCAGAAAATCAGAGCAAGAAAAGAATATGAAAAGGATAAATGCTATTAAAGTGAAACGTAAACTGAAAGTGCCGCCGGAAGTACCAAAGTTATACAAATTTCCGGGCGGAGAACTGAAAACCGTCAAGAAGCATTAATTTCAACTCAGAAACAGAGAGATCAGGAAAGAAATGGACAACAAAGCTCAAACAACTGTAAAGAAAGCAAAGAGCGAAGTAAAAGCTCTGAATCAGGGAGAATTGTTGAAGAAAAAGTTGAAGTGGCATACCAGGAAGGAAGATCTAAGGACCGACGAGCTGGATCTGAGGGTTTGGAGCTCTAAAACCTCACAAAACAAGCAGCATAAGCCCCGTTCATTCTGGACCGTCGGATCCTGATCGTAGAAACACAGAGCACCAAAGTATAGAAATATCAGAGGTCACTAGAGCTGAGAGAAAGAGAGAGAGAGAGAGAGCAGGAGAGAGATACTGGAGACCGAATGCCCGTAATTTCTCAGCCAGCTATCGGGCAAGTCGGGCAGCATGCAAGCATAGCAAAAGTATCGCGTGGGGAGCTGCCCGAAGAGCAGGTAAGGACAAGCGTGGGTTCTTACTTAACTTTGAAATCATTTTCTTCCTATTTATTTCGGGGTCTGATTGGAATGCTTGTCATTAATCGGTAATTACCGAGTCTTCCCCTGAAAGTCAATTTTAAAATCTTAAAACTCAGTGTCGTTTTATTTCGACTCGGCTCTTTTAGAAAAGGTCTCACGTGTTTTGTATTGATTTTCCAACCATGGTTAAGCCACGCTGGTTGTTTAACTTCAACCAGGGACTGTGTATTGGACCAGAGTAGAAACGAAGCTTTGTTTTCTCATTGAATAAATAATGAACCAGGATAATGGAAACTGAAGATCGTACAAAATAAAACAAATAAAGACAAAATAATGTAATCCATAGAATCTGTCCTCATTCCCTGATAATTATATTTTTAGTCAAGTAGGATATTTAGTAATCTCGACGCTGTTTTTCTGTGTGGATCAAATTTCAGTAATTTTACGAGCATATGCGTGATCAGTTGTTAAAGTAATTTGCGCTATAAATTAGTAAAAAAAAATATAAAGATATTTATATCGTTAGACATGCAATAAATATGAATTGATAAAGAGAGAAGCATCTATACTATCGATATAAAATAACTTTTATGTTAGTATTGTGTATATTTTTATTTTGACATAAGTAATGTTTACAAAATATCAATGTAATAAAGTAAATATGGTAATAAATTTTTATTCTCTTTAATTTCTTTTTAAAGTTGGAATGAAATTTATATTGATGAACTCTATTATTGGGCCAGCCAAGTTGGTATGGCCCTTAATCTTTGAATACCTAGCATTCACCTGCGGGCTCACATGCATGCTTCAATAACAACCCATAATCTTAGCTCCGCCTTTATTGAAATGACCATCCATCCTTACTGATTGTCTATTAAGTGTGAGTTGTTATATGCACTTTTAAAATTAACACTTAGGTTTTAAAACTTTTATATTTTGATAAATAAGTTTTTTTTATTTTTTTTATTTTAATTTATTTATATCCCAACATGTTTATAATTGACATTTGGTATTTGAGATAAATAAAGGTTTACCTTATTAGTTAAACTGATAAAAATAAACTGAAGGATCTATTAGTTAAACTTTAAGAGTTTACAAACTTAATTTCTAGTTTTGAGATTTTAATAAATTATTTATAATTGACTCAAAATTAGACAAATGCTTTGTGCATTTCTCTCTTGTCAAATTTCTTTTTTTTTTATCTTGTATATTACGACTTGCCACTGGTTCAAGGATCCATTCAATCTAATATGCCATATGCCACCGTTCTGTGTACTAACCGTGAGAGTTATCTACACAAATTTAAAAATTACAAAAAAACAAAGCATGTTGTCAAATTTTAAAAGTTAAGATATACATTGTAGCTTTTACGAATATATCAACTTATTATACATAGAATCGGGCCACGATCCTCCAAAATTCATTGCTAATAATGCTTTGTTTATTAGCCCTATGGATCTCAAACCCGGACCTCCTTCCTACATAGACTGTATTGATCATTCGAGTAAGTTCCGTTGGCTCTCCTATTTCCTAGTATAAAATAATATCACATGGCATAAAAATCGTGATGGAGAAAGGCAATCTGATGTTGGAACGTCGGCCAAGGTTGGTCATGGTCTCTGGCTCTAGATTGGTCCATTTCTACTGTCCAACAATTTTTGCAGGCTCGGCCCGTAAGCCTAATAATGTGACCAAACCCCTCTGATTGGATTGGAGAAAAGAAGAGGAACACTACGTTAGTTGTCTCCATCCATTTCGAAATTCTCTACACTTTCATCCAAAAAAATTCAATTAATATGTCGTTAATTATTATCCTCTCGTAATTGCGTGACTCTGTTCAAGGGACTCATCACACAAGTTTCTTTCATGGTGGCGCACCTGGCATCTATTTAGATTCTTTTTTCCTATCTCATTTTTCATGGGATAATGATAATCTCAATCTCTTCATTAATAGCATAATGCACGAATAATGGGTGACCCAATTTCTGAGCAGTGTTTCCATTTGTGAATAATTGTATTTTTTTTGGAGTTGAGTGGTGCTTATCTTAGTGAACAATACTCCATATTTAGCACATGCTTTCATGAAAAGTGACTATCTGCTGGCACTTACCACTACCACCGGTTTAACTTCGGGGTGGAAATCCATCAAGTTATTCGGGAATTATTTAAGGTTGTTTCGTTAAACAGTTACAATTGAATTAGATTTATTTATTAAATTTAAAACTGAATCAGCATATTAAGTTTGTCAAGTAAAATGAGTTGATCAATTTTGACAATGTAATATGCAATTTGTTAAATTTACAAATAGCTCAATTAAAGATGTGAATGGATCTTCTAAATTTAATTGTCGTAACTGTTTTGTAAATTTTGAAAAAAGTGTGACATAAATAATGAAATTGTTTATGAGACTTCTTCTTTTTTTTCCTATTTTCATGTACTCTTTTTTCTCTTTTATGATCTTTTCAAAATTTCCGGCAAGAAAATTTGAGAAAAGATTCTCTGCAGTCATTCCATTGTTTGCATCATGTGTAATTAAACAAAGATGATAAAAAAAGAGTGAATGAAAAAAAAAAAGCCTCATTTATATTTTCATTTCTTATTTCACGATCTAATTTAAATGCACTGTACTATTTACTGCAAACAATTCACGTGTAAGAATTTTAAGAATATCCTTACTCCTTAATAAAAAGTATTATTTTATATGTCATTATATTTATTCATATATGATTATTATAAAGAAGCATCTTATATTATATATCTTCGATATACTTCTACAGTACTTCATAAACGAGCTGGACCCGTTAATTAACCGAGTTGAGTTATTATATTTAATTAAAATTAAAATTCATATTCAGACTTGTTTTATTTCAAGTGAATATTTATAATCATATTAAAATTTAATTACTCTCCGCTTGTTTACATAAGCATATAGATGATTGAATCGGGAAACCATTGTAACGTCTGATGGCTTATAAAATAGTGTTGCCTTTTGCGCTAGTTCTTCTAACCCAATTTCGGACTTTCAGTGGACAATTGTTTTTAGCAAGTTCTTTTTCTTTTTTTTTTTCATCACACTACTAATATTTAAATCCATTTCTTATCTTCACTTTATTGGGTTTTTGGTGATAAGGATTAGATTCGTTTTCCATGATTAGAAAATTATTCTGGCATTTCAAATTGTTCGTTTCTGCTACTAGGCATGGCACTTTGTATATGAAATTTTAGTGGGAATAGGATGGACCTCACTCACTGACATTTGTAAAGCATGAATAGAATTAACCACTTCCATGTCTAAAAAAAAGATCATTCATTAATTCGACACTATAAGTTGAATATTTTGTTTTTTCATGTGATGCTGCATAATCAATTTGAAATTAGATTGACAAGGTTGCAACCAAGATGGATCGCCTGTTGAGTCTTTTAATCGCAGGTGTTGTTATTTTATTCTGCAAAGGAATGGTTAAGTTTTTAAATTATTTGTAATTTTTAAATCAAACTTAAAAAAATTTAGTTTCAGCTCCTAAAAATTACCGATTTTGATATAGATTAGACTTAGATATATTTCCTTATATTTTTCTCGTCAGATTTTTTAAGTAACATATAACAAATGTAAGCAATGAATCTTCTCCAATCTAGATCTAAACAAGGAGGCAAATTAAAAGCTTTGTATCATCATATAAGTATTTAATGGCTAATTACAATAAATATAATAAATAAAATATAAAATATAATAATAAAATAATAAAAAAATATATAATAAAATAGAATATAATTACAAATTAAAATAGAATATAATAAAATATATTAATATTAAATATAATAAATAAACTCAGATTTACTGGTGAAATTTTAAATTTGACTACATGTTATTATTGTTAAAAAATATGGACCGTTCAATTTTTATTCAATAATTAAATGTTACAAATTATTTTTTCAGTCTCTATTTAGATAAAAGAGGATCCGACAAGTATATAATTAATTAATAATACTATTAAAAACATATAATTTATTTTGAAATTTTTATAATTATTTACAATAACTATTTACTTGTTATAATATTATTAAAAAGTTATATATTTCACGTTTTTATTAGAGGGTAATATAATAAAAATAGAATTTTCATATAATTTTTTCTTGTGATCTCTAAATTTTAACTACTTATATTAATCTAAATGGTTAGATAGTTACATCAAGTAAATATAGCAAAAAAATCTAGATTGAATTGTTACATCTAACAGTCATAGGTTTTAAATCATAACTTTATTACTTCCAATTAAAAAAAAAAAAAAAAAGTACACGTACTCTCGAGTAATTCCTTGCTTGACTATCCATTGGTAATTTGATATCTGTGAGGAAAAAAGACGATGTTTCGAAAACAAGGAATCTTGATGTGACTGATAATAACACGAAGATTCACTGACGCAAAGAGAAATGCATCATAGAAGCCGCCATGAAAACCACCTATCTCGAGTTCATCTCGATAATGCATATCTTAAAGTCCTCGCAAAACCTCAGTTAACTCCATAATTCTTTTATTGGTCAAAACGGTAACCTCTCTTATTGTTCGCTTCGTTCATCATATTTGGCCCTTCCGTTTGAGAATCTAAAAAATAACGTAACTGAGAGGCCTTAATTAATAACCACTCTTAGTGGCAACACCATTAAATTGCACTCCAGAATAAAACCACAAACAGAAAATGCTATTGAGTGTAATTGCGTGACGCTTCGTTTCGTTTATTATTTAAATATTACTAACCAACGCACACAATAGAATATATGATAATGCGAAATGGGTACTGGATCGTCCAACTATTTCAATAATGCACCCCCACACGTCCCTATCATTGTGTTAGCTTTATACACATCATTGACGCCAACATCTAATTCTATACAATTATTTGAACTTATCATTACTTTTAAAATAAATATATTTTAATATACTCTTTGCTTCAACATTGCTTGTTTCAATCGGATTTGCGTTATTGATGACGCAATCGAACCTCACGACAATCTGGACTTGAAGTACCAAGTACTTGCGTTACCAAGTACATTTATCTGGGGAGTCTCAAGCTGTATGTTGTGTAATAAGCATCACTGATAAAAAAATCTGTGTGTGAGCATATATTATCCACATACTTTATCTAAGTTAGATTCCTTACAGTACTATTATAGATTATTGAATTTTAATTTAAAAGTTCATATTTTTATATATTTAATTATATATTAAAAAAATATAAATCTCACAAATATCATTTTAAGGGTACACTTTTATATTGACCTGCATATTTATAGCAATAAAATTTTGTATGTGCTAATGTTGATGTTTGAACTCAAGCGTGTGTTTAAAAGTTTATTGATGTTCAATTAAATTCTATAGTAAATAATTAAACTTGTGTGCTTTGTGTGTAGCTAAAAGAATATGTGCGAAGAGGAAATTGTGTAAAAATAACTTGTAAGAATTATTCGCTGCAGTTAAAAGCTTCAGGAGTAGATTACAACTGGAATTAGATTTTGTTTTTTGGCCAATGGACTCAGATTGAAATATTAATAATATATGTATATAACCCTAGTATTTCGTTTTTTAACTGTCAAGTTGTATGTTTGATTTGTTAGTGTAATAACTATATATATAGAAACATATCTATTGTTTGGCTAAATTACACCTAATATTTTTTTATTTTAGTAATTATTTTTGGCTTACTCCAATTTCTATCAATAAAGTTTATTACTTTTACATAATATTTATTTCTTTCAAAACTAAATTCATTATAATAAGAATAAAATCATAATTTTGTGTTAGAAGTGGGTACGGCAGTATGACGAGGCTACTGGGCGGGTCATAGTGCCTACTTGTCACAAGAAAAACTCTGAAGAGAATTAGAAATCCATATAGGTTAACTATTGAAGAATCTCTAATATAAGTTGTTAAATAGAAATTTAATGATTTAAATTTTTTATTAATAATAGTACATAATAATTAATAATTATATGTAGTCTTAAATTACTGTTTTATTTTTAAATTTAAACAATTAAATTTTCATTTAGTGACCTACAATCATCACTAAATATTCCCTCATAAAGGTCTCCAATGGAGATGACCCTGTTTGGAGAATAAGTGAAAGGTAAGGATATAAAAAGCATTATAAAATCTTGATCATCACAATTTTCCTTTTATAAATTCCAAAATAAAAGGAGTGGGAGACAAGAGTTCAATTTTTTTCATTAGTTTGAATTGAGGTTGGATTCTATTAATTTATTTTAATTATGAGAAAAATATATATAGAACAATAAGTCCAACTATTTAAGTAGATTTTACATATTCAAATAAAATATATTATTTAAATCAAATTTATCACTCTGTTTTTTTTTTAAATTAAATAAACTGAAAAAAGGAAAAGAAAATCAGGAAAAGATGGAATGAGCATTGTCAAGTTGGGTAATGATGGGTTCGCACTACAAGTACTATTTGGTGTAATCCAAATATAGTTAAAAGCAAAGGAGATTCCAATACAAAAGGAATCAACGACCCCAAACTTGCATAAGATCTCGGAAACCTGTACTAACTTTTATCTTAGAACACCTACCAAATGATGACGATATATATACAATTTTTTAAAAAAGTTAAAATATTTACAAAAATCAAGTGAAGGTACAAACAACAAAATATGAAATTACGTAAGGAGTAAAAGTGGGCCGCGTAGGAGAGGAACATAAGATGTGTGGTCGTCATTGTCGTCCCAACAGTATCTGAAAGGCCAACATGACGAGAGTTCACACATCAGTGGCATGTGAGATTACCAATTAAATACCAAACGAATAAACAAACAAATTAGTATAACGACAAGCAGATTCCACATTAATTACAAGTTTAAGATTGGGTTACTTTTCTACCCACGAGGTGGCTGAGTGTACTTTGGCTGGCACGGCATGAGTTTGGATTCTTTATATTTTTTAAAAAATATAAGGATTTAATAATTAATATTAAAAAATTATATGATCTGTTCACATTAATTTTGATAATTACACATAGCCTAAAGTTTTTAATTAAATGATTTAAATTTAAGAAAATGCACAATAAAAAATGTTAAAAATCTAAACCTGACAGTTTATAAGGTCACAATCATCAGATATTTATTTGCTATATTTTTTTAATAATAAAATTAATATACTGTATAAATTTCTTTTTATAATTTCACATTATATATGACTACAGTTGTCTTCAAGATCTGTAACATATTATATTGTATTAAGAGCTTCAATGACAGTTTTTTTTTTTTTAATTAGTTAAAAGTGGAGTATGAATATGATGCATGGCGTTTATTGGCAAGGGAGACACTTTCTAGGTAGCTTTATTATGTAGCTGTCAACAATCTCACTAAAATTTCTTGGATTTTTAAAACAGTAACCTTTATTGTCCAATGTCCACTGGCTCAAATAAGGTGAACAAAAGATTTTTTTTTATTTTTTATTTTTATTAGGCTTCTTTTTCTGACTGAATTATTTGGGCTGAACCTATCATAATATGTAATTAGTGTGAAATAATAAAATCTATGATTTTAATATATTACAAAATCTATTAAATCATATACGTGATAAGGCGTTGAATAATGAAAATATATAAACCAAACTTATACAAACATGCTTTTAATAAAGTTATTGTTAAGGTACAATAACTTGAAAATAAAAAATAGGGAAAAGCGTAAAAAAATGATTTAACCTAAAAAAAACCACTTGAATGAATCATTCAAATCTCGCCCTTACGACCACCTGATATATCCCCGGTGGCTTGTAAGAATAAAACATGTATAAATGAAATTAAAATTAATAAAACAAAATTAGAAGTAAGGAAAAAAATTGGACATCAGCAAAAACCATAAAGTGCAGGACTTGTCCACTAAAGTCTTCTGATTTCATTGGAAAATTAAAATATCAAATAAATATTTTTACTTTTTTCTCTGTGACCCATATAGATATTTTACTTGTGAGCAAAAAAAACAAAAGAAGATATTTTACTTTCATGACATGCAATTCTAAAATTTCAAATTCAAAACATTTCATTTCGTTTATTACGCTATCCGTTGGACGTAACAGAAATCTTCTAGATTTCTTAGCCCAAATAATCCATCGGGTAGTTCACGTTACCCACACCTAAACTGAATCTCAGGCTACACCCAACGTCCAGCGAGGAGGGTGAGAAACACGCTCGGCAAATCAGATTGCCACGTGTCGGACTCGAACTACAGCAGTGCCTATCATTTGCTCTCGTCCTGTAGTGTGGCACGTAATTTACAAATACTATCTTCAAAATTTCAAGCGCTATCTTCGCGCGTATCCTTCAAGCTCTCCGACTAATTCTGGGTCCTCCTAATATCACCTGCACTCGCCGGTGACCCACAAGTCTCCGACTACTAGACCTATCGATATGTGACGTCACCCAAACGCTGAAAGGGGTGCGAACTATGCACCCACCATATCTACCTGGTGCGCAATATAAGGGGTAGTGGAAATATGACGATGACTGCTCCGCTTAGCTTCTTGTGAGTTCTTTGACTCTCTGTATTGGTATCACACGACGACACGCAGAAAATAAATACAATAACAAAATCTGTCTCAAAGTCTGATTATACATTATTATTTTCTATAATAAAATCAGTTAAAATAGTGAGTTGCATATAATAATAGTTGTTGTAATATCGCAACAAAGAGAATTATATTAAAAGATCGAGGGCCCTTTGCTCTCTTTTAAGCTCTATTGTTCGTCAATCAATTATGATGGGAGCTTAGGGTTTGGTAAGCGCCAGCGTTTGGGTTGGGGTTCAGGAATTTTCGTTCTGGTTTTGGTGGTTACCAAGTTGGCAGAATTTGAGCGGGAAAAGCTTCTGAAAGTAGCTTTTAATTAAAGGTACGGTATTTATTCCCTTCTTATTTCTATATTATTAAAGAACTATAGTCCAAGGAATACAAGGAATTGGATAGGAAGCTAAGTAGAATTTGCTTATGAAATTGAAGCTTTGTCTTGAAGTAGTTTCTGATGCAGTTATGCGCTTTCTATTTATGATCACCGGTACTTTCTTCTTGTAATTTTGTTTTGTCTTCTAAACTATAAAGGGGATTGAATTTGCTTTCCTATACCTGACACGTTATGTTGGTCGTCGGATGAAAGTAAACTAAGCTTCAAAAACGGTTTTCTAGATTTTGTTGTGTTATTCTTAATATGATTGTTTTTTTATTTGGCCTGAAGTGTTATAATGGTTGTTGAACATAGCTAAGACGAAGGAAGAAACTAAAGCATGGATTGGTCAAAACTCTAAAAAAGCTTGCGTATTTATATATGCTACCTTTACACATATAGTATCCTGATTTTTCGTGAAATGAAACTTCCTATTTTTGTTTACTGTTAATCGGTAGCACCGTAGCAAATTTTGCTCCTAGCATTCATTTAAAAATATATGTTTTCCCGTCTCTCTCACGTCTCTCACCGTAATTCAATCGCTACTGAAGTTCAAAGAATGGTGCCACATATCGAGACTGCTCGATTTTAAGCTCCAGGAACTTTATGTTTTCCACGCCTCATCTGGAACATCTCAGAAGACTAAGTTAGACTACTTTATCATCTCTAGCTTGTCCTATTATCTCAATGGTAGCTAGGGTTGAAAAGTTGGGAATGGGATGTTCGTATATTATAAGCTGAATTGTTTGATTTAAGTAATTCTGTTAAAGAAAACCATTACATTTACACTAGACCCGGTAGGTGCCTTCTTGTCTTGTTATTCTGTTTTAAGCAATTAAAAAAAAATATATGTCAATGGTAGTTATACTAATTGCTAGCTGCTTATCCTTATTACATACCATCTTCAGTGCTATGCGGCATTTTGATTAGGGTGATCTTGCCGAGCGTATGTATGCTGGATTAACTTGACTGCAAGTTTTGGGCACCATTAAATTTTTCTCTGGGTTTTACTTCTATGAAATATATTGTACATCACATACTTGAAATTATCTTCTAGGCTAACCAATCAAATAGATCTGTTTTGCATTGTCCTTAGTTTGATTCCTAGTGATAAACGTTCTTTGTTGCCATTCTAGGATTTGTTATCTGTATTACCAAAAGATTTCTGTTACTGAATTGTTGTATCATATTGACATCGGAAGACTTTCTTTAGTGTTGGACAATATCTTTATGATCAAGTCATGTCAGTCCATAAATGTAAATGGCAAGTTGATTCTATTCGTTTTGTTTTTGCTTTTCTATTATATCTGCTTTTACTGTTTTAATTTAAACTAATTTACATGGTTAATTAACTTCAATGCAATTTCTTTACAGTTAACAGCAGTTTCTTATCTGAGTATGTTTGTCAAATGCTGATTGAATTCCTGCACTAATCAGCCCAAAGAGCATGAATTCTCCATCCACACAGTTTGTTTCCACGAGAAGGATGGGTGTGTATGATCCTATCCACCAGATTAGTATGTGGGAAGAAAATTTCAAAAGTAATTGTAATTTAAGTGCATCTGTACCCGTTATTGGTGAGACAGATGTGAAGTTAGACCAGGTGCAACTTTACAAAATTTATGCTTCTATTTTTTGGAAAATGAAAATGCGTATTCTGCCAATTAAGAAGATTAATTTGTGTTGGTCAATAGTCAGAGGATGCTTCTCATGGAATGCTCGGAATTCCTAAGAATTATGACCATGAAGCTAATAAGTCTATTGAAAAGGTAAGAGTATCCCACTGCCTGTCTCTCCCCTCACCCAAAAAGAAAGGGGCGATATTGAACATTTTTGTTTATTAGCTTCACAAGAAGTTCCTTTGATATAGAAGTTTGTTAATAACTAATGCTGGCATTATATATTGTCATTTTGAAATTTCATGGCACATTTTGAAGTATGTTGTTCAATGCGATGGGATTTTTTCCCAACCATTTACAGAATCTCTAGTGACATTTTGGCACAGGGGAGGCAATTCTTTCCTCTTTTCTTTTGCTTCATGTTTAGCTTTATGTACTAACTTGGGTCGACAATTGAAAGCAAGCTAGATTAACCATTTTGTATTCTATAAGGAATCTGTGCATGATGCAAAATACAATGTCCTGTGCTTCCAGATTTTGGATGTCCGGCATGCATTCACACTTTCCATATTTCTGTTCGATGTTTATATGGCAAATGAGATAGAAATATAACAACATAAAACATGCAGATACAAAGACGTCTAGCTCAAAATCGAGAGGCTGCTCGTAAGAGTCGTCTGCGGAAAAAGGTTTGAAGGGTTTTGCAATGAAGATAAGTGAAAAATGCAAAAAGTGTTAAGACATTTGCATAAATTTTGATTTGGTTTCTGATATTTCCTTACAGGTCTATGTGCAACAATTAGAATCCAGTCGTTTGAAGCTGCTCAAATTAGAGCAAGAGCTTGACCGTGCAAGGCAGCAGGTGCAGAGAAGAACTTCACTTGTACCTTTTGCAGTGCTTTGCTTTATATTGATCAATATCTGTCTTTTTTCTTTTAACTCTTGGAGGGGACAAAACTGCAGGGAGCATTTATAGGTAGTGGATTGGATTCTGATAATTTGGTCTTCGCTGGATCTGTAAATTCAGGTTTGTGTTTTTATTATGTTGTTATTATTGATGAGTCATTGTTCTTGAGTTTTAATTTTTCTTGTCGTTAATTTATATCTTGATAACTAAGATAATATTCTTATTAATTAATGTTATACTTGTTCTGTGGTTAAATCACTTACATGCAAAACCATAATCTACGTTCTTGTTTTAGCAACTGCAGTCACAAATTTGTTGTATTATGTACTTCATATTTTAAACTAATTCTTGTATTCTAAAAGGACTCAAACTAACAACTCTGCAGGCATTACAACCTTTGAGATGGAGTATGGGCACTGGGTAGAAAAGCAAAATAGACAAATTTGTGAACTGAGAACTGCTTTAAATGCTCATATCAGTGACATAGAGCTCAGGATACTTGTAGATGGTATAATGAATCACTATTCTGAACTCTTTCGCATGAAATCTGCAGCTGCAAAAGTGGATGTTTTCTATGTTTTGTTTGGCATGTGGAAAACAACAGCTGAAAGGTTTTTCTTGTGGATTGGAGGATTCCGCCCATCTGAGCTTCTGAAGGTGATGCTTCATATCTAGCAAATGAATGAAGTTGACAAATTTATTCATAGAATCTGTGGGATCTAAATTAATTGATTCTCGTAAAACTATGATGTGTTTTCATGATCTTTTAGGGTTCTTTAGATAAACAAAGTAATGATAAATGTATGACATTTTCAATGGCTATTGGCTGTATGCAAAAGTATGTTCAGAGACTTTAAAAACCCTAATGTTCTCACTTATCACTAGAGAAAGAGAAGCTTCTATGTTTGGGAGAGCGAAAATGGAGGGTAAGGGATGGGAATGTTTCATTGAAACCTGTCTTTTCTGGAATTTTTTATCAGAAGGCGAGTAAAATGGAAGATTTTCAGCTAACCTTCCAAAATCTTTTAAAGTCCTCCCGTCTTTACAATTTGAAATTTCCCCAGTTTGAGGGATTTTGGAGGTGAAAGTTTTAACAATCAAGGGAAAGGGGAGTTATCACTTAACCTTCCCTTCACTGCCCCTTCCAACTCCCGAACATAACATTTGTTATTTGAAAATATGCTTCTCCTGTTTGCTTTTTTTTTTTTGGGACAGTTTTGTATTTAAATACTTAATCTTTACGTTAATTACCGTACTTGATAATAATTAATTTTGGAGTTCACTAGGATTTCTGTCCGAGCCACGCATCCAATTAATACTTACTAGTCATATATGCTGACTGGACAACCCTACCCACTGCTGCTTCAATCCCACCCTCCATGAAATATAAACCGCCGCGCGGGGGGGGCGGGGGTGTAAATATTAGGATGTTCTGTATTTTCTTGAATAAGAACTCACAAGATGTTCTTTAGAAGAGAATATATTTCTGTAATTTGTCTCTCACATTGTTCTTATCTAATAGTCCTATTCTTTGAAAGCTTTCTTACCATACATGAGTATGGCATGCAATTATGCCATCTTATGTTCCTTCTATCATATAGCATGTACACCCAAGAGTTTCTTTTTGATCGTCCTCTTGGTGATAGTGTTTGGGCACTTGCAATGACGCACCCTGCTGGTAGGTTGGAATTTGGTGGACATTGCTTTTTGCAAGCAAGAAGCGTTATATTCTTGTTTCTTCGTCTCTCTCTTGATCACAACAGAGGCACATGATTTCAGTGACTGCCTCACTGGACCTGGATTAGGACTATATACAGCAAGTAGTAGGAGTCCGATATTATTGTCTTTAAGGAGTTCCCATTATTACTTGGTTTTATCTTACTATCTTCTTCTGAAGGGGAATATTCAAAACTATTAATTAGTTACTGTTTTTTTATACATGAGGCAAGATCTACTTAAATGCTTGTAGTGCTGAAAATGCCTATCACCCAGTGATCGTTTTAGAGAAGCAGGGTCAGGTGATATTTAGATTTTCTCTTGACTTCATTCCTTTGTCATGAATTGCATCTGCACATTTGACATGTAAATGTTCACTGGGCTGCTTGATTCAAATGTAATCAATTCTGTTATCATATTCTACGATATTGTAACATACGAGGCATGTTGACAAATTTATTTTTAACTGCAGGTTCTTGTCCCTTTGATTGAACCCTTGACAGAGCAACAACGATTGGATGTTTATAACCTTGGACAATCATGCCAGCAAGCAGAAGATGCCCTTTCGCAAGGTAGGGACAAACTTCAGCAACTACTTGCTGAAACTGTCGCAGCTGGACAACTGGTTGATGGAACTTATATTCCACAGATGGCCCCTGCAGTGGAGAAGTTGGAAGCTCTGGTGAGCTTTGTGAACCAGGTAATGAACTCCACTAACTTGGTAGCGTTCCTTCCCAATGCATGCCAAGAAAAAGTGCCCTTCGCCCACATGTGTTGTAGTGTCACTACCTACTTGTACGTAAAATAGAAATAATGATCCGTAGACTTAAAATCATCCATGAGGATATGTTGAAAGGGTACTTACACTCTTGAAAGTCAGTTTAAGCCTTTCGGAATAGATACCACATTGGCTTTTTTTTATATGGCAATATTTTTTTCCCAAATCCCAAGTATTCATATTATGATTTTACATTTAGAAAGAATCATGATAAATGGTGGCTATAGAATTTGGATCACTAAGTATACTGTTATTTTTATAACATATTGAATACGCACGCACGCAAGTATGCCATAATTGCTTCTAAATGTATTTTGACTCCTAAAGAGCTTTATCTTGGCTTTTAGCAAATTTAACCAAGCTTTATGTGAAACAGGCTGACCATCTTCGGCAGGAAACCTTGCAGCAGATGTTTCGAATCCTTACAATCCGTCAGGCAGCTCGATGTCTGCTTGCTTTAGGGGAATATTTCCAACGCTTGCGAGCTTTGAGCTCACTTTGGGCTAATCGTCCTTACGAACCTGCTTAGTCTCACAAGCAGAGCAAACTTTTTAATCTGAACAAGATGAGTGTAGTCATTGCCTCCAGCAACCAAAAAGTGTCTTTCTCTAGAACCATGAAAGAATGTGCCACGTGTAGTCCAGGGTAGCCCCATTTTTCCTTCAATCTTGCGTTATGGAAAAGTTGTAAATATGGTCATTGTATTAGTAGGAGTACGTCAATAAATTTAATTTCAAAGCTAGGTGTTGTAATATGAGTCTTCATGGCAATTGGCAATGTAGAAGTATTGTGCATAATACAAAGATGGGCGTTTTGAGAATAAATCAACTCTCCGCGGACATGTTTATAGTCTATCTAATAGCTCCTGACAATAACTATCTTATAATGGACCAGTTTTTTCTCTTTTTTTTTTTCTTTTTAAATTTCCCTTCCATTTTAACGGATGCTTATGTTCCTGTCCATTTTGAAGTCTCCGTTATGTCATGCTGAAGGCAGGTAGCGTTTACAGTGCGAAGGTTGTATGGATGCCTTGCCTTAGCCGCTATATTGATTATATGATTAATAGTACAGAATGTGGTCAGTAAATCACCTAATAGACATGTAACTCTCCATTGATAAGAAACAAAAACTCTTGCAGCGAAACCCACCCCCCTCCAAAAAAACAGAAAAGAAAAAGAAATACCACTTTTTTGAAGCTACTCATACAAGGCGTCAATTCGATAAACAGTCACTTATTCATCAGTCAGCACAAGCAATTGTGCCTTTTTGTACAGTATTTTGTAGTGTGAATAGCACAACTCTAGGTTAATGCATTTTTTGAACACCAGCTTACAATCGCAATTGAGATAATCTCGGTCTATGCGAAAGATATCCACTTTGCAACGGGTCGAGCATTGGATTGTTATTCCAAGGTATACCTGTGAAATATATAGACTGCATAAGTATTCTTTCTTTCAGTTTAGCAATCTGGCCCAATAATCCACGAGTTCATAGAATAATACATAATCATCTCGGCTCCAGGCATATTCTCACAGCTTTGAAATAGCATAGTCCAAGGCATCCACAACAAAATCTGCATATTATTCGGAAACCAGTGAATGAAATAACATTTTTCTCTCAAAAGCTTCAACGATAAAGAATTAATTCAAGTGAGCACAGAAAGAACAATACCCGCGTCATCCTTGGTGAAACACATCGGTGGCTTAATCCTAAAAACATTTCCATGCAGTCCTCCTTTCCCAACTAAAACACCAAGCTCTTCATAATTCAAAAGCAAGTTAGATGTTTAGCATGTTCAGAAGACATTTGGGAGAACACTTCATGTATATAAAATAATTATTTTGGGTTGTCCTGCTTGTTTTGATACCTCTGAGTTTTTCAAATATAACAGCAGTTTCAGTCTTTGCAGGTGTCTTCTCTTTTCGATCAGTAACAAGTTCTATCCCCACCATCAAACCTCTTCCCCTCACATCTCCAATGACTGGCACAAAATATATATATATATATATACACACACATATATATTAATTATGAGAATATACAACCATATAATTTCAGCAAAATGAGAGTCACATGTATAACATCCATAAAATGTAGCTGCATACTGACTCTAAGAGAACAGTCCTCGGACCAAAATCAAGCAACCAAGGCCTCTCATGCCAAAGTTTATGCTTCTATTCAACCAAATACACATATAGGGCAGGGAAGCGCATTAATGCGCTATAAAAGAAAAGTAGATTACACAAAAAAAAAAAAAAAATTTACTTTGGAGATGTTAAATAAAGCTTACATACTTTCATGTCTTCGCATAAGAGACCTCAAACGCTCAAGCAAGTGAGAACCAACAACATCACAATGAGATTGACGCTGCTCCTTATCAAGAACTTGAAGCACTGCAAGTCCACCGGCAGAACACACAGGGTTCCCACCAAAAGTATTAAACTGAATTTTTTGGGCCATCACACTAGCAATTTCAGGAGTTGTAACTACAGCTCCTAATGGCAAACCGTTGCCAATACCCTGATAAATATAAACATGAGATACAATGAAGTGACCCGCAGGATATGGATGGTATATAAGGCACTTAACCAAAATCAGTCCCTATTCTGTATTTAAAAAAATATCGTAAAGAAAAACAGAAAAGAAGCCAAAAATATATAAAGAGAAACGTTAAATTATGCTAAAAAAACACATATAATTAATATCATGGCAGACAAATGATGTTGCAATTCAAGTTAGGGAGTAAGTGTCCAGGTTTTAAGATTAGTAAAAGATGAGATGATGGTATAGTATAGACCTTTGCCATGGTAACTATATCAGGAATGACGCCCTGAGTCTCAAATCCCCAGTAATGGCTTCCTGTTCGACCAAACCCAGTCTGCACTTCATCGGCAATGCAGACACCACCTGCCTTGTGGATAATGTCATAAACTTGTTTTAAGTACCCAGGTGCAAGTTCAACTGCTCCTCCAACTCCCTATAAGTCATGAAGGAAGCATAAATAGAAAGACCAGATCAAGAGAGGCCTTGAATATTAACTTGATGAGTAGATGTCATAACTTATATGAACCTGTATGGTTTCAGCTATAAACCCAGCAACTTTTCCTGAAGTGCCATAGTCAATGTGATCTTGTACGTCTTTGGCATAACTACTAGCATCTGAGCCAAAGATTCCACGATATGGATCTGGATTCATAACGTGATGAATTTCACCCTCGAAAAGTTCAAAATCTTGATAAGAATAACCATTGTATCATCATCTTTAAATGAAAAATGAATAATGCATTCACAATGGTATATTTTCAATAAAACTAGCATGCAATCCTGGTAAATGTATTTTCACTTAGAAACCAAATGATGACAAAAAAAACAAAAAAAAAAAATCCAAGTCAGCCTGATCCTTTTCAAAAGCACGTTGTAAATTTGCTTCTCAGATTTTTAACAGGTAAATTTACTAAAAGAAAAGTTAAAAGGGAAAAAAAAAATAAAGGTTATATTGCCATGGTCAGTGGTATTTATATGCAACTGATAGCTCAGATTGAACTTTGACAGTGGCATGTAAGACTGATTAAACATTAGGGATCTTGTGATCTATTATAGAGACATACCTCTGGTATTGGGTATTTCCATGTGTTCAGTGCAGTCAGCCCAATTGTACTAGAACTGCCACCATGATATGCATTCCTCAAAGAAATCATACCAAGATTACCAGTATATAAACGTGCCATCAGCATTGCTAATTCATTTGCTTCTGAACCAGAATTCACAAAATAAACAACCTGCAATTTAAAATTGTTTCCTTGATAATTATGTTTGACATTTTGGTATAATCAAGAACACTAAAAGCAGAAAGGCTCCTCCTCATCCCTTCCTATCACTCACTGTAAAAGTTACAAGATACTAGAAAGGAGAAGTGAAACAAAATAATGACACGAAGAAATCGTTGCTATTTTGGAATCGTATTTATATGTCACTATCAGTTGAGAGTATTAAAGGTTGGGCATATGAAATCATACCAATTTCAAAATCTGTTTTTACTAAAAGTTCGCACTTTTCACCATGTAGAAATGGGAAATAAACACAACTAATGAGGAGAAAGTTGACCTTTAGGTTTCCAGGCATTTTCGATGCCAATGCCTCAGCAAAATCCACTATTGCATGGTGTAGATATATAGTTGTAGCATGCTGCAGAAGTTTACTCTGCTCCATGATAGCATTCAAAACTTCAGGATGGCAATGGCCACAAGAAACAGTAACAATTCCGGCAAAAGCATCAAGATAACGCCTGCCACTCTCATCAAATAGATATTGCATTTTGCCTTCGACAATGTTGAGCTATAAGTATAAGTTTGAATTAGATATGCAATGCTCATAACCCAAAAAAAAAAAAGAAAAAAAAGAGAGAGTGAACAAGAAGGAATGTAGTACCACTGAGTGTGCAAAGTTTATACAGTATATACTTAGATATATTGAGGGACTAATTGCATCCATAACTTTGAAAGCAGTGACCAGATATAATAGCAGTTGTAATTATGACGAACCACACAATGCAACATGGGAGAAAATTATTTTCCGGTCAGGAGATCAGACCACATTGAAACCATCAAAGATTACGTGGCAGTAGAAGCAGAATAAAACGTTATTGTAGAAACCAATACATCATAGAGTTTTTCCAAACAAAAGCATTGAATGATGGTAAATCACTGAGAACTTGCATGAATAAATCGTATAGAAGCACACCAAACCAGATATTGAGATTGCTCAATACATCAGCTCGCTTTGACGCTCCCTATGAAGCCAAGCTAAGACACCTCAATCCTAATGGTAAAAAGAAAGAAAAGAACGAATTTTCTCGCTCAACAAAGAAAAGAACATAGCAAATTTTTGGAATATAGGAAAATTGCAGGAGTGAAGTTAAACTTCTCTGCTTTAGTCCATGCCTTGCGCAGTTACGCCCAAGTTTAAAAAGTTTCCTTAACAATTCCAGATTTATTTTCTGTTTCATCAATTTTTCAGTTATTAGATTAGCAATTCACTTGAAAATTCATAGCATCGACTTTCATCAATCCAATACGCACAAGTCACCGAACAACTCATGCGGATACGTTAATTTGAGAAGAGATATCAAAATAACCAACATGCGGTTGAAATTGAGAACAAAAGCTGAGCACATTGTACAAGTGTAAAAACAAACTGATAAACAGGATGAAAACAAAATTTACAAATCTTCATACGCATGCAGCAAAAGGAAGGAATAAAAAATGATTAGTGAAAAAAGATCCCGACAAAAAATTACATGCACACCAATACATAGAAGAGTAGAAATTGTAATACTTCTGATTGCTTTTATATTGGAATTTAAGCATAAGTAGGAAAAAAAAAACTGATGATCGATTTATTCTCGAGACTTACAGGTTTTTGATAATAGTGGAATAAAGAAGGACCGAGGAACTTCTTGCGTTTGGCGAAAACTTCATCGGCCAACGGTCGTTTGTACGGCTTAGGCTCGTAATCAAATGGTGGAAGCTGAGGCAGGCCAGCAATATCGGTAGCTGCGGCGGAAGTAGTGAAGCGAGAAGAAGGAACTGTAGAGAAAGCACCGCAGAGAGAAAGGCCGCTAGAAGTGGCGAACCTGGACTTGGATTTTGCGATGGTTTTCTTCAGTAGCCCTTGCAAAGCCATGGCCAGTCAGCAGATACTTGGATGAAGTATTCAGTAAGAGGACGGAAGCGAATTCCTGGGCTTGCTGTGCCTTAGTGCTGATATATAACGAGTTGTGTTCGGCTTCCGAAGCGGAGTAAGATTTAGTAAAATAAGGATTGACATGTGAAAAGGTTATAGCGTAAATTTATGAATAGAGGTGTATTTATTATTTATAATAAATTAATTTTATTTAACAAAATTAATTATAAGTTTTTTTTATTATTAACAATGAATATAATAAATTATCTTGATTAATTTTATTAGTTAATAATTATTTATTATCTATAACAACTTATTTTTAACCCGTACTTAAAGAGTATTGGTTAGCAAAATTTATAAAAATATTATTATATATGTTTATATTAATTAATATATTTGTTTTAAATTGTTAATAAAAATTTAAATTATTAAATTTGAATTCAACAATTTTTTATTTTATAACTATGGAATACAGATGATGATCCTTATTTATTTGACTTCTCTTTAAAAAATATCGTAATATTTACAAGGTTGAATATTCAATATGCGATTATGAATTAATGATCTCCTTATGTAAGAAATTATTATTTGTCAATAAATATATTTTTATAATAAATAAATAATATGTACACTAAATATAAAATTTAAACACTGAAAAAAAAGGTGGGTTAAATTGGAATTTCAATCTTCTTAATTTTTATTAATTTGAAAAACATAAAATGAATAAAACTCACCATAACTCTGTTCGGTCTATGCTTATTACATTTTGAAATTGATAATATTAAAATGAAAAAAAATTAAGATTTTTTTTTTTCGCCAAGACAAATTGAAATAGTTGATATACTTTTATCTGTGCATGTAATAGGTGCAGGTGTACTACTCCCAGTACTACCTCTGTACTAATATCATTTTGGGACTATGGGATATTTCAGGTTGCTTAATTTATACAACAGTACAGGTACAATAAATAAATTTTTAAATATTACTCCGCTTATAAAGATGCGAGTTATTGAAATAAAAAGAGGGGAAGGATTGGAGCGTTATTTAATTTCGATGAAGTTATTAATTTTAAAGATATTTTAGATTAAAGATTAATGTGGATGGGAGCTTTGATCCTCTTTCAGGAAGAGCTGGCATAGGCGTGGTGATGAGAGATAGTAATGGATCAGTTTTGGAGGCTGTGGGAACCCCCTACAAGGCTACATCTGCTGCAATGGCTGAATCTCTAGTCTTCCGTCATGGAATTCTCGTGGCTGTTGATTTGGGAATGAGGGAAGTAACATTTGAATCAGATAATAGAAACTTAATTGAGGCTGTCAAAGGGAAGGAAGACTATTTGGAATGGAGCTGTACTACGTTGGGGGAGGACATCATGATGTTGAGTCCCGAAACTGCTAGGTTCAGATTTTCCTGGATCAGGAGAGATGGAAACAAAGCTAGCCAAGTCTGCGTGTAAGTACTGTGCCCGACTGGTTAGGGTTTGAAACCCCCACTCCCTTTTGATTCTATTATTGCTGCTGATGCAAGGGAATACAGAACTGGAATTAGTTCATTAACCACCTGGGGATGATGCAGAATCTTGCATTAATTTTTTCTCTAGTTTTTTAGTTTTGTTTATGTGTTGGTTTCGTTTCGGTTGGACTGCTGTTTTATTTTTTATTTATTTTTTCAATGTTCCTGAAGAAGTTGTCTGTTTTGCAGCTGGCAGCGTTTGTCTTCTTTTGAGTCTGCCATTTTCTTGTACTGGTTTGTTTTATGAACGATGAATGGCCAAAAAGAAAAAAAAAACAAAAGAAATGAAAAGATATACTAAGTCTATTTTTTGATAACGAAACGATAAACTGTAATTATATTAATTCTCATAAAAAAACCGTATTACATTTATAATTTATACAGTACGATACGTATTGCATTATGCATATATATATGATTAATATAAGATACTTAATTTTTAAATTTAATAAATTGTAAAGTTATTTGGTAACAAAACAAATTAATAAAAAGGTATATTACAAAATGTATTTTTACAAAACTTAACTTTTTGATGGATAAAATGTTGAGAATGATATTGGTATTAAATATATATTGTCATAAACTTAATAAAATTCTAAAACAATTTATAATTTATAATTTTCAACATTAGATGAATAATATTGAAAGAAAATATTAATTAGTATTTTCTGCATCTTTATATTATTTTTGATAGTATTTTGGTTATCATTTAATTTGGAGGTAATGCATATTTTTAGAATAAACAATAAATTTGTAATTTTTCACTAATTTTTTATTTTTTTGAAACATAGGATAATAAATTCAAGGATTTAAGAAATTATTTTTATTTCAAATGATTTACTCCATAATTTTGAAATTAAATATAAAAGTCTGTAGAGATCTAATGCTATGTTTGAATAGATGAAAAAAATATAATGTTATGGATTGTAATAGCGAAATTGATGTGTCGTTATGTTTAAAAATTTTTTAAAAAATAAAATAGAATAATAAAAGAAAGACTTTACAAGATTTATGGTTGCCATTCAAAATCTTTATTTTTATGTTTTTTCAAATTGAAAAGTAAATGATAAAATAAATTGGTCAAATGGTGTCATTAATATGATATCTCATTTGTTTAAAAGCTATTATAGTGATATTTTATTTATGAAGATAATATTATAAATATATTATATAGATCATTCTTTTTTCTTATTAAATTTTTAAATAAAAAAATAATACTTATCTTGTAACCCTTGTCATTCTTCTTTATTTTATTAACTATCACTCCACTTTATTTTGACTAAAACTTTCGAATATAGTTTAAAAATTATGGACAAGGTGTGAAAAAAATTTCGTTTTCGAATCCTTCAGAATCATTTTCAAAATTAAAATATTTATAATAACTATTTTAAAATTAAAATCTTTAATTATAATTCTCCTCATAATTTTTTATTACACGATACAAATTTTAAGTTAAAGGACTCGGACCATGATTGCACCATGCAAACATTAAATAGCTTCGTGACAGCTATCAGAAATTGACCTGTAACCCTAAAGGCTCTAACGGAGAACACAAATAGAAGACGTAATTGCAAAGACTACGTTATGACATGAGAGAGTACGGGATCAAGTTAAATTTCAGAATTTTGTATTTTATATTCCTGTCTGTTTCAGAATAATGGATCAGGTATATTGTCATTAATGAAAAAAGAATAACGCACTAGGTATACACATGAAATCAGAAATAAATTTAAATTAAATTACTTGATACTTTTTAATGATCGCGCTTTAAAAAATGTTGATGGCAACAAATAGTGGACCCCACCCACCCACCTTCGTAGGGGAGCTTTTAGTGACAAGTCATTCATTTGGTGGATCTTATCTTGTGGGATATGCAGAATATAAGTAAAGGATTGTTTATTATAATTTGTAGGTACCTGTAGACATCTAGTCAGCAAAATTTGGAGTATGGATCACCTTCAATGGCGATTTAGAGATTACGGTTTAAGATTTAAGAAAATGTAAACGTTTTGCACCGGGAAGTGCTAGTAGGATTATTGAATTCATCTAATACTTTTAAAATGTATTTATCTTTTAATTTAATATAAATAAAAATTATTTTTTAAAAAGAATTATTGAGCCAGCAACACCAGCAAAAGACCCATTTGGTCATACTCATGTCTATAACTATCGCTTCTAGGTTGGATTTTTTTAATTTCTCCTGTGTCCATGGGTGTATTAGTGGGTTCTAATCATTTTCTCTCTGACTCTCTTTTCTCTAAAAATTGAGAGCAACTTGAAGATAAACAAATTGAATAAACCCTAATTCTTTTTTCCCACTATTTTGCTCTCCACATTGGGAGAAATTAAGAGGATAGACACTATTATATTTAAAAAGATACAAAAAAAAAAAAAGAGTGAATTAAAAGAACAAGCGTATTATAGAGAATACGCCTTTTACAGTTGAATTAGCGTAATGCAGGGTCTGTATCTGTTTGTATGAAGGCAAGAATAGGAAATTAATATTAGCATATAAGGCCACATACTCACTGTGAACTTAAAAAAGTAATTGGCACAGACTCAAATTTAATTTATGACAAATGTAGAAAAATAAGCTTAACCCACATTAAAAAAATAAATAAGTCTGAATATTTTTTTAACCCATAAGACTTAGTCCAAATCAAAAGTCCATATTAAATATGAAATTTTAAATAATGGAAGATAGTTTATGACTCTCTTTCTCCAATACATAACACATGAAAGTTATCCTAAAAGTACAGATCTCAACCTTACTTTGATACTCTCTCTTACATTTTCTCTGCATCCTCTATTTTGCCTAGAGCTGTCGACAAAAATGACCATTAATGATGCTCTTATCTTTCCAAGAGAGATTGCGTTTATTGGAGCTGCAACACATGCATCGTAGAGGTCAAACGAAAAACAACCTGATCATCTCCTTAATCATGAAGATCTGCAGCATTTATTGTTCTCTAATGACTATTTTTTAGAAAGCTATATATATGGATCTGTTGTCTTTTTGAAGTATAGAGAAGAGAATCGAAGAGAGATATAAATATGTAATATTCAAAAATCTTATTTCTTAAGCTAAGTTTTTGGTTTATCTGCTTTTTAGAGCAATTTGTAAGCTATTAGTGAAAATCCAAGTTATAAGAGTTTATAAAATTCATATTCTGTAACTGGTTTTGAGCCTTTGTTTAAGTGGAGAAAAAAATTGTTTTAGAGTGAAAAACTTTAGTTAGTTTGAGGTTAAACTTAAAAATCTTGTGTGTTAGAGTGAGCACGTGAAAACTCTATATGAAATTGTAAAAGAATTATTCTTTGTGAAAAATCACTTAAAGAAATTAAAGGGACTGGAAGTAGGTATTGTTTTTTGTTGAACCAAGATAAATCATCATATATGATACTTTATCTTTAATCTTTGCATTTTCGATTTATTTACAGTCAACTACATATCTTATAATTAATTAATTTCTCAACTTATCTTTTTTCTTCAAGTAACACACTTTATTGAAATATTTATAATTAACTATCTTTTTTCTTAATAGAGTGAACGATTGTTAAAAAATTCAATCAATTGTATTTTTTTATGGTTAACTATTTATTACGATTTATAATCAACTTAAAATATTTTCAATTAACTATAATTTTAAAGAAAAAATTTACACAAATTTCTAAAAATACTTATTCACTCTTTTATGTGCATTGTCACCCACGACTCTCTTGTTGAACTTAATTTCATACAACTTGATCTGAATTATATTTCTAAACACTAATGCTGCAGAACATTGGAAGAGGAAGAAGGTAAGATGGAGAGAAATAGCGAGAGTGAGAAAAGTGAGAAAGAAAGACAAACTCTTGAGACATTTTATCTAATATTATTTTAGAATCAACGATCAGATTAACAATTTGGTACCTAATGCTATTTATTAAGAGCCAGATAAATAGTCTAAACTAAATAACTATAATAAATAAATAATATACTTACATTAAAGCCTATTAAAAGGAAAATTATTAAAACCTACTAACAAGCTAATTAATTAAATTTAAAATAACGTGTTTATGATATTTTCTTTGATTTTCCCATTCTATATTAACTATCTTCTTTTTTATTTTTTTGGACCAGTACCTATCTTTTATTTTCCCATCATCTCCACAAAAGGGGGAAAGTGGCCAGATGTTGATTCCCAGAAGAAAGAATGCTGAGACGTTTATTCTCATCTCACAATTGTACCAATAGAAAGTATGTATTTGGAGTTTAATTACTAAAATTAGTAATTTTAAAAAATAAAAATCCGTAAAATGTAAAAATTTGATTTAACGGTTTAGATTAAACTAAATTTTCAATTGGACAAGAAGTTAAACTTTGAAGGAAGCCACTTCACACTTTAGGGAGCTATTTGAAAAATGTTGAATTGCCAGGGATGAAAAGGAATCAATCTCAGTGAAAATTTTCAAAAGCCTGCCGGGAAACCACCCTTTCTTGGATCGCTCACAGCCACAAGTTTTCCCATACCTTCATTTTTATTGTGCGGCTTTATGTCTCGAACAATAAACTGGGAAATCGTCCCTCCAGCAAGGCTCTGTAGGACATGGCCCTTCTTTTGTAGCGCTGCCCGGATATCAGCAGGAAGTTCTATGTGGTCACCGCTCACAGTTGTCCAGTTCTCATAAGCAACCTTGTTAGGTATCAGCTGCTCAAATCTCACATAATTAGTTTCTCAATTATACATTTGGTTTAGAGAATCATACCCTTATAATGATCGTAAAGAACGATAACATTAGAGAGAAATAGGCAATCGACAAGAGGTGAAGGGGCTTATCTGATAGCACTTAACTATTATTCATCATCTCTAGCTACTCCTTATCAGTTTGTGCAAGAAAGGAAAAGAAAAAATAAGGGCTTTGATAATACCTGATGATAGACCCTTGGAGACAGTACAGCAGAAAATGGATCCATTCCTCTCACAAAATAATTCAGAAGAACTTCTGTGGTTCCAGCAATGATCATAGCTCCTCCACTTGCACCTACTACAGCTTTCAGTTTTCCATCCTGTAGAGGCATAGACAGGTATTATTGCAAAGATATAATACAAATACCATCGTATACTACATTACTTTGTCTCAATCCTCCATTAGTGAAATCCAGCTAGGTTGTCTTGGACATGAACCATGAGTTTCTCAACAATATGGAACAAGACAGCTCAAATTAAGGAAAAGCTAGCAAAATGGATACCTTGAGGACAATAGTTGGTGCCATGGATGATAAGGGTCGCTTCCCTGGCACAATAAAATTGGCAGGAGCTGGTGGTGCATCATCCTTTGAAACATTTATAGGCATGGAAAAATCATCCATCTCATTGTTCAATACTATTCCTGTACTTGGGGAAAGAATTCCTGCTCCAAAATAGGAATTTATGGTGCAAGTCATAGCAACAGCATTTCGCTCCTGATCAATGATGCTTACATGACTGGTACCATGATCATTGATCTGATTCCACCTTTAGGAGGAAAATAAAATTATAACACAGCACATTGGAGATTCCATACATGTACTATCTGTTTTGCACTCCAAAAACCAGAAATGAAAATATTTACAATTCTGCATGGTTATGATTGATTTATTGTAAATGGTTTTGCTACATGATTTTTGAGCATATACCCCAAAAGCTGAAAATACTATAGCGTGTGCAATAAAAGACACAGTATGTAGAGCATATTCATCATCAATTAGAGCATCTAAAGCCGTATTGAGAAACATATATAGTTCAGCATTATCTCTTGCAGTAAGTTTATCTCTTGTCAATTTAGCAGCTTACCTTCCACCATAATGACTGGGACCAAAAGTCCTATAGTCGTTGATGTCTTTCTTTAATTTTTCAGCAAACTTAGGAGAAAGCATGTCAGAAAGAACTGCCGTTACGTTTACGAAATCAGGATCACCAAGGTTCATTCTCACAGCAAATACATGTTTCAGAGCTTCGATTTGTCGATGGATCCCAAGGGAGCCTAAAAGACCAGAAGGGAGTTCAAATCGATTTAGAATGTTCAACATCTGTGGCAGAGCATGAGATTTGGCCAAATCATTTACAAATTGTGAAAAATCATACTGGTTACTAGCAATACAAAGTAGATATACTTACAAGCATCATTGACGGGCCACCTGAGGGAGGAGGCATGCCTAGGATCTTTAGTCCAAGAACATCAACCGATAATGGTTTTTTCTGCTTTACTCTGTATGTTTCCAAGTCTCTCATGGTCAATATACCTCCAGCTTTCTTAATATCTCCGACTAAATTAAGGCCAAGTGATCCATTATAGAAGGATTGTGGACCAGATTTGGATATTGTTCTTAATGTCTCTGCTAGTTCTTTGTTGTAGCAGATGTCGCCTATCTGCAAGAGTTTTCCATTTGATGTAAAAACACTTCGAAGTCCTGGGTCTTCTAAGATGTATGATTCTGTTGCGACCATCTGCATGTGGAAGTATGGTGTTATCTTAAACCCTCGACGAGCAAGAGCCTCAGCGGGCTGTACAAGCCTCTTCCATGGCAGTTTCCCATGTTGTTTCCACACCTCGTGAAGACCAGCAAGTTCTCCAGGAACTGCCACAGAGAGCACGCCTCTCGCCTTCAGATTTTTATTGCCAGCATACATGTTCTGAAAAATGGATCATATACAGAAGGATCATATCAAAGAGTTTGTTATACCAATCATGCGATTCAATGTCACTGTAAGGCTCCCATAGTAATCCATATGGTTCACTCATTGTGTCCCTCAACCCTATGTCATGGTAATCAAGGAAACCTGTCCAAGTTGCACTGCTATACGAAACATCTATCTTATCAAGAATTCTTGGTTTGATTGGTCACCCGATGAACATTAATTTCAATTACACAATCTTTTAACTGGCAGATTTTCAAGGTGGGAAGGTATTTTAGTATTCTAAAGTTTTATTTTCTTCTAATTTTATCCTTCCAAGTTAGTGAAATGATATTACACAATCATCAGAGGAACAAATATGGAAAAAAAAAAAAAAACTTTCTAATAACAAGGTGATTTGACAATAATCTATGAAAGAGCTATTTAATACCAGGTGAACCTCCCAAAATCATGAAGAGCATGATAGAAATGAGAGATCGTACCTCAGACGCAAGGAAAGGAGCAGTTTCTCGCATGTCAAAGGCTTTTGCTTCGCCATTAGCTAACCTGAGAAGCAGGAAGTCTCCACCACCAAGGCCACTTGATGCTGGATGCACAACCCCCAAACACAGAGCAGCAGCCACAGCTGCATCGACGGCATGCCCTCCTTCACGCAGAACGTCCGACCCAATTCTAGAACATCGACGGTCGTCCGTCGCAACAGCGCCATGACTCACAGAGATTACCTCCTGTCTCAGTCTTTTGTGCCTAATTCTAGCGTCCACACTCGAAGCAGAGGGCAAATTTGATATAAGCAGGAATGCTATGGCGATGGCAGGCCATAAGAATACAACTGCATGCATTTGATATATCAATACATTAGAAGTTCAATTCCAAGAATGCTGATCATGATCAATATATAACAAGGCTTGAGAGCTATGAAGATGGCAGACCATAGCCAGAGTAAGTTATATAGAAATCATCATATCTAACTTCATACTAGTAATCAAGTAGTAAAACTGTAAAATGAATCTCTACATGCTTCTAGTTAATTTCACAAAACTGGAGCAGTGCAGACCTGTTGGTGGAAGGAGATGAGGCATAGAATCTCGGGTTGCAGGAAGGAGTTCGTTGTTTTACGCAAAGGCACTAAAATACTATCGCTGATATCTAGGCAAGCGAGTCTTGCATAGCTAGTCTCATAATATAGCGAAGGTTGTGAAATCTGCGAAATCTTCCTATATAGAACAGAATTCGAATCCAAGCCTCAGTCAAACTGACCCCAACACATGCGGTGTTGATCGAGAAGACCAAAATAAGACACGTGGCTCCCAATTGGACTAACCTGCCTCTCTCACTACTTACCACTGCATTTTCTTCAATTTATTTTCTTTCCTACCTACCACACAAAGCCACTAAATTCTAACTTGATTGCTGAGGGAAAAGTGCAGAGACTACAATGAGTGTCGTCACTGACAATGATGAGTGGCCGTAGTTCTTGTTAAATCAAAATCAGGCCACGCCGTGTTTGAAAAGAAAATATTTAGGTGACAATATTGAAAATTTGTACGTTGTCTCTGTCCAATGTGTTTTGGCCTACTCTGTGGCTCAGCTCAATGGAATTATATATGAATTTTACTCTTTTCTTTTTTTTTTTAATATGCAATACATTCGACCCTAAAAAATCCATACTAGTCGCCCTAAGGAATCAAATTATTGAAGGGTTCTCTAAATATATCACAGCGCTTATTAAGGGGAGGGGCACCACGAAAATCTGTGCCCATTTGAATATTTTATTTGTTTCTGATACAAATTTAAGATTCTAGACTCATATTTTTTTAATTAAAAATATTAATATTTATAAAAAAAAAAAAACTAAACTTACCCCATATTTCAAGAAAAAATATTAAATGGTTTTAGCTAATTTATATAGTAATTGATATGATGTGCCAATAATAATTAAATTATTTTAAAAAATAAATGGTCTTACAAATAATTTAATTAAAACAAACGTATTATATTATTTATTTTGTAAATGAGTCGAAATCAATTAATATTTTTTTGAATTTCAATCAGAGACAATCAGATTTTATCAGAAAAGACGTATAATCATCTAAATTAGCGAGAATCCCAAGGTGGGCAAATTGCCAAAGTTGCCGCCACCGTTGTTAAATGATATAAGTAGCAACAAATTTGTTATTTTCTCCGGAAAACGCAATAATTTTGTCAAACAACTTACCTATAATTTTATTTTAATTTTTTTAATAACTCATTATTACATAATTCTACTTTTTAAAAAAATTCTCCACTTTTTATATATTTATCAAGTAACCTAATAATAAATATATAAAATTCTACTTAAATTTAATTCTTTGTTTGTGAACCTGGGCAGACTTTAAAGAGTATATTTAGAGGAAGAAAATGAAAGAAAGAAATTTTTAATTTTGATTTTTTAATCTAGATTTAACTTTAGCATTTCTAAAACATATTTACATTGAGAACAATAAATAACAAATCATATTTAAATTCAAATGATAAAAGATCTCAAAATAAACATTTTACTGAAAAATGCAGACACCTTGAGAAGAAGCCATATTTTGCAGAGAATTACGAAGTGTTTCCTTAACTGGCAAGTTAAACTAAGGGTCGTCTGGTTGTTAAAATTGATACAATAGGAATAAGAATGAGAATGAGAATGAGAGTGAGAGTGAGAATGGAAATATTAAAATGTTGTTTGGTTGGAAAGAAATGGGAATGGGTATGTCTCCCTTTACTTCATTTAGTTAGTAGATTACATGTAAGAATCAATTAGGTAGTATGCATATTTTACTATATTATCCCTTATTATAAAACTAAAATAAAAAAAGACAAACATATCTTCGAATTATTAATTAATAATATAATTATATATTAATATTTATTTAATTATATATTAATATAATTTTAATTAATAATATTAATAATAATTTTAAAATCATAATTTAATAATTAATAATTAATTAATAAAATAAATAATAATAAATTAAAAAATAATAATAATAAAAAATAAATAATGATAATTTAATAATTACTAAATAATAAATTAAATAAATAATTATATAATATTAATAAATTAAAAATATCATTTAATAATAAATAATAATAAAATGAATAAATAATAAATAATAAAAAATTAAAATTCATAATTTAATAATAAATAATTAATAAATTAAATAAATAATAATAATAAATTAAAAATAAATAATTTAATAATAAATAGGGTTTTGGATATATCACAAGGGTAGTTTTATTTGAAAATTATTATAAGTAGGAACATTTTTGTCAAATATATTTTCATTCTCATGAGACCTCCCCATTCCATAGCTTCAACTAGGAAGAGCAGACTCCCTAGGAAATAGAAATGAGGACTCAATCTGTCAACCAAACATGGGAATGTGAGACACTCCCATTTCTATCCCCGTTCCCTTGCTCTGATTCTAGCAACAAAACGGGGCCTAAATTGCATTAATGTCTATGAGTTTCGATCATGAACTTGGTTTTGTAGTGCTTCACAACCCACCTGCTCCAGTAGAGAAGATTAATCTACACGGGTAGAGTTTTTTGACCATCCAATACCTGTTTAGTTTTGTATTAAGCCATAATTTTTGTCACCTTAAATTTGATCCGGCTCAATTAGTAATCGGGTTGGGGGGGTAGAATTCAATTGAATTTAGACTAAATCTCTATTTTTTAAAATTAAAAATTAATTTGTTAGTAAAAATATTCTTTTTTTAAAAAAATAAGATTTAAAAGGATATACAATGGAATGAAAAAAAATTTAAGATTTGGATAGAAACAAAATTTAAAGTTAAATATAATTGATATTTTAAAATTTAATTATAAATAAAATTTAGTTTAAATCAAATTAAAAATAAATTTAAAAGTAAAAAATTAAAAAAATAAATATTGATCTATGCTGAGTCAAACCTTATATCACCTTGAGATTTGACTTAGCCTAGTCAAAGTTGCAATTTTTTCTTAATTACAATCCAACCCAATGTAATTAAATCATACCAAGTTGACTGAATTAGTGTTTACCTTAAAAAATTGATAAGGAAGACTTTTCTTTTCTAAGAATAATTCATAACTAGTTATACCTTAACCAAAAAAATTTTTTTTTTTGATCCGATATATTCTAGAAAGAAAATCAGTTGAGGTCAAATGATTGAGTTAATTTTTACTAATTTTTGTTTTTATTTTAATTATTTATGTATGATTTAATTTTTGATTTGGATTATTTCATCGTACTATTCCAATCAAAACATAAAATGAGACTGATTTTATGTTGCCTTTTTTTTCATCAAGATATTTAATTTTTTTAATTTGTATAACATGGGAAAGACATTAACATATTAATATTTGTTCATTTTAGGTTTCGAAAAATGCATCCATGTAATCTGTAAGCCCTTTACAGATCTTGAGAAATGAACCCACGCGATCTAATAGGTAATTTTTTTTAAAAAATGTATGCAACACGAAAAATATAATTACCAGATGCCATTTGTCTCATATAGTCAGATTTTTTTTTTTTAAAAAAGCTATCACAGGCAACAGAAACACATAATACCATATGTCTTATACAGTCAGATCTTAATGTAATTTAGGTAAATTTGTATTTTTATCCCCATAGTTCTAGTTATTTTTTAATGTAGTATCTATAGGAATAAAAGTTTGCAATTAAGCCTTTATAATTTATTAATACTTAAAGTTCTTAATATTTAAATTTAGTCCAAACTATTAAGACTATATAAGTATTTTATTAATTTAGCTAATTATATACTATCTTATAAATCATTTAAACTATGAGGACCTAATTATATATTTTTAAAGTATAAAGACCACATTAAAAATTGAGTGAGTATATGTTGTAAAGTAAGTTAATAAGTGGAATACTACAGTTAAAAAAATAGAATGAAACCAATAATAATTTATGTAATTATAAAAGTTAAAAAATATAAATGGAAGGAAATTAAAAATGTAATTTCAAAATATGTGAAAACAATGAATAGAATTTTATTATTTATGATATCTATATTATATGTTATATATTGTAATAATAAAAAACATAATATTATATATTGATTTAATATTATAATATTTATATAATATATGCACACAAATATAAAAAATAAAAAGATAATAAAAATTAAAAGTTAAATAATGTAAAATAACCAAGAAATAACACACCTAAACATAATATTACATCAATGTCTATGAGGTATGAGCTTCAATCATGAACTTGGTTTTAAAGTTCTTCACAACCCACCTGCTCTCGTAGAGAAGATTCGAAAGGATAAGGAAGAATTTTCTTCTGCAAGAGTAACTCACATATAGTTTTATTTCAACTAAAAAAATATATTTTATTTTTTTGTCTTCACTTCAACATATTCTAAAAAGAAATCAGCTGAGGTCAAATGAGTAAAATATTATGGTAGTCCCTTACTTTTTAACTTATTTTTAATTTAATTATTTATTAATTTGTATTCTCATTTTAATTATTTAATTATTAATTAATTTTTAATTTGATAATTTACTTATAAGTCTATTCTCAATATACTCCCTTGTTTGTTAGTCTATCTTCAATTTGGTCATTCTTATTTAATTAAAACTAAAGAATTAAATGTGTTAATTTAAAAATTAATAAGAGATTAAATTTAAAATAATTAATAAAATATAAATTCAATTGAGAATATATATTAATAAAAAATAAAAATAAAAATAAAAATAAAAATTAATGAGACCTTAAATTTAAAATCAATTAATAACTGAAGAACGGTTTAGATAAAATGTTAACCCAGCCCAATGTTCACCTACTGGGCTGATCAAAGTGTAGGCTAATCTTCATCTGGGCCACGAAAACCGAATCACGCCGTTTTCTATTGAGCAAAAATGAACAGTGCACATGTCGTTCTCACTTTCTTCATCCCGCTCAAACTATTTTGTAATCTATGTCAACGTTCGAAAATTTCATCATCTCACGATCTCCGGTGAAGGAAAGAGAAAAAAGGAGAAAAAAGTGACGAAAGGAATTCGCAAGCTCCGGTGAACGGCAACCTTCTATAGCGACGTTGACTAGGCCGCTTTGTTATCACTTTCATGGTAAGAACTCTGAACCCTAATTCTACTTTTCATTTTGTCATTTTCAGGCTTTATATTATTACCCTTTGGTGTTACAGCAATGTCTAAAATTACTCAACAGTTGAGCCTTTCCCTGATATTAGGATTTTCTGTGGCAACAATGAGAGATTTGTTTCTTCTCTGTGAGAATGGCAAAGCGAAGAGTCAAGAAAACAGTTAAAAGAACTGAGTCGGTACCTGAATCCAATGGGATCAGTACTGACGACCCCAAGGAGCCTCAAGTTCAGACGCAAGAAGCTCAATTTATCGACCTCGAACTCGAAGGTATGTAATTCGCTTTGCTGGCATTGTGTTCCGTTTTTGTCTCCTGAGGCATTCCATAAGGTATGAAAGTCCAATTTAGTAGAAATACAGAATATTTGTAATTTCTTAGCCTCATACAAAGGCGAAGCTGCCCCCAACAAGTTGGAGCGTAAAGCAAGTTAATAAGGGAAACCTTGCTTCTGCAAGCTTAAACTAAATGACTCACAATTCATCTATCAAAATTAAAGTAGGAAATATCCCATTGAAATTATCATATATTAACTCGAGTTAGAGGCTTTCACAAATATCAAATTCTATAGAAATTTCAACAATGTAGCGTGACTATCATTCCAATGAACAATAAAAAGAGTTCCGCTCCCAATTTAAAACAAATACAACTGGGTAGGGGTCTTGTTTGTAGTCATCTGGATACATCTAAAGCATTTATACCATAAATCAGATTCCAATAAACATAAGTTATAGAAAATATACAAAAAATCTCGTTCCTCACAAAACAATGTAGGGGCTTACCGATGACTTAGGGTTCTATTCCTCGGTCTTGAGAATGACTCTAATTGACTATTTGAAACAATAAAAATGAATCGGTAGCATTATAGAAAAACATAATAATGTAATGTAGTCAAGAATAAAAGAATTAGGAGAATAATTACGAATTAAACTTTGCAAAAACAAGATTATCTCGGTACAAATTAAAAACAAATATAAATGATATCCATTGTGAAACTTTATAAGCTATCAAAAGCTTGCATAAGTTTTGAAAAACTGTTAGCAACAACTTTTGTTCAACATTAAAGGTAAGAAAACATTGCAAACCATAAACAGTAATTAAGAGAATTATCACAAGACATAAATTGTTTATTTTAGGCACACGACCCATAAAGTCATAACCATCTGTCAAGACTAAAATAGTATCTACGAGTGTGGAATACTGGACGTTATCAATTCTTGCTAAAACACATTTAAAAATCTTACTTTTAGTAGAAAAGGAAAAATAGTTGACTTGGAAAACATATGCCAGGGAGGACTATTAAGGACATGAAACAATGGTCATAGGCTTCCGGCCCATGGATTATCATTATTAGTCGATAGAACACAGCCCTCGAGACGATCAATATCAGTCTAGAGCACACAACCCTCAAAGTAATCAATATCGGTCGAGAGCACATAGCCATTTAGGTAAATTAACCAAACGGTTATGAGTCGCAAGCTCACACTAAATTATCTGTTCTATACTAGTCTTCCTTAATTTAAAGAAATCGCCATGCATGGATTTTCTTCTTTCAATATCAACATTTTCAGAATACAAGTTTTGATACTTTATTTAAGACAATGCTTAGTCTACGTAACCACGAATATTTAATCCCATGCACAGATTCAATCAGTCAACAGGACTAAACTATAATCTTTTTAACACCAAACTTTGAAAAGGATAAAAAAGGCTTCTTACGTTAACGCAAAAATGCAAGTAAGATAGCATTAACAATAAGAAACATGTAAATGAGATATTTCATATAAGGAACTTAGGAATGTTATTGCTCACGCTACATCACCTTTCATTCAATAAAAAGAAAATGAACTATTTTTCTTTTCAAATCATTTCGGTTAAATTGAATAGAGTTCACAAGTGAAATAAAACTTATAACTAAGCAGCACTAGCATGAAAGTAAAAAGGCATGCTGATGCAATATTTGATACAATTGTGAATGTTACTTTTTACTTGGTTAGCAGAGTTACTTAGCTATTCCTAACTTTTCTTTGTACTGTCCCTTATATGGTAGAAAGGCAAGGAAATCTTTAAGTTGCGTGCTAGATATCATGGTAATGTAATTTAACTTGAAACTTTCCTACAGGACTCATTAACGGCATCAAACCAACTATTCTAAGCTAGTAATTGTAAATATTCCCGTTGATGCTTTGTAATCATTAAAGCTTCACTAACAGATTAACTTTGTTACTTGTAATTTAAATCTATTAATACTCATTTCACCATATGTATACCATTATAATAAGGTGATTAAGAAGACTTGAATCTTCAATCACAAGTTGATGATTTATCTAGTTACTCATAACAATAGCAACTAATTCATGCACATTTATGCATATACCTAAGAAGGGATTTCACTCTTGTCATCATTTTAACAACAATATATAAATAAGTAAATAAATAATGGAGCATTAACTCATTACTTAATTTCGTTTCACATTTCCATTATTCCACCACATTATAATCTATGCCTTAGTATTATTATTATTATTATTTTTTACATCCTCCACTCTAAAAACTCCCCTAGCTAGGCACATAGAAAGTTTCATTCCTAGGGACCTTGAACAAATTAAATAAATCATATGTGCAGAATTTTTCACAAGTGTTACAATTATACTCCTATTTCCAAATAGATGAGGAACAAGAATTTTTTTTTTAATCTTCAATTAATAAATAAAATAATTTTCTTTGTCATTTCTTGAAAACTTTCACTCTAATTTGCTGTTTTTTTTATGTATGCCAGTTCAGCGACAAATTGCTGCCATTAGAGCCGTGCGTGATGTGGAGATTGAACATTTACTTACTGAGTTGCATTTGCTTCGGTCATATTTTAACAGGGAACAGCTACAGAAGCCCGTACTACGATTCTTTGAAGAAAATTTCCCAAATCTTTCAGTTGTTAACGATAAAGAGAATAAGAAATTTGAAGTGAGATGGAATGATAATGACAGTAGATTGTCCATGAGCTGCGTTGGTAGAAGAGATATACATGCTTCTTTTCTGCAAAGGTTGTCTATGGCTTATCCTGACTGCTCTGCTGCAATTCGTCGTTTGGATGGCTGTGAATCTAGCAAAGCAGGTATTTAACTTTATCCTATGCATAGACTTGAAGTCGTCCTCTTTTCGGCACAGATTGTAACGGACAACGGGTTATTTGATTGGTCACAGGAAGAACAAGCCATCACGGTGGTGATAATCTGCATATCAATGAATTTGTATGTTCTCTTTCTGCTTTATGTTTATACCGTAAGCTGAAAGTTTGTCTTGGCAGAAGAAAAAAAGTCCTCTGTCAGTGCATGCGGGCCTATGTGTATGCATGATTATTACAAAATAGTATATACTTGCTTAGTACATTACGCATTTTTATTACAGTAGTTCCGAATAGACAGGATATTAAACTGGGATTTTAAGCCCTTTATCTAGAATGACATATTTTTGTCTTCTAGTTATGACTTAAGACCGAATGTTTATTGTATAGGTTTGGGATGAGCCATCTGAAACTCAGACTCTCGCAATGCATGATGTTCTGCATACTCCTGGGGTTTGTATCTTCTTCCTACTTCTCTTTTACTAATATATATTCTACAGTATCTTTCTTTTCAGGCTTCGTTCTGTTCAAACTGTTATGGTTGTTTATCTTTGTTGGCAGCTTTTAGACAGGACAAATTCTCGCTTCATTTCTTGAAATACAGCATGTTCATATGGTTTAGTGAATAAATAATTTGTAATAACTATAGAATTGAATTTCAGAACTCAAAGTTGTTCAGCTAATGCATATCACTTGTCTATTAAGCAGCTCCAGATATGTTCCAATTATGTACTATCAACTATTTTGAAATTAGTTACTTGGAGTACCTTCTCCATCTAGCATAAATTGAATTAAATGATTTTGATGGGAGTGTGTTAAGACTTGTGTAAGGAAGGATCATAAAATGCGTAATATTCATTATGAACTCTGGTATTTGGTTGTTTTAATTATACGTTGGAGCTGAAGGGGTGTCCAGATGGCTTTTAACTCTCAATAGCTTGAAACATTATTTTGACTCTGATAATTTTGCAGGTGAACAGTCAAAGATTATCCGTTGGAATGACACCCAAAACACTTAGGCTGCCCAAACCTGGCGAGATGCTTCTCTCTGTCCATGGATCACCCCTGGGTGTTTACAAGGAAAATAACATGGAAGCCATACATGGTACGAAAAATGTTAATTTATATTTTTGTATCCTCTTGTTTAAAGAATTCCTTTCCGTATTGCACACAGAGATAGTCCCTTCTGCTGAAAACCTGTTTTCCTGAAACTATAAAGTACATACCTCTAACTCCTTCTCTTTTGGAATCTGTATCTATTTATGTTCTTCTGCGACGGATGAAATACTGCTTTTATTCTGATATTTATTTGATTTGCAGAGTCAGAGGAAGGTTGAATGCCCGCTAAATCTCTTGGCCGCCTCCTACTGGCTCAAATGCAAGCTAAGCAAATCATACATGTTTCCATGTGCTCCGGTCAATACCATTTATGTTAGTACTTCAGTAAGGGTAACCTAAAATTTGGCTACCCCTCACCGTTATTCTTATTGTTTTTGCGTTCTCTGGACTTCCGGGGTTGCCCAATCAGCCAAGACGGACCAAATTTGAATATTGATTTTGGCCTTCTAGCTTCTACAGATTTTGGAATGAGTTGCAGCTGGAAGAGTTCTACCGAGCTGGAATGTTATCTATGTAATGTTCTGTATGATGTGTGTATGTCTAATTTGCGTTATAAGAACCTCAGGTTGTAAAAGTACTCTAATTTTTCTAATTAAGTAATGAAATTCTTCCTTTTGAAATAGAGAAAAAGTTATGGACACCAGAGGATCAGATACAAAATACTGACATTTAAATCTCATTTTAATGTTCAATAATGAAAGAGGTAATGCTTACAACTCACAAAAAGCATATTTAAAGGAAAGATTATGGTCAACTTAAACTTTATTTCAATAAGTAAATATAGATCTCAAAAACCAGGGCTAACCTAGTACAACAAGAAAAAGACTAATTAAGTTCATAAGGGTTTTTTTTTTTTTTAATTTCTAATTAAATTTCTTGTTGCCGCAATTGATTTTAAATTACAAATCATAATTCCTAAATAATAATAATAATAACATTGTTACATGATAAAATAATTTTTTTTGGCCAGGTACATGATAAAATAATTAATAAATATATATTCTGCATTAATAAGTGACTAGAGGGTTGGCAGTCCTCGCACAATCCTTTCAGATGGGAGCGGCCAGGCATTTAGAGGTTAAGTATATTTCTTTGCCCCAGTTCATTATCTTGCACTTCTCTAGTCTCATTAACATGGTACCAATTCACACCGAGCAAATTTATCGCTGCAATTAAAGAAAAAAAGATTGAAATGTTTTTAATAAGTTATAATTTATTTTATATATTTTATACATTTATTTTTTGATAAAATACTATTCTGTACAAAAAAGCAATCTAATATATAAATATGTATTAATTTTTAAAATAATTGATTTTTATTGTAAGTAAATATAACCATTGGATTCTCCTTGTTACTGCAGAAAGGATCCCCTCCAGGGATCTTGTTTAGCCTTAACGTCAAGTCTGCATTAGTATGACGAACCCTCACTCATGAATTATCGACGGCATTAGTAATCCAACTCACAAACCCATTTGTAATCATATGTTTACCCACAGCTCTTCACAGTAGCGTGCCTTGACTTTCACCTTGGCTTCCGTAATAGAAGGGAATCAATTCACAAGCTTTGCAGTTGTCACTCGTGTCCGACACACCATCACCTTGTTCCATGAACCCTATATCCGACTGTGGCGAGAACATCCTTCAAAGTGTCATGAAGCCACAAAACAATGCGGAGGCAATACCTATGAACAAAAATGAACCTGGTCACTTGTAATAAACCGAGGATTAGTCACAGTAATCCCCACCATTTCAATGACCCAGAAAGTCATTAGATCAAGCACCCTTACAACTCTCAAAATCAAAAGAGCTATTTCCTTGCATTTATAGTGCATTATAGAAGAAGCGCAACTTTGGCTGCTTTTGTCACCGATTACATCCATCTTGTTCTTGTCCGATATTACAAATGATTTGTCTAAGACTTCAACTGGTAAACAGGAAAAATTTATAAATTTTAAATTGGTCCCAGCTATAGTTCTATCATCAGGTCACTATCTTCCGTAGTTTCTTATGCATTATCCGACATAATATTTCAACAGCATTGTCTAAACACGACACCAAGCTACCAGCATAACGGCCGCACCATCCTTTCCCAGTAATCATCAGCTAAATAATCAGACATAAACACAATTAAAGAAAAGTAAAATGAAGCACTTTGAAATGAAACATGAAGAGTGAAACAAAATCCTCTACTGTCATAAAAAATTTCTTTACAATCTCACAAATTGAGGATGCCAAACAAGCATGACATAAGTGACTAAACGGAGGCAACCTAAGTGACAAAAGTTCCTTAAGGTCTTTCAAAGATTGTTTGGTACGGAAAGAATAGATAACGTTAGCGTCATATTTGGCTAAATTACATGTGATGTCTCTTTTCAAAAGTCACAATGGGTTTTCTGCCATTTTGATATATAACCTCATCTCCAACTTTTGTTCTGTCGAAGATTTTAACTTTATGCACAACATGTTTGACAATATAGTTAAGTAATTTTATATTTAGAGAAAATGTATATTATTTAAAAAGTTAACCTCATTAACAAAAAAATAAATTAGAGCGAAGCCGAATATAATTTTTAAAACAAGAGGAGTATAGGTATAATTTAGCAAAATCTCGAGAAAAGTTAGAATAATTTACTTAAGTATGTAGAATTCTTGTAAGGATAAATTACCACAACCTTCGCCGAGGTTTAAAGATATATTACTCGGCACATCAGTTTAAACAATCAAGGCATGATAGATTCATCAGGAAATGAAGCATATCCAGTAGTCCGTGAAGAAGACCTGTAGGTCCCAAAAGTACTTACTATTGATGACAAAATAGAATAAAAGGGGAGACTTAGTGGCATTCCTGGTTTTGAGGATGGAGAGTTAGTAGCTGATACACTCAACGAAGCCACTGGGTCTGATAGGGTTGGGCCGTTCTGTTCGCCATGTTCTTGAACCAAAACCTGAGCTTCGAATAGTTATAGCAATTGCACTACTACACACAAGCAACAACATATGAGATTGCCTGAAGTATTCTCAATTCTCAATATTGCATTGAGACTCCCTAATTAATTAAAGGTACTTGCCCAGACATATGAAGGCTAAAGACTTCTTATTTTTCTCATGTTTTAAATAAGATAAAAAGATGTGAAAAGTAAACAAGTATCATTCTGATAATCATATTTTTTGTTCTAATATCATTAAGTTTAAGCTCCAGAAATCTATTTCACTAGAGATAACCTGAAATTTCCTTAAGTGTTACTAATTCTCAATAGTGCATAAAGACTCCCTAAATTATTAAAGGTACTTGCTAAACAGTTTAAGGCTAAATTATTCTCATCGCTTATTGTTTCTTATGTTTGAAATAACATTTTAAAATAAAAGAAGCAAAAGCTTCTGGGCAAAATTTTCATGTCAAAGCCAACAGCAAGCCTATGAGCATGCAAGTTGGTACACTGGCAGAATGAGTGATATAATTTTTCAAGGAAAATAAATAGTTGTATTATATAGATATTGATGTCAAATGAAGACCAAGAGAAGATCGGTTCTTCCTAAGAACTAGCACGGTGTGCACCAGAATGATGAAGAAGTGGCAGCAAAGAGATTTAATATACCACACCTCACAAGTGAAGTGATCTGCTTCATGCTAGTCCCCAGTGGATATATAAACGAACCAAGAAATTCTTTACATGAAATACCAACTACGTTTCTAGCTGGGTTTTCACAAAATCTTGGGGCATCCTTGAACCACTAGTGGCACTTACAGATCTGGAATTCGCTGGTGATGACCCGAAAGCACCCAAAGCATCCAAGAAGAACCGTTTGTTAGGAACAATGCCATCTTTATCCATATGCTTTAGCAACTTATGTAGAAGCTCCTTCGAGTTGGCTTTAGTGTAAGCCTTATGAAGAAGTTTATATGTTGCCGAATTTGGATATATTTTTATACTATTTGCCCTCTCAAAAAGTGCATCTGCTTCTGTGGGCAAACCATTCATACAGTAAAAATCAAGCATTGCATTTAGAGTTGAAACTCTAATATGAACCTTTGACTCAACCAGCCCATCAAATAACTCTCGAGCCCTGGAAACACAATCGCAGAGCCCATGCAAATAGATAAGACTTTCATGTGCGATAAAGCTTGGTCGGTAACCCAAGAGAGTCATCTTTTTGTAAACACTTTCTGCTTTCTCTTTAAGCCTTGCCTTCCCATAGTTCAAAATCATTGAATTAAATGTAGGCACTTTTGGTCACTCCTTGGAATGTAATAAGCTCTTAAATACTTGTTCCATCTTTTCAAATTCCTGCCTCTTCCCATATGAGTCAATCAGCAGATTAAAGGTAATTATGTCAGGCTTACACTGATTGCTTTTCATTCGAGAAAGCACAGATTCCATTTCCCGGATCACCCTATTTTTTCCATATGCATCCATAACACCATTAAACGTGTAAGTGTCAGGCGTAACAATGCTCTCATCGAGATCCTTAAACAAAAAATTTACCTGATCCACATTCTTAGCTTGGGCAAAAGCTCTCAAAAGAATGTTGTATGTAACAATGTTGGGTTTACATCACTCCATTCCTTTCATTTTGTCGAAGTAGCCAAGAACTTTGGCCAAAGCCCTTGTCTTGTCACGCGAATGAAGCTGGGCTGTGATGAGTGCATTATAGACAGAAGTATCTGGCCGACAGCTAGTATTACGCATCTCTGAGAAAAGCCACATAGCCATTCTGGTTTGGCCTTTCTTTCCCATAGCTGATATTAGTTTTGAGTACACCCCATTATCTGCAATATACCAGCATTGCTTCTGCATCCATCTGAATACCTGAAATGTCAAATATCATAGGTGAGGCAGGCAACTATTGACTTATCAATTATCACATATAATTTGTTATCATATATGCGAAAGTACCCGGGTTGAATCTAATTGTTCTGCTCATATATACTGTGATTTTTATGTGTACATATGCCCTAAATGTGATATTTAGTTCACTGAATTTGATCGGTCACAAATTTACAAACCCTACAAATTTGACAGTATCATGGTAAAATTAATTAAATTCCGTAGTACAAAATATTCTGTAAGTTTGACAAGCGAGGGTCACAATTTACAGAAAAGGAAACCGACCTCAAGGCACTGTAACCATTTATCGTCGTTGCCAAGCTCTTCAAACAGCAAAAAACGTGCTCGGTCCTTATTAGCTTCACATACTTGTTCAATGTGCTCAGTAAAGGCTCTTTGTCACTAAAATTTCGCATAAGCAAACGAACCTGCTCTTGAGCTTCGGGTTTGTTGCTCGGGGCGCTTGATTTTCTCTTGGGACGGCTCAACACACCCGATATTCGGATCCTGGGTCGAGGTTGTGGGGTTGAGTGTGGAAAATGTACTTCGTTACTTCTGCAATTGGGAATTGAAGAAGAAGACGAAGAAAGAGTGAAGGTGGGAAACCGGGGAAATTGCAGAGAATGAGATGGTGTGGCATTTGAAGTCATATCCGTCCCACCAAAGAGTGTCACTGGTATTAGCTATGAAATGGCTGTGTCTTAATCTTTCAGTTGGTCCGAATCTAATGAGTGACAGATATATAGATACAATTTCATCCCAACAATATCAACTAAGATGCAATTTCAGTGCCTGACGGAGTTTTCTTCATTTGTGCCCGTTTGGTACAGACAAACATGCAAGACGGATACTCGCAGTCTGGGGATTTTTGCAGTGGCATTTTTGTGCTGTTGAGTTAAATTTTTAAATATTTACAGTTGGTAGATAAGTTTTGAAAGATTATCAATTTCAATTTCTAAAAATTTTTAATTTTAATAAATGTAAGTTATTTATTTTTTTGTAATATTTAATATTAATTTTTAAATAAATAAATAAAAGTAAAACTGTAAAAGATGCAGATTAACAAATGCGAGGCTTTTTTTTTTTCTTCCGAAATTGAATTAGATATTAAGTATAATGCTAAAATTCATAAATATCAGGAACCTTTTGTAATATGTTTAATCATTCACTTTTAATGATGAACTTCCGAAAATTTTAATTACATGGATAGCGACACATGAGCATGTCATGTCAAGAAAAATTTTTTTTTGGTCCTTCATCTTTGTTTTTTGTGCCATTTTGGTTTTCTAAAATTAAAATATCCCATTTTAATCCTTTGAAGTCTGAAAGTCTAATCCGAACCAGTCACTCGTCAATTTTGCTGTTAACTCTGTGCCAAGTGTACGATTTTTTTACGAACATAGCCAATTACGTGCTTACTTGGTCAATCCATGCTAATCCTCACTTCTAAATTAGCCCATCACTTCCAAATCAACCCTTACTTTCCGTCCCTCCTTAGTGTATTGTTAGGGCTTGTGGAGCTCCTTTTGTGAGAATTGTTAAGAACGAAGAAGAGGAAGAAGAAATAGGTCTGGTTCTTCTGGTTTTCGATTTCATCTGGTTCTTCGACTTCGTTTGGTCCTTCAATTTTGTATGTTTCTTCGATCTAATATGTTTCATCAATTCCGTCTTTGGGCATGGGTGTTGTTGGTGTTTAATTTTGTTGCTCTGCATGATTTATAATATTATTCATTCATACAATCTAGAATGCCCCAGTCATTTTGATGGTAATGCAAGAAGGTGTATGGTATGAGAGGTGGATAATATTTTATTGAGTTTATGATTTTTTTGGTTTTTTGGCTAATACTCATATTTGTTTTTGAATTTCATAAAATTGTACCATTTTATTATATATAATTAAAAAACAATTGTTCTAAACTCATTTGGTTTTATTCTTTGAAGTTGATATCAATAAGCTTTTAAATGTGGATTGGAGAAAATGCTAATTTTTAAGATCCCTTCATTTCTATTTGTGCTATTACCATGAATTAATTTCTACTTTAGTTCGAGTTGTTCAGTTTTGATAATTCGACGAGTTTGTTGAAATATTTGACTAATGGTTAAATTATTTCTTTATTGCAATACTTAAAAAAAAAAAAGTAAAAACTTCACAACACAGTATTGCATTTGTTTTATATTTCCTAGTAGTTTTATATGACTCATTGGGTTGTTCGATCTTCACTTTTGGTTATTATTTAGTGTTTAATTTATTCTGTTCTTAGTACTATGCATTGTTTGAAATGACATTCTTTGTTTTTGGTTTGGTTTCTGTTGCAAAGTTGTAGCTATAGTCTGAAAAGATAGGAAAAATTGAGTGTTTATCACCAAAGGTCATTAAATTTGTTAGCATAGTTAGTAATTCATTGATAGAAACATCATATTAATTGTTTGTTGAATCGGTTATCTGTTCTACCATTTCAACCATGCAAATCAAAACTTCAAATGAATTGTCACTAGAATTGTACAATTATTAAAGTACCTTAACTAAGAATAGTTTATGTTTTGGCCAAGTGTCATATTTATATATATTCATGGTTGTAAAATGAAATAATTTTGAAATATATTATAATAAAATGTTGTTTATCAAATGAGAAATGTAGGATGAAGGACATGGGTGGGGGGAAGGAGATGAAGTTGCTTGAAATGCAGAAGGGCAAAATTTGAAGTCAAGATTTTGGTTGTTGTTGCTGTGACATTGTTGTTCTTGTCGATCATTGTATTATGTCTCAAGCTAAAGATCTGGGGGATGAATGTAGTTGTGAAGTACCATGTGGTTAATTGTAATAATTTGTATTAGGTGTAATATCATATATATATATATATATATATATATATCTCTTTTGTTTATTGAAAAATTGTTCTATTTCCACCTTGCTTAGGAGTAGCTTCTTATTCTCCTTGAAAGTTTAAAATTTAAAATTATAGCTTGTTAACATCAATAATATCTAGCTGGCCTTATTTGTTCATTGGTACAAGGTCAAATAGAATCTCAAAATATCATTTATGTCAAATAATTTAAGGCAATAGAAATCAACACCACTTCCAAAAGAAATTTATTTATGTAATAGCAGTATAAATAAGAAACTATCAAGGATCTCCACTTAATATCGCATAAATAATTTTAGCTAAAGAAGAAATTTATTGTTTTCCAATTGGAGTAAACTGAAAAATAGTTAATTACATTCATTAAACCAAAATAGTTAATTACATTTACTAAAACTAAAAAGACGTTCATATAGTTAGCTCTTTTCTACCAAGCAATTCTTGAGTTCCTCTTAGGTGGGGTGCAAATCTTGCCCTTGTAATAGCATTGACGGATGATATTGTTTCTTTACTAACAAATCTCCTTCACGATGTGCTAATTGACCAATTGATTCTTACAAAGTTGAGGAAAACCACATGTTATATCTATAAATATAATATATTATAATACATTATAGCATGGACATTTGCATTACTGGGGCCTTTGTAGCTTTCTATGTTGTTTATATCAATGTTATTATTGTACTTGCTAGTTTCAAGTTCAACTTAAGCATGGGAAGGAAAGAAGAATCAAGTGCAAACAAAATTAGATCATTTAATTATTTATCATAGAATATAATACTTGAACAGAAAATATAGGGAGAATAGTTAATCAAGATCTGACCTGATGAAAACGACATAATTCTGATGCGTACTGGTTGAGTTAGAATAATTTCAACTCCTAATACCCAAGAGAGTTTCTGAGTGTTTGACGACCAGAGAGAGAATGATCGTATTTGTGTATATCAAAATTAGGGCATTAGAGTACAATTTATAGAGTTTTATTTTCATAATATAATTAATTAATATTATTAAAATAAAATCCTCAGAATCTTTAAAATGATTTCTTATTTAATTAATCAGAAAAATGAGTCCATTAAATCTCCCTGAGTAACAATCTCAAATTAGTAATCTCACGGAGTAATTACTAATGCTCTTGGACTGTGGGTTAGGTTTCTGCCCAATGGGCTTGTAGATAATCGAACCCATCATCGATTATACAATAAATAAAATAAAAATCAGTCTATTCATAGTTTACATATTATAATATCAATTGTCTAATCAGTAACAACAAGATATTAATTTTGATAGAATAATTAATGCTAATATATAAAATGTCAAAATTATTCTAACAATCTTCCACTTAGATAGCATTAATTAAATTATTATGTTAATAAACGAATACATAATCAAGTAATTAATGTTTAGATAAACACATGGATATGTGTATATTTATAAACTATACAAAATTCAAAAATGAAACTGTACACAAAGATCACTGAAACCGATAAAGAATCAAGTGATATTAACATTTCCATAAATAAGTTTCATTATCTAAATAGAATGGAATACAAAGTGACATTCAAGATGTCATATTACAATTCAAAAGTCTTTTAAGAACTTAATTTAGACTTCCACTAAACCAAGGCTACATTAAAATTTTCAACAACACCCATGTGAGTCACATGATTCTTGAAGACTCATACGGGTAAGCTTTTGGTCAACGAATCCGCCAACATATGTTCACCAAGAATGCGAATCAAACAAGTATGAGATTCGACAACCTTTTCTCTGACAAATAGGAACTTAACATCGAAGTGTTTAGTGCGACTGGAGTTCTTATGATTTTGAGAAAAGCTAACAACAGACGAACTATCGCAGTATATGGTTAGAGGTCGTGATATAGAATCAACCAAATGCATGCTAGATATCAGTTTCCTCAACCATATGGCCTGGTGGGAAGCCTCATAACAAGTGATATACTCTGCCTCCATAGTCGAGGTAGCTGTTATTGATTGCTTACAACTTTTCCATAAGACTGCTCCTTCAGACATCATATAGATGTATCCAGAAGTAGATTGATTATCATCCACACAAGATGCATAGTCAAAATTTGAATATCCCATAATTTCAAATGGCTCAGATATCCTAAAAGTAAGCATATGATGTTTTGTACCTTAAAGGCACCTCATAACTTTCTTCGTAGCCCTCCAATGATCAAGACCAGGATTACTTAAGTAGCTTCTAAGTACACTGACAATAAAAGCAATATTTGGTCGCGTGCATACTTGAGCGTACATAAGGATGCCAACAGCAGATGCATATGGAATCATATTCATTTCAATTTTTGAATGATCATCTTTGGGACAAGATGATCTAGACAACTTTTCACCTTTTTGTACAGGTGCAGCACAAGGGGCATAAGCATGCATGTTAAATTTCTTTAACACTCGATCTATATAGGTTAGCTGAGATAAACCAAGAGTGCCACGAGATCTATCATGGTGAATCTGAATTCCCTAAACAAAATAGGCTTCACCAAGATCTTTCATGTCAAAGTGGCATGACAAAACATGTTTGATCTCATTTAACATAATCACAGAGTGACTGGCCAACAGTATGTCATTAACATAAAGTACGAGTATCATGAAGTTGTCTCTGTTAAATTTCTGATAGATACATTGATCAGTAATATTCTTTGTGAACCCAAGTGAAGTGATCATTTGATCAAATTTTAAGTGCCATTGTCTCGAGGCTTGTTTAAGCCCATAGATGGATTTTTTCAACTTGCACACTAAGTGCTCTTTCCCTGCTTCAGTAAATCCGTCAGGTTGTATCATATAAACATCTTTAAGTAAATCACCATTTAAGAATGCTGTTTTGACATCCATCTGATAAAGTTCAAGATCCAACTGTGCAACAAAAGCCATTACAACTTTGAAGGCATCTTTAGTAGATACGGGTGAGAATGTTTCTGTATAATCGATCCCTTCTTTCTGATTATAGCCTTTAGCTACAAGTCTGACTTTGAATCTTTCAACTTCACCATTAGCCCCCTTTTGGTCTTAAATACCCATTTGCAACCAATAGGTTTACAACTATATGGTAATTCAGTTAGTTTCCATACATGGTTACGAGACATGGAAGACATTTCATCATTCATGGCCTCCAACCACTTAGATGAATGAGAACCTGATACAGCCTTATCATAAGAAACTGGATCTGTGCCATCAACAATGTCAAAGTCAAATTCTTGCAAATACACTATGTAATTATATGAAATTCCAGGTCTACAAGTCCTCTGTTATCATCTTAAATTAACAACTGGTTCTCTTACATCAGCTATAGGAGCTTCTACAATAGGATCAATCGGATTCTCAACAAGAGTGTCATCTCTTATATCATGATCCACAGGTAAAGATGGCAACGATAGTATGGGTAAGATGGTATCCACACAATGTAGGTTGATTACTCTAGGGAACCTGATATAGCCTCTTCATAAGAAACTGGATCTATGCCATCAACAATGTCAAAGTCAAATTCTTGCAAATACACTATGTAACTATATGAAATTACAGGTCTACAAGTCCTCTGTTATCATCTTAAATTAACAACTGGTTCTCTTACATCAGCTATAGGAGCTTCTACAATAGGATCAATCGGATTCTCAACAAGAGTGTCATCTCTTATATCATGATCCACAGGTAAAGATGGCAACGATGGTATGGGTAAGATGGTATCAACACAATGTAGGTTGATTACTCTAGGGACACCACTCCCACTGTCTAAGTTATCCTCAAAATAGAATGCTCTGTCAGACTCAATGACCCTGGTAGTGTGATTGAGACAATAAAATCTGCATTTTCTAGATTCCGAACAATACCCAATGAAGAATCTACTAATAGTCTTATAATCAAGTTTTTTGAGCTGCGGGTTATCGGGTCTCAATTCTGCTCTACAACCCCATATGCGAAAGTGCCTTAAATTAGGCTTCTTACCGGTGAAAAGTTCATATGGTGTCTTTTTAATTGACTTACTCAGAACTTGATTTAGGATATAGGCTGCTGTTTTAAGGGCATCACCCCACAGAAATTCTGGTAATGAAGAGTGACTGATCATGCTTCTAACCATGTCCATCGCTTCTCAGCAACTCCATTTTGTTGTGGAGTGCCAGGCATAGTATACTGAGTTTCAATTCCTTACTCCTGTAAAAATAGAGCAAAAGGTCTAGGGTTTTTACCTATTTCTGTATACCTCCCATAATATTCTCCACCTCTGTTTGATCTTACACTTTTGATTACCTTCCCAGTCTTTAATTCAATAATAACTTTAAATGTCTTAAAGGCATCTAACGAGTTAGATTTTTCATGAACAGATCAATCCAGCCGAATCTGGAATAATTGTCTATAAAGGTTATAAAATATTTGTAATTACCCATAGCAGTATGAGTACTTGGTCCATTAATATATGTGTGGATCAATTCCAAAATAGTTTCAGATCTATTAGCCCTTTTCTTCCTAACTTTAGCGGGAAGTTTTCCTTTAATGTAATCAATACATGATTCAAAATCAGAAAAATTTAAGTCATGCAATATTCCTTGTCTAACCATCATTTCTAATCTCTTTTTGAAGATATGACCCAAACATCAATGCCATAACATGAAAGAGTTTTCATCAATTATTCGGTGTTTATATCCAATGACAGCATTAATTGATGCCACAGAAGTATAATCTGAATAAAGATTTGCATTCAAGCAATATAAATCGCTCATTAATCTAGCAGTTCTAACAATGATTGAATTAAAGTAAACATCAATTCTATCATTTCCTTGCCAAAAGGAATATCCATGTTTGTCTAAATACGAAACTCGAAACCAAATTCCTCCTTGAAGAAGGTACATAGATAACATCATATAAGGTTAAAGTATGTCCAGAATACAAGTTCAAAACTATAGTTCTTATGCAATCCACTGCGGCTGAACTTCCTTCCACTCCTAGAATGGTCTTTTCCCTCTCATTTGGGCTCCTCCTGTCTCTGAACCCCTGCAAGGAATTAGTTACATGAACAGTTGCTCCAAAATCCAACCACCAAGTGTCCATAGGGGTTTCAAAATTATTGGATTCACGACAAACTAGAGTTAAGGGGCAATTTTAAGAAAGATACCTTCTTTCTCATGCTTGTACTTCAACTTGAGGCAATATGAGATCTTGTGGCTAGGCTTCTTATAGTAATTACATTCACCCTTAAATATCTTCTTCTTCTGACCCTTATTTTTCTTATTGTTCTTCTTGAGCTTAAAGAATCTTTTACTGTTAGTATTGCCCTCATGTTTCTTTCCCTTAAACTTCTCATTTTCAGTCTTACTTGACGAACCATGAGAGATGTAGTTCATTGTCAACATAATATGTATATACACTCTCTTTAGTGGACTTATCGTAATATTCAGACTCATCCTTAATAATGGTAATTAAATTATTCTAAAATGTAGGAAATTAAATGACAAACACGGTATAAATTATTTATAAAAGACATATCACTATGATTAGGCCTATGATAGGCGAGCACACAATCAATAGGTGTATGTGACCTAAAGGCACAACAATTTCCACATGCAGCTTATTCCTTTTAAGGCATGTGCTTAAATTAGGAATAAAATCTAATAATTAATACAAAGAAATTAATTATAACTTATTCACACATAATCAGGGAGAGTGAGTTGAATATATTTTTCCATACTATGTCTAGTCTATACATAAATTTTCTCATATCAAAATACCTCATTTACACATTATTTTAAGGCCTTAAATATTCAAAAAAAAAATTTTAACTCCTATTTCCAAGGCTAAAAAAATTTTGAAAAAATCACCATAATTTATATTAGGGCGAGTAGAGGCGAACTGTAAAAGTTTGAAGTTCGCCTGATTGACAGTTTGGCCGCATGTGCCAACACGTGCCAGTGGTGCACGTGGGCCTCGCCCACGCACATTGTCTTCAACCTCTAGAAGGTCGAATCGACCTGCCAGATGACTCGACAGTACCCAAAAATTTACCCATCATTTTTTTGCTTTTCAGGCTTCGAAATCGAGATCTTTTTGATCGTCGCTTCATGATCTATAATTCCCTTGTAGCGGTTTCGTGTGATTCCCTTCCATTTAAGTTAAAATTTCATTCAAAATTCTGATGAAGATACGGTGAGTTCAGTTCGAACTCGAGGAGAAGTTTTCGCCCACTACCAGCAACAAACGCAATTTCATGAGTTTGGTTCAACGCTGGTGATGTGAATGAACGTCAATATTCACATTAAGCGTCGCTGGCAATTGTGTTCATATTACGGCAATGAAAACAAATTTGTGCTTGGCAATGGTTTATAGATGAAGATGACATTCAAAAAAATAATAATAAAATAAAATTAAAATTTCATAATCTAAAAAAATGGCTCTGATGAGGATGAAATTCATATAAGGAAAATTTTAAAAGAATTTCATAATCATTTAACCATGGCTCTGATACCATTTGCAAACAAAATTAGATCATATAATTATTCATCATAGAATATAATACATGAACAGAAAATATATGGACAATAGTTAATCAAAATCTAACTTGATGAAGACAACATAGTTCTTATGCGTACTGGTTGAGTCAAAATAATTTCAACCCCCAATACCCAAGAGAGTCTTTGAGTGTTTGATGGTCAAAGAGAAAGTGATTGTATTTGTGTATATCAAAATTAGGATATCATAGTACAATTTATAGAGTTTTATTTTAATAATATAATTAATTAATATTATTAAAATAAAATCCTCAGAATCTTTAAAATGATTTCTTATTTAATTAATCAGAAAAATGAGCCCATTAAATATCTCTGGGTAACGATATTAAATTAGTAATCTCACGAGATGATTACTAATACTCTTGGACTGTGGGTTGAGTTTTTGTTCAGTGAGCTTCTAGATAATTGAACCCATCACCTATTATACAACAAATAAAACAAAACCCTGTCCATTCATAGTTTACAAATTATAATATCAATTGCTTAATCAATAACAACAAGATATTAATATAATAAAATAATTAATGCTAGTCCATAAAATGTCAAAATTATTCTAACATCAAGTATAAAACCAGATAGGTAATTTATTCTTCCTTCTCTTCCTATTCTTTTAATTTTGTCCTTTGGACTTGTCAACACTTTCTTTGGCCTTTGTGGCTTTTTATATTTTTTTTTATCACCATCATTATTTATCAAATAAAAAATCTCATAAGAGGATGATTTTATTTCTTTCATTTTTCTTAGCTCTACTAATTTACATAATATAAAAAAAATTACAAAATACAATAAGTCTGAACGAGACAAATAAAGGTATAAGTCATAGTTCTAATATTATTCTTAAGAGAGAGAAAGAGAAAGATAAAAGACAAAAGAGAAAAAATGAGTAAGAGAAAAGACTAAATAGACAAAAATTAAAATAATATTTATTTTTTAAAATTTTATTTATTATAGTAAATTCATTCTTTATATTTATTATATTTGAAATTAATCCCTTAAGTTTAAAATATTTTACAGTGGTGCATTAAGTTTTAAATTTATCTCAAATTCTATCTATTTATAATGTTTAAAGGACAAACTTTTGATGAAGTTAAAATTTAATGGATTTTTAAATATGTCAAACTTAAAAGACTAAATTAAAAAATATAAATAAAATTTAAGGATCATAATATTATTTTTACCTCTTTTCAATTATTATCTATAATTGTACTTTTCTTTTTTAAAATTTTAATTACATAAAGATAATGTATATTATATTTAATAAATTAATCAAAACGATTTATGTGGCCTGCAACCTTGTGGGTGTGGCCAATGATACATATACAAGGTTAAAATATGTACGGAAGAAACAAACAAATCGAATAAAAGTAAAAGTCCACAAATCAGATTGTGTCTCGCTAATTATAAAAGTTAAATCATTATCATTAAATTATACCTAATTACGACATTGTATTTAAATTATTGATACTGACAATAACGTTGTAATCTGAACTGTTTGATATTGTATTGATTGAGTAATTAGGAGGCAAATTATGAAAACTTTCAAAAAGATCAATAAAAAATAAATAGGATTTTGCTCATGACTGTTTTAATTAATAAAATTAATTACAAATTATTTATTATACTTACTAATAATAATAATTAATCTTTAAGTAGTGCACTTAGTGAACAAAATCCAAACAAATATCGTATATGGAAGCAAGATAGAAGCATAGGCTTCTCCTCCCTGAAGCGTTTTCGTAAACAACAAATATAAGTATCATGTGTAGGCATTGATTGAACTAACAAGTTTGGGTGGCCAACCCATTAAGAAACGATTACCCTCAATTTCAATTTAAAAAAAATTAAATGGTTAATTTTTAAAAAATAAACACAAAAATGTAAAATTTATTATTTGAATGATATTATGCTTAAGATGAAGTCTCGTATATTCTTTATTTACTTTTATAAAATGGATATCAATTTTATAAAAAATTAAGAGTACTTAAATTTATGAAAATGATATTTTTCCCTCTTGTTCGGTCTATATACTCCATCACCCCAGCGATAATGAATAATAGATAAAATTGTATTTTTAGTCTCTATAATTTTGATTAATTTTTAATTTAGTGCTTATAATTTAAAAATATGACTAAATTTTAATAAACTGAGTGAAATTATAGAGACCAAAATATTTTTTTTTTCCCCTAAAAAATCAAGGCCCTTTCCATTATTTAAGATAACCCGACCCAGCATACACCAGACACATCTAAACTAAGCTAGCGACCTTCAACTATGTTTTGGATTGCAATTTTTGTGGTGTCTTTGGCTTATCTCCTAAGGTCATATGTATGGAGAAACAAGAAGACGAAGAACCTACCTCCTGGTCCAAGAGGGTTACCAATATTGGGAAACCTTCACATGTTAGGGGCTCACCCACATCGAGATCTGCACCAACTATCCCAAAAACATGGACCCATCATGTACCTTCGCCTAGGGTTCGTGCCAACCATCGTTGTGTCTTCGCCTCAGGCTGCTCAACTCTTCCTCAAAACCCACGACCTCGTATTTGCCAGCAGACCCCCCCACGAGGCTGCCAAGTACATCTCCTGGGAGCAGAGGAACTTGAGCTTCGGTGAGTACGGTTCTTACTGGCGTAACATGCGTAAAATGTGCACCTTGGAATTACTCAGCACTTCCAAGATCAACACCTTCCGATCCATGAGAAAAGAGGAGCTTGACCTTTTGATTGATTCTCTAAAAGAAGCAAGCCGTGACGGAGCTTCTGTGGATCTCAGTGCCAAGGTTGCCACACTGAGCGCCAACATGAGTTGTAGAATGGTCTTAGGGAAGAAGTACATGGACGAGGAGTTTGACGAGAAGGGGTTCAAGGGTGTGATGCAAGAGGGCATGCAATTATCGGCAACTCCTAACATGAGCGATTACATTCCTTACATAGGTGCCCTCGATCTTCAGGGGCTTACTCGTCGATCGAAAGCCATCGGCAAAATATTTGACGACTTCTTTGAGAAAATCATAGACGAGCATGTTCAGTCCAACAATAATAAGGACAAGAAAACCAAAGATTTCGTGGATGTCATGTTGGACTTTGTCGGGACTGAGGAATCAGAGTACCGTATCGAACGGCCCAATATCAAAGCTATAATTTTAGTACGTATTATAGACTACTGATTAATTATTTCACCACATATTATATTATATATGCACATCCCACTGTTAATTACATATAAAATGATTTCGTTTTAGGATATGTTGGCGGGGTCAATGGACACGTCAGCAACAGCTATGGAATGGACACTGTCAGAGCTGATAAAGAACCCGAGGGTGATGAAGAAGGTTCAGGAAGAGTTGGAAACAGTGGTGGGAATGGAGAGGAAGGTGGAGGAATCAGACTTGGAGAAATTGGAGTACTTGGACATGGTTGTGAAGGAAAGCTTGAGGATTCATCCAGTGGCACCATTACTGATTCCACATCAGTCCATCGAAGACTGCACCGTAGGAGAATATTTCATACCTCGAAAATCCAGAGTGATAATAAACGCGTGGGCAATCATGCGAGACCCGAGCGCGTGGAGGGAGGCCGAGAAGTTTTGGCCGGAGAGGTTTGAGGGAAGCAGTGTGGATGTGAGAGGGCGGGATTTCGAGCTGATACCATTCGGGTCGGGTCGAAGGGGATGCCCCGGATTGCAATTGGGTCTGACGGTGATACGGCTAGTGGTGGCTCAGCTTGTGCACTGCTTTGAATGGGAGCTTCCACATGGTACGTTGCCTTCTGATTTGGACATGGCAGAGGAGTTTGGCCTCACAATGCCTAGAGCCAACCACCTAGTTGCCATTCCTGGTAAATATCGGCTCCAAAATTGAACTAATGAGACACTGAGATTCCAAACCGCTATATGTCCTATCAATATCTGTCTCGTTGTCGTGTGCCTGTCTTAACGTCCCTGATCATCACTAGAGAGATGAAGCCGGGGAGAATCAGTGAGAATGTCATGGTCTGGGTCAATATAGAGATAATAATTATGTATAAAAGGTTTATCTTGTATCAATGTCGTGATTTTATTAACGTCTTTCTTAATCTCATAAGGTGGAGGCAGTGAAATGTCGATAAAAATAAAATTTGCATTTAACTTTCTATAATGGTCCCTCTAATTTCCATTTTTCTATCTTTGCCCGGACTCGTTTCCATTCTTGACGTTGCCCTGTGCTGTACTTTATATTTTATCTACGATAACCATGGGGGCTAAGCTGGATCACGTGACTCTCACTTTGCCAAATTTAGTGGGACCGACTCAGTAAATTTCATTGTTGCCACGCCGTTAATTTCTCTAATTTTTTCTATGATTGGAAGTTTTAAATAAATGAGGTCACGTGAAAAGGCTTTGAAGGAGAAGAAAAAGGATTCCCAAGCCTTTGGCCTTTACTTCATTCTCCTTGAACAAACAGGTAAAATTAGGATCACGTTTAAAGTTAAAATGGCCGAATACCAATTAGATGATTAAACTGGAGGACAGGAACAGATAGCTGATGCTCGATTCCAGCGTTTATAGACTTGCAAACAACGTGAAAAAGTAAATGAGACATTCATAGTTTATTTGATTTAATGTTTGAGAGATTTAAGAGTTTGTCTATACATCTAAGCGAGAGTTTGTCTTGTAAGTATTGTAGTATAATTTAACATTTAAATTTTTTAAAATTAATTTTGTTTTTCAAAATTCTATTTGTATAGAAATAAAAAATAATTACTTTTTTGTTAAATAAACTGAATGGATGGCAAAAATTAATTTTTAAACATAAATTCAGTTTGTAACTCTAACGAATCTATTTGGAAAGAGTCAAATGAAACTGTAAAATGATTTTTGGTAGCAAATAAAAACGTGTCATGAGAACCAATATTCTAGTATGGTATGGGAGAGTTGATTGCTTTCATAGTGAATGGAAACAGTCAACAAGAGTGGGAATCATCGTCATATTACAAAAATAACCATTTGCTTTGAACCCACCCATCTTCATCTCTTCCATATTTGAACCCATCTATGCATCTTCACCCATATTGGCGACATCTCCACCCACAGCCACACCAACACTGGTACTTAAAAGAACTGAATAAATGGAGAAAAGCCAAAAAGCGGGAATATTATTGAATGAAAGATGACGAGCTTCTTTCTCGGGTCCGGAAGAGGACTCTGAGTACACTATACAAACTAAATGCTTGCCTTCCTCCCTTTTACAATTTGGTTATGTAAACGAAAATAAAAAGGTGACTCAGCATGGCTTCAATCCCGGGGCATAACAACCATGAATTCGTTAAGCTACACGTCCCTGCATTCTGGAGCTATTTCCCATCTCGTAATCCTGGCTCTATAATGGTCTTTTTGTTTTATATTTGCTAATAGCTCAATCAGCAACTATGCTAGCACGACCATCCTCTCTTGGTCTTGGGTCTTCAACTTCCTTTGGGTTATGGCTGGTGGCATTTTTGGACCATGGGCTAAACGTATCAAACACTGTTTCATCTGCACTCACTTTGTCATCCTCCACCCGCACTGGCATCATCTCTACCAACATTCACATTGACGTCGTTTCATCTCTATCCACTCCATCGTCCTACACTAGGTTTTTAAAAAAAGACATTATTTTTGCTTGTTGTAGTAGGAAAGGACATTGGTTGAACAATAAAAAAGAGTAAGGGAGATCGAGTGAGGCAAGAGAAGATAAAAGGGCTGAACATTTTGTTTGAAATAGTAATAGGGCTGAACAAGATTAGGCCAGGATGGGTTTTTATCCAACTCGAGATCTGGCCCGAAATGAACACCAGATCTCATTTTTTTTTCCGAGACCCAAATATACTAGGTATATGACTAGGTTTGTCCAGCTTAGGTCTAACTTTTCAAATTTAAAAAATATTTTTGTTAAAAAGTAACCCTTTTTCCCAATTTCAACCCATTAGAGCAGAGAAGGAAGATCAAAATTAGATGAAATAAAAAAATAGTACAGACTAAAGAGGAAGACTAGTGAACATTAGATCATATCATATTAATTAATAACGAAGAGAAAATAACATCATATTAGATTATATAAAAAAGGAGGAACAGAGAAGATCATATCAAATGCAAGGAAGAAGGAGACTAGATCAAGCCATAAAAGGGAGGAAGAAGAAAGATAAGATAAAGCAAGAAATTGAGGACATGAAGGAGAAAAGGTACCATAACAGATGAATAAAACCCATACTTGAAGCTAGACGCCATGAGAAAACAATTGTTCAATTAGTCACCAATCTGAGTAAAGGGCTTTGATGCGTTCATAAGGTTTATGGATAGGAAAAAGAAGCATGAAAACAAGAACAAATTGGCAACTTGATCAATGCGCATAGGGCTTTGTCAGAGAGAAAACTTAAAGAAGCTATTGGCAAGCTTGTAGCTTTAGAGGTAAAGAAGAAATGGGAAGGGAAGAAAATACCAAAAGGTTAGGGTTTTGACATTTTGTTACAAGTAAATTGAGAATAAAAAGAAAAAAATATGAATAATATTTATTTATTTACTTCTGGTTGGGTCGGGTAGGTATGGTGGCAAAATGAGGTGACTCAAGACTTGGCCCAACTTGGAGTTCCAACTCAGTATACCATTTCTTTCGGGGTTGATGTCTTTCTTAGACTCAACCCAATTTAACTAGGTTAGACTGGACTTGTTGGGTTAAGCAGGCCTTTGTTTAGCCTTAATATTATCTTTTTAAACATCAAAGGCAGTTTGGTCATAAATCTTCATATTTAAAAAAAAAAATTACTATAATTCCCTCTTCTTCCCATGTTATGTCAAACATGGTTTCAAGTTGTTCTCTTAGTCTATTCTTATTTCGATTTCTATTGTCGTTCTCATTCTTACACAACAAGAAAAAAAAATGGTTTAACCACAATTTTTTTGTGGTTTAACCACTGTTTTAACTATGTTAAGCCCACTTTCCATGTTTATTGGAACTATGGTTAAAACATGTGTGGAAAAGGCTTTACCATGGTTCCCAGCAACTGTGGGTAAAACTGCGATTAAGAGGTGTCCTAACCACAGTTCAAACTAATAAACTAACCGTGGTTAAAGATAGTCTTAACCATAATTTAAAAAAACCATGGTTAGATTTAGTTTTAACTACAGTTTTATAAATGACTTAACCACGGTTACATAACTGTGGTTAGAACATGTCCTAACCATGTTCATTAAACCGTGGTTAGGATGTTTATAAGTGTTGTTATACCTTATTTTTCATTCAGTGGCTGTTTAAACCGCTGCCAATAGTAATCCAAAGTTCTCTAAATACACTAACATAAACACATTCCATCTAAACTATTTATCAAAGTTACTAGAATGCAGAGAATAAGTGACATTCTGTGATGGTACGTGTCCACTATTGTGATCACTTGATACCTAAAAGTGAAATAATAAAGTTAGATGTAATGACTTGAAGTCAGTTATAAATGAACAGATAATTCAACTAGAGAAACTCTTGATAATTAATCTTGTAGTTTGTAAGGGAGCAAGCTTAGGTGGCACTTGATCTTGAAAATCTCATAATAGAAAAGCTATCCCTGGTTCTAGTTATTGTGTCTGAGCATCTATTTGGGCATCTATTTCTGTCATTTAGGCATTTATTTATGCCAATCTTGCATTTCTTTTTGCCATTTGCTGCATAAGCATTGCTATATTATTTTGTAGCTCATTATAAGAAGGACCAAAGGGTTAACTTCCAAATCTACTTCCATTATGTCCAAATACCTGAGTTAGGGAAACACTCAATCTAAATCCGTGCACTTGACCATGGTGCTCTCAGGTTCCCAATGCCCTAGCCAAAGAATTATTTATTTAAATTTACTGAGATGAAATGTTTTGTTGCTCAATTTCAATAATTTTTTTCCTATAAATTCAAATAAGAACTAAATGAATACGTCATTTCAACAAGAGCGCAAGCAAACATATCATTACCACATAATTCATATACTCATACCAATAACTCTTGCTTTATCATTCACGTATGACCCATTAGAATGCTTGTGTACTATAGTCTATATATCTCCCCTTGTAACTTGCCTCCTAAGCTCTGCTTCCTACAAATTTAAAGGAAAATATGACAAATCTCAAATGACGAACTAACTTCTATTGTATTATTGATTAAATTGCCCATACCATCTCAGCTTTCTTTCGTGCAAGACTTTTCGATCCACTAGTGTGTGGCATCATCAACATCTTTTTATTTTGTTTATTCTTTTAAGAAATTTCCTAATGATCAAGTAGAGCAAATTAGTATGATAATATAAGATTACATGTAACTCTAAGAAATATGTTATCACCTGAGTCTTTTGGGAAAGTCTGTAGTTAATGAATGTTGTCCATTAATCCATGTTAATACCCTATGGTACATCTTTAAGCAATTCTCTTTTCGAGTGTGCATCCCCATCATTTTTATACAAGTCTCAATGAACAATTTTCCATTTACCTCCAATGGATTGTAAAACATACCCTTGGTGGACATCATCCTTAAGTACAAACTTCATTTGTAGGATTGTAAAACATGAACGTTAATGGGTGGTACTATATATTAATGCAATAATAAAGAATATGGCATTACCTGTATGGTATTTTTGTACATGTGATTCTTATACTCGGAAGGTATAAGCCTCTAATCCCAATAACTAATTAGAAATGCATTAAAATCTTGAGCAACGGTGCCTAAGAAACACCAAGTAGCCCACCTCCATCTCCAACTGCTTAGTGAGTGTCATTGAATGAGACTATAATCTAGTGTCCATTCGAAAGGGACCAAGCATCTTGCACAATTAATGATTAAGTTCGCACTTCTCCTTTCTCATCTGTTGAAAGAAAATTAGTAAGCTAATAAAAAAAAACTGAGCGCCTATGCAAAAATATAAATTTACATGCCAATAACATCAATTATCCAAGATCGTCTCCAATATCGTTGTGTAGGTTATTTGAGCTTTGCTATTCGTACTCTTCAAGTTGTTCAGTTTTTTGGGCTACCCAGATTCCACATGGGCCTCTTCCACTGACATGTTATCATTCTAAACATTTGGTAAGATAACTTGGAAGTTTAATCCTTAAGATGCTGATGGACCTGGTGGATTAGACATAGAATTTTATTTGCTGCGGGAACCTCTGGAGCCCCTTTCCACTTTACACTTTTTAAGGTACTTGTTCATATTCAAAATTCCTATTTAGTGAAGAAAGGAAAAGAAAAGATTAGTTTAAGTGTACAGGAAAAAGATAAGTCACATCAATACTTATATGTAAAGTAGAGTGTAAGTCATATTCCTTAAGTGTAACACAATGAAAATATTACTTAGATAGGAATAAGTTTGCTTTAAACTCAGGGAATATAATTTCTAAGTGTTAAGGCTGGAATGACTCATTATCATAAACAACAACCTCATCTTCTTCATCTAAATCATACAAGTCACAAGATTTTAGATGGACAACCATGCTTAGGTTCTTATCTAACTCATTGTCCATATAATATATTTATTGGGCTTTTGAAACTTAGATGTATGGTTCATCATCTTCATTGTCACTGATATATATCAACTGTGAAAAGTTGATAGACTTGAATCCTAATTTATCAATTATAATCTCCTAGGATTAGTTGTATTAGTCCACATACATTTGAATAAGGTAACCGTAAATTGACCATGATAATATAATTCAATGATATCTATTAATTTTTTATAGTATGACACACCTCCAAAGCTCATTTAACCGTCACTATTACTTAAATAGCTTTTAGTCCCAAAGACTCCATTGTTTTGAGTTTTTGACCCTTGATCTCGTTCCATAGTTTTAAATTTGAAACCGTTGACATTATAAGCACTATATCATCTTACTATATCAAGTGGACCTAAAGCAAGTAATTCCATATCAACTAAATGAGATCCATTAATGTCATTCTTATATGGAATTAATTAATCATAAATATGTCATTGCATTACTCTATCAAGTAAAAGAAAATTAACAGATAAATATATACTTATACAACGACAGAATTAACGAACAAATTCTAAGTGAACCTTCTTATCTATTTTGGTCGAAGACTGTGTATGACTTCATAACTATCATTTGCCTTGATCTCTAAATTCCTTGTATAACATATACAAGAGATGTCATTGATGAAATTATATATGAAAGTACTAATTTCTATAAGTATAATACACTCACTAAAGAAACAAGTCCACTTGTCTACAATTAGTCAGCATATCATGATTTGCTTGTAATTTCTCTATAGCAAACAAAGCAAAGTATTCAAAACCACCAACGAGTCTTCTAGTAAGCAGAAACAAAGTATCAACGTTGGATGACCTAACTTCAACTTGATCATCAACGTGACCAAGTTGATTGAATGCTGTCTTAATTCCATCCAAATATCGTGAACAAAAAGTTAAAATCTCTTGAGCCATATAAGCTTAAGCTATTGAGCCTTGTTGAGTACGTATGATTTTAACTTTCCTAAATACCTATCAAACATATTCTTTATTGGCCATGAGTATATTTAAATGAATAAGAAAGAATTTATCATTGCAAAATTAATTCACCTTTCGATAGGATACATCCATTAATCAGAACTGCACAAACTTCTTTAGGGAGTGTGGTCCTCATTGCTATGGGTAAAAGTTGCTCCATCATAATATAGGAGTCATGACTTTTCAACCCTCTAATCTTACATTGTCTTAGATCAATGCACCTAGAAATGTTATTTGAATAGCTATCTGGGACAGTGATATTCTTTAATGTTCTAAGAAAGACATCCTTATTTGCATTTGTCAAGTTGAATAGAGCTATAGAATATCTCCTACTATCATTAAGCCAAAGTTTAGGCCTAATATTCATTTCTTCTAAGTCTCTTCGTGTAGTCAAATAATCTTTTGAATGCCCAAACTCATTTAATAAAGTGAAAAGCACGTTGTCACATGCATTTTTCTCAATATGCATTACATATAGATTGTGGCGTAATAAATGGTTCTCCCAATAAAGAAGTTAGAAAAGTATACTTTTCTTACACCATTATTGAGACTCATTATCACTAACACCAACTCTAGAGTTCTTCTTCCATAGACTTCAACTTCAACATCGTTCCCAAATATAACATTAACATTTTCAAGTTGCTATAAGATTTCTAAGACAGTAATTGCTTTTGGAGGACTTCTCCTATTTTCCTTTTTATCAAATCGATTTCAGGCCAATCTAAACTTATGTCCTTGGCTCAAATAACCACACGTGGCCAAATCTTAGTGTATGTAACGTGGATCTAAGGCAAATTAAGGATTCATTAGGTCAAATCTCTTCTATGTCACGGAATCCTTTAGGTGTCTCATCATGCCATCATTATTCTTATCCAATGCATGTCATCTCATGTGCTCCGCAATTTTGGAAGACATAAACAACCTTTGCAACCATAGCTTCAATGGAAAGTATATAAGTACTTTTGCTAGTCACTTGGTTTGTTTTTTCCCTTACCTTTTAGTTTCCATCTAGAGGTATTGCACTTCTTATATACTTCTCTATTTTTATCCTCCCTCAAAGTATAACATGCAATTGTTTGGACAAGCATATACTTTTTCATAGTTGAGCCCTGATTTGTTTATAATTTTTTTTGCCTTATAAAAAGATTATGGAATCCTGGCATGTTCAAATGCATCAACTAATAATTCAAGAAACATTGACATAGCCTTATTACTTATTCCATACATATACTTGATGTAATACAATTTCACCAAAAAGGATAATTTAGAGTACTTCTCACACCCTTTGTATAAATTTTGTAGTCCACCCTAATGCAAGTCCTAAATTCATGCTCACCACTATATATTGTTTAGTTTAATGTTGAAGTTGAACCACTAACTTCATTCATAATTTCATTATCATTAAGAACCCTAAATGCATCACAAACCATGTTATGTATAAGGTCATCCTTGCAATTTGATTCATCTCTAACTTGTGGGCTTACTTGATGTCCTACCTCATGTGGTTCTTCATTAATTTTTTCCCCATGCTTAACCCAAAAAGTGTATGCTTGTGGGAATGATTTAATAATTAAGTGATCTCACACAACTTCTCTAACTTGTCATTTCTTAAATCTACATTTAGGACATAGACATTATCTTATCCCTAATATTCTTATTTGCAAGTGTAAAGTCTATGAATCTGTTCAATCCCTCTAAATATTCAGGAGTATTTCGAGGCCTAAGAATCCAAGACTTATCCATTTCCTAAAGACCAACACAAAGAAAGGAAAAACAACATGGAAACAATATCAATTTCCCAATAATCAACAAAGGTATAAGAATATTCATATTCAATGTCACATATGTCATCATGTTTCTCAATAACAAAGTATTAATAATATATATATACATACAAAGTAAATCAATTCAACACATATATCAAATGGTTAATTTAATCTAGATATTCAACTCATTTAATTTAAAGGAACTTAAACTAAACATTACAAAAGTGTAAGAATATTCAAGAGACAAAATTAACAATAAAATGAAAAACATACCATGAATAAAACTAAAATAAAAACAAATAAATAATATTCAAGCAATATTCATATTCATAAAAAAAAAATAGAATAGTAATGTTAAATAATAACAATAATAAATAAGATAATAATAATTATTATTATTATAAAAATTCAAAATAAATTTCGTATTATCTCTAGAACAAGATATATATATATATATATATATAAAAGAATATTATCTCATTCGAATGAATTAAAATAAAAAAATGAAATTAAAAACTAAAATAATACAAAAAATCAGAAAGAATAAAAATAAAAATTGAAAAAAAAATGCAATAATCAATCGAAATAACTTTACAACATGCCATGAAATCAAACATTCAAATTTTTGCAATCAGTCAAGCAAGAAGGGGATCAAAAGTTACTTGGAACACCAAAAATAACCTGTAAAAATCATGACCGCACCTCCTTTCCACGTCATCAGTGGCCTCTGTATAGTTTGGCGACCTTTGTTGCTCACTGGTTGTGAATCCAAGTGGTCAATTGAAGCTTCAACTTTTAGATGGTAGCAGAAACTTGGAGGGCCGACAAGGAGAAAGTTTGTAGTAAAATGGACTAGGGTAAAATAGGTTTGGTAAAAAAAATAGTAAAAGAGCTTAACCACGATGAGGCCCAATAGTTTAAAAAATGTGGCTACGCCCTCAACGTGGCCTAACCATGGTTCTTTAAAAAAAACGTGGCTAGGCCACATTATGGTTGAGCCACACCTAAATGTTGCCTAGCCACGATTTGTTTAAACTGTGGCTGGACATGTTAAAAGTGGCCCACATGCCACATTATGATAGGCTTAGCCACAATTTGAACAAACTGTGGCTACGCCATAGTGGCCTGACTATTGTTAATTAATCATGAAAAGGCTAGTAGTTTAGGCCTAACCACGGTTGATGCAAACATGCTTGGGCCACATTGTAAAATGGCCAGCAAAACACAGTTTTTTGATAATCATGGTTGGGCCATGTTACCATTTTATTTTGTGGGTTGGCCACATTTTGAACAAAACCATGGTTTCTCTTAATCATGGTGAAACTATGTGTTTTAACCACGATTTAGATAATCGTGATTTGGACATGATTTAACCACAGTTAATTAAATTGTGGTTAAATCTCTCATTTTCTGTAGTGTTATTATCTTGTTTCTACCTTACGGGAGCGAACTAAGAGTAATTTGAGGGTAACAAGCACAATTTGTTTGATTGCTTATTAAGTGACATAGGTTATAGGGATCTATGATAGATGAATTGAATTTAGTCTAAATTAATATAAATATTTATATAATATAAGAATTAAAATCAATTTAATATTTTTAAAAATATAATAATTATATTAACTATTAAAACCTATACATAAAAAGCATATTATAACAATTAAATATATTTTAGATAAACAAAATCATACTTTACAAATAGACACCAGTATAATGAATCACAAAAAATGAAAATTTTAACTATTAAATATATTTTGGATAAACAAAATCTTAGAAACCAGTATAATAAATCACAGAAAATAAAAAATTTAACATTAAATATATTTTGGACAAAAAAATAGTATTACTTTATAAAGAGACACCAATGTAATACATCACATATACAAGATGTTGTAATTAGATGTACATCACATGTTGTAATAGCATAGAGGAAAGAAATAAATCATAAATTGAGGAGATTACAATCTTGAGAAATATGATCTAATTAAAGGAATATTATGTAATTTGAGAAATAATCCCATGAAATTGAATAGCTAAAAGAAAATAGGAAAATGGAGAAAAGAGCAATAAATTAAATGCAACAAAAATGTCGTAACATCTTACTGCCGCCACATACCTATTTCTATCACGGCATACATGTAACACTCTCATTTACAACCATGTTCTGACAAATTAAAACATAAACATAAACATAACGAGAACAAGAACTTTATCTTTCTTTGTTCTTGTGTTCGTGGTCTTCTTCGTCCTCTCTGCATTCGTCCATCATGGTAATAACAATTATTAGCTCTTAAACTTTTTTCTTCACAATTATTTTGAGTTAATAAGTCGTCGATTATATATGCAAAAGAGTAATTGTGAAGTGAAATTAATGTTGAGAAATAGGAAATGCAAGGATGTTAAAGAAGTGCCATCCATGTACGGAGAAAATGGTGTTGCGAGAAGCATGTGCGTAACAAAATGAATTTGCTTGCTTATGCCATCATATTTGTTGTTCTTCCCCTTAGTCCCTAATTTCATTTCAACCTTCACTTAGAAGCTGTATTTCAATAAAAATCTATTATATATTCAATAAAATCTAGATTCTTGTTGCCAAGAATCCCAAACACTCGAAAACAGCAACAAGCACAATTCGTTTGATTGCTTATGTAATTATTAGGCCATTTTGGGTCATTTATGATAATTATAATTAGAAAAAAAAAATCATTTTGGTCCTTCACATTTTGACCATATGTCTTCTACATTTATTTAGTTGTTTTTTACAATTTTCAACCTTAAGAAAACTGATCCTTTTATCAATTTACCAAATTAAATGTAGAGTTAGAGGATTGTTTGTTGATGGATTCAAAAATGTGAATAACCATTTTGAAACAAAACAAAGTAGATAACCAAAATAATATTTTTTTTCTCATTATAATTTTAATCGATGAAAGTATTTACAAATTTGTATAATGGCATAATTGTTTAGATCTTCAAAAAAAATTTTAACAAACTTTTGAGTAGGTTATTATTTTGAATGATCCCTTGCACTTTGTAATTTCTATAGTCCTTGTGATGATTTGAACTATTTTATAAAAATTTAATTATTCAAAACGTGTCATGTGACTTTTTAAATATAATCTTAATAAATACTAAAATCATTTTTAAAAAAATCATAATACTTAAAAACATACTAATATTTTAAATTATTTCTTATACAGGAATAGACTTTAGAAGTTCAATTTTTTCTTTCTCAATAATAGGTATAAAAAATTTTATTATATTAATATGTCATGGTATATTATAACAATTTTTATAAAAAAAATTTAATACTTATTAAAATTAAATTAAGAGTCATGTGATGTGTATGTACCATTAAATAAACATCCAATCCAATGGTTTAGATATTTTGTCGTAAAAGAGTGCATGGATCCCGATTGTGCCTAATTTCTCTCCAATAAAGATGGATGGATTGAACTTGGTCTAAATTGTAATTTATTTCAAATATTATTATAATATAAGAATTGAAATTAATTTTAGTTTTGGTTAAAATCAAGTAATCATATTAAAAATTGAGACATATGCATAAAATGCATGCTATAACTACTAATTAATATATTTTCGATCTAAAATATGTCTTTACAAATAAACATCTATCTAAAAAACCGATTTAAATCGCAGCATGCATGTAACGATCTCATTCAGAAACATCAAACAAAAACATAAAAACAAGAATGAGAATTTCGTTTTCCTATATCTTATTCTTCCTCTCTACTTTCGTCCATTATGGTAATGACTTAGCTCTTAAACTTTCTGTTTTTTTTCTTTTGAAATTTTGTGTTAATTGGCCATAGATTATATATGCAAAAGAGTATTTATTTGTATTATGAAATGCAGGGAAGTCGAACGAGTGAAAATTTGATCTCTCTCTCTATTGTAGGCTTAACAATATGCAAGCCAAGATATCCTGTTAAAGCAAAGTTCATGTATGTTAGAATTGAAAAGAATCTAGGTAAACTTAATTAATAGATATGTATTATTAGGTCTTCTTTCTCAAATAAACTTATACTTTTATTAAAGAATTTGAACTTTTGTTTTTTTCAATTTTCAATAGCTCCTCCTCAAAATTCTTTTGAATTTTATATTATTTTCAAGAATCTGTTTTAAAATGATATAATAAGTCAATTAATGAAAATGGATTATCAATTCATCCATTTCAAATTCCATAGTCTCTTTTCAAAACAAACATGAATCTTTCGTTGTACTTGGCTGCTTAATTACTTATGGAACTTTAATTACATATATGGTTACATATATAATGTAATGAACTTATCTACTCCGTACTATTCATCTTTCAAGAAAGAAAAATCAAAAGTGATTATAAATACAAGAAAACAAGCTTTGAAATTGAGATTATGCTATAGAAAAAATTTAATTATAACATGGTATTAGATTAAGTTATTCTAAAGTAAAGTATATAGATCATGTTTGTGGTTGGTCTCAATCCCCCTATGGTGTCTAACATGCCATATAAATGATCCAATGTAGCCTTATACATTCGAATTTGGTTAAAGCAAGTCGTGTCACAACTATAAATTAAATTCCTAAAGTGGGCTCTCTTTGCATGAAATTCTAGATTGTATCGTCTATTAAGAAGACGCTTCCATTGTAGAGCCATCCTACCCATTTTGACCAATATATACTTATACAATGCAAGTGCTATACTCATCCACCATGCTACTATACTAACAACAATCTCTTGTCTCAAAGCACCTATGGCTATCAAAGCGTGAAAAAAAATTTCCCATTTACATTTCATCAAATAAGCATCATATAAGAGGGATAACTACTTACATTCAAGAACTACAAAATATAGTAAAGAATCCTAATTAGAAACTTCTAACTATGTGTTTCCAAACAAAGCTTCATTGGATGTATTTTATGACTAAGAAAGTGTCAATCAAATAACAGAGAGCCTTCATAACTAGAGTACAATACTAATACAAGTTGGAAATATTAGATAGTTATAAAAGAATTTTGATATTTAGGTTTAACAACAATGCTTGTTTTTGTTGTTTATTTTTTACCTCATGATTCCAATCATAGCTCATGAATGGTAGAGGGAAAAAATTATATGTTTGGGTGATTTATCAAATGCCCAGAAAAATATATGCTTTCAAACAGTTTGTTATCTAAACCATGCCAGAAGTAAACTGATTTTGTTGACAACTTAATAACTTTGTTTGTAGAAATTATTGTTAGTTATTTAAGATCTATAACTACAGTGTATTGTTATATTAATCCGTTAGATGAAATTGTTAAATGAGTGTTAAATTCTTAACCCTTCATGGAACACAATAACTAATGAATTATTAGTTTTTTCCCTTTCTAAAATAATTACACTACCCATTCAAGGGTTAAGTAAGCTCCTGCATCAAAATTTAAATAAATACATGCAAATTACATTGCAAAACAGCTAGTAGGACCAATATAAAGTGTAACCAAATAGTAATGACACATTGTGAAGGATCAATCAATCTCAATATAATCACACCATTCAAAATGGAAGACTCACAAAATGCATTGTCAAATAATGTTGTAAGAGCCATAGAATGTAAAACAGAATATATCTCTATTTATCTTCCTTTATAGTGTTTTCTCTTCCTAAACTATGTACTTTCATCTCTTTAAAAATGGTGGAAATTAATGTCTGAACACATCTACAGGTACTTATATGCCTCACACAAATCATAAGACATGGTTATGGAGGATTAGATAACTGTTGATAGTAAAGTTTGGTCTCAATCTCATATCAATACCATTAATACCAATCAACATAGGTAGAAAGCAAAATCGAAGCCTCAAAATTTCATTTTAAATATCATAAATGAGATACCCATACAATTATATGTAATTTTCAACCTCCATTGTACCAAAACTAACTTACCCTCTACTTCACTTGCTGCCAACAACATTCCTATGATGTCTAATGCTAGCCCACTTTTGAGTTCGCCATCGGTTCCGATGGCTGCAATGTCAAGCAACACCCACAAACTAACCTAACTCATTTGATTAACTAATCAGATTGCCATAACGTGATGCAAAGCTAATACTCACCTTAGGGGCAAAATTGACCATTCACTTGCATTCCCAGGTTATAAAGGCAGTTTCCATCAAGGTCATGATGGAATGGCCATTGCCACTTACTAGGGAATGGTCATTCCCATCAGCCCATTTTTCCTTATCTGTTGAAGATTGCCAAATAGTGTAATGGGAATGGGAAACTCTCCTATTCTTATTCCTTTAGCTCAATTTTGTTATACCAAATAGGCTAATAATCTCCCTTCTCATCTCATGTATGATTGAGTTCATTGAATATAATTCCTCCTCTATTTATATATTATTCATATATATAATTTTCATGTGAACTAAGTTTCACCCACCCTTTTTCATTAAAAGCTATAGTCAAAAGTGAATTAGACAATTTTTATATTGATTTTCATTCATTTGGTTCATTGGAATCAAAACGATGATGATGATTCTAGTTTTGCTCACTTACTTTGAGGAAACATCCCAACAACAACAAAATATAACCTTGTTTAGGAATGTGTATGATATTTTAACTAGTTTATTTGCCCATGCATTGTACAGGCCTTAGAAAAATTAATTTGTATTTTTATATGCCAATACAATTTAAATTGTTAGGTTTATTGAGAGAGCACTATCATAAAAGATCTTTCTTAACATACGAAGTAGCTATTTTTGTTGCTTTTTTTTGTATAACTTTAAAATATTAGAAACTAATAAAATCACATTTGACTCTGCTTTTGACTTTAAACGATATAAACCATTGAATAAACTATTCAATTGTATATCATTTTTTCTTACTTTAATTTTGGACTATACCAAGTTATATTTATCGTTCCTTGTAATAAAGTTTGAGAGATATTTAATTGCTTAATTCATTTTTTTTTCGTTGACTTTAAAAATGTTCAAATTTCAAAAAATTTCTTAATTTAAGAGAATTAATTCATTAATTTTCTTATTTATTTAAAAAAATTACTCATACTTCGAAGAATTTACAATTTAAGAACAAATTAAATATTACTTCATAGTTTTTCTTATCTACAATGAAAAATTTATTATTTTTTTTAAAAATTCACGAACTTTCAAAAAATTCTTGGTTTAAGAGATATTTAATAATTCATTAATTAATTACTTCATAAATTTTCTTGTTGACTATGATGAATGTACGCATTTTAAAAAATTCTTGATACATGTATTAGAAATGTGAAGAGTCATCGCATGAAGAGTTGAATGTTTGATTAACTGAGACTTCTCGTCAATTAACAGAGCTCCCATATTATATGTAAAGCGAATTAAGTGATCAATTCATGGTATATATTTAAATTAATAGTTTTTATTTCGGGCAATTTTTTTTAATGGGTCAGTGGCCTTCTCATTGATAAGTCCTATTCTGACTTACACAAACTTGCAAAAACGAAAATGAACATGTTCTCTTATTATGTACGAATCTGAAATTGTGATCATAACCTAACTTGGTGACATGGTAAACTGATTCACAAACAGAATTTTCATTCTTTTCTTATTTGGATGTGACTCAATGTTTTCATTGAAATCCAAACAAAGATGCTTCTAATTGCTTGCAACAACTTAAAGGACTTGAATTAAGATTCAAAACACTAATACTAGCTTCTAACAATCACACCATCAAGGAGAATAATTGAGAGAATTTTATGCCTCCTTCTCCTATCTCTGTAGTTATCAAATCCAATAATAATGGACTAATCCATATAGGATGGTTGTTTACTAATAATAGTGGGAACATGCACCGACCATTTCTTATCATCTTTTGTGTTGTGAATTAAAATAAGCTATCTTAATACTTCTAATTAAATATCGAACAAGAGCCATTGCCTCTGAGGGATTAGGAATCTTTTTTTTATGCATCATTTGATTCTTTACTTTCCAAATAATGAAAGGAATGACAAGGATTTCTTTAGTAGTTTCATCAAGTTTATCAAGGTTATTCATTTCCCTGGGAAACTAAGTTTGCAACAATTTCACTATATCTTGTCTTTCAAATTGAACAACTCGTAGCCTAAAAAGGAAGCAAACCAAAGACATCCGGTAAATGGGCAAAGAATAAATAAATGATTAATAGATTCCTTAAAAGCACCACTTAAGTAGCAAATTGATTCTAAAGGGACATGATGCTTGATTAAAAGTTCTCCAATTGGTAGGGCTTTGATAATCAAGTGCCACATGAAAAGCAAAATCTTAGTTAGAAGTTTAATGTTCTATAGTTTCTCCCATTTAAAAAAGGAATTGTGTCCTTGGAATCTAATCTCCATGTTATTAAGAAACAAACATCCCTCCCTAACCGTATAACTTCTAGAACTACTTCTAGTCTAAACTCAACCATTGTGTATTCCCATGATTGAAAAATGGTTCTGATGCAATTTGAAGGGTGTCATTTATAGGATAAAGCTCATAAAGCTTTTGTAAGTTCCATCTTGCTTGGCTATGTAAAATAAAGTTTGAAACTCTATTGATGGCAGAGTTCTTACCTCATTTCATCTTCCACCATAAATGGTGGTTAATAAGAATAAGTTTGATGGGCCTGGACCTATATCTAACTATTCAGGTAAGGTTTATACTAAAAGGCCCAAAGTGGTGGTAGGTGAACTGAAAGGGATAAAGGTCAAAGGGAACATCCTTTGTAACTAATTTGGTGATGTGTCCTAGGAGAGAAAGACGGTAATGGTATGCATGTGTATTAATTGTTGAGGTGAAAGGGAGAGGAGCAAGGAAGGTTTTGCTTTGTGTGAGAGAGACACTGCCTCTCGAATGCCAATAGTATTAAAGGTTCTTTGTTGTTTTCCCTTATTTATATAATTCCGATGATTTCTACTTCTCTATTTCTTCTTCAGAGAAGTTTGTTCACTGTTTAAAGCAATAATGCTATCAGAATTATTCAATTCAACTCTAGTTCCTATCATAATTGGTATCAGAGTTGTCCTTCCTGGGCATGGTGTGTACCTAAATGGATTTACGTGTAGAATTGTTAAAGAAGGATGTGGCTGAGATAAAGAGTAACATTTCAAAGATAAACTATTTATGCTTGAGATGTGTGGTAAGTTGGATGAGTTACAATCATCAAATACTCAAGACAATCATGGGAAAGCTTCTCTTATCAACTCACAGCCACTAGTTGTTGTAGTGGTTAGCAATAGGGAGTCATTGGATGGTGCTTTCAACGTTGCTAGTGTTAATTCAAAAGCATCGGGGCTATTTCATATGGAATGCTACTTTTTTATTAACAGTTTTATAGAAGATGAAAAATTGGACGTGATTACTATGAGTTTAGAGGGAGAAGCACTGAATTGGTTTCAATGGCTTGAATCGCATGTTCCTATTTGTTCCTGGATGTAGTTTCAAATGGAGTGCATAGTGTGTTTTCATAATAACCAGTAAAGGGATGCGTATGTGATGCTCTTGTCGTTAAAACAAGACAGCACAATACTGGAATACTGTGAGAAGTTTGAACTTATTTCAGTTCCTTTAAACGATGTCCCTAATGTGGTGTTAATGGGAGCCCTTAAAAATAGACTCTATGACAATATTAAAGTTGAGGTACATATGTTGCAATCCACATCACTGTTACAACTAATGGATTTGGTTTTCCAAATTGAAGGGCGTAATCTGATGTTAGAAAAGAGCAGAGATACGAAGGGTGCTTAAAGTTATTGATCTGGCTATCATTCGAATTGGACGACTCTCCTTTCTTCCACTGCTAAGCCTATTCCTACAATTGATACTATTTAATTCTCTACTGTGTCTGTGTCAACTAAGCTTGTTGAACTCAAAAACACTAGTGATGCTAAGAGTACTAATACTCGTGTGATACTCATTACTTTTTCTTCAAGCAATAACAATTCTAATTTGAAAAGAATGACTTAAGCTAAGATTAATAGACAAAGAAAGTTGGGACTCTTCTTTAAGTGTGAAGAGAAGTTTAATCCTAACCATTGTTGTAAGAAGAAAAAGTTACACATGATGGTGTTAATGAAGGATGACGAGGAAATGCAGATAGACCCAGTACCTATCAATGAACAAGAAGATAAAGAAAAAGTGGTAGATACTATGAAACTCTCCTTAAATTCTATAGTGGGAATTGCAAGTCATAAAACTAAGAAGCTTGTGGGCATGTTGCAGGGTACATAAATGTTAGTCCTTATTGATAATTTGGCTACTCATAATTTTCTATCCATAAGAGTGATTGAAGCATTGCAAATCCCAGTGTTACCTACTGCCTCATATTTGATAACAGTGGGGGATGGTTGAAAGAGGTTTAGTAGTAAAGTTTATAAGGGTGTTTAGGTAGACCTACTTGATTTGTTGATCACCTAAACTTTTTACCCTTTCATTTCAGATGGTGTTGATGTTGTGTTGCATATTGCATGGTTAGAAGCATTAGGTGAAGTGTGAGTGGATTAGGGTCAGTTGTCTATGAAAGTTAAGCAACCCTCTAGTTAGATTTGCTTAAAAGGGCATCCTACTCTCACTAAGACATAGGTCTTTTTTAAGGCAATTACAAAGGTGTTGAAATAGAAAAGAGAAGGTTATTTGTTGGAGTTTCATGAATTGAAATGTCAAGCAAACTTTACTATGATATTTACTAAATTACAGCCACATGTACAGGCTTTGTTAAGGGAGGTTCCAGAAGTTGGTGAGGGTATTGATAGGTTACAACCTTCTTGCTCACATGATCATTCTATTATGATAAAAAAGGGTGAACAACCAACAAATATTCGTCCTCACCATTATGCACATTCTTAGAAAACTGAGATTGAGAGATTGGTGAAGGATATGCTCCAAGTTGGAATTATACAATTTAGCACCAATCCCTACTTTAGCCCCTTGTTATTAGTTCGCAAAAAGGATAGGAGTTGGTGGTTTTGTGTTGATTATTGTGCATTAAACAAGATTACAATTCCAGACAAGTTTCCTATTCTGGCTATAGATGAACTGCTAGATGAGTTGAATGGTTCTTCTATTTTCTCTAAGTTGGATTTAAAGTCGGGTTACCACCAAATTCTAATCAAGGCTAGTGATGAGCACAAAACAGTCTTTCAGACTCATGAAGGCCACTACGAATTTTTGGTCATGCTTTTTAGATTGACCAATGCACCTTCAACTTTTCAGTACCTTATGAATGAAATCTTTTGCAACTATCTTCACATATTTATATTGGAATTCTTTGATGATATTCTTATCTATAGTAGAGATTTTGATACTCATTTGCAGCATTGAAGGGTAGTTTTGGGTATTTTACAACAACACAAGCTTGTCATTAATCAAAAGAAGTGTGAATTTTCTCGATCTATACTTGAATACTTGGGATATATTATTTTAGAAAAAAGAATAGAGATAAATCTGGTAAAAATTGAAGCAATGATTAATTGGCCAACTCCTAAGAACCTCAAGGCTTTGCATGGATTTCTCAGCCTTACATGTTATTATAGAAAATTTGTTCAGAATTATGGTAATATAGCTGCCCTACTTACAAAGTTACTCAAGAAAGATTCAGTTGTTTGGAGTCTTAAAGCTCAACAAGCCCTTGATGCTTTAAAGGTAGCATGGTTACTGTCCCACTTTTAGCTATGCCAAATTTTTCTCTACCTTTTGAAATTGAAATAGATGCTTCAAGACATGGTATTGGTGTAGTTTTGATGTAAAACAGGTGACCCATAGCTTACTTTAGTCAACTCTTATCACCAAAAGCACAACAAAGGTCTGTTTACAGGAAAAAACTAATAGCGATTGTACTTATAGTAAAAAATTAGCAGTATTACCTACAAGGGCAGTCTTTTATCATACGTACTTATCAGCGAGAGCTGAAGTATCTTTTGGAACAACGTATACTTGCCCTTGACCAACAAAAATGGGTGTCCAAGTTATTTAGATATAAATTTGAAATTCAATAAAAATTAGGGAATGAGAATAGAGTTGCTGATACTCTTTCCGTAAAGATACTGATTTAGAGAATAATGCATTTTCTTTATGGCAATATGAGGGATAGGAAGCCTTGTAACAAGAAGTTCAACGTGACCAAAAACTTTCTACCATCATCCAGCAATTACTTGTTGGTGCTACTGCTCTTGAAGGGTACTCACTTTATAATAGATTAGTTATTCCTCGTGATACACCTCAAACCAGGGAGCTAATAAAAGAATTTTATGAGTCATCAATGGGAGGGCATTTTGGCTATCTAAGGACCTATAAAAGGCTTTGTAATGTAGTTTATTGGGAAGGAATGAAAGCTATTGTTCATAAGTATGTGGTTGCATGTGATATTTGTCAAAAGAACAAGTATCAAGCTTTGACTCCAGTCGGGTTATTATAGCCACTTTCAATACTAACTTAGATGTGAGAAGATATAAGTATGGATTTCATTACTAGATTGCCAAAATCCAATCGTTTCAACACTATCTTAGTGGTGATTGACCATTTTACTAAGTATAGTCATTTCTTACCTTTATCTCATCCATTTACAATAAAGGATGTTGCTGAAACATTCATTAAAGAGGTAGTAAAGCTCCATGGGTTTCCCAAGTCCATTGTTTCTGATAGGGACAGGATTTTCATAAATTCCTTTTGGTGTGAGCTATTCAAGTTAGCTGGTACTACTTTAAAATATAGTTTAGGCTACCACCCTCAAACAAATGGTCAGACAGAGGTCGTAAACCATAGTTTGGAGACATTTGAGGTGTTTTGTAGGTGACACACCTAAATAGTGGAGTAAATAGCTGTTACAGGTTGAGTTTTGGTTCAACACCTCTTATAACAAATCCATTAGCATAACTCCATTTTGTGCTTTATATGGAAAAGAACCCCCTTACTTTATTTCATTGGGATGCTACTAAATGTGGCGTTGGTGATATTAATACTAATCTATATGCTTGAGATTTGATCCTTAGAGAACTTAAGGCTACACTTGAGAAATATCAGCAATATATAAGGGAGCATGCCAACAAAAAAACAAAGGGATGTTTAGTTTGAAGTTAGGGATTATGTGTATTTGATGTTACAACCTTATAAGTTTTAAAATTTGTCACAAAGGCCATAACAAAAGTTGTCTCCTCATTATCATGGCCCTTATCAGGTGTTATCTAAAATTGGCAAGGTTGCTTATAAGTTAAAATTGCCTTCTATTTCTCAAATCCATCCCGTGTTCCATGATTCACAATTAAAGAAATCCTTGTCTCCTACTACTACTGTTCAAGATATTCCCTCAGTTCTAACCAAGGAAATGGAATTACGAGAGCATCCTAAGCAAGTGTTAGATACTCGCAGATCACCTGATGACTCCTTCCAAGTTCTTATTAAGTGGGTTAACTTACCTGATTGTGAGAACACTTGGGAGGACAGTGTGGTTATCTAACAACAATTTCCCACTTTTCACCTTGAAGGCAAGGTGCATCTTGAAGGGGTAGGAAATGATGGGGCTAGACCTAGATTTAAGTATTCAGGTAAGGTTTACACTAAAAGGCCCAAGGTGGTGGGAGGTGAATTGAGAAAGATAAAGGTTAGAGGGAAAATCCATTGTAACTAATTTGGTGATGTGTCCTAGGAGAGAGAAAGAGAGAGTAACGGTATGTAGGTGTATTAGTTGTTGAGGTGAGAGAGAGAGGGGCAAGAAAGGCTTTGCTTTGTATGGGAGAGACATTGCCTCTCAAATGCCAGTGATTTTGGAGGTTCTTTGCTATTTTCCTTTTTGTGTATAATTATGGTGATTTCTACTTCTCTATGCCTTCTTCAAAGAAGTTTGCTCACTATTTATAGCAATAATACTATTAGAATTACTCAGTTCAGCTCTAGTTCTCATCATAGTTCCCCTGAACCAAAGTTTTCATTGGAGTTTAGAAGTGATGATGATTTTCTGCTTGACAATACCCTTCCACATTTAGGAGAAGGATGAGCATTTGAATACTATATCAGTTTGAATAATATCATAGTATTGCTCATTTAACTATTTAATGAGGAAAGAAGAATTTTTAGTATTCCAACTTATCATGTGCATGTGTGGCCTCTGCTTTTTGAATCCCCACAAAAAGTTAGTTATCTTAGCATCTATGATTCTACATAATTCTTAGAAAGCTCAAGACACAACAAATCATACACCAGCTTTGAGTTCAGAACTTACTTGATCAAACTAAGGCATCCTACTTGTGAGAAAAGCATAGGTTTCCAAGTGGCTAAAGCCCTGTCAATCTTATCAATCACGCTCTGGTAAATTTTGGCTTTTCCTTTGCTAGGATCCATCCAAATTCCCAGGTATCTCCCAAGGTTACTTGAATACTTGATACCTTGGATGCTATACATGATTTTCTTAAAAAAAAAAAAAAAATGTATTATGACAAAACACTAGCAGGGATTTGTTTTTGTTCGCATCCAAACGAAGCCATGCTAAATTGATAAAGAATATCCTTGATTAGATTGCAGGAGTAAACATTAACTTCAAAGAACAAGATTGTGTCATTAGTATACATAAGGTGAGTAATTGCTGGAGTGTTACTTCCGATCTTGATCCCTTTCCAGGCCTTCCACCTTCCAGCTTCAATAATTAGGCAAGTTAGTCATTATGAATTACTTCTTTTCCCATGTATTAAGTTTCTAACAGTCCAATAAAGTTTATAAAAATGATTGATTTTGATTTTTATATTTCAAATAAAAAGTGTCAGATAATACAATTATTTTAATATAAATTGTAAAATGGCAACAAGCACGAATTTATTAGCTCACCTGAATGGTAGTGACAAAAATTTAAAGAAAACAACACATTCTCACCATTTTATTTATTTTCTATTTACTCTCACCTAACGACTAACGTGTATTTGAAATAAATACTTGGGGAACATACAAAAATAGAGACGTACGATATTCTTTCAACACGCAAATCTTTTACATGTAGAAAAGAAAGAAAAGGAATAAGCACTTCTAACAAGTAGGAAGCATTTGATTTGAGAACGTAAGGGAATTAACGAAAAAACAATAGAAGTTGGAGGAAAAAGGGTTAAAAGATAAAGTATCTAGGAACTTCTGTTTCAAATCAAACTCAAGCACTTTCAATTAATCAATGGATCGATTGTCTCTTTACAAGGAAATTTTAAAAACAAGAGAAGAAATAGAAAAGAATGTGATGATTACCCAAAATCAGATGGCTATAAACCAATTAAGGATGAGATAGGGAAGAAATCTGAAGCAACAATGGGTCGAGGAACCAGAAAAAAAATACTAATTCCCAGATGCATGTACAAAAAATTTCAAACCGATATAGAAAAGAGATCGTCATAAACTTGTCTGATGTTAGGCCTCTCATTTACAGGGAGAATACACCTGAGAGATATTGCAAGCAATTCGTCCATCTCTCTGGAAGATTCTTCCCCGCCTGCAATGTCTCTGTCAATACAATCCATCACTCGTCCTTCTTGCTCACATAGCCTAACCCAATCCGTTAGATCAACAGCCCCGGACTGCCCTGATATTATGTCACCTGCACTTTTTCTGGTTAATAATTCCATTAGGATCACACCAAGAGCATACACATCTGCCTTAAAAGATGGGACGGGTTTGTTTGCAGAAGCAAGTTCTGGAGCACGGTATCCAAGTGCTCCAAGATTTAGTATCTGCTCTGAAATTCCAGCTGGCGTCATGAGGCGATGTAGGCCATAGTCTGTTAGGCGTGCACTGTATTCAGGGCCTGCTAATAATATATTTGTTGGTTTTAGATTTCCGTGGGGAAGCCCTCGATCATGAAGGTATAAAAGACATCGAGCAACTTCAACAGCAACTCTTAATCTCTGGCTGAATGATAATGGTGAGTACCTCCGGGGTGTTGTCTCTGCACAATACATATTAATATTGTACTCAAATATTTAACCGACAACAAAAATGCACATAGCATGTCAAAACATCCCGCTTGCACAAGCATAAAAGAAGTAGATCAGAAATTTAGGAACCCAAAAAGCTTTTAAACAAACTCCTTTGACAAGCTGTAACCTTAGATACTATCACACTAAAAACACATTATTCAGACTCAGTCCCTGAACCTCTACAACTAGATCTGGTAGCAGCCGTGCAGCTTGTACAGTGCAACACTCTCAAATGATCCTGTGTTTAAAACTTAACTATACCCGCAAACTTTCAGGGATTTATTAGCTAGTATATCTAAACAACTGCGATAGTCACACAGGCTTGAGAAATTTACAGTCAACCCCCTCCCCTTTTTTCCCAAAGAAGAAAAAGATAAGGGATTGAAAGAATAAGAAAAATCTGTAGTAAATGCAAAAGGGGATGAGTAAATCACAAACAAATAAATCAATTTTTATAAAGCTCGACAGGATAGATTTTTCAAAACTTGATGCTAATCACCTATATCGTGATTTAATCCACTGCCACTAGATTACTAGGGATCTTTTTATTATTTTGGTGATTAATCAAGAATTCATTGACTTGTCATATGAGATAATCTACAGGGTTGACCTCTTTGTTTTATGACTAGCCATGCTACATACAATTACAATGAAATGAAGCCCTTTCTTTCTGACCTGGCGTTTTCTTCAACTTTTGAACATGTTAGTATTAAATCTCATTTTTCTTCTTTGTTGAACATTTAGGAGACTTTGAAGGACACCAAAAGGGGAAACCCATGTACGGAAAAGGTATAGCACAGTGCAGAAAATAGTTCTATATAGCCACACAACACAACTGATGAAAGAACTTCAATGAACTCAGCATTGAGGGGGAATTTAACAATTACCATAAAGATGTAGGGCCAAGCTGTCGCCAGGTATATAGTCAGCTAAAAGAAGCCTCTCTTGTTCCCTAGGCCCCCAATAGTATGCCCGCAGAGGGACAATGTTTGGATGCCTTATAGAACCAATCTTTTTAACTTCTCTAGCAAATTCTTTCTTATGTTTAACCAATCCCACCCGTAACCACTTTACAGTCAACATATGACCACTGTCCAGAGTAGCCTTGTATAAAGTGCCATGGCTACTTCTGCCAAGAACTTCAGCTGGAGCTCGAGATAATTCCTCTGCAGTGAATTCCAGGGAAGAATCGAGGAAGAACAACTCTCCAGCTAGCCGATCTGGTGAGTACACATCCAACATCACTGGTTTTTCATGCGATTCTATAAAACGGGGAGAGGAAGACAATGGGGAACCAGGAGAAGACTTCCTTCCAGATGATGTAGGTGGGTTATCCATCAAATCTGGATTTATAGAAGCTGAACTAGCTGCTACCATTCCCTGAGGTAAGCCATGCTCAGTAATTTCAGTTACAAACTCTGACTGTCCAGAGAGTGACCTTGACTTGGATGTCAGCAAATGATCGTTTGAAAAGCTCAATGAAGTTGGTGGGGGCTGAACATTTGTGTGGAACCTGAAGAGGGAAGGCCGACCTAGTCTTCCTGACTTGATATCTTGTCCAGTATTTTGACCACTAAAGTCACCTCTTCCACGAAATTCTTTAAGTTGTGTTTTATGATAAGCCAATAAAACAAAAACAATCATCACAGCAGCACCAACTGAAGCAAGAATAATGGCTATCTTGACATTTCCCTTTGAACTACGATGCTTACCCTGATCAGAAATATTATCAGCCACTGAAGTAGTTCCATGAAAATTATTTGGTAAGTTCAACTTTTCATTTCCAGGGTGAAATGATGAAGGAGGGAACCTCCTCAAGTTAGCTGGAACATCACCAGATAAATCATTATTGGACACATTAAACGCATTCAACATGGATGAAAGCTTATCAGGAATTTGTCCCATAAATCTGTTGTTAGACAAATCAAGGTACTCCAAGTTAACAAGTTTGCTCAATTCATTTGGCAGCTGCCCTGAAAAATCATTCCTGGCAAGATTCAACAGTTTGAGCCCACCCATTTTGCTTATATCAGAAGGTAAGATACCTTTTAAGGAGTTATGAGATAAATCAAGATATTCCATTGGCTGATAAGGAGGCATAAGTATTAATTCACTTGCTCCTGAACTTTCAAGAGGAATTGGTCCAGTAAAATGGTTTCCAGAAAGATTCAGGCTTGTCAATGTTGTTGAAGTAAATAAACTACCAGGAATAGGGCCACTAAGTTCATTTAAACTGAAATCGACCATAAACAATTTAGAATAGGCTCCCAAAGTGGGAGGCAAGAAACCAGCTAATGAATTATTCCTGAGAGCAAGCATGGTTAATCCCTCAAAATGACTTGTCAAATTTGGAAAGCTTCCTGATAACCTGTTTGAACTCAGATCAAGAACCTCTAATGTTGCATCCCAGTTCTGCATAACAGATATGTCACCAGATAACAAATTCTTGCTTAAGTCCATTACAGTGCATCTTCTCAAAGATATTGGCAAAGAGCCTGATAAACCATTAGATGAAAGATTCAAAATCTTCAAAGTTGAAGAGTTAATTGAACGAATTGAACCTGCACATATGTAAGATGACATAAGATACTTATAACAGAGCATTCAGGTATACTTCATCAAAAGACTTCGTTAAAATTTTGTTGACAAATGCAAATGCAATTGGTATAATCACTCGAATTTAATTGCAAAACAAATGCCTGATATGCTGTGGTGAGTTGGATAAATCAAACTAGAGCAAGCTCCAGTGTTCCACAAAAGGCTGCAAAATTTCAAGGAGTGGATTTACCAAAGCAAATGATAGTGTTTTTCAGGGTAGCAGAAGCAGACACATATATGCCTGTATTCAACAGCCATAGCTAGCAAGATGTCTATTGTGAACAAATTGAAAGCATTCTAGTTATCTGGTTCTCGTCCAATTGCTTGCACAGGCTAGTACATATGGGCACCAAAACAATTATGCATTGCAGGCATTTCTTTAATCGGTACACCACTCCATCTCAGCATTCCCTTCCCCTCTACCTCCATTCCCTCCTCACACCCTCTGTCCATCTGTCTGTTTCTCTCTTCTGTGTTAAATTTAGTTGCATACATCATTGCTTCTCAATTATAAAATGCAAATTAGAATTCCTTTATGTTCATTTAGAAGTTAACTATTCCCTACCAATCCTCCTCAGACGCGATCTTTGGGGTAGAACAAAGAGCTGCAATCAAAGGGTTACTAGCTTTCCTTTATGCACCTTTTCTATACCTCACAAAAATGCATACGCAGACTAGAACATTTGCAGCTTTTACATTTCTTTCTGTTTGTCTCAACTCTCAAGTAGAAAAAAACGTGGTGGAAGTACATGATATGATCTGATTTCAACTATCACTCATAAAGATTAAAAAAAAAAAAAAATTAACAAGCACGCTAAAATTAAGCTAGTTTAACAAGAGATTTTCATAAATTTGGCCTTGATGAAAGAAACAGAATTATTCCTTCCAACTCCACCTTGCCCAAAACAAACAGAGAAGAATATTTTAGATCCATGCTAAGGAAACAATAGAGTACCACCGAGAACTAAAAGAATTAATCACAGGCCTATATGCTGAATAACATGCAAATAAACCCGTTGTAGTATGGTTGCAAGTGGATAACAGAAAAGGCAAAGAAATGAGAAATTTCGTTGCCAAAAGAGAAATTGAAATTACTTACCCGTAAACCCGTTGCCGCTAAGATCCAATTCTTCTAATGACATGGAACTTTCTAATAACGCCTCCGGTATCGACCCATATAAGAGATTACTCTCAAGTCGCAAAACTCGAAGACTCGGCAATGACCCAAAAGAGGTAAGCTCCCCCCTGATCTGATTGTGACCCAAATCCAAAACTTCCAAATTGCGAAACAATGCAATTGAATCACCCTCAAAGAACGGGCCATTTAAACTGTTGTGACTAAAATTTATAAAATGCACCGTATTCGCCAAGCCAGATACGTTCTCCACGCCAAGCGAGAGGCCCCCGAAGAACTGATTAGAGCTCAAATCAAGATGCTCCACATTCCGCAATGCGGACAACACATCACCAATATCACCCCAAAGTTCATTCGAATGCAAATCCAGTGCTCTCAGCTGCTGAAGATTGCTTATCCCTCCCGGAAACCCACCCCTGAAGGCATTCTTAGACAAATTGAGGTAATTCAATCCCCATAAGTCATTAATTCGAGCTGGGATCGGGCCGTAGAACTTGTTGTCAGAAAGATCCAAATGCTGCAAAGTGGTCAATGTCCCCAATGCCGGCGGCAGCCGCCCAGTGAAGTCATTTCCGGAAAGGCTGAGATTCCTTAGCATCTTGAGTTCAAGCAGAGTGTGAAATTTCAGCTCCCCTCCCAAACCGAGCCTATCGAGCACTACGGCGGTGACGTTGCCGGTTCCCTCGTCGCAGACAACACCAGCCCAAGAGCGAGGACAGTCGTTTAAGTCTGTGAGTGAAGACAGCTTCCATGAGGCGAAAACTCTGCCAATCGGATCTGTTTGAATCCCTTTCTTGAATTCAAGCAAAGATCGGAGTTCAGCTTCGGAGGCGGAACCTGAGAAGAGCCAAGAAAGGAAACAAAGAGAAAAGACCACAATAGAGAAGTAGGGTATGGAAGTCATCGGAGTCAATGAGGAAAGCCACCTTAATGATTCATTGAGGGAGAGATAGAAGGCAGTTTCCGAAACCCTAGAAGCTCAACACTGGAAGAGAGTTAGAGAGAGAAAGAGAGTGGGGGTGAAGAGAGAGAAAGTGTAGGTACAGCTAGGGTTTTATACATCAAAGGGAGAGAGAAATCCGTTAAAAATGGCGGTTTGGTCAGGTGGGAGAGTGTTGGTTGGTGGGGGTGAGTAACTACAGTCTGTAAAGGACAAGGTCCTCGTCCTCTCCTTCTCTCCATTCATCCACACACTCTCTCTGTGTTACTCTGTCTCACTGTGCGAGCATTCGCAAACTGTTAAACCTCTCTCTCTCTCTCTCTCTCTCTCTCTCTCTCCCCATGGAGCCCTACACGCACATGCGCTTAACGTCTCTCCACGCCGTCAACTCCACTGTACTCATAATTTGTTCTTGTTTTTTCTTCCAAAATCAGAAATTCTCTTTCTTCCAATGACCACAGCCAATTAAATGTTCCATAAAAATAATAAAAAAATAAAATGATATTGCGATGTTGGGGGGTTGATGAATTTGACGGAAGGGAAAATGATAAAGGGAACAGCGTTAAGGGGATATGGGCTGGATTCGACAACCAGCGAAGATGCCGAACCAAGGAAGAGGATGTCTGGAAGGGTGCAAATATCATGATTTACCTAATCGCTTACTTTGACCCATAAAAAATTTCGAATTATTTGATTCAATGGATTCCAAAAGCCTTTACCACTAATTCTTACTATTTTCAAAACTCATAATTCATATTAATGCGCGTAATTACTTTCTAACGTACCAGGGGAACACTATCCTTGATGAAGTTTTATAATTCTCAGCATTCATATTTTGGGTAAATACAATTTTAGAGTTTACATGTGTGTTGGTATTTTTATTTGTTAATAGACGTTTTTATTATCGGATAAAAAGTTTTAAATAAATTAAGTAGGAAAAGAAACTTGATCTTTTAAATATTTAGGTCAAAAAAGTAAAATAATTGTTAGTAATCTTACAATGTTGAAAATTTTCATAATGCACATATGTATTAATATTTTTCTTTAATCGATAATAATTTCAAAATATTATTTCATAAGAACCCATGCATGCTGGAACTACTTTTCAAAGATTCTTACCAACTAACCTCAAGAAATCAGTTAGAGTAAACATTAGGATTCAAAATTGTAATAATACTTCAAATTTCAAAATGCTATATATAGTAATTCAAGCCTTGATTATTATCAAAATATATGGTAGGAAGGAAAGTTGTTAGAGATGCAACTACTGAATTGATGAAACTAGCTTTGGCCAAATAAAAAAAAAAAAATGGACGAAAATAGGAATAAAGATGAAGCTTCTCAATATTGTAATTATAATACACTTGAGAATATACCTTGTATATATAATCATTGCTCAATAATTGTGAGATCCCTTTCCCATATTTGCTATGCCAATTCAATAAATTCTTACGTCAAGTTATTGACCATTAGAGTAAAAAACAACAAAAAAAACTAGTAAATATTTATACATTCTTCTAAAATAGAAATAATTAGAGAAAATAAGTTATGGTTATTTATCATTAATTTAAGTTTGAATTTTAGGTTTAAGAAATTTTGGGAGTATGAAAGGAAGCAAATGTTGCCAGAAAGCATTTCAACTATGGAATAGATGAATTAGGGTGTAAAACATTTTAAGAGAGAGGGATAAGGTTAGGTAGTTCATCACTGCAATTAAAATGCATCAATTGGTCAATCTTATCTTTGATTTGCTTTTAGAAGAAAATGCAGCCAAAAAATAGGTTCCAAGTAGTGCTTAGCAACAAACTTTGAGATTCACTTCATATCCTTAAGTTGCATTGTTTATATAATTCTTCAAAATTTTTGAAACTAAAAGTATGTGATATTTGATTTTGTGTTTAATCTATATATAATTGAAATCATTCTTAATTACATAGGTCCAGAGGAGCATTTTTTTTTTTTAATTCTGAAAGAGAAGCAATTAGTGAGAACTTCTTCTAAACATAGTACAAAGAATTGGTATGCATTTAATGCAATATATAGCTTTTCAAATATCTTAAATTTTTACTGTGTCTAACATTTTTAAAACTAGATTAAAATAAAAATAATGTTCTCATATGAGAGAGAGGGAGAGAAATTGAACGATATATTACATTTTTCTTTTAATAAAAATAAGATTCAAGCAAAAATCTTTCACTCAAATTCACACCTAACCCCATCTAAACCAAATCTTTTTGATCAAACAAATTAAACTCTAATATTTGGTATGCAACTCCTTAATGTCATGGGCTTATTTCCTTAACAAGCTTACGTGCAACCTTAATTCTTTTTCACTTCTCGTAATAGCTAAGTCAACCCCCATGATGAATTGGTATTGTATGTGCTAAGTGACTAGCTAAGAAAGAAAGTATGTAGGCAAGAGGTTTGGATGGCTACAAATAAGAAATTTTTACCCTATTTATACTCCTTAATAGATGTGGTGATCATCTTGATTTAATAGTAGAAATTGTCAATGTTCTTTAAAATTTTCTATTAAAATATCTATGACATAAACTATACATATAATCTTTATACTTCTATGTACTATTCTAAATTACTTTATATGTTTTTAGAGATTTTTAAAAAATTTTATGTACAAGAGTATGTGAATCACGGATTTTAATGCAAGACGAAAAGGTCATGACATTAAGCTAGACAATAATTGAATTATTGATAAATTGATATTATTTTATTGACATTTATAAAAACAATTGTTTATACATTTTTCACTTGATTAAACCTTCAAAAACCATCTATAGCAAAAAAAACAAAATAATAATAAAACTCAAGATTTAATTGTGACGAGGGAGAACCATGAGTAAGGAAGGAACATTTTTTTAGGGAATATGAATTTGTTACAATTTTTTTTAGAATTATTTATCATTAGATTGCATAATTTTTTAAATTTGAACGGTTACATAAAAAATTGGTGACCCAAACTTTTAATTGCGTACAATCCTTAATATTAATTTGAGCTATCAGATCACACTATTTCTTTAATATTAGCTGTTAAATTCATATATTTTAATATCATTTATTTACAAATTGACATTTGAAAATTAGAAGAGACTGTCCCAGCAAAAAAAAAGAAAGAATGGACCGGAGGGTAGAACTAGATGATATTGGTATCAAACAAGGTAGTGGACAACTCCTTGGCATGCGATCTCTCACTCTCTCTGGTTTCCTTTTTTATATATTTTTGGTGAGAAAACACCAAGATAAGCCAACCCAGCTCTTGATGTGCGAGCTTTGTGCTGAGGAATCCGAAGACAGGTCAAAGAAGAAGCTGAAACTCTAATTGGATAACAATATATAATATCAACATCTCGTCGGTGCTCTTCTGTGATGTTTTCAGAGACCACCTTCGTTATATAAGGCACCACTACTCTAGATCATGCACATTACATTACAGAGCTCAAGATTCAACCTAGGTATAGGTAGCTACAATGACACTCTCCAAACCCGCTTTCTTTCTGTTTTTGGTATTCATCTTCAGTACTGTGATACGTGTTATTCAAAGCGAAGCAGTTTACAATGAACTAGTTGTGGAATCTGGCAGTTCTTCCACAGTTGTGAGTTTGAATCTTTCTTTTTTATATAATCTCTTTCCATCTCTGTTTGTTGATATTTGAAAATGTGTTTGTTGAATTTCCGGGGGTTTAATTAGAATTATTCGAAGTTTTTGGAGTAAGAGATTATTATAAAAATATTTTGCAGAGAAGAGGTGGGTGTGAAAAGCAGGACGTTGAGTGCAGGGAAGGAAATGGTGGGTCAGAAGAAAACGTTCTGGAGAATGAAGACTACATCTACACCAACTCTCTACCTTAGGTGATAATTATGATCAAGACAAGCTTATAATGTGAAGTCAATATTTCTTTAACAGTATGGTTTTGTTTTGATGATGCTAGCTTCTCCAAAGTTAGCTGTAATCGTAATTGTAAAGGATCTTCTTTAACGTTGTTTTAATTATTGTTTTACTGAAAATTTTCTGAGATTGTGATTCTGCTATCTGGCAATTGTACGAACTAGAAAAAAAGGCTCTTTCCGATTACTTATTATGATGTGTTGCGCATCATCTGCAGAAAAATCCATATATTGATCACAGTGATTACAGTGGTTAATAAGCGGAAATGTAAATTTACAATTTACAGTTTCGAAATTTCTTTTTTGGCTTGTCCCAAGCCTCCTGGAAACAGAAAAATATTTTTACATCTGGACTTATGTAATAACTATGAAAATTTTTTTCCCTTTTTGTCATGGGAAGATTCAGAAATTTACATGCAGGTTAGTTTATTGAATGATTCTACGAAAGAGAATTCATGGATTTTAGATTTCACCGCATGATACAACGGAAAGGATAATACGGTAAAATCACTCTCGAGAAATAATCAAAATTTCTATTCATGGAGCTCATCAAGACATGAATGATACACTCGAGCATGCAATCACAACCACAAAGTCTAATGATCGAAGGTTTCTACATTGTACGAAGCTTTCATTCCATGTCCTCCGTCATTTTCCCTACGATTCAAATCTTCCTTCCTGATGGAAGGAAATTTCCATTTCTTCAAAAGAAAGCACACTTTTTTTTATTTAATTATTTTCCAGAAAAATTTGTATACTTCTCCACTTATAAGTATAAAGGGTATAATTCTTATATTTTATTCTTTTATTTTTTTTCCTTTTTCATAATACATTTGGATCACCTTGAAAGTAACGAAGCTGTCACTTTCACAGCTTATTTATTAGACATGAATCGTAGACTAATGCCAAGTAATTGACGTTCTGAATGAATGTGACAGTGAAAAGGAACTTATATTAATCAGTAGTCCGACATACTTCTTGGAATTGACTCTTTCTTTTTTTTAAGCCAGATCTTGGAGTTTATATCTATTTGATTAATGATACGATATAATTGTCCTCTCATTTGCGTTCAGCTAACCTGACCACTTTATTTGGAGATATTCAATTTGAAGGTTGAGATCATTGGAGGAGAATAGACCACTCCTATCGTACTACCATTTATAACCCAGCTTCCAGAAATCAAAGTCAAATGAGTAATTACGACAATGAATAATCATGAATCTAGTTCACATTGAAGCCTAAGTTACAGAACATGCCCATGTTGGATTTCTTGATAGATTACCGTCCATTACGACGTTAGCGAGCTATTTAGCTTATGCTGTACCGTTGTTGGGACATTCTTGTCCTTATGTCTGGTGTGTTATGTCCTCTCTTGTGTCATCATGCACACACTTAAATGGTGACATTTTAGGGATGGGTGGACATTAAAGGCACCAGACTGAACAAAAGGAAATCATCTCCTTCCATGGACACGAACCAGAGAAACAGTAATACCAAACAATGGAAATTACAGATGGACATCTTGTCGGATATGAAAAGGACAAGGTGTATTAAATAGGTCCTGCGTGCAAAATGATGGAGGTGTTAGTGTCCAGGAGTCAGGACATGAAACTCTGGAAATCACTTGCATAAACCACCAAGAACGAAAATTGTCGTTTAAACTGCAATTTAAATCCATCATACGGATGGCATATACTTAATATTCATTGAACAAATTTACGTTCATCAGTTTCAAGCAGAGCTTACCGCTGTCAAATTTTTCGGGAAGCTGTGCTATACCATATTGTAATTACAACAATAAATGCTACATTATTCCTACATAACGAACAATATGGATAGGAGATAAAGAATACAATTTATAAATTATTTATGTGAATTTACTGGGGAAAGGGGCTCAGGTTAACAACAAAAATGATTTGGCAACCTCGTAGTGACCCATATTTTAGGCGATGATTAACAGAAGCCTCGAGCCTGTAGAAACTCGTACAATATACAATTTGCCAGTCGAAATTTTTTTGCACATGCATATATCATCTGAATCGCTGGGTTTAACTTGTTTTGAGCTCTTAATCATTTTCTTGGTCCGGAGGTCGACTTGCAAGTTGAACGAACGCGTGCTATATTACCCGTCCTACATCTGCAATGAACCCAACCAAAGGAAAGGGGGGAAAAAAAACAATTAACGGGCAAGTCAGAAGTAAAGGATACCACATAGTGTATTCAGGGAGCTCACCAAAGTTTAAATTACATACAGCAAACCATGTAAAGCTAAGAAGTCCTTCGTCCCTTAAACTGGTATCTCAAATATATTGTCTTAGGATGCATTTGGTGAGCTGGATCATGTTTCAAAAGAATATAAGTGGCTAAGATTTCAAGACTTTCAAATTCTTGAGATCCTGTGCATATTTTGATTTTTTTTTTTTTTTAATTATCATGAGGTTCTTAAACTTAAGATACTGAGGTATCACCAAGGTGTACGCATGTGCCTCCTAAGATAATAGAAAAATAGACAATGAATGGATAGTTCCTCATAAGTATACCCTGACAAGAAATTAACATATGCATCCGAATATGCATTTATCATGGCCATTCGCTTTAGTCAATAACATCACATATCATTTCCATCCACACGGTGGCAAACAAAGACTAGTCTCCCATAAAATAATTATGCCAGCGGCAATCACAACACTAACATTTAAAACAATGATGCACAGACAGTTAAGCGGATATTACTGGCCAATTCACTTACTAGTTGATTATGCAGTCCCTGTTATCAATTGTTCCCGTTCATCTAGCTTCTTCACCTTCAAAATGCCAACAAGAACTTGAAAACTGAAAAATGCACACAAGGCATATGCTATAATGGCAGGCACCTGAAAAAGATGTGACAGAGGAATGAGAAAGCAAGATAAGAGAATCAATTAATTGACTAGATAATAACCACAAATAAAAAGGGAGGCTAGAATGCTTACCCGAATTGAATTGAGATACAAAACTGTTGCAAGATTTATTAAGCTCCCGGCAGCAACACCCTGTTAATTGATAAAAATGATAAAGTGAATATGCATCATCCATGCCTAGCAGGTCTTTCTAGTCATTCCTCAGATTATAATATCCTAAATAAACATTAACAAATGGCTAAGAAAATCTGCATGTGGCTTACAATACAGACATGTATATGTAAATGCAATACAACACTTGCATCAAGAGTTAACAATTATACACATCCATCAGTCACTTATAAGCCATGCTACCTCCCAGAAACGACGAATATAGGAACATTTAGAGGAAGTATAACTGTAAAAAGGACTCATCTCAAGTGACAAGAAAGGTTTATAATTCCAAAATTATAGGCCAACTTGACTCACATTCCCTATTGTCTTCTGGACAGTCCCAACACGTTGGAATGCTCTCTCAGATTCCAGAGCTCGAACTCGGAGCTTCAGATCTCCTTGCTCCTGTGAAAAAATTATGTACAGTAGGCAGAGGTCTAAGATAACAGAAGTCCAGAACCAAGTAAGAGACATGCTTCAATTATATAGCTCAAATTATATCAATAAAAATCTGAGCAATACCAGTCTTTGGATAATGTCAGCAAGCCTTTCGACCCGGTCAGCCTGTCTAAATAAGTTATAAAATGCTTGAGATTGTCTGTCCCATCTCTTCCTGAAGTCCTGTACATTGATAAGATGGATGTGAGAAAAGATATCCTTATATTATACTAAGTACAAGCACAGGAGAAGTTTATGTCACTGCCTTTAGGACAACTTCAACCCCCGCTTCACGAAATCTTAGCAATTCCAGAGCATAACTACAAAAGCAGGATAGCTGTGTTAAATATGCAAAACACATAGTTTAAAATTGACATTTAAAAGAATTGAAAAGCTATAAACTATTAAGACAAAACTCACGGTTTGGCAATCTCAGTAATGTCAAATCGGGGGTCAAGGCCCTTGCCAATGCCATCCAACACTGCAGAAAGAACATGATTTTATGAATTGATAATCACATGCATAAAACATGCAAAATTGATGTATTAACCTAACTTATATTTACCTGAGAAGGCTCGAACAACAAATGTGAATGTAGCAGGAAATCGGAAGGGCTGGTCTGCCGCAATGGATAATAAATCTTCACCTGTTTAAAGTGAGACAGCTATTAGCACCAAACATCCCTTTCTAATGTAAAAATAAGCCTATCTATTGCGATAACATGATTGTACAAGGAACAAAACAACAAATAATTTAAAGACAGGAAGTCCAGATGCAAGACATAATGCTTACTGTTGAGTTGGGGCATGTCAAATTTTATGGTCAATATCCTATTAGTTTTTATGGAACTCAACCAGTGGTTCAAAAGACATAGTAAACATAATAACTAATAAAATTGTGCAAAAGAAGTTTTCAAGAAATTCAGTAATCACTAAATAATCTTCCCTGGCATTCACCCATTTATTAATAATCATTAAATGTCATATGCTTTACATTAATTGAATAGCATAAAGTATAAACCTAAAGGCAATCATACAGTTACACAAGGTACAATACCAATAGCAGCCAAACGTTCTTTCTTTTTCATTATTTTTTCCTCCTTGCTTAATGGCTTTTTGAATCCAAGTTCAGCTGTTGCTGTCTCTCTCTCTCTCCTTTGTGCAGCTAGACGCCCTTCAAAACTATAGAAGATTGCAATTTTAAGAACTCAAGGTCAGAAATGATCAATGAAAGTTCCAAATAGATTTTAGCAGATTGCTAATATAACTGGCCAATGCAGACAAATTATTCTATAAAATATTAACAGGAAAGGAAAAGGAAATCCTACTGGAATCAACAACTGGTCAGAAACTGTAAAAAATTTAAAATATATGTCAGTCTTCCTAAGATAATAACTTCGTCCATACAAGTGCTTCTACAAAAGCCCCTATCAACAAGCAAGGTATTTCAGGAAGTAGCTATTTATTTATTCATTATTTTAAAAGGTACTTATTTTGGAGAAAAAGAAGCACTTTTTTTTTAAAAAAAAAAAGTGTTTATTTTGGTTAAATGAGGTGTTTGACCCAGCATTAAAAAAAAAAAAAAACGCTGCTTCTGAGTGATAGCAGAAGCAATATTTCTGCTACAGGAAGGAAGCAGAAAATTGGAGATTGTCCTTTAAAGCAAAAGCAGAAGTAGGAAATTATTTTTTTCAAAGACAATCATGCCCCACTCAAATTCTTAATTACCAGAATTACTTCTAACATTTCTTACCTTGCCTTTTAAATACATTCCCCTTTTCGTAATGTGGCAGTGAAAAGCACCATTTTTTAAAGATTTGCCAAATGCAATAATATTGATAAAAGTGCTAATCAAACAATTTTGCCAAATACATTGCTTCTCCCTCACCTTGCTTCTTGTACTCCATTTTTGAAAAAAAAAAAAAAAAGTTGTTTTGAAATAAGCAAACACCCTCAGAAATCCCCAAAGGCTCTACTAAAACAAGTTGATGAAATGTGATTATCCAGTAACAAACAAACCCCCAGCTGTGTTGAATTTCTAAAATTGTTTCCAAAATTGAAGGTTTAGAATCAACGATTCAGTAGGACGCTTTATGAAAGCTTTGCGTTCTCCTGAATGTTACAATCACTTATTCCAGCCCACAATATACGTTTTAGTATAATAACATTGACTGAAAGGAATACTACTAGAACTGGAGATTTTCTCCTGAATGTTACAATCATTTAGTCACAGCCCACAATATACAGTTTAGTATAATAACATTGACTAAAAGAAATACTACTAGCACTGGAGATTTTCTACTTTAGATATACTCCAACCAACTGGGTTTATAAGCTACCTGTTGAGGAAGAATTGTGCAGTTCGTCTTACAGCAGTCATATCTCCAGTTGGGACAAGAACACCCATTTGAATCATCGCTTGAAGGACCTATACCAACACACAAGATTCATTTAGAAAATATTCTAAGTCAAGAATGGGATTTTGGTTAGCAATCATGGTATGATACTACACCATTCACAGAAAAACAATAACCTTATCTGGATCTTTCTCATAAACTCCATAAAATGCTTCAAGCAAACCTTCACGGATGTTTGGACTAATACTGTAAGGTGCAACACAGACAAAATGTGCAGAGACAATCATCTATCAAGCTTAAAAATTGTACTACAGGTACATTCAAGTTTTAAATAGCCAGAGACATAGAATAAACCTTCCCATCATTCCAAAATCATAAAAGATCAATCTGCCACCATTGACATCATCAACTGCAATATTTCCAGGATGCTGCAAGAATGAAAATACATTTTAATTGCAGGCAAGATAGGGCACCAACAGTAAAACTTCCTGAATGAAAGCCATGAAACATAAGACTTAAAGCTTCCTCATTTGAACAATATCAGAATTATACAAGACAAGAACTATATACTACCACTAACTTGGGGACAACAGCTGCTTATGTTGAAAAAGAAAAGAATAAGAACATGAGCTTCTCACATTGTGCAAGCTACAATTGAACATATGGTGCATGACACCAACATTAATGGCCAATAGGGAACTAGTTAACAGACAATATCAGTGACAACAGTAGAGAACCGGCCCAACCCTTATACTAACCTTATATCTGAACCTATAAGTTAGAGACATTCATCATTTGTTAATTTCTAAGCGATATTGGCCTCCTCAACAGTAGCAGAGGAGTGAGAAGTTTTCTACATGCCAAAGCAAGTAAAGAGGTCAGCCTAATGGTGCCACGTTTTGGGGTGAGCAGCATTGTTTTGCATAGAAATGTTACTCTAAGGATAACAAGCTGATATGAAAATTGCAAGTCTGACGTCAAAAAGCTTAATGAAAGAATGATAATCAAAAAGACATAAGTAGGACGCTGCTAGTACCTTAGGCAATAGGGGCTTGAATATTGCAATATAAGAGCACATTTAAAGACAGTAAACTTCTTGAGTTGGTTTTACTACACAATTTACCAGCTAGACAATTCAAAAAAAGATTAAAAAAAAAAAGAAGACATCTCTAAAACCAGCAATCAATTCCACATTTTCAATATCAAGAACTCACTGGATCAGCATGGAAGAATCCATGTGATAGAATCTGTTCCAAGTATGACTCAACAGCATAACGCCCTAACCTGTAGAAGATAAGAGCAATATTGTAATTGTTTCAAATTAGATACTATTCTAAGCTCTGAAGAATACCAGTAAAATATAAGAGAAAATTTAAATGCAATTTTTTACATCTTTGTTATACTATTCTCCAATTAAAATATGACAAAAATATGGTTTTCCAATAAGATCACAACATTTGTATGGTTTTGGCAGATAACTGAATAATTTTTTTAATTATATTATAAACTTTACGTGTCATTATTAGTTAACCATACACTTATCATGTGCTATTTGGGAAATATGAATATGATAGCAAAAATATAAAGAACTGTACCTAAGTCTAATCCTGAAATATAAAATGTCATTAGTGATTTTGCCAAAGAAAACAAAGAGGTTCTGTTAACCTTTTGCGGTCAACCCCAAGCTGATCTAAAGCTTGTATTTTGTTTATTTTAATCCCTGGAACATACTCCATTGTCAGAACCTGCATTTGATGTCAAGTTAGAAATGGACAGATAAGAATGACATTAGACCCAAAATGAGAAAGAAATACATTAGCTATATTTATGGACAATGAAGGCTAAACCTGCGGTGTGGTATAATCCCAGAAGATTGAAGGAACCTTAACATAATCCATGTTTTTAAAGTTACTAGCAAAAAGCTCTGCATTGGCAGCTTCCTTGGTGTAATCAATCTCCTGAAATATGTTAATTTGTGTTACATTAACAGGAAAAGGGGAAGATGATATGTGTCAGAGCATGTGAATTACAAATGCTTCATACTGAAGCAGGAATAAGATCTGTTAAGTAAGCAGGAATTAACCTGAATGGGCATTCTAATGCATGATCTGTTCCCACAGTTTAAATTATTTAAATGGTTTTCTTAAATACTAGTTTTGTGTAACCCATTTCAATATGATAAGGTACACTCTTGCTGAACAGAGCAATTAAAAATTTTATCTTGCAGCTGGGCATGCTGCTACCCCGCATCAATTGTTACAAAGTCCCTCTAGTTATATGTACTTAATTTTAGGCCATACCTCTAGTTATATGGAGGCTAGCCTTCAACAGTTACAATCACAAAATAATTCCACTGTTCATAACAGCTGGTTAAATATAAAACCTAGAGCAGGCAACAAAGATTCCTCAATTAGAAATGCAACACTTGCAGAACATAGATATCTCTTTGCAAGCCTTTTTTTGAGACAACTCAACTACATTCTTAGTTATCTTCTATGTCTTTGAATGAAAAGATCCTCTCAATCAACCTGCAGAATTCTTTATTAGGTTTCTTTATGTCATTACTAGATTATCATCACCTGATATAAGACTGAGGCACACTCATCATAAATAGCAACCCAATCCCTTTTTGCACCATCAGACTTTGGATCAACCTTTTGAAGATATTCAGCAATAACCTGGAGGAAGAACAGGCTGAAGTATCAGTGTTTGACACAGTGGTGCAAATCATTGCAGGCAGCGGGCTGGAAGTCTTACTATTAAAAATATTTCACGAAGGATACAAGTAAATATATGTGCATCTATCCATGCAGACAAAAGAGTTATAATATAGGCAATGAAGAGAGAAGAAATTTTCCCAACTGAAAAAACAAATTCTGAAGCAAGGACTAATTGATATATGATATCTCTAAGAGAAATTTTCAATTTTGGCAGGCTAGTAAAATATGGATAATAAGCTTGTAAGAAAATAATATAATTATCACAAAGAAACATCATTTACGCATGTAGCACCAGAAGTAAAAGAATTATATAAAATGTTATGATAGACTTATAACACTAACCCTCAGGTTTTTAAGATCAATATCAAAAAGACCCTTGAGACCAGGCCTTTGCACTTTAACAACAACCTCCTCTCCCTTCAATCTTGCTCTATGAACCTGACCTGCATTGCAAAAAGTAAAAGACTTTATTATTCCTGTCTTTAGATCATATATGATACTAAAAACTTAGGAACAATTCATCTCGGTTCCAGCACTAATTTCACATATTTTCTATTATAAATACATGCAAAATAATATTATGATTACCAAGACTTGCCGCAGCTATTGGTTCATAGTCAAATCGGTCAAAGATGTCATCTAAAGGAGCTCCAAGCTCTTCTTTAATAATAGCTAAAGCAGTCTCTGACGGGAAGGGAGGAACTTGATCCTGAACCCAGAAATAAGGTGCTTAGGCCCTAAAGAAGCAAAACCCTAACATAGTTTTCTCTATCAGTTATAAACTTTTTATTATTATTATTTTGTGTCAAAATTAACTTATCCTCAGCTTTCATAAAGAGCATCACTTATGGAAAAGTAGACGGGCAAGATGTACATGTAATACCTCAAGAATTCAGGTAAGGATGACGATATATCATTAATAATAGAATATATAGAAAAGGTGATACAGCAAAAGCAAGTTTGCCGTATCATATTCTGGAAATTATTCTTATAAATGATTTTCAAATAAAATCCAAGTAAACCTGAAGTTCTGATAATTGGTCAACATATTCTTGAGGAAGAATGTCCACCCTTGTGGAGAATTGCTGGCCAATTTTGATAAACGTTGGACCTAATCTCAGAATGCTTTCCTTCAGCCACTTGGCAAGGGTCTTACGCCTTAAGATTTTCTTTTCCTCAGTCATTCCTCCTGCAAATAATGTCTTTGAATCAAATAAAATACAGGTAGTGCCCCCCTTCACCCTAGAATTTCAGTGCAAACCACTTCATGTATTAGAAGGCATATTTATTGTTAGCAATAGGTCTTAAAACATATAATATTGATAATAATAATAATAATAATAAAAAGAACATCGTAGCAAGATCATCCACAAAATGGATGTAAATTCATGATAACAGTGAGATTAACTGTTGAAGCGGAGTTGATTGTGTAGCAAGAATCAACACTGGCTAGCATAACTAACTTGCCATAACTTTTACAGCAATTTCCAGAATTATAGTTTATAGTTATATATAGGGCTAGGAGGAAATGAATCAGTTTGAGCAGCATATAATGCCACTCCAATGGTTCCTATAATTATAATGCACAACTCACAAACCTTTGTAAGAGAACTTCTGGTTGTTCCACCAAGCCTTAAAGAAAAATGTTAGAACAAATCCCCAAATTTCCAAGGTTCTCTGGATTGTCGAGTAGGTTTTAAATCTACTCCAACGACCTCCAGGAGCAACTGCAACCTACAGAATTCATATATTCATCTGACTTATGGAATCTCAAATAAAGTAACGATAATCAGAGACCAAAGCATCAACCAAACTCGAAGACTCGTACCTCGACCAGGTCATCACCAGATTGTTTAAACCAGGCGTCTTCTTTGCCAATCTCCTCTATCCTTTTCTTCCTTCCATCCTCCTTCAGTTTGGAGGCTTCATCATCTTCCACAAATTCCGCCGCTGCACCATTTCCGTTCAGATACTTCACTAAGCTTCCGTTGCTTACCCCGCTCTCACTCTCCACCACATCCAAGCGACCATTTACGTATCCCTTTATGGATCCATTGCTACCATGATCGCTCCCGCTAGTAGAAGCTGCTCCATTGCCGCTCCATTCTATATCATTTACTCTTTCCACCAATTCCTTCTGTCCCTCTTCAATAACAGCAGCTTCTTCTTTGACGGCGCGGATTCCAGTACGAATAGCGACACTGTACCTGGAGTGCCGAGAGATAGATTTACATGAATAATATCTAGAAAGAACAAGACGACGTTTGGGAGTAATCGGCGGTGAGAGAAAATGGAGTTCGGGTAACGGTAGAGAAGACGTAGCCATAATCGGAACTTGCTAGAGAAGTAAGAATCAAACTCTAACCCTAATTTTCATGGCGGTTGAGATTCAGAGGAAGGGAGAAGAAGGAGAACCGAATGAGACAGTGGAAGAGTGGAAGCAAGACAGAATTGAGGAAGAGGACAGAGAGTAACAAAAAGAAAAAAAGAGAGGAGGGAAAGGGTGGAGATAAAGAGCACACGTGGCAGGCAGGAAGATGAGCCTTGGAAGCTTGGGAGATTTTCATTGGCACTGAGTTTCGCGGGTTGTCCTGAGCTGAGAAGAGCCACACAATTACTCAACATGCGCCTGGAGGCTTTCGCTTGCGTGGATTTTAATTGCCGGCTTTAAGCTTACGTGTCCACGAGCACGCTTGGTCGAAGATATTTGGGTTAAGGTGGATGGTTCAGACGTTTTGCTTGTTTGGTTTCAATGGGCTTGAGCAAGATTGGGCTTAACACTATGGGCCATTATAATAGGCCCAGTTATGACCCAATCAAGACTTGCCGGAGCTCCCTCCAAGCAAATCTGGACCCAAATTCAAGTTCTTTTTTTTTTTTTTTTAAAGGCAAAACTTGAAGGATTAAAGTTCAAAGCTTAGATTTAGGGTTTTGAGTTTTTAAGAGTTAACAAATTTAAGATTTTAGGGTTTAAAATTTCAGAATTAAATGTTTAGACTTTTTGTTTTTTTTTTTAAAGGTCTAGGATTATTATGGCTTTGAAGTTAAAACACAGACTTCATAATTTTTCAAATGTTTACTATTAAATTCTGAATAAAATCATAGTAAATAGATACTGTTACATTTTAACATTACACAGTTGGGACTTTCAAAAGATAATTTCCCATGTTATGTTTCTAATGAACTCAATTACAAAAATCCAAAAAAAAAAAATTATCTAAATTTTGTTCTTACAGTTATATATTAATTTTGGTACATTTAATTATTTTTCATTTCAACTCTCCATTGCTAAGACTGGTACTATTTGGGTATCTCCGCTATGCTTCCATCAATCTTTGCCCCAGAAATAAAGAACATATAAGAAGCCTCTCCAAGTGAAGGATTAAAGATTGACCAGTTTATTTGACCAGATATGGCAAAATTAATAATGCATTATACAAAACGCGAAGAAAATTGAGGCCAGTGAAGGCTTACGTAGGCAACCTACAACCTACTGACAACTTGAGAAGCTATATGAAATAGGAAAATTGATAGAGTAACAAATAAATATTGCTGTTCATAATTTGAACAGAATCTTGTGACTATTAAATATGGCTTGCTGAGGTATTTGACAGCACCATCGCCTACAATCTTCTTTCCCCATGCACCACACTTATGATTGCGATGTTATCTGACTTTCTAGCAATCTGTGTAAGCCGGCAAGCGTACGATCAGATACATGTGCAAATGGTTGTACATTAATAAACTATAAGACAGACAACGTAGTTTCAACTTCTGCAAATTGTTTTATGCACTTGTCGATAATCCTCGAGCTACGAACGTAGGCACAAGCACACACTGTTTACAATCATGCATGATGTATTCTCACTTAGAATTCACGGATTTAAGTTTAACTCTCAACAAACATAAACATATCTATCAAACCTTATATGGACACACAGTAAAACACAACTCAATTATCATGAACCTTGTTGACCAAACCCGCGACAAAATATGTGTTCCTCGACTAGAATATCATAAACAACTGATATTATTGCATCGATTTTGGATTTAGCAATTTAAACTTACCCACATGCACATATGCAAGAGCTAGCCTGCTTGAAATTCAGTGCATATATAGCTGGATAATATGTGTTTGTTGACGTTTCAGTTTAAAGAATATTTTACCATGTTTATTCTTAGTTACAAATGATTGTGATTTTCACTCTGGACTTGTCAACTTTGTCAAACCAAAAGATAGACCATTATTATAGATTCAAGATGCGCTTTATCTATTTAATTTCCACAATACATACTATAATTAATCTTCAGTACGTATTGAATTCAAACATGACTTGAGAGAACACGTAAGAGCCGGTTCAGTATGTATTTTAAATAAATGCATGGTAAAGATGAAGCTTCTCAAGGTTCCAAGTGTCACAAGCCTGTTCGATAGCTTTTCTCCTTGAGGTTCTGATATTTCTGATAGAGAGACTTGACAACATATTCGATATATATATTCGATCAGAATTAAAGTGTCTTCTTTTTCTGGATTTTTTTCCTTCACTTTATCCTAATTTAGTAGAACATTGGCTTCTTATAGTTGCCCTGAGTCATGTAGAAAGTAAAAACTGGGGACTGAAGGTGGAGATGCCTTGAGTTGATACTCAGATGTGATGAAAGAATCTCAGAGACAAAGCAATACAAAAAGTAGAGAGCACATATGCTAGTGCCTTCATCTTTTTGAACCCTTTTTCGAGCCGTACAATTATACTATATGCACTGGTACGAAGACTTCGCGTTATAGGTTCTGGTTTAAAGCTCTAAACCAATGTAAAATCCAACATCGATTAACAAAAGTACCTTGTCGTGTAGCCAACCATTTTCCATAATCATTCTCTCATCATTCAGCATGTAGGTTTGAACAATGACCGTTTGACACAATTTTTGTTAGTCTATCTTGAAAGCATTTCCCTTTTTCTACAGTAGCTACTAAAGATATGGTCCCAAGATAAAGGCATAAATATACTGAATAAATTGAGAACCCCAGTGAAACATATCTTTGAACTTGATCCAGTAAAGCATCATATCATTAAGTTCCAACTTAAATTAATTGGCCAACAAATAAAAGTTTAGTCCTTAAATTTTAGTTTTATGTGATTTAGGCTTTGGAAATTTTTAGTAGCTACATATGATTCCTTCATTCCTAAGAAAAATACAAATGTGCAAACTTTAAAGACTAATAAGCAGTGAGTAACAATTTATAAAATTTAAATTATGTGACCAAATAATTGAGATATATATTTCAAAGGGTATAATATACATTCTCTCAAAATTTATTGTCTACTTTGAGCCCCAATATTTGATTTAAAGTATATTAATATATCTCATGACCAAAAGGTTCCAGAATTGATAATTATTTGATGGACATTGCCGCCATTGACCCTTTCTAGTTGCTCTTTTTTTTAGCCCAATACAAATAGAGGTGGCTGAATATTAAATTACATAAACTAATAGTTCTTATAATGTGTATCTGCCTTAGTTTCTTAATCTATACATGATCCTCATCGACCAAAAAAAATATCTGAAAATTAGATCATCAAACTTTTACCTCCACTTAAGAATTAGTTTATTTAATTAAGTCCAGTCCTGAGAATTGCACAATATAAAAGGCCATTCTTTGAGATTGCCTTCATCAAAATTTGCTTTGCTTTCTTCTCATCTTCCAACATCAAACAACCTTTTTTTTTTTTTGGCTTTTCCTCTTGATATATATATATATATATATATATATATATATATATGTATCTTCCCCTACTTCTGCTAGCTATAGATTATTAGGAGCCCCATCCCACTCATACACAAAACAGTGACACCCTTATCTTTAGCTTCAGCTTAAGCTTCCTCTGGTCTTTCTTCTTCCAAAAATGACAGGGAAGAGATATAACCAAACCAGTCCTGTGGGAAGCCCTACTTCTGGGAACATCTCAGACAGCTCTTCCAAAGAACAAGACAGGTTCCTCCCAATCGCCAACGTTAGCCGTATCATGAAAAGGGCACTTCCAGCAAATGCCAAAATCTCCAAGGAAGCAAAAGAAACAGTTCAAGAATGTGTCTCTGAGTTCATAAGCTTCATTACCGGTGAAGCATCTGACAAGTGCCAGAGAGAGAAGAGGAAGACAATCAACGGCGACGATCTTCTGTGGGCCATGACAACGTTGGGGTTCGAGAACTATGTTGGACCCTTGAAGGTGTACCTCAACAACTACAGAGAAACAGAGGGCGAGAAGAGCTGTGCTGGCACAAGACAAGAAGATCAGTCTCAGACAGAAGCAAGTGACGGGGTCTCCGAAATCAACAAGTTGGCTAATCCTGTGTCAGCTAAAGCAGATTTTCCCAGTTTCAATGGTGGGTTTTACTCTGTTATGCCTCAGGTTACTCCAAAGAGCTTCACGGAGATAGCAGGGATCACTGGCTTCAGAGAGAACTCCATGAACATGGCTATGGCCCAGAATGCAGTTCACAGTGATCCAGATGGAAACCTGCGTTACAGGGTTGAATGGTAGATTTGATCGGAAGAACTAAGAATATATCTCATAATTTTCGTTTCTGATTAAGAGCAGGGCCCAAATGAGGGCATATTTGCTTGAAATCCGCTAGCTAAATGTACGCTTATGAAAGATAAATTAATTAGTTACTGAAATAATGTAACTGAGGTTGGCACTCTAATTTAATTTTATGTTTTGACAGTTTATTTCCATAAATTTAGAGTACAGAATTTTTATACTATAATTATGTATAATTTTATATTTTTACTAGAACAAGAAAAACTCCAAATTAAAAATTTCTTGAAACAAGCATGGTGCCACTTATGTGCATTAGAGAATAGGAAAGCTTTTATATTAATTATTTTAATTAGGTCTATCATCACGTCACTGTGAACAAATGCTAATGCGGCAACTGATTTTAAGAAAAATTCATTGTCATGGCAGTCAACCTCCATGATGAGGGATAATTATGTAAACTTCATTATTTTATGCAATCAAAAAATGTAAGAAGACTTGAAAATCTCCGTTTATAATTAACTGTATTTTTATTTATAAATAATAACTTTTTAAAGAAACATCCTACGCACGGTAATAAATAGTGTGCCCGTGAATAATATTAACAAGATGTATCCATTTGCCCTAAAATATGAAAGCTTGGAAAAAAATGTTTGATTTAACACATGAAAGATTAACATGATTTTTTTTTTATCTTTTAATAAATTATATTCATAAAAAATTATTTTATAGTTAAAAAATTTTAAATGTAAATATGTAGATTTATCTCCAAATTAAAAGCAACCACACTTAAAAAAAAAAAAAAAGAATACTGCAGGCAAAGTACGAAACTGCAAAGAGAAATTTGGGTTTGCTAATCATTGTTCTGTGCCTGTCCGACTTTTACTTTCCCGTCTCCACGAAACGTATAGATTCTCGAGTCCCTACAAATCAATTATGTTCGGATCTTCGCCGGAAGTTCGAGGTAACGGCTAAGATAGCCACCCACCCTGTCCGTCTCCAGTTCCGTCGACGTTTTTCAAAATAATTTGAACGTTTGAAATTTGGAGTCTTCGAAGTTTCATGGATGCTGTTTCCCCTTCCTCCCTCCACTGCAGTGAAAGCAGGGAAGACAACGGCACCGTCATCATAAGTTCCGAGAATAATTGTTCGCATCCCAAGGTCGAGAATCTTCCCCTCAATTGTGAGGTAAAATCCCTAAAGAAATGCAAGAAGAAAACTGTGATGAAGAAGCGGATGACTTTGGATGTTTCGGAATTGCCTTCTACGTCATCGTCTTCACATTCTGCAATGGGTATAAGCGTAGCCGATAAACGACGAAACCCAAGACTCCTGATTCGCCGCACTAGAGGTGATGTATCCGCGATTGGGCATCCTCTTGGAATGTCATTCGCGGCTGTTATGGCTCAGGTGATTTTTTTTTGTGCATTCGAATTTATTCTTCTCTTTCATAGTTCTTGAATCTTGACTCAAACAAAATTCAAAATTGTTGCTTTAGTCTCCTTTCTCTCAAGCCCCATTTAGGCATTTACCCTCTGATACCAGTGAGATATTTCCTGTGCGAAATTACGAATTACTGTAATGTATTTTCTTTACTGAGGGGCAATGCTTAAAGCAATCATTCAATTTTGAATTTCTGATGGTGATAGCTGATAAGTATCTATGCGTTGTGCAATTATTGCTTGATACTTTGCATTGGGTCTATCTTGTTTTAGGTTCTGTATAGAAGAGATGCAGCAGCTGAAAGGATGTCTCCTGATCATCTCTCGTTGGTACTTTTCTTGTCCGTTTCTAGCGCTTCTTTCAATGATAAACTTATTCTCCAACTTTTTGATTCTGTGCACTCATTGACCATGTTGTGTCTATCTACAAAGAAATTCAATGGAATAACTTGGATTATTAGTCTTACATTGTGATCATCAGCATAATGTTATAAAATGTAATATCTCATTGAAATCATCTAGCTGATAATATGTGAGAATTGCTCTGTTATTGTTGTGGATGGATTAGTTAATTAGCACAATGAGGGACAAACGCCAATTATTTTTATGAGATTTTGATTTAAACCTCCACCATTGATTGTATATTTTGCAGATGTGCACATCAGCTGTCAGAGAATCTCTAGCCAATGTAAGCCAGACACTAATTGACGATTCACTCATAAATTGCGGTTTTACTACATTTCTCTAGCAGTTCATGTCAACAGTATGCAAGTGCTTTTTGCTAAAGTGTCTAAATGCCACCTATTTGACTACCTATATGGCCACAGGTTTACGGAGACAAGCTAGATGGTTTAACAAGGAACTTTGAACAATCTTTTGGTAGCACTTTGAGTACCCTTAGACTAATTTATGATTCATCTGCAAGCAGAAAAGGTAATAACTTTAATACTAAAAGGATGGAAATTCTAACTTCTGAATTTCATCTTGACAAAGAATATTGCTCAAGGGATGTTGTCAGAGGGGATGATCATACAGAGTCAGTTTCACATACTGAAATCCAAGATCAATTAAGTAGTTATGAAGAGATCACGGAAAACTTCCCTGTTGACCCAGTTACCCGAGATCTTACTCTGCAAGACCAGTCCAACCAAATAGTTTGTTCTTCTCCAACCACTTCTCTGTCTGTAACTAACAACTCCTTGATTAGCACTTTTGAGAAATCTGTCACGGAGCAAAGTCGTTCTAATGACCTCAAGGCATTAGAACTTGGTCTTACAATGAAAAAGTTGAAATTGAAGGAGACACAATTAGCTCTCAACCATGACCTAAATCATTTGGAGAGATCAAAGTTGGCAATGGGAATATCCAGGGCGTCATTTAAAGCTGAAAAGTTCAAGAATCAGTTAGAAGATCTGAGACATGGTGAACTGAAAAAGAAATGCATAGACTGTCTCATTGCCGGTCTGCTTATTATGTCATCCTCACTTTTCTATGGTGCTTATGTTTATTCCTATCAACGGATTGTTGAAGCTACTGCATCATGTACCCCTTTAACTAAGGCAAGTTTCATTCTTTTGTCTAACTCCATTTGGTTCAATCCATGTTCAGGTCTCATCTAGTTTTGGTTATCCATGATGCTTTAACATTTATGGGAAGAGTTAGTCAACTTTTAGGAATATGAATTGGATCCGTTACTCAATATCAGCTTGATATGGCCTCTAATCATTTTACGGGCAGCTTTTTTCATGACTGCTCATCGAGGAAACCTTTCTACGAGACATGAACTTAGTAGTAATGGTTACCTTTAATAATCTCAGGTAGCAATTTGCTTAGATTGCCGTTATTGAATACATAACAGGTAGCGTATGCTTCAATTTTTTTCCCTGACCAGAAATCAGCTGTTGTAGGACAGTACTATGTTTGATGTGTAATATGATGCGAACAGGACAGTGTGCCTTTGCTTAATTAAACAAATACTAATGATTTTTATTTTCCATTTTAGGAATATAACTCCTGGTGGACTCCAAAGTCAGTGTCCACTTTCAATTCAAGGTTGAATGTTTTGTGGTGTCAAGTTCAAGTTATGATCAGAATGGCATTCGGTGTCTTATTGATGTTTGCAATTGCATACCTGCTCGTCCAACGTTCATCCACGTCAACCCAGACAATGCCTTTTACGTTCATCCTTTTGTTGTTGGGAGTTGCTTGTGGCTATTGTGGGAAGCTGTGCGTAGATACATTGGGAGGGGCTGGTTATGTGTGGCTTTTATATTGGGAGATTCTTTGCTTCCTCCATTTCCTATCACTCGCTTGCACTCCCACTTTGTTCCGAGTACTCTATGGACCTCTCGCTGCGCCCCAAACAACGAAAAGGAATAAGATTTTGCCGTATTGGATTCGCCGATTTTTATTCGATGCAACGTTGCTCGTGTTTCTACCATTGTTTTGTGGTCTCGTGCCATTTGCTAGCCCTGCTCAATGGAAAGATCATTTTTCGTTGAAGGCGTCACAGTATTTGATAGATTCTGGTCTTATGTCTTGAAGCCAAATTTAGTTGGGTTTTAGCGCATGTATTAAGTATTTTTTCGTGGAGCATCTAGTAAGTGATATGACTGAAATAAAATTCACGAAGCGGTAGGCGCTGGAAATTGTAAAGAGAATTATATTCACTCTAATTTTAAAAGTTGAGATCATAGCCATGTGAAAGGACGATTTGTAGCACAAAAAATGTTTGAACCAAGTCATTAAATAAAATGTGTAAATCTAGCCATTCAGAACTAAGTTGACTAATTTTTTAACCACGCACAGTTATATAAAATTTTAGTTTGACAATTCAAATTTCTTACACACGAGAGTTCAAAATTAACATAACTATCGCCCTTAACTGTCTAAAATACACATTTCCACTAATTAACACTTTTATCTTCAGAATGGTCAATCTGCTTAGAAGGCAAACAAATTTAATCAAGCCCAAGGGAGATTAGTATCGAATTCAACCCTTGAAATTGGAAACCAGTTACAGTAGCATCTTTTGGACTAACCTAGCTCAGTCAAGGAATAGGGCCCAGTACAGGAAGATAAGGAACAGATTACTTCATTTAGCATCAAAACAAATTTTCTTCATACAATTAATTTTGGGAGATAAGGAAACCAATATAAGCAAGAGCCAAACGAATTTGGAGCTTCCGAAGCTTAACAGAATTCCCTACAAATTGGAACGCCATCTTGACTAGCTTACTCCTCTAGGATCAGAGCAATAATTTTACTTTGTATGTTCCTTGAAACACCTATGCTGGTAAAGATTGTTTGATGAGGCACCAGAGGTTTGCCTCACGAACTTCATAAAGAACAAAATCTGTTGTAGGCAAAGCAAGCTGGCAAAATTTGAAGCCATTATTGTCTTGAGGCTAATCACAGAACCTCATGAGCCTTTCCATAATACCTGTTTATAAATGGGGACTGCAACACAAAGAACAATGCTTAGTGTACATCATATGTGCAAATAAAATGCATTCCGGTAGTCGTTGGAAAGAAATTTTGACAGGGAAGTATCATAACTTATGCATCAACCATTTTTACCTTTAATAGTTCATCTATCCACCCAAAGATATATGCTGTACTCAGACATTCATACCAAGGAACAGAAAGACCCGATGATAAAATAGCTACAATGGGATATACCTTGGGAGCAAGAAAATGGTTGATATAAAGATATGTCACACTTCCTTTTCCCCACTATGACTCGGAAGCAGCATCAAATTCAATGTGAACCAGGTTGACCGAAGTTGAAACAAAACAAAAGGAACCAAAAAATTTTCCCAAGATAATCAATAACTGAAACTACTAAGAATGGAATGATAGTTGGGTAATCTTTTACTGTGAAGATTAAGACTCTTCTGTCATTTCAGAGAGACAACAAAAGTAAAGTGGACAACAGTTATTCAATATTTCACTCTCAAGCATTTGGAATTGCTGGCTTCATTTTTTTCACATTTAAGTTTAGCTTTTCTCTACAAGTCTTTACTTTTCTTTGAAACATCTGAAAATGAAGTATAGAAGGGGGAAACTACATTTTACCCCTCAAACTAAGGCCTAATTGCATTCCGGTTAAAATTAATGATGAGAAGCTACGCAATTTGACTGTGATGAAAATGCTTGGCTTAGGCTTAATGCTGGACCTGCAAAAGTTCATGTCCAGTTCCAAAAATAAAGGAAGGTGTTTTGTTACATTTTAAAATTCATGAACCAATTTCGTATTTAGCCTTGGTACAGGGAGTAAAACGCAGTGTCCCCAAATAAAAATTGAATATTTCTTGCCATTAGTGCCCATTAACATGTCCTCCCCTATCACTAACACGTACATACAAAATGCCTGCAATTCTTCCTCAACAGGCATTACAAGTCTGAAACTTCACAATGAAAGAATTTACATTTTTCAGGACAAAAACTAATGCTTTTTAAGTCAGAATCAGATTAGGATGTCTGCAAAATTTGAAAGTCCAGAAAACTTGATATAAGAATGCCCAAACACGTACCTTGACATTTGATACATCAGGTGTCTCTGGTGTTTGCACTGGGTAGAACTTATAAAATCTCATATTCTGAAATGCAGATTTACTTTCCTCACTCATTTCTTCAATTGCTTTTCTTCGAGCTTCCCGTGCCTATAAAAGTATAGGTTAAATTGCAAAAAGAAATGCATGATATGCAGAAGCAGAACCAGTATCATTAAAAGTACCTCCTTATTAGCTTTCTTTGCCTCACGAACTTTTTCCTTGACAAATTCCTAAAGCAGTTGAAGGATCAGCATAACCTAATGCTCAAAAGGTTGGAAAGTATAAAACAACTTCATATCTTCCACTACTTGTTACCTTGAAGTTATCTTTTTGATCTTCCAATAACTCCTCTTCCTTTATGAGTGTATCAGTAAACTCCTGCAGAAGATAGAGCAATTTAGTTTATGAGGACTTTGTCTGTTGTTATTTTGTTTTCCAGTTTTGCCATTTTTGGTCCTCCGTTTATTAGGAGGGCAACAAGAGGTTGATAGCAGATGGAGAAATGATAAGTTAAAGATCATCTCATATGTCTGAACTCACAACCCTCAATGTTGAATAGATATGTTAACATTTAAAGAACCCTGAAGGATCTTGCAATATGAAACTCAAACGGAATATTAAAATTCCTGCAGACTAATGTCAAGCACCATGACAATTGGCAATTATATGAATGTAAGTAAAAACTACAACATCTAGGAGGCTTAATATGTTTCAAAATTCAAACTACAAACATTACAAAATTAATTCATTACCTCAAGCTCATCCAATTCCCAATCAAATTCACAGAAGACCTACATCAAACAAAAAATGAAAAGTGAATTCACAATAAACCAAATTTGGCAATAATGAATAACTTACCCAATTTTATCAACAAAAAATTATATCTATTTCAGAAAATCTCTACCATTCTAGGATTGACAGAGGCATCATCACCAAGAATGACCTTGAAATATTCTGAAGACGCAATATGTATTCATATAGTATGAAAATCAGATCCCTTTTCACAAGCCATACAACTTTAAATTCACTTAGCAAGTTTCCACTACATTAATTACCGGTTTAGGCTCTGCCGGAAAAATTATTTGAACCTCAGTGCTCTGTTCAAGTTCATCTTCCTTAAAAGGTTGGTAGAAATCTGTGAAATAAATAGAAACTGTCACAAACAACTATTTTTTAAAACGTATCAACACAAACTGATTATAAAGCAATATGCTTCTAAGAAAAGTAAGTACCAAGAATTGGTCAGTTAACTAACAGACAATCTCTTTAATCTCCAACCATTGACTTATAGTATTTTATCATATAATAATACAACTATTAATCTGCTTTTATAAATGGTGGTTAAAAGATGAGATAGTTATCCTTTTCAGACTAAAAGATACTCATTCATTGGAACAATTATAGTATTCTAGAACCAAAAAACTCACAGGGCAAGCAGTATTCGTATTTCTTTACACGGTCTAACTTCAGGTGTTTTAAAGCAGTCCTGTACCACATAGATTCATAACACAGTTAAGAATAAATCTTATTCATAAACCTGCGCTACATCATGACAAAGAGTATAGATGGAAAATCTTTGCAAACAAATTTCAACTAGTAGTACAGCCAAGGGTCAACTCATCAACCTATGCAGAGCCAATATCAACTGCTAAACAATTTCTCAAATAGAAAATATCAAAGAGCTTGACTTTCACCACTGTTATTCTCCCAACAAAAATTCCTTTTCAGTTTCAATAGATCTACACACTCATTCATCGCATAAGACCAGAACATTCTTCTCTAGAGATTAAGACAGTTATTCAATGTAGGATAAATGTGATTAAATATAACTAGTTTTGAAAGGTTGAGTCCATTTCCACATCTCAAAGAGCTAGACTTTCACCTCTTAATTGTTATTCTCCCAACAAAAATTCCTTTTCAGTTTCAATAATTCATTGCATAAGACCAGAACATTCCTCTCAAGATTAAGACAGTTATTTAATGTAGGTGAATTGTGATTAGATATAACTAATAATGAAAAATTGAGTCTATTTCCACATCTCAAGGCGTAGAGCCACGGCAGATGATACACAACCAAGATATACATAAGTTTATGTCATGCAAGAACCATTGATTAACAATAAAAGCATAAATTGATGGGTAAGGCATAGTAAACACCAGAGAAAATTTTAGAAGCGTCTAAAAAAGTTTTGTTATTCATCAACAGCACGTGGAAAATTAAATCTTCTGAATTATATTTTAAATCTAAATATATTATTTTCCATGCAAATAGAACAGGAAAATGGCATAACCTGGACCAAACAAGAAACAATATGAAAGGCCTATAAGTCATACCCAGAAAGATGATAAAGAATAGTGGCAATGAACTAAAATCAAGAGCAAACAGTAGAATTAGATCAATGTTGTTTTGGGCTGGAAACCTTTGGACTAAAGTAAAAAATCCACATCACAGTTTACTTTTAACGCAATAAGGAGACAAAATAAAAAAAGTTAGACAACCAAAGATGATATGTCAAGATGTAAGAGACTATTCTCTGAAAAAATATAATCTTTGAACGTAGATATCTTAAAACAAGAACTTATAATTAATCAACATCTTCAATAGTACTGCAAGACTCATCATGAAACCTCTGAAACAGGCTAAAAGACAGGAAAGGGAAGAGCAGCAAAGAGAAAGCAATACCTTCGTTGGGTGCAACTCAAGATAAATATTTGAGACTTTAACCTGTCAACTTGGCTTTCTCTGTTGAAGAAAAATTTATTTAAAAAAGTAATTTCAGAGATTACCTAAAGTAATGTTTCTTTGAAAATATTTCAAAAAAAGAACACCAAGACAAAACCAGTTGGGTTGAATACCGGTCCTCCAGGGGGATATATGGAACCCAATCCATTTTCATTTGTTTCATTGGAATTATTTCTTCAGCCTCTCTCTGAACTGAATTAATTCCAATTTTATCAGACGGTGGGAAGGGTGATACAACCTGTTTACAAAGATAAGCTGTTATATGTTTATAATGTAAATGAAAAATTGAGAATTGAAACCATTGATATTAGTTAATTCCAACATTTAGAACAGACAACAAAAGACATTATAAGAGCAGAGATTTCCAGACAACAGCTTAAGACCCAAAAAGAAAGCATATTTTTTAAGTCTAAACCCAAACCAAAGACGATGTCTGACACAAAACACAGCAAAACACATAATTGCATATTTGCAAAATCAGAAAATTTAAATTCCATGCAAGAGCTTATAGAAAAATATCAAAACTATCAAATAAGCCAACACATATATGTTATTTCCATGTAGACATAACACAGTTTGACAACTTACAGCCACCACAACAGGTATGCATACAACTTTGCTTTCACCTTTATACGAGACCAGTTGAGCTGCAAATGTCAAAGCAATAAATTTAAGATCAGAGATTAAAGACTGAATGAGATGAACTGGCAATCCGGCAAACTCAAGCTGATCCCTTGATGATGAATAACTTGATTTTGGAAGCTACTTACGCTCAGTGCAACCAAAGAGGTAAACCTTTTTCCCATGCAGAACTCCACCCTCATCAAATGCATTCTGAAACAAATTATTTACTTTATTAGTATTTCATTAAGTAGTTATTTTATGACAAAAGCCGGAACTTCAACAGAGATCATCAATTAAATTCTAAAAGGAAAGGGACATTAAACTCACTTCTAGATTGGAGAAATTCCACTTGAATTGATAAACAGTATCCAATTGGTCCCACTGACAGTAGATTATACGAGGCATTGAGAACAATAGTCCACTATCAAGTTCTAAAAGAACAAAAGCTACTAGTTTTACAAACCTCTGTTCCAACAGGGAATGTTTCCCTCCATAAGTCTTCCTTCATAAGACATGTTGACAAAGATAATCAGTAAAATCAACAATTAGTCACGCACTCATGCTGTATGATTGCAGGGTCAACGAAGCATATTTTATAAGTTCTACTACATAGTGTCAGTATTAAGTTAGAGGAGAGTATAAAGATGTTTTGATCTATTCAAATTGTTTCATGAGTCATGACACCATATCTATAATCCCTGAGGAGTCAGCAACATTTCTCCCTCAATTCTCATGCAATGCAATAATCTGAGATTGAAAGATCAAATTAAACAAAATATGCAATATATCAAATGGACAATGAATGTGTAAAAATTCTTATTAATATAAAGAAAAGAATCCTGTAAATTGTAATTAATTTATCCACCATAATTCTCGATCAATAGGATTAATCTAAATAGCTACAGCTGCAGTTCGATTTTCTTCCAAAGTAAGGTTGTCATTACTTACCAATGAAACAAAGTTGACACATTTTAGTAGACCAAAAAAAGAGTGAAACTCTGATTGGCTTTTCACCCCTATTTGGTTGCATATTTGAATACGTTACTGGGCAGAGACGACTATTACTATTTATTAATAAAGATTTCCAATGTTTCCTCAAAGCCTGACCAAGGTCAACCTAGATATCAATATTATAAATATAGTCCAGTTTACAACTTTTCTCCGCCGGATAGCAAAAATAGCAAAAACAAAGAAAGGCATCCCGATAAACCCTCTAAAATGTTCATAGTGCATAGTCTGCAAATATACATGAATTCGATAGAAATCAAAAGCCACGTACGAAACAGCTAGCGAAGTCAACGTACCAAGTTTCGCTTGTCCTCAAAATACTCAGGTTCGGACTCTGGCTTGGAGGCCTTAACTCGCTTAGCTCGAGAAGCTGCTTTGCTCGATTGCTTCTTGCTCTCTTCGGTTGGCTTGGCTTCTTCGTCTCTTCTCGTCCTCTTCTTAGTTCCTTTCCTCATTGTATGCGCAGTTGAGGAGGTGGAGCGATAGAAGATAATTATCAAAGGGAGAGGAAAATAGGGTGTGGGGCGTGAACCGAAGACGCTGGATCCGGGTTCAAATGCAGAGAAAGAGAGAGAAAATATACAGAGAAATTTATAAGAGGGTTTTTGGTGTGAGATCAACGCGAATGGTCCAAAATTTGAAGAGAGAGAAACAATGTCTCTGGAGGCGGGGGATGAGTGAAAATGCGCTTCGCAAAATTTCAAACTTGATGCCACTCCCAAAGTAACCCTTCGTTTCAAAATCACAAAACAGAAGAACGGCTACCAAACGGACAAGACAACGTTGGCAAGGTAAAAAGGTGAAGAAAAACAACTTTATTACAGATGTTATATCTTTGTTACTACCTTTTTTAATTAAAAAATAATAAGTATATAATTGATTTTTTTTTTCACGCAGGTAGTGACTTTTTATTACAAAATCTAATGAACTTACTTGAGTGCAACTCTAAAAGCCAAACCATGGGCAGTGCAGTGTATATCCCATTTTAAACGGAAGAAGACCATTAGACGAATTACCCGCATTAATTTACTACTAAATCATTAATTTCTTTATCCTTTTCCTTCTTCGTTTATTGGAATATTCTTTTGGATAAAGACAGGTAGTTAAATGCTTAACTCGCTCAGATATTAGTCTATTAATTGCAAATCTGTTGTAAAATTCTAAATAATTTGAAATATATATTATACTTAATTAATATCTATCATATATAAAAAAAAAATCCAAATGTCATTAATTACTGTTTCATTTCTCAACAAAAGTCTCTAGTGTAAGTTGTACAAAACTTTAAATATTGTAATTTTTAATTTGGACATTGTCAATTTATCTTATAAATTAAATTTGTTAATTTAAGAAAAAAAGAGAGATGGACTACGTATATAAGCTTTTTGCTTCTCCTTTGTATGTATGTGTATGAATTTATGTTTGTATTCACTACAAAGTATCATTAATGGATGTACTTACTGCAGTAAAATAATGCAATATATTGCTAATATCTTCAAGAGCCAAATTAATTAGTTCATAGTCAACTGCCAAATTCTGTTCCGCGTATACTCCTATTGCGGTTGGCTGTGATTTTTTATGTTTGCACCATACAATTTATTTTATCTCCTATATATCTAGCACTTTCCATTGAACAGAAGAGAAGTATAACTCTTTAATCCTGCATATCTACCATTTTTTCCATATATTTTGTACGCTTGATAACTTTAAGATTGATTTAACATTGAATAAGGAATAATCTATGTTTTTTATGCTTCAAAATCATGTGACAAGAGGAGTGAAGCAAGACTTTAAAGGTGTAAATGTAACGCAACTCCATGTGGAATGAATATAAACGGAGTGTATAATTCCAGGCATATATTTGGGCAATGGAAATGCCAGGACTATATTTTCATCGATCGCTGAAGATTTAAATCTACAAAAACACATTTTTAATAGATTCATCGATTTGTATCAACCTTTTTGTAAAAAAATCATAATTGGGTAATGTCATCAATCACAGAGTATGTAAAATAATTCTCCACATATGCATACGCTGAATTGGAAAAAAAACTTCGCCAGCCCAAGCAATATGGAGGATTAGGTTTGTGACCAATGCATCACTTTAACAAAGCAAATTTAGAGGGCAATTTATACGAGGAATACAAGTTTCTTATCAAATATTATTCGGGATAAATATGCCTTAACCAAAATTTTGAGTCAGTTTATTGAACATTCTTCTTCTTACTGGACATGGAAGGGCATATGTAAATCCCAAGGACTCATCACTTCTAATCTTAAATGACTGGTGGGATTAGGAACTCTCATTCCAGTCACTCAACCATCCCCTCTAGTGGCAGATGCAGTCAAATAATAATGGAATCTCTAGATTATAGCTAGTTTGTATTCGACTGGGACTTGCTCCAAAAGTATTACCTTATCCTTCTTATTTGCTGGTCAACGTGATTATCAAATTTGGCCTGATAATGGATTGGGCCAATATACAATCAATGATGGCTACAACTTCCTAATTGGATTTTAATCTGAATAATAATTTTATAGCTTGGAATCAAATATGGAAAATCAAGCTGCCTTACCGAATAGTTTTGTTCCTTTGGAAACTACTTACAAAGGCTCTTCCATTGGGAGACATTCTTCAACAACACCATGTTCTAGATATTTCTATTTGTCACTTACGTTGGTCAGAAGCAAAATCCATTAATTTTCTTTTCATTTGTAGCACTATGGTTTGGGTCTTACGTTAAATGCATTTCAAGAACAAGACATATCAAGCTGGCTTCAATTTTGGCTCAATTCAAAAAATAACCTTCATTCCTCAGGCTGAGCTCTACAACAATTGGATCATTCTTCTATTATATATGATTTGGAATACACGAAATGAGGTAATTCACAAAGTTTGGAAGCCTAATCCCTGGACAACCCTCTAAAATCAATCATTTACTGTTGTTTTACTCAAATTCAAAAGAAGAGGTATGCATCAAGCCTATCATTTTTAATAGGCCTTACAAGTCTTTGACAAGATGGTCTATTATTGCATGTATTTCAGATAAGCTAAAACACATCCAAGTATAAATTGGTTTTCCTAATACAAACACAAGGATATATTATAAGGACAGTGAGGAGGAAAATAACTTAACATCAAAGTATTTGATTTTTTAGGATGCAATATGCAAGATGATTATGTGGGTTCTCCGACAACCTTGTTGGACCAACCCTCAAACCATGCTCACTAATCTTCTACTTTATGCGCATAATCATTATCACTTGGTGACCTTCATATATCATTTTAATTTGCGCAAAATCATTATCACTTGGTGACCTCCATATATCATTTTAATTGCACTTTTAGGTGATTGTTGGCCAAAAATTAGGTCTAATTTCTTTGTTTGTTGTTTGACAAAACCCAAATGAGAGAAGGATTCATTATACAGCTTAACGCATATTATGACAACTCATATTATCTTAAATACCTATACAACCACCTATTTTGTCTTATCTTGGTTACTCTTTTTTTTTTTTTTTTTTCAAAGCTAAATGTGCAGAGCACATAAATCCAAGGAAACATCTACTTCGCTTATCTATTGTCTCACCCTATCATATGCTTAGTGTTGTGTTGGAAATGCTGACCAAATCTAAAGATTTAATGGAGAATAACCTTCCCAAAGCATTTTTCTCCTCTTATAGTTGCTTTCACAAATCCCATAAAAACAAAGGAGTAAATCTGCAACCAACCTTTTTGGATGGAGAGCTTCACTTTAATGGGAAAATTTTCAGAAAGCTATATAAACATAGTAGTAGAAGCTCTTCAAGATAAATATATTGATCATCTCTGAGAAGTATCCTTCTTTAAGTTTAATTCCTAGTTTGCTTTCCTTTTTGATAGCAAAGTCGTTAGTGTATCATTGTAAATCTACTTTATAAAGGGTTCAAAAATATTATATTTTCTTTACTACGTGATCTCTCTATTAGTTTGTGAGAGGAGAAGTGTATACAATAGTAAGAAACCCTATATAAATTTGAGATTAGCTTTAAAAACCTTATATTTAAGAGTTAGCACAAAAAAAACTCTTGTATTATAATAGTTGTTAAGATAATAAAATTCCTTTAAATGAGTTGATGAGACGTCATCGCCTCTCTTTTTTATTTTCTGTATTTATGCCTTACATTTATTAGTTAATTATAATTTTTTGATCAATTGTTTTGTGAAATTTCATCATCTTATTAAATATTTTAGTTTACTATAAATTACATAGTTGATTGACCTTTTATTTTTCCAAATCTTTTCTTGAAAATTTCAATTAATTATATTTTGACACAATTAACTATTTTCTTAAATTTTCACTAAACTATAATATATTCAACAATTTAAAATTTAAACTTTGTTTTCAAAAGACATAATTTTTCTATCATTTATTCACCCTTCTAAATGCACATTTTGTAATTGAATCAAACATTCATATCCTCTTGTCAATATTCATCAACCATCGAATGGCTTTTCTTCCACCACTTAAATCTCATCAGCTTCTTTCATACTTTTAGGATAATCGTTTCTTTACTTCTTGCTTTAAATTTTACCCTTAGTGCATGTTTAACATTAAGAATTTAGCTCATAATTAGTATATGAAATTAAAATTGGACCTAAAAATTATAATTTTATATTTGAGTGATCTTTTAGGATTAGATTTCCAATTCTATACATAAATTCTATATAATTGAGATATAACTAATAAAAGTTATTTTTAAATTTTATTCTCAACTTCAAAAATTATAATTCAAATGTCAAAATTGAAGTATGACTCTTTTTATATTTTTAGAAGTCAATGTTAACATTTAACTTTGAATTTTATATTTATAAAATTAAATATTAATATAATTTAAAAAATTTGAATATTTTATTTTTAATGTTTCATTACACACGCACACACAATTGAAATATAATTAGTAAAGTTTATTTTTAATTTTTATTCACAACCTTAAAAATTACAATTTCAAATGTCAAAAATTAAAGTAAGTCTCTTTTACTTCTAACATAACATGCTATACTTTTAAAAGTTATTGTTAACATTTAATTTTAAATGTTTTATTTATAAAACTTAATATTAATATAATTTTCAAAAAATTAAATTTTTATTTTTAATATTTTGTTAATTAATAAAATACATACATACATAAATAACATATGTGCGTGCGCGCGCGCACACACACACATATATATATATATATATATATATCTATATCTATATATCGAACATGTAACATACGAAAATGTAACATAACCACACATGTATAGACACATACACCTCGACACATAAACATAAATATATATATAATGAATATATTACATACACGCACATGCACATATATGCGTGTGTACACATGCGCGCACACACACACACATATATATATATATATATATATGGAACATATAACATATACACATACGCAGAGACAAATACATATAACGAATATATCGCACAAATGCACATGTACATATACACAAAAAAAAAAAAAATATATATATATATATAATGAATTTATTATATAAACACATAAACATGCATGTATAGTGCACACATGTACACATATATATAACATGTAAAACATATATATATATATATACACACACACACATATAATGAATATGTGGTATAACACTCACAAATACAAATGTATATATAATAAATTTATTATACAAACACACATGCACATGTACATATGAGCACACACGCGTACACACACATATATACATATAATGAATATGTAAAACAATATAAAAACATTAGATATACTAATATTTAAAGAATAATATGATAGTGTATATATATATTTGTACACATAAGTACAACTTAATATTACAATACGATACTATAATATGCATATGATATAACATAACATTGCATATACATATGCTCACGTGTTTATGACAAAACATTTATTATACACATAACATGTTAAGTAATTTAAAAAAAATTATTTTAAATGCTAAATATAATATGGTGTTACAACCACTAAAAATAGTATCTTATATTGTCTAATTTAAATTAAGAAAAAGCAAATAATATAAAAAATTAAATTATAAATTATTTTTAATATATTATTCATGTTTATTATTTTAAAAAATATTTATCTTTTATCTGATTAATAAAATTAGAATTAAATTTGAAATGATAATCTTATATTCTAATTCTTTATTTTATCCAAACATAAATTTTAAATTTTTGAATCAATTTAAATTTTAATGAAATTGTAATGAAAATTATAAATTCACATTCTAATTATAATTTTTGATTCCAAACCGAGTCTTATTGTTTTCAACTTCTTTATTTTTTCTGTTATAAAAAAATGTAAAAGATTTTTTATCCGACATCCACCTCCCAAAAAATTAGCTCACTGTATAACGGACAAGAGCTGGGCTTGTTCGTCCCTCATTGTCTCGTGCTGTTTGTAAGGCCCATAATGCTTTGCCGAACACCCTGTTCGGTTGGGTACGGAGAGCGCGAGGTGAATAACTGGAAGTGTTGTGCTGCGTACTATGTGCTGTGTATCTCACAGAAAGGGAGAGGGAGACACTAGACATGCTGGGTTCTCTGCGATTGCAAGTGTCAAACGCACCAATTGGGAGATATCCGAAAAATGTTGTCGCCAGCTGCGACGATGTGCGACCAAGGATACTCTATAGGGAACGACCAAGCCAACGCTTCAGCTCTTTGACACTGCAATCTCGGTCTGATGATACTGCCGCTCCAACAACATTCAAACCCTCGACCTACACCTCGACCGTTGGATCTTCGCTAATGTCTTCATCGCTTCTGCCCTCTCACTGGAACCTTACCCAACGCCATCTCACTCTTCTCAATCTAATTGCTTGCGTGGTATTTCATTCTCCCAGCTAATTACTATCCCCTCTTTTTTCCTTCTTTATTTCAATCATACTGATTTCATGAATTGGCTATTTTCGACTTCATTTTAAACCTTAAGAATTCAGTTCTGGAAAGTGCCTGCTAGCTCTTTAATTTATCTATTGTTGAAATTTCTGTAATTGTTGACTTTTAGATTACATGTCAGTGGCTGGCTCCCTTTAGGATCTTCAATTAATCAATGTATTTATGTCTCTTTATGTAGACAGCAATAAGTACAACATGGCTCTTTTGTTCAGCAATTCCCACGCTTCTGGTTTGTGTCTACAGACTTTGGCCTTTGATATAACTTTTATAATCCAATTGGGTTGTAGTGTTTGGGAGGCTTAATTGTAAGTAAGTTTATTTAATTTCCAATGCGGGTACTGAAGGCTTTCAAGAGAGCATCGGAATCACTAGAGAAGCTAATGGATGCCACAAGGGAGGAGCTTCCTCATACAATGGCTGCCATTCGACTATCTGGCATGGAAATCAGCGACTTGACAATGGAGCTCAGTGATATTGGGTAAAATGCATTTAGCTTCAAACTCCTTTTACTGAGATTTGTGACTATAATCTTGTAAACGCCATTAAAACATTGTTTCATGTTTATGCAGCCAAGAGGTTACCCAAGGTGTTAGAAGCTCCACACGGGCAGTTCGATTAGCCGAGGAGAGACTTCGACTCTTCACCAATATGGCTCCATCAGGTTACCTATTTGTCTTAGAAACAAAATCCCATGTTTATGTTTGGAGGTGGAACCAACAATTTTATTTCATGTTCACTAGGTTTAGCTTCGTTGCAGGCAATGACCAGCCAGAAAGCTGAGGTAGGTAGTGGACCTGTTGTTGCCAGAGCTGCAAGGAGCATGAGAGAAGGCATTGTCAAGGGTCGTTCGATCTTGCAGATGCTTTTCACTGTCGCTCGATTCTCAAGCCTTGCTCTTAACTACATCACTAAACGCAGAAAGAGCTAGGGCCAAAGAAGATGCCAGAAATCTTCATGTTTACCCACCAACATCAACCTTATTTGTATATATATATTTTCTCTCTGTTTTATTGGGAGGGGGAATGCTAGAATTTTTGCATTTGAGTGAGTTAAGGTACGAAAAGCAAAATAAAGGACTAGTTTTTGTGTTTTCCTTTGCTCGTGTTCTTGTTCTTGTTCTTATGTTTGTTCATGAATGGTTGGTTGTAGCATTCTCTTTTACAATGACACATTTCCCTTTAGATGCTTTCTTTGTATTTATGGACTATGATGATTTTGCACCGAGATGGAATGGAATCGATAACTTGTTGAGCAATGTCTAGTACTCTTATTATGTCATACTTTAATTTTTTTGCCTTTCTTTCTGTCTTGCTTCCATTAATACTTTCTTATGAAACTGACTGAGCCAAGAAAATGAGTACACCGAATTAATTAATGTTAGTCACATATGAATAAGATTGTCATGATCTTCCTGACTTGTTTTGAAATGGTCGAGCTTGCCTGCGAACAGGTTGAAGGAGAGGAATTGTGCTTGTCAAGCACTGAATTGGTCGAATAGGTCCTTTTCTGGGGATTCCTTCAGTGATTTTCTGGGAGTTGAAATTGTCTTTTTGCGTCGAGTATATTAGGAAAAGCTAAGAGTGAACTAATAATTTGCCTTATCATTGGTTAGATTTAAAAAAAAATTAATCATTTGATCCTTATATTTTATTTTAATTTCCAATTTAGTTCTATATTTTTTTCTTAAGAATGAGTCCCCGCTGTTTGTTACTGTTGTAACACTGTTTGGTTCTGTCCTGCGTGACTGTCAGGCTATCCTCAGGAAATGCTGCAACGCAACCTATACATATTGCTAGAATCTCTTGCTTCTTGTCAAAATGCCAATATGTTCAATACTTGGATCAAAATGGTCAGACCAAAAAGAGAAAAAAGAGATCGGAATGGAGAGAACTAATCTGGGTGTAGAAGGGCCAGAAGAAGATTGTTTGACAGAGTTTATTTTCTGGTCTCAAGTGAAGAATAGTCTTCTTTATGGGCGTAAAATTCAAACTGAGGGATGAGGATGTCAAAAAACCTACTTCCATTTGCCCCAGTTTAGAGCTTCTGACTTAGGCTCTTGCTGGGGTATCTCAGAAGGTATAAATGAAGCTTCGAGAAATGTTGTGAGACTGACACGCAAAGCTTTTACCATAAAAATTAAGAGGTTGGAAATGGAGATGAAGAATCAAGAGGATCCCGTGGGTTTCACTGCTACTGGGGAGCCACCATATGACATGGACGTTTCTATTTGTGGGTGTTGCTCTGCTTGAGGTCAAAATGGGCTTTATTCTTGGTGTCCTATATGGATCAACAAAAACTAAAATATTTTTTGTAATTCTATATTCATGATGTATAGTTTTTAGAACGTGACTTGGTATATACTATTTAATAATTAAAAATAATAAATTCATCATAAATTAGTCTTTTTTACATTTTAATAATCTGTAATGAGTTAATTATTTTTAAAGACTAATAAATGACTAAAACTAAACAAAGTCACGGATCATACATTGTTAGTTTACGAATTGGACAAATATTAAAAAGGGGTCTTGTTTTAGGTGATCATGAATAAGACTTGGTAAGAACCATTATTATTTCCCTACGTAAGTGCGTCCCACTTTATAATAGTAAACGTCGTCTCAGGCGTGCCCCGTGATAACTGATAAGCATCAAAATAGATTTAACCAATAAAAGGACAATAATATCTGATATATGACAAGCTTGAAAATTTTGGTATTTGGAGCAGGACGAGGGAGAATTCTTGAATTTCTCAAAAAGACAGACAATGAGACGAGGGAAAGAGCACAAGTTATCACGGTTATAATCTATTCATCTCCGTTGTATCGTACCAAAAACCATAGAAACCCACTATGTTTATGGCAAGCAACTTCTGTCATTTGACTCCATAAGTGGTCACTTTCTTTCTCTGTGCAAATTACCTTCCTAATTAACAAATGATCATTCTACGTCTTTTCAAGGACTAGACTGTTGGCCCAAATCTGAAATGGCTCATAGCCCATATTTGATGAATGGCAAAATTAAATGAAGTAAGGCCCATCCCATTAGTAAAGCAAGCCTGCAACAGATAAAGCACAAGCCCAAGTTTGCAAACTAAAGACAGCTCATAGAAAATGACTGTTGTGAAGTGAAAGCTATCAGTTTCTACTCTGACACACCACTCATGCGCCTTCTCTTTGTTCGAGCTGTCAGTTGCAACCATTAATGGTGCTCCAAGAAAATTTGAAGACTCAAGTCGTATAGGAGCCAAAATCTGTAAATCAAGCAGTCGAAGAAGAAGCAACGACATCTCTCTCTCCTCATTGAATGTCTTCCGCCATTAATGCGCTCCAACGTCTCCCTACGGCAAAAGCTATAATACTGAAGTTCCTACTGTTGAAGGCAGAGAGCGAACCACAGAGTAGAAACAAGAAGAAGCGGGAAGAGATAAATGTTTTGTAACAGTTTCTCTTATCTTTATTTTTCACTGAACTTAGTCTCTGGTTCATCTGCTTTCAAGAAGCAAAACCTGTACTGTTATAGAAAACCCATCTGTTAAGGGTTCAAAGATTCTTTTTATTGATTCACTTATGTCTCGAGTGGAGAAAATGATTGCTGTGACTGTAACAGTTTGAGGTTGAGTTAGAAAACCTTGTGTTTGGAGTTAGCACAGAAAACTCCTTGGTGAAAGTGTAAGAAAGACTTTTTATAGTGAAAAACCCTTGTGAAAACAAGGGGACTGGAAGTAGGCATTGTGTTTGGCCGAACTAGGATAACTTTCTGTGTGTTTAATTCTTCTTCTCTGTTGTTTGTCTGTCTGTTCAATTCTCAGTCAACTAGATTTCTTTTCAGTTAACTGTCTTTTCTTCTGTCTCTTTTTCTTCTGAAAAGTTCAGTTAACTTTATCTTATTACAGTTAACTGTTTATAGCCTTGGGGGCCATTTAAATTATTCTTGGTTCACTTATCTCTTATTCTTATATTTCTGATTAAGTGAACATATTACTGAAATTCTCAGTCGACTGTATTTTATTTCAGTTAACCGATTTTTGTCATTTACAGTTGACTGTAAAATTTTTAGTTAACCAAGATTTCAAAAATAAAATTAATTTCTTAAAAAAAAGAAATTTTTTAGTGCACCTATTCACCTCCTTCTAGGTGCCCTGTCAATTGGTATTAGAACTTTGGTCTCACTTGATTTGTTCTTTACAGCTAGGAGAAAAGATCCTTATTTCAGGAAAATGACTACACAGCATCTTGAGGGAGCTTATTTTAGTGAAGGGCATTCCACCTCGAGGCCTCCCTATTTCAATGGAAATCATTACATGCACTAGAAAGGTAGAATGAAGATCTTCATACAAGCTACAAACTATCTAGTATGGAAAGTTATCGAACAAGGGCCGAAATTTCCTAAAAAGGAGAATGGAGAACTCAAACCAAAAGAAGATTACGATGAAGAAGATATCAAGATGATTCAAGCTAATGCCAGAGCCATAAACATACTATACTGTGCAGTCAGCGGAGAAGAATATGATAAAATCTCAACATGTGATACTACAAAGGAAATGTAGGACAAACTAGAAGTCACACAAGAAGGAACAACAAATGTGAAAGACTTAAAGATAAGCACTTTACAGTATGAATTGGAACTGTTTGAAATGAAGGAGAATGAGGACATAGAAGCTATGTTTAATCGTTTCTAAAAAATTATGGGTTAACTGAAGCTTCTCGGTCAATCCTACATGAATCACGAAACTGTAAAAAGGGTATTAAGATCTTTACATGAAAGCTAGAAATCCAAAGTGGACAACATTGAGAGCAGTTCAAGATTCAAAGAGTTAACCTATGATGAGCTTAGAGAAATTCTTATCGCCTACTAGAACAATCATCTCAAACGCTACGAATTGAAAAGAGAAAGAAATATGGCACTAAAAGCTGCATCTTCTGAACAATAAGAGGATGAAGAAAACAAAATTGACTTACAAGATCTAGCATTATTCTTAAAGAAATTTGAGAAGTATGCAAGACAGAAGGGCAAGCTCATGATGAACAGAAGAAACTTTCTAAGAAAAGAATTTAAGAAAGATGATCAAGGGAAGAACTCTATAACCTGTTATAAATGTAGGAAAAGTGGACACATTTGGTCAGATTGTCCCTTCCTAAAGAAAAAGTTTGGCAAAATATCAAATAAAAAAAGGGCTCTTGCAGCATAGAGTGATGAAGATGATAAAGAAGAAGAGGAACTAGAACAAGAAATGGCCAATCTATGCTTCATGGCTACATTAGAAAATGAGGTAATCACTGAATCTTCCGAAGAAGAATTACATGATACTTTAACTGAGATGTTTGAAGATTTTGAAAAATTATTTATTAAATACAGAAGGTTAGAAAAGGAAAAACAGTTGCTTGAAAAAAATTTTCAAATTTTAAGGAGTGAACATAAAAAAGCTTTAAGTGAAAACAAAGTTTTACAAATTAAAGTCTCTACTCTGACTAAAGATTTAGCAAATTTTGTCAAAGAAGAAGAAAACTTAAATATGTTGTTAGGACAGTAGAAGTGTAGTTTTGATAAATCAGGTATGGGTTACAATAAAAATAATTCTGTTAAACTCTATAAGAATTTCTTTGTAAAACCTTCTTCCAGTATCTGTATTCATTGTCAAATAAAAGGACACACTTGTTATAGATGTAAATATTATAAAGAGAACATGATCTGGATCCCTAAAGGCACCCTCTCTACTCATACTAACAAGAAAGGACCTAAGCAAGTTTGGGTACCTAAAGCAAAATAGATATGTCTGCAGACCTGTCTCAAAGGAAGAACTCTCAGAAATCAATGGTACCTGGACAGTGGCTGTTCAAGACACATGTCAGGAAAACCATCTAACTTCATCTCATTATCAATGAAGGATGGCGGATTTGTCACATTTGGAGATAATAGTAAAGGTAAAATTATTGGCATAGGTAAGATACAATTACTCCCAGATTGTTGCATAGAAAATGTGTATCTAGTTGAAGGACTCAAACATAACCTTCTTAGCATTAGTCAACTTTGTGACAAAGGCTATAAAATAATGTTTGAATCACTTTACTGCAAGGTGTTCAATGGTGACAAAGCTCTTTTTGTAGGCCAAATACATGGTAACATATACTTGTTAAATATAGAGGGTTTATTTACTTAAAATGTTACATGCCTCTCATCTGTTTGTAATGAATCCTGGATATGGCATAAAAGATTGGATCATGCTAACATGCATCTCATCTCAAAACTTTCAAAACTTGACCTTGTCAAAGGTTTTCTAAAACTAAATTTTGAAAAGGATTATATATGTGATGCATGTTAACTTGGGAAACAAACAAAGTCCTCATTTAAATCAAATGATTGTGTTTCTTCTTCCAGACCACTCCAACTATTACACAGGAACTTGTTTGGACCCACTTAAACTAGAAGTTTTGGTGGAAAAAGTTATGTTTTTGTCATTATTGATGATTACTCAAGATACACTTGGGTGTACTTCTAAGTCATAAGGATGAAACTTTCAAATTCTTTGGAGTATTTTGTAAACAAGTTCAAATGGAATAAGGGTATTTAATATCTAGCATAAGAAGTGATCATAGTGGAGAATTTGAAAATAAATCTTTTGAAAACTTCTGCAATAAGCATGAACTTAGCTATAACTTCTCTTCTCCTAGAACTCCACAACAGCATGGTGTGGTGGAAAGAAAGAATAGAACTCTACAAGATATGGCTAGAACTATGCTTCTTGACAATGATCTACCTAAACACTTTTAGGCTGAAGTCATAAATACCGCTTGCTACATTCTAAATCGTTGCTTAATAAGGCCCATTCTCTTGAAAACTCCTTATGAACTCTGGAAAGAAAGAAAACTCAATATTAGTTATTTTCATGCTTTTGGTTACAAATGTTTTATTCATAACAATGGCAAGAACAACTTAGGAAAATTTGATGCACGCAGTGATGAAGGAATATTTCTAGGATATTCAACTTCTAGCAAATCATATAGAGTTTTTAACAAACGAACATTAGTAGTAGAAGAATCAATGCATGTAGTTTTTGATGATTCTAACTTAAATTTCAAGAAGTATGTAGCAACAGATGATGATGAAGAACCTGCTCCTATCTCTGCTCATCCCTCAAATAAGAAAAGGAAAGAAAATGTGTCAGTCTCAAATGAGAATCAGAACATTCAATTTGACCAAAATTATAGTCAACTGGAAAATGAATCCAATCGACTGAACACTGATCAGACCACTCCTGCAAATCCAGACATCAGTCAACCAAGAAAAAAACACGGTCCACTGGAAATATCCAGAACTGAATTGAAACTTCCAAGAGAATGGAAACATTCACCCTCTTATCCCATGAAATTCATTCTTGGAAATCCATAAGAAGGATTAGGAACCAGATCATCTTTCAAGCAAAACAACTTAGCTCTTCTCTCTCAAATAGAACCCAAGACAATAGATGAAGCATTAAATGATGAAGGATGGATTATAGCTATGCAAGAGGAGCTGAATCAGTTTAAAAGAAATAAGGTATGGACTCTTGTTGAGCAACCAAAAGATGCCTCCATAATAGGAACAAAATGGGTGTTTAGAAATAAGTTAGATGAGCAAGGAAACATAACAAGAGACAAAGCTCGTCTAGTTGCCCAAGGATACACCCAACAAGAAGGTATTGACAATGATGAAACTTATGCTCCTGTTGCTAGATTAGAATCTATTAGAATGCTACTTGCTTATGCTTCTCACATGAATTTAAAATTATATCAAATGGATGTAAAAATAGCTTTGTTAAATGGTTTGATAAATGAAGAAGTGTATATCAAACAACTTCCTAGATTTGAAAATATAAATTTGCCTAACTATATTTATAAACTCTCAAAAGCTCTTTATGGTTTGAAGCAAGCTCCTAGAGCTTGGTATGAGAGGTTAAGCAATTTTCTCATATTAAATGACTTTAAAAGAGGAAATGTTGACACTACATTATTCATTAGGAAAACTAATAAAGAAGCTGTACTTGTTCAAATATATGTTGATGATATTGTCTTTGGAAGTACTAACAATGATTTGTGCATGGAATTTTCAAAGCTCATGCAAAGCAAATTTGAGATGAGCTTGATAGGTGAGATGACCTTCTTCCTTGGTCTTCAAATTAAGTAAATAAACAGGGGAAATTTCATCAGTCAAACCAAATATACAAAGGAGTTACTTCACAGATTTGGATTTGATAATGTAAAATCAATAGGAACTCCCATGAACCCATCCACTCACCTAGTAAGGACGAAAAGGGTAAGGACTTTTATAAAAAAGGTATATAGAGGTATGATTGGTTCTCTCTTGTATCTCACTGCTAGTCGTCCTGACATTATGAATAGTGTCAGCATGTGTGCTAGATACCAAACCAATCCTAAAGAAACTCATTATGTTGCAATTAAGAGAATATTTAAATATCTAGTGGGAACTCAGGATTATAGCCTATTGTATCCTATAACTAATCACCTTGATCTAGTTGGATATGCAGATTCATATTTTGTAGGAGATAAAATAGATAGAAAGAGCACTAGTGGAACTTGTCAAATGCTTGGCAAATCCTTAGTCTCTTGGTTCAGTAAAAAGCAAATATCAGTAGCATTATCCACTACAGAAGCAGAATACATAGCACTTGGAAGTTGCTGCACTCAACTCCTATGGATGAAGCAACAACTTGAGGATTACTCTCTATGTCTGTCACGAATTCCAATATATTATGACAACACTAGTGCTATATGCTTGACAAAGAACCCTGTCCATCATGCAAAAACAAAACACATTGAGGTTCGTCATCATTTTATCTGAGACCATGTTCAACAAGGAACTATTGAGATAAACTATGTCAAAACTGAACATCAACTAGCTGACATCTTTGCCAAAACTCTTCATGAAGGTAGGTTTAAATTTCTGCGCTCTGAACTTGGAATAACTGAGCTTTGCGAAAAATAAATTTTCTGAAAATTTTCAGTTAACTGAATTTTTATTTTTTAGTCAACTAAAAATATTTTAAGTTAACTAAAATTTAGAAAATTTAGTTGACTATAAAATTTTTAAGTTAACTATATTAATTTCAGTCGACTACATTCTTTCACAAGTTAACTTATAATTTTTTTTTTTTAAAATTCGAAACGGTGAGTTTTGCTGATATCTTAGTCAAATCAGTCAGAATCTCCCTGGTTTCCCTCTATAACTCACAGACAGTTACATCATGAAGCCAGTCTTTGGAACCAACTCTGTAACTGCCCTATTCATATTGAATGATCAGAGAAGACAGATTTCTGCCTTCTCGAGACTCCAAAACCGCCAAACCTTCTCTCTGCCTCTCATTTTGAGCAACTCATGCCCTAGACTTCTCAGAAACTCTCTGTCGTTGTTCTCTGTCTCACTATCATTGTTCTCTGTCTCTCTCATCGAGTCACTCTCAGTCGAAGTCTCCATGGCAGATAATGCTCCCTTTGCTCGCCGCCGGTCCGCACGACGATCTATTGCAATTCATTCTCCCTCAGTGACGATAGCTGAGGAGAAAACGCTGCCAACAGTAAGTGAAGCATTTCCTGCGTCACCAATTTTGGCGTCTTATCCGAAACCGTCTTCTTCCAAGAAAAAGAGAAAGGTCATTGTTCCCTCATCTTCTTCAGAAGAAGAGGAACTACTAATCTCAGCCGAAGAACACTCAGAATTTGAAGAGAACCTAGAAACTGAAGCACACCTGGCCATTGCAGATAGTCCGAGAACAGAAGAGGTTTCTGCAGAAAATGTCGACATTTGAGAAACCCCTCTGCCTCCTCGGTCCATTTGACCTTCGACTATTCTGACCGCTTCTGCCAAATCAAAATCTGTCAAAGGGAAAGGTATATCTACTGCTCACATCTTATTGCATTTTCGTTCATCTGAAAATGAGAGTAGATATAGACAGTTTTTCGCTTCCAAACCGATTGCCTATGGCCGAATTGTAAATTTTGAAAAACTCGCTACAATCTCTGTTCCAGTAGAGCCTAAGATTTAAAATTTAGGTTGGTCACCCTTATTCACTCTGTCTGAGATTGTGTATAAAAACTTAGTCAGAAAATTTTATACCAACCTGTCCATTTTGGGTGATGAGTCCACCCTTGAGTCTCTTGTTGATGATGTCCACATTATCATTGATGAAAACACCATTACTAAAGTTTTGAATATGCATTTTGAGGCTGAAGAAAAATGGTTTTTTAAAAGCAAGTGGCCTCAATCCTTTAGCTTACATTTGAGGAAGTTAAAAGTGAGCTGATTGAGAGGAGCGAATTTTTGCAAGGCCAGAAACTAAATGGGTTAGCATTGTCTTTCAAGGATAGAGTTCAATCCCATATGATTGCTACCTGTGTCCTTCCCAGAACTAGGTTATTGGAAGTGCTTAGTAAGAGGGAGTTATTATTACTTTTCTGCCTACATGTCCAACAGCCAATAAATTTACACTATTGGATAATTCAGTATATGCTAGAGAGTAGCACCCACTTAGATCCTATTTTCAGCCTACCTTATGGCATCCTTCTTACAAGAATCTTCAGAGATCAGGGTGTTGATCTGGATCACCATCCCTACAAACATATTTCAGCCACCTATGATGCATCATCCTTTAAACTTATGAAGTATAAATTTGTGGATGATCAGTGGGTAAGAATGGCAGATCTTGTTGACCCTCCTGCTCAACCTTCCTCTAAGCCTTCTAAAGGGTCTGAGCCTCCGTCCTCCTTTGCTCCACCTGAATCATCATCTTCTATAGGAAGATTTCTTCCCAATCCTTTCCAAATTATAGGAAGATTTCTTCCCAATCCTTTCCAAATACTCAGCACTCTGGTATCAAATCAGACTCAAATGCTTTCTCTCTTGAATTCCCTGAGTATTCAGATGATTGAAGTCCAAGCACAATTGTCCATCATCTGAGGCTAACTTAATACTACATATCACCACCAGGACACAATCAATACTGATGTTTAGGATGCCAAATCTGCCCTGCAACAATGGGAAGCGCAGCTAAATCAACACTTTCAGGATCTTCGCAATACCATCCTGCAATCTTGGTATCAGAGCAGCTTCTGCAGTCCTTCCGATGTCGCTGATCTCTGGTTGCCTCTGATATCCTTCTGTTTGTCCACTTCTCTTTTGAGTGATGACAAAAAAAGGGAGATATGGAATATCTAAACTTCCGTCAACTGGGAATTTATTTTTAAGTTAACTGTTAAACGTTTACTTTCGGACTCTGTTTTTAACTCTTATATTAACTTTCTGACAGTTATTCATATCCTGCTATACTCTGATGCATGATGATATGATATGGATTTCTTTGGAATTATTTTATACTAATCATGGATGGCTTAATGAATGATTGATTATATGTTGATGAATCTGTTATATTATAAATGGCTGCCATTTTTTTTTTTGCTTTATGAGGATTTCTAGTTTCAGGGGGAGCTTTTGCAAGCTTTCTCCATTTGTTTTTGTCATCATAAAAAAGGGGAGAATGTTGGCCCATAACCCATATTTGATGAATGGCAAAATCAACTGAAGTAAGGCCTAGCCTATTAGTAAAGCAAGCCTGTAGTAGATAAAGCACAAGTCCAAGTCTGCAAACTCAAGATAGCTCATATAAAATGACTGCTGTGAAGTGAAAGCTATCAATTTCTACTCTAACACACCACTCATGCGCCTTCTTTCTATCTGAGCTGTCAGTTGCAACCATTAATGGTGCTCTAGGAAAACTCGAAGACTCAAGTCGCATAGGAGCCAAAATTTGTAAATCAAGCAGTCGAAGAAGAAGCAACGACATCTCTCTCTCCTCATTGAATGTCTTCTGCCATTAATGCTCTCCAACGTGTTCCTACTATTGAAGGCAGAGAGCGAACCACAGAGCAGAAACAAGAAGAAGCAGAAAAAGATAAACATTTTGTAACAGTTTCTCGTATCTTTATTTTTCATTGAACTTAGTCTCTGGTTCATCTGCTTTCAAGAAGCAAAACCTGTACTGTTATAGAAAACCCATCTGTTAAGGGTTAAAAAATTCTTTTTATTGATTCACCTCTGTCTCGAGTGGAGAAGAGGATTGCTGTGACTGTAACAGTTTGAGGTTGAGTTAGAAAATCTTGTGTTTGGAGTTAGCACAGAAAACTCCTTGGTGAAAGTGTAAGAAAGAATTTTCATAGTGAAAAACCCTTGTGAAGACAAGGGGACTGGAAGTAGGCATTGTGTTTGGCCGAACTAGAATAACTTTCTGTGTGTTTAATTCTTCTTCTCTATTGTTCTCTGTTGTTTGTCTGTCTGTTCAATTCTCAGTCAACTAGATTTCTTTTCAATTAACTATCTTTTCTTCTATCTCTTTTTCTTCTAAAAAGTTTAGTTAACTTTATCTTATTACAGTTGTATGTTTATAGCCTTGGGGGCCATTTAAATTATTTTTGGCTCACTTATCTCTTATTCTTATATTTTTGGTTAAATGAACATATTACTAAAATTTTCAATCGACTGTATTTTATTTCAGTTAACTGATTTTTGTCATTTACAGTTGATTGTAAAAATTTTTACTTAACCAATATTTCAAAAATAAAATTAATTTCTTAAAAAAAAATTTTAGTGCACATATTCACCCTCTCTAGGTGTTCTGTCATAGACCTTCCTTCTTGATAATTATGTTCTGAAAATTTTGGCATCTCCAACATAAGACACAGAAGGAAACCGTTCAAACGTAACATTGGACAGCATGAATGAGAAGCGAGGCCAATAGGATTTGCATGGATCAAATGAGCAAGACAAGAAACCTCAAAAATTTCTGTTGGAGATAGTGATTTGAAAGGTAATTAACTTCTTTCTAACTAGGTTTGTTGCTCGATAGTCTAATCCTTGTTGCTGCTCAACAAAGAAGTTCAGCTGGTGCTTCTCAGTTTCAGAACACATTGCAAGCCAACAATTTTAAAATTTCAAATGTCTATATTCTAGTGAGGGAAATTTGACAAAGGGAAAAAGGAAAAGAAGTTGCAAGAAGAAAATCAAGCACTCGAGTACGTAAATAAACGTAGGAAGCGATATGTCTTAGGAGATGTTAATGCCTGTACTAATCTTTCAAGAAGAAGAACGATTGATCAGGCCTCCTCGTCCTGAGCTTAAGGGTGGCCTTGGTCTCCTCCTGAAGGCTGGTGATATTTTACTTGCTAATGCTTCTCTGCCAGATTTCCCAGGAGCATCTAATTCTTCTTCTTCTCTCTTTCAGTTAGAGAATCATGACCCAGACACTTGAAAATAGCTTTCACCATCTGTTACGGGAAATAGCATGGACTGTACAAATTGTATGGCCCTTCTTCTCTCTCTCTCCGCCTCTCCATATTTTCCTCTCCTTCCTCTATCTCTTCAGAACATGTCGCAGCAACTTAAGAAAGAGACCCCTTCTTATATAAAGCTATTCGGGAGTGCACAGTGGATGTGAAATTGTTTACAAATTTTAAGAGTTATGAAATGAAATTACTTATAATTTTTAATATCACCTTTTATAATTAATATGTGATTTACAAGGTTTTAACTAAGAATATATAATTGTAATTATATCTGTTACTCATTCCATCTCAAATTTCAATTCGTAGAATTTAAAAAAATTAAAATTTTAAGTAGTCAGAAAGTATAGGGTCTTTCACTTGACATTTCATTGTAATCACGCCCATTGCCAAAAAAATTCTCTTTGACTATATATATATATATATATATATATATTATTAAGGTGTAGGGTAAGGTGCCGTATATTTATTTAGTGCATTCATTGTGTTATCAGATGCATTTATATAACCTTATATCCAGAAAAGAAAAACAGAGAGGTTGAAACTTCAAGACATATACGATCTGTGTAACTGTCTTGGTTGTATATAGTATCACTTTCGGAGTAAGAAACAAGAGCAGTGACTAAGTAATAGCTCTTTAGCACACCGCATTATCTAATCATGATTGAATAAAAGCTAACAAAAAAAAAATGTAAATTTAACATGAGATAATCTTTTAAATTTTATCTATTATTGGGCCTACAGAAAAATGCCGCTTGCACTTGCAAATATCACTAACATCATATAAAAATTAACTTAACTGCGTGCATGTCACTTGCATTACAGGACTGCAACATAAGAGGTGATATTAAACAAGCCATGGATGTTCTTCCTTGCCTTGAACGTCTTGACTACAACAGAGTCTGAGGGACCCACACAGCAATTCCAAGTAAGATTCTTTAGTAAGCAAAAGCCAATCACTCTCTGATATTTAGAAAGGATCAATTCTTGTGAGTTATCTACTATCACTCTTCACATGGACTTTAATTTCGGTTCATTAATAAAATGCAGGATAATGTTGCATATCTTCGCTGTACATGATAGAAAATACGCATTATGTATATCATGCACTGCAATTAGAGAATTCGTATGTAGAAGCCGAAGCACTTGCCTCGGGAAGCTCAATTTCTGGTGTTAAGAAATGTGAAACTATCTGTTAATTAATTAGTTGAAGCCACTCTGCCTTTCACAAAACCTCTCGCACTAAATTAGCAGACATACTAAACTATAGAAAGCATTTGTATGAAAAACTAGAAAGTAGCACCCACTAGAAGTACTTTTTATGACAACAATTGTCTTATAGCAGAGGTCAGATATTAAACATCAAAACGAGATGTTTGTGTTTAGCAGCTGGAAATGACAATGTGGATCCAGTAATATATATCTTTCTCGCGGCACAACCAATCTCCAAAGATTGATCCCAACAAGAACGGACTTATTTTGGTAGAAATATGAGTTTGGGCTATTTTAAGCATGTATGAACATTGCTGAACCACGAGCGCTAATAAAAAGCAAAGAAATAGGATCATCAATCATGGACAATTTAAGGTTCCGAAGGACTATCTTTAATTAAGCCGCAAAACCCTTACCACATGCACGCTTCGATGTCCAGACTCCAAATGTGGCCCCTCTCTCTCTCTCATGGCACTAATTCCGTTCTCCCCCAGGTTCATCCACGACGTACACCATCCATGGGAGAACTCAGATCTCCCTCCTTCTGTTCCGAAGCCTCCTGCACTTCATCTCCGGACACCGCTACTCCAACCTCATCTTCCACCACCCCTCCGGTACCCCCACCGCCACCTTCCCGTAGCCATACCCTCCTCCAACCAACGCAAAAGAAGAGACACAAAACCAAAGTCTTCCGAGCCTTCCGTTCCGTTTTCCGCTCCTTCCCCGTCATAACCCCCTCCTGCAAATTCCCCTCCCTCCCCTACGGGCACACCGACGGCCACCACCACCACCGCAGTTCTCACGCCACAACGGTCACGGGCACCTTATTCGGTTACCGAAAAGGACGCGTCAGCCTCACCGTCCAACAAACCTCCAGGTGTCTCCCTTCGTTGCTGATAGAACTCGCCATCCAAACGAGTGCATTGCAGAGAGAGATGAGCGCGGGAATGGTTAGGATAGCCTTGGAATGCGAGAAGCGGCAGGAGAGGGACAAGACGAGGTTACTGGACGAGCCTTTGTGGACCATGTTCTGCAACGGCAAGAAAACCGGGTATGGTGTGAAGAGGGAAGCCACGGAGAACGACCTTAACGTGATGGAGCCTCTCAAGGCCGTGTCCATGGGTGCTGGTGTGCTTCCTGGGAATTCCGAGCTGGACGGGGCAGATGCTGAGTTGGCATACTTCCGGGCCCAGTTTGAACATGTAGTGGGCTCAAAGGATTCCGAAACATTGTATATGTTGAGCCCAGAAGGAAATTCTGGGCCTGAGCTAACTATATTCTTTGTCAGGCTTTGACACCGTTGTTGGGCCTGAGAAGGTTTAGGGTAGGGATGTTGTTGGTAACTGCTAAGTTCGCTGCAAGTTTCCTGTTAATTACTGTTATACCAATCGTATGTATTTGGAATACTTTGTATATAAACTGAACTCTACACCAACTCTGTGGAGGTTTATGGTGAAACATTTGCAATTATGAAATTTAAAATTCCATTTTATCATTCAGATATGTAATCTTATATATATATTTTTATTAATTTTAAAACTTTATTAGACAATCCTTAAACAAAAGATAATGTTCATCGTTTTTGAGGTTTTCTTTTCTTTTTTCTTTTTCCTGATGCTATTGCGAGCTACGTATTCTACTTGTTGGCCTCTCCTCTCGTACAATATTAGCAACCACTTTCTCCGGCACTCGCTCTCGCACCCATTTATGATTCATTAGAACGACTACTCGGTGACCACATGAACTTTAACTAACCTTTTCGTACTATTATCTGTGAACCACGTTATATAATGGAGTTGGAGGAATTGACACGTAACCATCTGGGCCCGCTTTCTCGTACCACTACTTCCTCTTTCTCCTTCCCACGCTAGCATCAAACACTGCACTGTTCAGCTTTCTGGAATCTCTCTCTTCTTCCGTTTTCATGGCGTCTGCCACGCGTGCACCGCACTGCCAGCTGCGGTCTCCGAGATCCGCGGTTCGGTCGAGAGGACAGTCAGGTCCAGTTCAGGTTTCAGTCCCAAAATCCAAAACGACGGAGGAGCCAGAAAGCCATAACATCGTTTTGCAGCCGCGGTTGTGTACTTTAAGATCATACGGCTCCGATCGAGTCGGGGTGATAAAGACTAAGAACGACGGTGATGATGGTGCCGAAGACGTGTCCCCGTTCTTCGCGACGCTGTCAGAGTATATTGAGAGCTATAAGAAAAGCCAGGATTTTGAGATCATCTCTGGTCGCCTCGCAATGGTAAGCGACTACGTCGAGGCTCTTCATTAAACCTAATAGGAAAACAAAATAAAAAGTCTAATTTATTAAAACAATAAGAAATTGCATAAGTAAGTACTATTCTAATCACACCTAGCTAGTAGGTTAAGTTTGGATTTCAATCTCTGAAGTGCAGCACTGTATATATGGGCTGATCTGTAAGTTCATAGTCAAGTTGTTAATTCTGTATACTTTAAATGACATTAGGTTATAAAAATTCTATCCAATGGACCTTAGTTGTGATGCGTTGGGATTTATGTTTCGCGTAAATGACAAATCATTTGAATTAAAACGGAATTGGGATTGATGCAGATGGTGTTTGCAGTCACAGTGACAAAGGAATTAATAACAGGAAGCTCTGTGTTCGGGAAAATGGACATTGAAGGAATAGCAGAAGCAGGAGGAGTATGCTTGGGTGCAGTAACATGCGCCGCTCTGTTTGCATGGTTCTCCAGCGCTCGGAACAAAGTTGGTCGAATCTTCACCGTCGGCTGCAACTCATTCATCGATTCCGTGATTGATCAAATCGTCGATGGCTTATTCTATGGAAGCGAGCCTAGAGATTGGTCTGATGAACTGTGACCTCTTGTACCTGCAACATCATACTCCCGTCACTTCCTCTCTTTGTTTATGTTGTCTATTAATCATCGACACCGTTGGAGTCGATGTCATTGATTGATGGGAGTAATGATGCTACCGAAGAAACTAATGATAATAATAAATAATTTGCGTCCTGCAGCATATGCAAGTTGCTATGAAATCTTCTAGTCCTTCAATGCCGAAGATTATTCTTACTAGCTTGTGAAAATAAAATTAAAGAATTATGTCAGATTTTACGGCACACGTAACAAAAATTAATTTTATCATACAAATTAATAACTATTGGTGATCATATTGATAGCAAATATTAAAATGTTAATAAAAATTTATTAATTATACCAAAACCCAACTATTAATGATAACAGCACAAGTTTATCAGAATCCTTGAACTTTCTAGCAGAAAGAGCTAGAGGGCACATTGGAATAGTGGACTATTATTTTCTCTCTCGTCACGTGTGTTGTACTCCCGAGTCCACTCAAGTACTTTACATAACTTCAGCGCCACTGCGCTGCAATTTATAAGGGCTCTTTTCCGAGTGTCTAGCGTGTGAGATTCTAGATAGATGGCAATATCTATATCAATCTCTTACACGCAAGCACGGTGCGCTCTCTCCTGGAGTCGATGGACCGGCTCCTTCCAACAGACGACGTCTCTCAATCTCTATGGGTCTGCTATGTTAAAATCAAAAGTAACTGTTTCGCCGATCAATTGCCAGAGTGTTTTAGCTCAAGCTGGTGTTGGCGAAGATTTACCTGACGATTACGGGAATTGGCTTCCCAAGAAGGACCCGGAACATCGGAGAAGAGCGGGAATTCTACTCCATCCGACGTCTTTTGGAGGTCCTTACGGAATTGGCGATCTCGGAGACGAGGCCTTTCGTTTCATTGACTGGCTTCACCATGCCGGTTGCGCCGTTTGGCAGGTCAGGTCTGCTTCTCATTAGCACCTGTGTGTGGAAAATTATCGAAATCAACAATGTAAAGGTCTATTGTCATTGTGGCTTGATCTTAGTCATTACCTGCTCGAATTTCTTTAGGCAGTGCATCTTTAAGGATTTTTTCTTTTTTTTTTTTCTTTTTTCCTTAGTTCTCGTTGATGCTTTCTGTCAGCATTCAAAGCATTCGTTTGCGGTGCCATTCATTACTAATTGAATATATGCACATGGCCAATTTTATAACAGCTTAAGCTTTATCTTCAAAGTTTGTATGATTCATTTCCGTTAGTAACGTTGTAAGCTTCGTCAAAATCCAGAAAAAATGATCAATTTTTTAATTAATTGTACGATCCGGAAGTTGTATAACATAAAGTGTCAAAAAGATTAAAAAACAAATAAATGAAGCGCGGTTATTCTAATTTTACCTCGGTATGCATCATGAGGACCAATTCATATACGTCTGCTAAAATTATAATTTGTGTCGGCAGCAATTTCCTAGCCAGTCCCAAGTTCTTTTGCTACCTTCCAAATGTAATTTAAATAGTTTGGTTGAATATTCTTTCATCCGATTGTCTAACTCTACTGCATGCCATGCAGGTGCTACCTCTTGTACCTCCTGGGAGAAAAGCCAATGAAGACGGATCCCCTTACGCAGGCCAGGTTACAAAATATTTTCAGTTAGCCGTGGCCGCCTATCTTTACATCAAAACTTTTAACTGACCGTGAATTTCTGTTAGTTGTCTACTTAATTGGTAGATAGGACCATACGAAAGCGTCAATCATAATGTCCAATCCTCTTTTTTTTTTTTTTTTTTTTCTTCTAGTCTATTACAAATATACTGGCCCAATAAACATGCAACGTCCTTGTCCGCCCTCTGATTTTCTCTTGCCTTCTTTTGTTAGAATTGTTTTGTATGTAAGAGAGTGGTTGATGATCAAGGATCAACTATATGACTTGTGTGCTCAAGGCAATAAGCTTTGTTGTTTGCTTTCAGGATGCAAATTGTGGCAACACCCTCTTGATCTCTCTAGAAGAGCTCGTGAAAGATGGATTGTTGGACAAGAATGAGCTTCCAAAACCAATGTGAGGAATGTTAATATATGTGAGCAACATAGTTTTGACCACCTTTTCCGGTCTTGTAGTTTATCTATCATGTTATTAATAATAAAAGCATGCAGTGATGCTGAACGTGTGAATTTCTCACTTGTTGCTGATCTTAAGGATCCTTTGATAACTACAGTAAGTTATCTAAAACATCATTGCTGCTCGTTTTCTTTGTGCCTCAGTAAAGAATGCAACTATTAGTTACTTTAGTTGAATAATTAACTAATGAAAACATTGTCTATGCTCGTGTAATTTGATGCCCCATCATCCTCGGAAAGTGTGTCAACTGTCAAGGCTTGGAGATTGAGATTTTTATTTTTTGGTCTGAGCTTGGAGTTTGAGATTGATGTGGGGCTGAATCAACAGACGGTAATATGTATTGCATGAAGAAGAAACAAGGTTTTGAGTTAGCAGAAATATATGGTTTTTTTTTTGGCCAAACATAAATCTATGATTTGACTCAAGAAGCTGTGAAGTCATTTATTCTGTCTTGCCAGTTACGGCAATTTGAACTTTGTTAGGGCATATACCTGGCAATTTATGAAATTAAACTTTTACTCATCTGAGTTTTCGCGTTAATAGTAACCTAAATACCATGTCATTATAGTTGATAGATTGTGATCATCCGTTGGTTTGCAGAGGCTTGTAAAGAATTTACGTGACTTTTTGTGAAACTAGAGTTACTCTATTTTTCTTTATGTCAGTGAACTTGCTCCAGGTACTTTATTTTGAATTTCTTGTTGAAACCTTTCTGCAGGCTGCAAAGAGGCTTATTTCAAGTCAAGGGGAACTTAAAACACAACTTGAGGCTTTTCGTAGGGAACCTGACATATCAAGTGAGACACAGAATCAGTTATTATTTTCCTTTATTTTCTGTTCAGGCATACTTTGCTGTTGGTAATACATGCTTCATTTAGACATGGTAAGTTGCAAATAATAATTAATAATTGTTGCATGCGCATTGTAACATTGGAAAGGAAAATTTTGGTGACAGGTGGTAAATACGAATTTATTCTATTTGGCTGCTAAAATATTTAAATAGATTTGGAAAAACCATTATGGTTGTGATGGTGATGTTCCAATCTAGTACAGTGCAATAAGATTTAGTTTTTGTATAATTCCTGCTCAATGAATGCTTAAGATAATCAATTAAATAATTAAACACTTGCTTGTACGTAGATGCTTATTAGGTGGTGAAAGCTTATGGGTTATTCAATTATAGGGTGTAAATGTTGGCAACATCAGGGTTTGAGTTGATGGGTTGTAATAAGTAAGAGATCAAGAGGAGAGGAGCTTGAACAATTAAAAATTGCATTTGCATATCTTTTCTTAAAAATGCACATGAAAATGCATGCCTCTGTCTGAACACTAGATACATTCTTTGGTTCCTAGGCTTTAATGCAAGGTTTGTCAAAATTCAGTGGATGCTGGTTTCTTGCAATGCTGTAATATTTTTCCATGTTGTAGGCTGGCTCGAAGATGCAGCTTATTTTGCTGCTATTGATGACAGTCTAAGCACATTCAGCTGGTATGATTGGCCTGAACCTTTAAGAAACCGCCATCTTGCAGCACTAGAAGAGATTTACCAACTCAAGAAAGATTTTGTAAGATTAGAAATTAGCTATTATTATCATTAACACTTTCACATTGGATGCCTACTTGAAGTTAGAAGTGTCTTGATGATTCACTCATGCTTTCACCATGCAGATTGAGATATTTATAGCACAACAGTTCTTGTTCCAGAGGCAATGGCAAAAAGTTCGCAACTATGCTCGAAGTAGGGGAATTAAGATAATGGGAGACATGCCCATATATGTGGGTTATCACAGTGCAGATGTTTGGGCAAACAAAAATCAATTTCTGCTGGTTGGTAGTCTGAAAAGAGTTATAATATTTCTCTGAAGTCCATTCTGACCATGCTTCTTAAAAGCATTTTGTCCTTCTGGTTTGGTTTATCAGAAATTCTCTATATGTCTGGCAGAACAGGAGAGGTTTTCCTCTTTTGGTTAGTGGTGTTCCCCCTGACGCATTCAGCAAAACTGGTCAGCTGTGGGGCAGGTTAGACATTAGTTAGCCATATCCTACCAGTAATTCTTGTACTGGTATCAACTTTAAATTATTTTCCCTCTTTATTGAAGATATCTTATCATACTGTAATAAAGGTCAGCAAGACGTCCACCCTGACTTTAGTCAGTGCAGTTTTCTTGCATCTCTTTTTCAATGATTTTTTAACCAATAAGGGCAACAGAAGGCACCTGATAATTCTATAATTCCTTCTTCAGTAATTATTTTTCCTGTTTTTTACTCTTCTTGCATTTATTTTTTATGACTTTGATACTATTGTGAATGCAGATTGTAAATTGCCTCCTATTCCATTTAAATTACTGATTTCTTGTTTTTAATTTTATTTTTGTACATTCTGATTTTCTTTCTTCCTTTTTTCTTTTTTCCTTTTTTAATAAAAGCCCTCTGTATGATTGGAAAGCCATGGAAAAAGAAGGATACTCATGGTGGATCCGCCGTATACGACGTGCACAGAATGTATATGATGAATTCAGGATTGATCACTTCAGAGGATTTGCTGGATTTTGGGCAGTTCCCTCTGGTCAGTATACCCTTAGTTTATTTCAGCTTTTTATTTGGTTTCTGTATTTAGATTTGGCTAACAACTGTCTGCTCTACAAATACAGAAGCAAATGTAGCAATGGTTGGAAAATGGAAGGTCAGGTCCCTACCACTTGGTTCTACACCTCTGCCCTTTATATCTTTTCCTGATCCATAATCTGCTACATCACATTAATGATAGGTGGGACCTGGGAAATCCTTCTTTGATGCTGTTTCCAGAGCAGTTGGAAAGATTAATATAGTAGCAGAAGACTTGGTATGCATTACCAAAATGGATTTTAATTCTAAAAATGTTTCAACTTGTCTGCGGCTAAGTCTTGTAAAGTTGGTATTATGTGGCAGGGAGTTATAACTGAGGATGTAGTTCAGCTAAGAAAATATATTGGAGCACCTGGAATGGCTGTTCTCCAATTTGGTAATGATTAATTTTGTTTACCATCCTTCTATACCAACCAGACTCTGAGAATTACTGTTGAGGTTTCAATTGCCTCAAAAGTTTTTTCCCTTTGTGCAGCATTTGGTGGTGATGCCAATAACCCTCATTTGCCTCATAATCATGAGTACAATCAAGTTGTGTATACAGGGACTCACGACAATGACACAGTAAGAACTTCTTATTCCATAATTTTTCTATTCCCATGCTGCATATCTATATTCTTAGAGAGGAATTTGGTATGCACAAGAGAAGTTAAACAAAGGCTTGCATATTCTTAGACATATGACATGATAATTGTTCTATGTTCCACATTATTTTTCTTGAAGTATAAGCATTGACCCTCCAAACATTAACAACACCCAATGAAGAATTTCTTTCTGCTGCAGATCAAAGGTTGGTGGGAAGCTTTGAAGCTAGAAGAGAAGTCCAGTGTGGGTGCTTATATTATTATTAAAATTCTGTAGTTAAAAATCTTGGGGAAGGCTTACATCTGCTTGCTTTATTCGTTTCAGGTATTAAGTTATCTTTCATTAACAGAGGAGGATGACATCTCCTGGGCGCTAATCCAGAAGGTACTGTCTTCAGTTGCCCAAACAGCAATAATGCCTATGCAAGATATTCTCGGACTTGGAAGTTCTGCCAGGATGAATATTCCTGCAACTCAGGTAAAAGTTTTTATGCAAAGCCTTTATAAGTTTGTTTTAGCAACACTACAGTATTTTTTGCCTTCAACAAAACTTCCTCATGGGAAAAAGAACAACTTTTCGATGCCTTGTAACCTCTAGAAAACTTTTTGTTAGTTGCTGTCACAATTTTCCCCTTAAATTTATGAAAAGGCTGATCTCCGTTCCGTTGATCTTTTTCAAAATAAATGTAGTTTGGAAACTGGGGTTGGAGAATACCAAGTTCATTGAGATTTGATGGGTTGGAGAAAGAGGCGGCTAAACTGAAAGATTTGCTGTCAATGTATGGGCGACTCTAAATATGGAATCCACAGTTGTTTGGTAATTAAGTAGAAGAGTTTGCTTTGTATCAGCGGCTATAATTAGAAATTGCTGTACTTGAGTGTGTGTTTATTCGAGAGTTGTGCAATATTCTCAAATTATTGTATGGATTAATGCATTGCTATATATATATATATATATATATATTTTATTGATTTAATTTTGGACTTTTATTCATGTAAACCTGATGAAATGAAACAATGCAATCAAGGCAGATAGGCCAACTTCAGCATAAGACTAAAACAGGCATATAAGATAAGCCCATGCTTCTGAGCAACACACCCAAACACTAGTCTAACCACTAAGAAAATTTATATGACACTTTTTACAAAACTATAACAAAATAGAGATAAACCATAAGAAATTTGAAAGAGATCAAAAGCGAATGCAGTATATCTCCCAACTCCTTGTAAGGGTTCAGTCTCTTGAAAGGATTTCTTCGATTTAGATTTGATAAGCATAGCTATAAATCTAATAGAGTGAAAAGCAAATTTTGAATAGCATAAATAAAGATCTGAAACTATCATATCACGAAAGAAAAAAGCTTTTCATGGAAGAAAAGGAAAAACCTTTCAGGGAGAAACTCCCTTCCAGAGAGGGAAGTGGAAGGGATTTCAGCTAGAAGCGAAACATAAGCACGTAGGAAATGAGAGTGAAAATCATAAGGTGCACGGGAACCCTAGCCGAAGGTGGAAGACGCTGTGCAGCGCAATGTCGAACTTACGTTTATTGATATTCTATTCAAGGGTAAGAAGGCAAGAAATCTAGCATCTGAGCATCTTTCACACTTTGACATGGCCAAGCCTTGTATGAAGCGGATTACCTTGAGTAGCCATACATTCTCCGGTAAAATAGAGTTGTTGCATGAAAATGTAACATTCTAAATTTAGGATAGAAATATGATTGTATGCAATCATATGTGTGTGATTATTGATAAAAAAATTGAACCACTCAGTTTTAATCTACCAGCCTTCATTTTATTGAAAAATTTCCAGTAAGCTGTTGCTGCTTGATATGATCTGGATTCAGCCTTATAAAGTTGCATTTGACGTCATAATAACATTGTGTAATAAAAAAAGAAGCAACGTTAATTGATTGGATATCTGGAGCCACCAGTTCACTAGGAATGTACGCTCAGGGCATCACAGCGTGCAGGAAGAAATACCAAACTCGACAGTTTTATTTGTTCCAATCTGTACATACAGAATGGTTAGTTTTATGGTATTTGTATTATGTAGCTACCTAATCTAGTTAACAATAATATTGTTCATCAAATAAGAATTTTTAAATTTACTCAACATTTTGTAATATTGCTAACTAGACAAAATATATATGAGTACAAAAGTGTGCCCGTACATAATTAATTATATGTTCCACGTTCCAACAATAAAAGGACACACAAAGCTCTAGAATCATGCAATTTTGTGAAAGCAAACCAAAAAAAAAAAAAATTGAAAAAGAAATTGATATTTGAAGTAACAGGTTTCAAGTATGCTTTCATGGTAAAGACTGTAAAATATCTTTATACTAGAGTTTCTTTTGAGTTTCACAGCTTAAAAGGTTTGATGTAGTGCTACGCTGCACTCTCGATTGCTTTGATGCATTCCAGTACGCTTGCGTTCTTTGACATAGCTCCCATAAGAGCTTCATGCGCCTTGTTATTTTTCAAGAGAGAAGCAGCAAACAAAACCTGCGTCAAGAACAAAAACGCATTAAAACAGAAGGTGAATTCAATCCTGATATCATTCAAACTCTCAAATCCACAATAATAGCCATTGCGTAGCTGTTGTTTTATTAGAGGAACGCACAGCCCATCTAGTGAGATTTTGTTGTTGATCTTTGCTGAGCTGCGGCTTGCTTCGGTTTATAAACCTCTGAAAGAAAAGGAAGAATAAGATTATTAGAGAGAATAGTAAGTATAGTAACATCCAACTCTCAGAATAGCCATTTCAAACCTGGAGAGTGAAGAGATCAGCAGATTGACCCACCACCTTGTCATATGTTAAACCTTCAGCCGCTAATCCAGCCATTGCCACAACAGCCAATCTAAAATATATAATTACAACTTGAGCTTTTCTTTTAAATTAATCCCTTCACTATTACTATTATTTTAAATCATATCCAACTTGGATTTTGGTTCCTGAAAATCGTAACTCGGCATTTTATTTCTACAACTTTAAGAGTAAATACTAAATAAAGCTGCCAAGTAAACACACCTATCTAACTCCTTAGCATCAAGCTGCCCGCTATAGATGAGCTTTTCAAGCCTCTCATCAACTAGATTTACATGCTCTTTCCCAATATCCAGCGAATAGCCCAGGATGGGTAGGCCAAGCAGATAAGCAGCTAGAATAACATAATAATCAAAGGCCAAACAACAACTCATGAGTCAGAGATGATGACGAAATGTTGTCACACATATGCAATGCTTTCACTTTGAGCATGGAAACCAAAACAAGAAAAGAAATAGTACTCAAAAAGTGTGCTGCTTCATGTCTGGCAATCCTCTCCTGATAATCCGGAAAAACTGTTGAAAAGCTGCTGATTGCAGCTTGGAGAAGCCTGTGATAGCATAGGAGCATTAGTGTTAAAGCCAACACTGATGAGGCATTCACTTCCCATCATTTTCAGAATGAACTTAATTCTTACCCGGGTGATATGCTACCCACAGCCAAAACCACTAAGGAAATACTCCCAATCAAGTATGGAACAAAGAAGCCCCAATCCTACAGAGTCAGCATTAATCAAATATGAGAATGCAAGTCAAAATTCTATTAAGCCTTTGCTGAACTAAAGAGGAGTCTATTCTTAACCTCGGGAAGTATGTCTGCAGAATAGTATTTCAAAAAGCCTACTTCAATGCTATTCCTTTCCATCAGAGTTCTTAAGTTTTTCTAAGATCTCATTCCAGATACAGACATAAAGAGAGAAGTAGTGTGCGTTAGAGATACCCCAGGAAGCTGGCCAGCCAGAACAGCTAAAAATCCAGTTGTTCCCACCACCGTAAAAAGAAAAGCTGCCTGCATGATTAGAGATATAACTATAAGACCTCTAAGGATGAAAGAGAATTGCTTCAAGTATGAATACAAGAAATTCCAATGCTATTGTTCCTAATTCATGAACAAAGTCTGTAATGAAGACAAGTGGCATTAGCAGTTAGAACTTTTAAGACGTTCAATCTTACACAGATTAAAAGTACTGGTCTTTCCATTGACATTAAAAACAATAGCTGGAACTCACATCGTTCCTGACACTCGGGATTGCAAGATTCTCAGCGTTCTTAATTCCAAGAATTGTCAACTCTCGAAGTGATGTCTGGTGCACAAAGTTGAACAGTCAAAACTTGTATGACCAATTAAGCTTACATATGACTAAGAATTGGAAGCATTGAACAAGTATACATTATATTATTTGCATGAATGCACGAGTTTGAAGATAGGCCTAATGTTTGGATGACACTTCCCCAGAACTTCACACTTGTAATGGAGACTGACCGTACGACGTGAAACATATGGCTGAGAACTCCATTTCTTGGCCCACCCAACTTCGTTCAGCCGATCAAGTGCCACTTTAACAGCATTACTATCTTTCTGCACAAACATGTGCCTTTCAAGTTTCAATTACATAACAACAATGGCAGGACCTAACGTCCTAAGCGAATTAACTATTGTATCATTGGGGATTCTAAATGACCTCATTTGTATTGAAGCATAAATATAAGGGCAAGGAATCGAAATTGAATTCATTTTTCACGAAGCATTCATATTCAATGTTCTAAGACATAGTTCTTCACTTCTTCTGGACTGTCACATCCTCTCTAGTATTAAATAACCCAGCTGGAAAAATAACCAACAGTAGCAATTCATATAGGTATGGAACGAAGGGAATTAAGCAATACAAAGTGACGATGAAATCGGCGATCATATGTAGAATCGAACCTGAGAAATGGCAGATTCTAGAATATTGAGATCGACACCAGGAGCAGCGGAGGAAGCCCTGATTCTCCAGGTTGGGAATGGAAGGTCGACGTTGAAGCATCTTTGGTGGTGGTGATGAAAATAATACCGAGCGAAGCTTGTCACCCACATTATCCTTTTGCTCTCTCGAACACCCACAGTTAGAACTTGTTGGATGGACAGGCAATAGAAGCGGATAAGGATTCCTCGGTTTTGTCGAATTATAAAGGAAAAAAGGTCGAATCTTTGTTGAGAGTGGGATTTGAACCCACGCCCTTTCGGACCAGAACCTTAATCTGGCGCCTTAGACCAACTCGGCCATCTCAACGTTAATGTCAAATGACAATCAGATACTATCATATCTTAAATTTGTTTATAATATGACTTTATTTCTTACTCGAAAAGGTCATTGAAATTTAAAAGAAAATAAAATCGTTAGATGTTCCTTGTCGTTCTATTTATGAAATACACTAGAAAAAAATTTCAACTAGTTAAAACTTCGAAAACAATTAGCAAAAGCAAAACAATAGTTGTAGAAAGCTATTTTAATGAAGTACAAACTATGTTGTGAGAAGGAATTTAATTTTATGGGATAATTTATAACAAAGAAAATAAGTGTAATTTTATAAACAAAGACAAATTTTTTGCTACTTGAACTTCCATACCAGCCTCTAATGAGGTAAAACTTAGTTTGAATGATAGAATGAATAGATCAAAAGTTCAATATGAGAAGTCGAATCCTCTCAACATTAAATCTATTTTTACGCACACTTTGCTCAAACCTTAAGTCATTTTTGTTAACTTCATCTTGTTTGAAATGGTTTCTGGTTGAATGGATAGCTAACATTGGATGCCTTCCTGTACACTGAATTTTATTGCAAAGGATTATATGGGTCTAAAGCTTCGTATTGCGGCCCATAAAATGTTTCACTATTTTAGTATTATAGTGTTGAAATCCAACTGTATGTTTATATTATTCAATTCAAAAGACAGCTGTCACTCTTAGAAAGGGGATGAAGCTATGAAAGACAACTAAAAAACATGAAAAAAAAAAAAAAATCACTAGTTATTTGAGAGGCTAGAGTCCCTCCTCACTCTCTTTCCTGCTCCCTCCACAACACCCCCTTCGCAAACAAGAAACCTCTCAGCCCATGCACCCACGCCCCCGTTCTGTTACACTAACGGGCTAACGGCTTCCACATTCTCTCTCTTGCCTCGCCTCTTCCCCACGTGGCTTTTTGTTTTTCCTCTTATAAACCAAACCACCAAGCCCATTAATATTCAGGGTCCGTCATATAGTAAATCCGAAAATAACTCAAAGTTTTCTGAGAGCAAACAATACTCATGACAGCAATACATAAAGTACAATAAACATCTATATATGCGTATATATACTATACAAAAACAACAATTAAAAACGCATCAATTAATTACAGTTGCTATCAAGTGTCAGATCATCCTAACACAAATTAGGAACACTTGTGCCATGCCGCATAACGGCCACCTTCTCCCTTTAACTGTAAATACGAGTGAGAATTATAAAAAGTCAAAAAAGGCTCGTGTCCATGTTTGAACTAGCTTCCTGCATACTGGCCATCTTCATCGCTCAAAAAGCCCTCAATTTGCTCTAGCGCCTGATGACAGGATAAATAAGCATCAACTATAACAATAACATATTCAGCGAAAAGGATATTATTAGGTAGACCAATAGCTGACAAACTGAAATAGAGATAGGAAGAGCATTGGACAGAGAGATAAAGACCTCTATTGCAATAGTAGTCGGAGACAGATCCAACACATCCCTACAGCCCAGTTTTGCCGCTACATCTGCACTAAACAACAGCACTGCGTTACCAGTGTTGGAACTTCACACAATAATGCAAAGCAATAGGGTAGTCTTAGGGGTTTCAGGTTGGGGGGACATTATGTAAAGCAGGAAGATTATTCATGATTTAGGAGACAAACACCAAGAATTTGGGTGGTGTAGACATATCCAAGTGACTAGCTTAAGTCTAAACAAAATAGCTAGTCCCTTCTCTGTTATATCCCCGCAAATTATAGACAGAACCAAAATTTTTCTTTCAAGAAGTGAAAAAAGATTGATAGGCATACTCTCCAAGGACACCCGGGCATTGGCGTTGGCATATGCTTCACCTCTTTCTTCAAAAAGTGTAGACAAACGCATCAAAGCCTGCATGTGGATTCCATAAGGTCTAATTATTTAGTGGACGCTAATTCATAGTAAAATGCATCAAAGTTTGAGGCACTAAGTAGGATGCCTTAAATTCTTCATAATTATTACAAGTAATAAAAGGAAAAAATTTTTAAATGGAAGAAAAATAGTAACCCGTGTGTATGCATCTCCTGCTTCATAATGCAGAAGTGGACGAGAATTAGTTCCCACGGCAGCAATTCTCTTAGCCAAGGCTTCTAAAGGTACATCCAACCAAACAGTAATCCCCTCGTGCATATATTTCCTTGCAATCCACATATGAAGAACATGATAGACTGATTTGAGATACAGTTAATGTCAAAAAGGTGAAAATAAAATTTCTCTCGTTTGTTGGTTATTATACCAATTGATGGGCCTCACAACTGCACCTCCACCAGTAGAAATAACAAGTCTATGCAGAAGTGACAGCTTATGCAACACCTCGGTCTGAAATTGTACAAGAATAGGTATGAACAATGGCGTTAATATGATAACAAAACCAGTGAAGAAAAACAAAACAATTCCAAGTACATTTCTTTTTAGTTCAAAACAAGAACAGTAATTTAGGGGCAGAGAAATCTACAAAGATGGAAAACAATGGGATTGGATGGTACTAAAGGAATCGAATAATCTAAAACTTTAAAAATCTATTTTCTGAAAGAAAGGAAAAAAACTCCAAAGACTGGTGAGTGCATAAACTAGAACAGTGCTTTCTAACTGACCTCTTTGTCACGGAAGAAACCCTCTCCGTAGTGCTTGAATATATCAGCCACAGAAGTTCCACCTATTTCCTCCTCCACCAATGCATCACTAAAGCAGCCATGAAAGTAACAAGCACAGAAAATATTAAGCAGGATCTTAAATGTACCCATCCAATTAAACTCTTGTACCATCACAGACAAACATGACCCCTTTCAATCACAATCTTATACACCAAAGTGGACCATATTCCTTAGAATAATTGAGACCTCGATTTAATCTTTCAGATACAATTTTACATTTGTCATATCTTCTTAGAGTCATCTACTATTAATAGAACATTATCACCAGCTGAAGTTCTAATCTGATATTGAACATAATGAAATGATATATATTGCCTCATTACTAAAGTTCATTCTTTCTCATGCCTGGTAGTCTTCGGGGTATTCAATGGATGCAATATTCACTTGCCTTATATTTTTTATCTTTCATCAGAAGAGGACAAGGAATCACTTACTAACCTATCAAAAAAGGAATAACTAAGCACTTGAGACAAAATCTTCCCCACAGTTGTCTTCCCAGAGCCCATCATTCCTGCGTGTCAAATTTAAAATTAATAATGCCAAATCAATTATACGTCCAATGAATACCATGTAAGAACAAAGACTTCAACCAAGAGACTGACCAACAAGATATATACAGCGTCCATTTAAATAAGGCTCGATCTCTTGTGACTTAGTCTGCAATTTTATTGACTTCAAGTAAGATAATGGGAAATAGTTGCCTAGAGAAGCAACAAACTGAGCTAAATTTTTTTTTTTACGCCTTAACTATAGCAGTGTAAAGAGTAGAAGGGTATAACACCACTAGAGTGATGGGATTAACAGAAAATGACAAAAAGTAACATGATTCACCTTTAAAAGTAACCCTTCGTCAAGAGGGGCCTGTAAACTTCCAGAGTCCACCGTCAAAGCTACAAGAATGATATTTGAAATAAACTGTCAATAATCAAAATAGCCAACGCTCGCAATAGTAAGTAACATAATAGAATTCTTGCAGGCATATATATGTATTTACTACATGGTCACAATCACTGTGCTCTTACATGAAAAAGCTTTTAATAGACTTTCTCTAACTAAAACCATTAATTGGAGGGGTATGTAATTGAAATTGCAGACAATGAAATCTATTCCAGAATTCAGAATGTGTCTTTATATGATTCACCTTGATAGAAACTATTCTCAAAGATCCAAGCTGGTGAGACTACAGTCTTTTCATATTGATCACATCATGTGTTTCAATATAGATATTCCACCAGTCTCAAATATCTGTGCCCAAATATTTCAAATAAGTTTAACAATACAAAAAATTTAACTTCTGATGGCAGTTATTTGAAAATTGTTTTGCAGAATTTAGAAAGGTGTTAAAACTTTAATGACTACTAATTTTGACTTTAGAACAGCATGACACCTAACTAACTATCATTGCAATAAGAGGAATCTTAAGAAAACATGTTCTTAAGTACTTCTGGTGTTACATAGTTTTTTCATCCCAATTTGTTGACAACTTTCAACTATAGTTCATTCTAACTTATTCCCGTGATTGGTGACTCTGCATCTTCTTTGCTAGTTAAAATTAGCATTTCTTTTATTCCTCCAATAAAAAATCTTATTTAATAACAGAAGGAAAGAGAGGGGGGGGGGGGGGGGGGGGGAAGAGAACCAACATTAGAAGAGCATATTGGTTTGGACGAATATGTTAAGCACGTTTGAAAAAAAAAACACAGGAAAAGCCTAATTGTTATTGTCAAAAAAGAATAATTTTTCAGCAACCTGGTAAGTTGTTATACGAACAAGCAACCTCCAAAGGGCCCGTCCTCCGCCGATTGGTTGAAGGTCTTGCAGTTGCAGGTTGCAAAACAAAAATCTGAAGCTTCTGCGGCTCTCTAAAACCTTGAGAGAATTTCACAGAACCACTGGATTTTCTCGAAATCTTCTCGTAATGAATCAAGTTTGAAAATTGCAACCTTTGAGCAACTTTAGCTTCCATGGCGTCACCTCAGAACAACTGACTTCCAGTGTGATATAGCTGCGAACGCAGAGCTTTTAGCTAATATACGCAATCCAGATTGACAAACATAAGGTACTAAAACACGAAAATTAATGGACGAAGCAAATTCAGAAATAAGCACGTACAAATATATACGCATAAGAGATTCCGCATTTGGATATTGCATTATATATTATATTCCAACCGTTCGTATGCTGAGAAAATTTCAGAGGAAACACTTCAAAAATCCTAAACATTTTCAAATCTCACCTCTTATATCTTGCACGGAGAAAGGCCGACGGCTGTCGCAAAAAGAACCCACCAGAAAGCCGAAACGAATCGAATCAGAATCTAATCAAAATCGCTGGAACCGTACAATAATCCTGGCTTCGAAGATAGAAACTGAGAATAATCTTGAACGAGGATTTATTTGGAGGTAGAGAATATGAAGGAGGATATGAAAGACTGAAACTGAAGGTGCTTCTCATTCCGGTTTCTTCACAAATCACAATGCTCTCATGTAAACCACTTTGTTTCGATGTACACGTGCTACACCTAACAAATACGTGTATATAACAAAGTTTGTAATAAGTTACTCAATGTAATGTAATCCAATCTAATAAAACTTATTTATAAAATTTAATAAATTCTTTCTTCTGCTTTTAAAAAAATTATATTTTCAAGCGCGGTCAGAACTAAATATTCATTGGAAATTATATTTTAATAATTTAAGATTTTGTGAAAATATTCATTATATTAATTTTGGAGTATGATTTAGGAACCAATAAAAATGAAAGGGGAAAATTGGGGTTCAGTTTTATAATTTTATTATTAGATTAATATAAAAAAATTATTAATTTGTGATGTAATGGAGTGTTGGTAAAACTGGGTGGCTAAGTGGCGATGACATTGACGTCGTCCGCACAGCATGCTCACCAACCAATGAATCCAATTTTGGGGTTGGTGAAGCAGTGGAGTAGGAGGATGATAGCTTCTCCCACCAAACCCAGGTCTACGAGGATTTAATGTCAATGTCCAATCGGACTGGGCCATCGTTAAAAAAGATAAACAAACAACCCAAGGTATGGCATATTGTTGATCCGCTTTGTGGAAGAAAACGAACCAGTCGGAAAAGAAAATAGATCTGTCTGCAGTTAGGAAAATGAAATATCCTGGGTATTTAAAAGAACAGAACTTTCCATAAGTTTTGAGGACGATGGAATGAAAGAAAATAGAGCGGAAAGAGTCAAATAGTAAGATATATCTCATTTTATTATTTAAAAGTTTAATAAAAAATATGGTTATTAATGAAATTGAATATTTTTTGCATTCTTTTTATAATATAACCTTATAAATATAATATTATTATAAAAAGTTTTTAGTTAAAAAATATATCATAGTAATTACACTATTAATTCACTTCATTTCATATTTAACCCTTCAATTAAGAGGGATAATAAAAATAAGATTTTTGATGATAAAGAGTGGCTTTAAAGTCCCTCCTTAATTATTATATTTATACCAAAATAAATATTTAAATATACATTTACTCAATCTTATCACTACAAAATCCATTTAAACAATTAAAATTTGATCCAATTATAGGTGTGATTTGTGTTTAGCTATCTATACAAAAAAATTGTTCATGGTTAATTATTGTAAATTTTTTTTCACCATAATTATAATTACATGATGGAGAAAATGCCAATCAAAATGAAATAGATTTAAAACAATATTATTGCACAGATCGAGTTTATAAATTCTCCTCAGTTTAGTCATTCAACTTGTTACTCCTTCCTTCATCATCTATTCAAATATACCCTAGGTTTTAATATTAAAAGTTTAAATTTATCTTTTTTAAAAACATTCAATTTAAATCAAACGTCTCACTCATTTAGTTGCATACATTTTACTAGAGATTATTCAAATTTGACTGCAAATTATTTTTACATATTACACTAGTGTAATTATTATGTAGTACATTTTTAAAAAAATATATGATAATGATATGTTAAAATATATTGGCAATATATCAACCTAAAATAATTTTTGTAATTTATTTTAATCCCAATATTATTAAAATTTTATTTATGAACCTAGAATTTTTTTGAGCTTTTCATTTTACATACTATACTTTTTATTTACATGTAATCGCCACAAAAGATTTAGTTTGTAAATTTGTTAATTCACTCATATATATATATATATATATATATATATATATTTAGTAACTACCTAAATCCATAATTCTATCCTTATATTTAATTTAAAATTTGATTTTAAGGAAGTGTTATTGGGAAATAAAAAAATAGATAGGTAATTGAAAATTTTAAAAGATATTTTGAGTTCATGAATAAAAGTTTAAAAATATTAAAGTTAAAATTCAAATACAAAAAATATTTTAAATTATTATACAATTAACATATTTTGACATGTAATTGTTACCTATCTTCTTTTTTATATACCATGTAAGAATTACATTTGTGCAATCACTTTTAAGGTTATATTAAGAAGTTTACCCCCTTATAAAAAAAAAAAAAGAAATTCCTCAAATTTAATTCTCTGACCATGTATATTAATTTGTTATTGCTAGCAAATTTAAACGAAAATAGTAAACGTTTTAAAAGGATTAACATGAAAAAAAAAAAAATCATTACTATTTAAAAATAACAATAAAGTTAAAAATTGGACCTCATTTACTGGTGCTAATTAGTGAGTGGAACGATAATGTTAAAGGAAAGTGAAGTGTCACTAATTTTCGATGATCTCATAGTGTGATAGTACGCCAAAGCTGAACGATGTTGCCAATAAACTCGCAGTCGGACCCTCAGTCGCAGTCACACTGTTTTTTTTTTTTGGGGTAGCGCAAATTCATGTGGTGCTAGTTCTTTTCCCTTCCGTCGACCTATATTTTCTTTTTTCTTTTTTAGCTTTTTTTTTTTTTCTATTTTCTTTCTTAAATTATTTTTTCTATTTAGCTAGACTTAGGAAAGCCAGTTCGAAGGAAAGATTGTTTAATGACTTAAATACAATTTAGTCCGTTTACTTTTATAAAATATTTAATTTAAAAATACATAATTTTGTCTTCTTATTGTTGATTGGGATCCAATTTTGCTTCTAAATCTCATAAGTCCTACAAAATTCAATGCCAACAAACTTAACAATTTGCTAATTGATATGCCGTTTATTTGATGCCATTAACTTACACCAATTATTCTTGTACCCACAAAGTGTCCACGATGATTAAAATTCATCCAAATTTGTTATACACAGCAAACCTCAAGTGTACGAAGTAAATCTTAATCATCTACTCCATATATATATGTGTGTACTTAGTGAAGGTAAGAATCTCTCTATTAGATGAAAAAAAATCTTCAAACTTATAAATCTCATTTTAAGCTCCTTAATATAGAGCTCATAATCATGCACACACTTTAAAGAATAAAAACACTAATATAACGAATATAAATATAAAAGAAAAAACTAATCTATTAAATTAAAAAAAATTATCTTTTTTTTTATTGTAAAATTTGCATTCATGACACTTACGTTTATATATAATGTTCAAGTTAACATATTAAATTTGAAATTAAGAAAATAGTGGGGCAACGCTATGTCTTTTAGATTAAAAAGCCTCAAGTGATATATTTTTAATATAACTGGAGAAACTGAAAGGACGGGGCGTTGTATCTCTACTGCATATTCTTTCTTATGTGTTTTTCTTTTTTCCTTTGCAGTTCTTGGAGTTAAAATAGTGAGTTTGGTGCGTTAAGTGAAAATTACAAATCTGTGTTAACCTATGAAACTCTAAGCTTAACTGACATCTAAACCGATGCTTAGGTGGTCCATCATTATGCATCAGATTAATTAGGAGCAAAGGGAAGTTTTAGAGAACGGTCGAGCACTCGAGCTTCTGAAATTTTTTTGACAACTTCAATAATCTGTTTTTAACTGTGTTGGACTGATTGAATACATTTCAGGGTTGGATCTGAGGTCCATGACTCATGAATCAATAACAACTCACGAGCTCCATTTCCATTTTTAAGTTTTTACCATAATTAGATTAATCGTTCTTCAAACTATCATCGCAAGTAACAGAGCATAAAAAATGCAAGAGTAGGCATTTAAGGAAAGGTGAGTATTCTTCAAGATCAACATCGAAGACTGACTGTCCCCAAAGGCATAGAAGCATAATTGTTCCTACTTCCAATCTTTAGAAGACTAGCGCACATGCCTTTAAATATCAGGCTTTTACACAGCAGTTGAAGCAGCCTAGGAAGCCCCTCCTTGTCTGTCAAAAAAGATATTAAACAACTAAGGGGTTAAAGATGCCAAATCGTGCATACTGATATTTCAAAAGCAGTTACATAATTACATAGTTATTAGAAGTTACTTTAGAAACCACAAATATCCCTGAGGCCAATCTTCTGTGGATCTAGGGAATGAATCTGATGTCAGTGAATTCTTACAAAGACAGTAAGACTTCCACCAAAGACCCGTGAATTGCAAAAAAAAATTATCTCTGAACAGAAAGGCAATAAAAAATAAGAAATGCTTCATACGCGAGGATGTCCAATTTCTTATTGTAAAAAGTGTGACTCAATGAGTCCACTGCTTCCCGTATGTTAGCCCACTGGATTTCTCTATACACTAATCCTAATAACTATAGATAAAGGGTCATCTTCCCCAATCCCAACTCGGTCAATCGTTACCCAAATTTCAATTCAAGGCCTTCTTACAGACGAAAAGAGTACATTTACCACAAACATTCATCACATGCGCAGCTAGATTTGCGTGCTGCCTATGTATCTACATTATAAATAACATTATAACCACCCTTGAGCCTCACATATCTCAATTCAGTTCAGTTAATAATGGGCCGCACAAGCGCATTTTTAATTATATACTCTCTTTTTTTCTTAGGGATCAAGCACTTTATAAGCTTCCACCATAATATTCTTCACTACTTCTCAAAATTTTATTCGCTACTATTTTGTGTAAGTTACAAGAAATTTCGAAAATCATGGATTTATGTGCTCTATTTGTTTCACAAGTCCATAAAGGTTGACATATATGATTTTTCCTGGAATACTAATAACGAAATTTGAAACAGGGAACCCTCAGTCTCACTGTAAAGTCACAACTTTAAAGTTTTTTTTAATCCAATATGTGGATGAAGGATCATAGGCTTTTCTAGGTAGAGAGAGAATAGAGATTAGTGTTGTTTTAAACAGTCCATTGTTGCAACATTGCTCAGGACAAGAGAGAGCGAGAAGACCTTACATACATTAACTGCACTTACCTAGAATATGTACCTTCATACTCGTCCTCAATTATATAAAAAGAAAATTCCTCTCTAGTACGAAGAAATTTCCCAATTTCTGCCAATTATACATATTCAGGCATCTTATTTATGGAGTTTTTGTAAAATTATTCTGGTGATCTTCGTTATAGTTACTAGGGAGGATTCTTTGCAATCATTTAACCAGCTGCACTGTATGTAGTTACAAAGAGATAGAAATGAAGAAGCAAGTGGAGAGAGGAAAGTGTACTTCATGAGTATTTTTATTTCTCTTATATTATTCTCTCCAATTATACAGTGCAATTGAATGAGAATCCATGGTATTATAGCAGTTGATTGTATAATAATAGCTTCCATGTGTCCAGCAATATATAGTAGCTAACAAGTTAAAAATACAAAATCTGGCCAAGAATCTTACAGGTGGAGACTCCTGGTTTCGATGGTAGTGGGGATGCTGGTGCTCACTGTCCCCAGTGTTTCCGTTAGTAGTCGTCGAAGCCATGAGCTCTTCTTCATTACCAAGACTTGCCCTGGAAAGATTTGTTTTGTTCTGCTTCCTCATTTCCCGGATTTTTGAGAAATCAAGTGAGTAGTCGGGCAATTGGCCCTTCTGATCCCAATCCCCAAACTGTGGCACCGATAACCAAGGAGCAGTTTTCTAAAAAGAAAGGATCATTCTTCATAAGTAATGATAGGTGTAAATGATAGCATAAGGGACGAGAAATAAATACAATAAGGTATCACACTATCAACTGTTCAAAATTTTAATATATTTCAAAAACTTGGTGAATATTATCATTTACCAAGAAAAGAATATAAAAAAATCTATAAAAAAGTGGCTTGAATAAGAATTAGTGAGGTAAAGGAAACAGGGAAAAGAATGGTAGTGACGAAATCGACTAATTCTTTTCTTTGGAAATAGCTCCCGACTACCTGCGTGACTGCAACAGTGATATCATCATTTCAAAGTTTGAATACAAACAATTGATTAATTAAACGGACCGGGAAAGAGCCTCGTCATTCATCATGCTTCTGTCTACTTCTGAGTTTTAACAGATTAAAATGGTCAAAGCCAAAGGGCGAAAAGGTGTTTCGGCAAGAGGAATAATACTTAGAATTTAGAAAAGCAACCAAAATATAGATCGAAGAGCAACTATTAGGCCCCAGTGGAAACTAAATATGGATCCTCGGGGTTATCTATATATATATATATATCTTGTTTGTAACTATAAACAAATGCTATTGAACAGAGGTTTCGACTTTCATTCTTAAGAAGTTTCACAAAACAAGCTTGGGTAGAAAATCAGAAATAAGATTCAGGTTTCCCTGCTCTCATTCAGGTCTACTGAAACCTAAATCAGTTAGTACAGAGAAACTTGGAATCATCTGTGCAGATTCATGACTCGAGCATAACACAAACTTTTGGCCGTCTCATTTCAGCGAATCTTTATTGGCACAAAACACTCACGCAGAAACGCCAACTCCTATCAAACACTATAATCATCCACTTCCACTTCGTTCCTTTTCCTGAACTTTCTTATCAACTAAACAACATCGAACACATAAAACTTACCTCCTTACGATCCTCCATGGGGCTATTTCAAATTCTACTCAAGTATTGGAATATTCAGACAGATAAAAAGCGGCTAAGGCCTCGCTTTGTGATAAGCAGCACAAGGCGAGCTAGCTGTACAATACCCACAGGCTACACCAATTGCTCGGTCATTGAAATAAAAGGCAGGGCGGTTTGATGCGATATATAGAAAGCCGAGGGGCCCACTCTTCTTCATTTTATTGGGTTTGGACGTTTTATTTACTATTAGGTATCGTTTTGTCAGTTGAATTACGGAAATACCACTCTGATCTTATAGAATCTTTCAAATCTTTTGATCGCTTACCCCAGACAAAAGAGAACAAAAAAATATTTTGATCTGATCGCTTATAATGAAAACTCAAGCCGAATTGAACTCCCATTTTATCTTTTAATTACAAATTTTTGTAATTAGATCTTAGTAAAAAGCATTAAACCTAACCTTTTTCACGTTGTCCCTGCTTGCTTTTTCCTTTCCTTCGATGAGGATTTCTATCTGCCTTCCAACTACCAAGCCCCAAGAATGTATTATTAATTTATGATTGTACTGGTAATTAACAATGTCCTCGTCGTTAGTTTATAAATTTAGATTTTTTTTTCATGTCTTTTATTTCATGTTCTTTCTATATTACACAGAAATAAACATATTATATGTAAAGTTTTCTACTTAAATGAATTTTATATATTCAAATGGGACCATAAACTATTTATTTTGTGTTTATTTGCTTCTGACATGATAATAACATAAAAGAATCTAAATTGTCTAATTATAACTTAACTTTTGTATTAGTTTATCGGGAATTACTTATTAATACTTTATTCCTCACGTATAAAGTAAACCTTATACAGTTTCTTTAACAAAATCTGAGTTGAATTATATCCCTTTATTTTCTAAAAACATTAAAATTATATGGTCTGCCTCTTTATTTTAAAATATTAGATTCTCCTCTATTAAAACTAAAACATACGCTATATTAAACAACAAATCAATTACAATTGTATTTATTTCAACCATTCATATATTATAACAAGTATTATAAATATATATATTACTAGCGATTTTAAAAAATTTAGCAAATTATAAAGCTATTTGGTAAATTAAACAATATGAAAATTAATATGTTCATAATATATTTTTTAAGATTAACTGATAATAATTTAATTTCAGAAATAAATTATATATATACTATGATAATTATAATCATTTCCATAATTTATTAAAATTTTAGAATTAATTAAATTTATAATTCCTGATGAAAAATAAATGATATTGTAATAAAATTTTAAGAAACACATTAGTAGACGAGATTAATATGATTCTTAATGATACTGTGGTTATCCTATAACTTTATGAGAGTTCATGTATATTTTGAAATAAAAAGAATGTTTTTCAATTTAAATATTTTTAAAAAATAATTTAGCCTGGAATCTAAACACAACTTCAATATTGATACTTGCTATTCAACCATAAGTAAATAAAGTCTTTAAGTATTAAAAAAAATATCCTTCATTATAATTTGGAAGATAAAAGGGTTGAATGTTGAGGACTTCCGACAATATTGCCAAACGAATAAAGAGAAAATGAATGTGAAAAGCACTCGATTAGTCGATGAAGTTGTTTCGAACTGGCAGATTTAACATTGATTAATGTAATATATTTTGAATCTTAAAATGAAAAGGTATGCATTAATGGGAGAAATTAAAAAAAATATTGATTGATCATAATATACTTATAATAATTAATTTAGTTTATTTATTTTTAATAAAAATATTTAAAAAAAAGTGAGGATCATGATATTATTGAAACTAATACATTACATTAATTGTCACCTAAATGTACGAGGTAATATTTTTTCAAAAAATAGAAGCCACAGCCTGACAGTTATGAAAAGAACAATAGTGATCAGATTTATTTCACAAATCTGCTGTCTCAATTATTTGTGCCGCGTTCATAGTGAATCAGCTATGAATGCGTTCAATTCCTTTGTTAATGATTGGGGTAATGCTAATATTACAAATAATTGATTGAAAAAAATCTGCCTTTCTTCTCATTTGTTAATTGGAGTTTTGTAGATATCTCATTATTTCAATCTTTATATAGAAAGGTTTATCAGAAAATCTAGAAGATGTGTGTGAATCAGAATTAGTCCTTTCAAGCGAATTATTGTATTTTCTAAGAGTTCAAATAGTTATTATTACTCAAAAATCATATAATGTTTTGATAACTTTTATCTATATTAAGAGAAAAATATTATTTTAATCAATGATTTATCATTAAATTATTATTTAGGTTTTTATTTATTTTATTTTTTAAAATAATCATCTGATTGAAATCATTATTTTTGTTCTCTCGTTTATATTTTTGAAATAATAATTGAAAAACTAACATAAGAAAGATATTCTATGAGAGGTAGTAAAACCAATAAAATTATGTAAGAAACTTGGCCCTAAAAAAGATAGCATGTTTATTAATTCTTAAATTTTAAAATGATGATAATTTTAAAATTTAAAATCAATTTTATAATTAAAAATTAATTTTTATATGATGAATAATCTTTATATAAGATTTTTTTTGGACCAAAGACTAAATAATAATACCATCTAATGCGAGTAATATTTAAATAGATTGAATATTCTATTTATGCAGACTCACAAACTTATCCAATGTGGGCTTGAAAACATAGCTTAATATGAGGTTCTTCATTTGGTGTCTAAACATTATATTCTAAAATCATAAATCAAGTAAAGATTACATTTAATAAAATCGTTTAAATAACTATTTAAAATCAAAGTATACATTCTGAATTCTTTAGAATAGTTTTGAAATAGAATCATTTATAATAAATATATTAAATTTATAATCTTAATTTTAAAAAGGTAACTTTCGGTCCTTTGGTAATTTCCTTAAAATTTATTTCATTTTTTGAAAAATAAAAAGTATTAAAATGATCTTTTAAAAATAAAATTTTTCAAAAAATAAATATCATCTCTTATCGACAAAGAAATTAAATTAGTTCATTTTATTTAAATTTGGGAGACTATTCTAATATTTTCTAATTTTAAAAAACTAAATTAATCTGATAACAAGAAATGTGAGATTAAAATCAGATTTTCCCCCTAAATTTTACCTACTTTTATTTCCAAAGAAAGAGAAGAAGAGTTTTGGTCATATGGGATAGACGTGGACTGAGCATGATATAACATCAACACTCCAACATCAACAGACGTGTAATGAGAGGCAGTTACCAGCGCCACAAAACTCGGGGTATCCTTTCCGGATCGCTGTCTTTCTTTCGGCCCATTTGTTTGTCCACATAGTCTCCGTGGCCGCAATGTTAAGGACAAAAAACGGTATTTTTGTTTTTCACCAATGGCCACTAATGGGTCAATGGTCTACCTTTTTACAAAAATAATGGGCTGCATGGCTTCTTTTCTTTTTTGATACAGAAAAAGTTTCAAAATAAAAAGGCAAATAAATTCTAATTTATTATTAATGTATTTTGACCTAAAATTAATTTTCCTTCACATAAATAATTTATAGAGTATTATTTAATAATTTTATATAATTATTAATTAATCATTTATGCTATTTTATATTTAAATTTTAACCAAAAATAGGTAAATTTTAAGATGATGAAATGTTTCATTATTTATTTGACTTATATTTTATATCATTTTATAGTGTCTTGAGTCTATGATTGAAATTGAGAGAATCATTTTAATTTAAAAATGCTAATTCAACTTCTTCACAAAAATTAGGAAAAAAACCAAAAAAAAATTACTAACTCTCCCCTCATAGGGTGAGTGGAAAACCTTTTCACCCGTAAGAGCATAAACCCTCTGGCAGTGAGTTTTTTTTCGGGATTGTTTCCTTACTCATTATTTCTCTCTATTTCCATTCATCTCATTTATGGTCTTTCTCTTGAATTTTAACTAGTTGTAGTTGGTCTTTTCTTTGAAAGGGCTTAGAAGGGCGAGTAGTCTGTTATGCAGGAGAGAGAAAATGACCTTGCCCAGTTGGGGTTGGACTAGGACAATGACCAAACAAGCAATGACCATGGTTTTACCTTGGTTGGGAAGATTCATGTTAATAATCGTGGCACTAGATAACAATATTAAAAAATGAGAAAAAAAAAAGAATTGACACAAGATATTTATATGGAAAACCCTTATGTATGAGGGAAAAATCACGGATAATAATGGAAAAAACCTTCACTAACTCAAGAGATTATACAACCTTTCTTTGAATATGAGAAGAGAATAATCAAACTCTCTCTAAAAAATAAGAAGACGCACAATTCTCTCTCAGATGGAAGAACAACTACTCACTCTCTTAACAAAGGAGATTTTACTACTCTTACAACTTTTCACACTCCAATGCCAAACCCCAAAGGGAAAGACTATATTTATAGGCATTCTTTTCAAAAATTTTCAACAACCTTGTTTTCCACTTTGTTAAAAGGTGACAACTTTTATCTTCTACTTTGTCAAAAAGTGCCAACCTTATTTTTCACTTTGTTAAAAGTTATTAACTTTATCTTCTACTTTGTTAAAAGTGACGACTAATTTTCAACTAACTTTATTCTTATCAAAAAGTTGTAACAAAATTTCTATTATTTTGTTTTCATTGTTAAAAAGTAGCCATTAAATTTGTTTTTACCTTTTTGACAATATCTCACTTAAAGTCAAATTTGGTAGGTTCAAAGTCTTTTCCCTTCTTGCCATCTCTGGTTGCTCACGTCTTTGCTATGCCAATAGAGGATCTACACCATATGAACTTATCATTGTTCACTGGCTTTCTCAATGCATTTGCTACATTATCTTTAATAGCAATCTTGAGTATATATACTCTTCCTTCTTCTAGCACTTCTTTTACAAAATGATATTGAGCTCCTATGTGTTTTGTTTTTGAATGAAATATTAGATTTCATGCAAGTTGCAAAGCACTTTGATTATCGTAGTATATAAGAATTTTATGCTACTTGTGCTTAAGGTCATCTAATAACCTTTGTATCTAAATTGCTTCCTTACATGCTTGTGTAGCTGCCATATACTTTACTTCTGTAGTAGACATGGCCATAATAGTTTGTAATTTGGATAACCAGCTTACAGTTGCTCCTGTAAGTGTGAACACATAACCTGTGGTAGATTTTCTTTTATCAAAATCACCATCAAAATCAGAATCAACATAGCCTTTGACAGTAAATTCAGATCATCCATAACACAATGTAGTATTTGAGGTCCTTTTAATGTATCTAAGGTCCTTTTCACTGCATTCCAATGCTCTCTACCTAGATTTGCCATAAATATGATGATAGTGCCTACTGTCTGAGCAATATCTGGCCTTGTACTGATTATGGCATACATAAGGCTCCCCACTACTGATGCATACAGTACTCGAGACATTTCTATCCTTTCTGCTTCATTGCTAGAATTCATACTTGAGGATAATTTGTAATTGACAGGAAGTGGGGTAGAAATTAGCTTATAGCCTTGCATGTTGAAGCGTCTTAAGACTTTGTTTAAATAATTCTTTTATGAAAGCCAAATTTTCCTATCCTTTCTATCCCGATGAATTTGCATTCCTAAAATCTTGTTTGTTAGTCTCAAATCCTTCATATTGAATTCCCTAGCTAATTGTCTCTTCAGTTCTTAGACTTGATCTTTGTTGGGGCCTATTACCAATATGTCATCCACGTATAATAGCAAAATGATAAAATCACTTTCATCAAACCTATTATGATATGCACAATGGTTTGAACTTAGTCTATTGTACCCAAGATTGATAATGAAGGAATCAAATCTCTTATACCAACATCTTAACACCTACTTTAAATTGTATAAAGATTTGGTTAACCTGTAACCAAGTTTTCTTTCCCTTTTTCTTCAAACCCTTTTAGTTGGAGCATATATATCTCTTATACAAATTTTCCATGTAAAAAAACTATTTTCACATCTAATTGTTCTAAATGCAAATCAAATGTAGCACAAATAACCAGGACTACTCTTATAGTCATAAGTCTGACAATTAGAGAAAATACCTCATTGAAGTCAATCCCTTCTTTCTAAGCATATCCTTTCACCACCAGTATTGCATGATATCTTTTTACTTCGTCATTTCCATCGCATTTGATTTTGTAAATCCATTTGTTCTCGATGGCTTTCCTTCCTTGCGACAGTGGAACAAGTTCCCATGTTTTGTTTTTATGCAAGGCTTCCATCTTTTCTTGCATTGCTATCATCCATAGGGAAGCTTCTGGACTTGATATAGCCTTTTGAAATGTTGATGGCTCTCCTTCCTTTGTGAAAAGACAATATGCATCATGGCTTGCCATAACATTATCTGAGTGCCAAGATGGTGTACTCTATTGATGAATTGATAATTAAACTTCCATGCTAGCCTTATTTGGTTGTTGTTCCCTGTGATCTGGTTCTGCTTTAGAAGAATTATTGTCTCCAGTTTAAATGGTAGTAGTCTCTTTTGTAGTGTCACTATCTTCTTTCTTTATTTTGCAGCTCATGTTATGTAAATATTACATCTTTGTTGGCTACAACCTTATGGGTAGTGGGATCCCATAGGCGATACCCTTTTACACCTTTAGTATAACCCAGGAATATACCTTTCTTAGATTTCAGATCTAATTTTTATCTTTTTTTATGTTTGTACATTACATATGCTGAACATCCAAACACATGTAAGGATGAATAATCAACTGGCTTACCACTCTACATCTATGTTGGAGTCTTCAAACTAATAGCTATTGACGGTGATCAATTTATCACAAAGCTAGTAGTTTTGATTGCCTCAGCCTAGAATGACTTATCTAATATTGCAGTTTTTAACATAACTCTTGTTCTTTCTAAAAGAGTTCTATTCATCTTCTCTATCATACCATTTTGTTGAGGTATATATGCAACTGTGAACTACCTTTTGAGTATCTTCTTATTTGTAGAATTTTGAGAAGTCATCGTCTATGTACTCTTCTCCATTGTCTATCTTTAAGCATTTGATCTTTCTTCTTGATTCAAGTTCTACTCGCAGTTTGAATTCCTTGAATATTGGAGACACATTAGACTTCTCTTAATTGGGTACACCCATACCCTTTTGGAGTAATCATCAATTAAGGACAAAATTTTTTGCACCTTCTAAAGATGTTACTGGTGATTGCCACACATCAAAATGAATTAAGTCTAGTATGTGTTAACTTCTAGCAATAGATCTATTAAACTTCAATATATTTTGCTTACTTTCAACACAATGCTTATAGAATGGTAAACTTACATTCTTGAGCTATGGTAGGAGATCACATTCTGCAGGAATCTTTAATCCTTATTCTGACATGTGGCCGAGTCTACAATGCCATATTTTTGCTAATTTTTCTTGGCAAGTAGAAGCAACATATGCTTCTCCTTGTACAACGTATTACCTTGAAGCATGTATAATTTTGAAGTGTTCTTTTTTGCCTTCATGATTATGAATGCTCATTTGGTGACTTTCATAACCCCATTTTCAATTTGAGTTTTGAGTTCGAGGTGCTCAAATTGCCCAACAGACAATAAATTTTTCTTTAGACCCTTTACATGTCGTACCTCTTAGATAGTATGAATCATGTCATCATGCATCTTTATCTTAATGGTCCCAATGCTAGCAATCTCCAAAGTGTGATTGTTTCCCATGTACACATATCTATAAGAGATAAGCTTGTATGAATGAAACCAATCTCGTCGAGATAGCATGTGCCATGCAGCTCCTGAATCCATTAACCAAGTTTCAGAGAATGGACCTCTTGTAGAATTGATTGCTGCTTCAACACATCAGATTCTATCATCATCAAAGGTTTCAGCAACATATCCTTGATAAGCTATTTCAGAGCCTTCTCTCTATTTTTCTTATTGTACTAGCAGTCTTTCTTCATGTGCCATTTTTTTCTCACAATGATAACACTTGATGTTTTTCTTACTTCATGACTTTGATCTTCTTTGGTTTTGACTCCCATTAAAGTCACGTTCTTCTGATCTTCCTCTCACCATCGATAATGCCTCTTCCTATTTAAAAGTTATTAACATGTCTTATTTATTTTTGTGCCCAGATTCTTCTTCCAGAATAGCAGCTACAACATCATTGAAAACAAGATTATATGTGGGGGAGCAATTTGTTAAGTTGATGATAAGTTGATCATATAAATATGGTAGACTTTAAAGTAGGAGCTTTACACATTCATTTTCTGTTATGCTACAATTCAACAATGAAAGTTAGGAGAATAAAGTATTCAGATTGTTGATGTGCTCTGTTTATCGTAGTGGACTCTAACATGCAAAGAATGTATAATTTTCTCTTTAAAAATATTTATTATAGACTGACTTGACTTCATACAATCTGGCGAGTGTGTCATAGATTTCTTTTGTTGTTTTCTTTTTTGCATTTCTTGATAATATTGAATCTACCAATGCTAGATGCAGGTTAGCAATAACATTGTTGTCCATCTCCTTCCACTTGTCATCTTTGATTGTATCTAGTTTTGTACCAATTGCTGCAATGTAATTGTCCTTCACCATCATCGTCATCATCTTTAATTTCCATAGAGAGAAATTACTCTTATTGAACTTTTCAATCTCAAATTTTGCTGCCATAATGTTGATAAGATAGTGCTAACAACCAAAGCTCTAATACCACTATTAAAAATCGCGTCACTAGATAGCAATATTAAAGAATGAGAAAAGAAGAATTGTCACAAATTATTTATGTGAAAACCTTTTTGTATGAGGGAAAACTATGGACAAAAATGGGAAAGACCTTTATTAACTCAAAAGATTGTACAACCTTTCTTTGAATTTGAGGAGAAAACAATCAAACTCTCTCAAAAATAAGAAAGCACACAATTCTTTCTTTCAGGTGGAAGAACAACTACTCACTCTTTCAAAAAAGGAGATTTAACTACTTTTACAACTCTTCACACTCCAATGCCAAATCCTAAAGGGCAAGGCTATATTTATAGGCATCATTTTCAAAGTTTTTCAACAACCTTATCTTCCACTTTATCAAAAGGTGACAACTTTATCTTCTATTTTGTCAAAATGTACTAACCTTATCTTATACTTTCTCAAAAGTTACTAACTTTATTTTCCACTTTGTAAAAATGTGTTAACTTTATCTTCCACTTTGTCAAAAGGTGTCAACCTTATTTTCCATTTTGTCAAAAGTTACTAACTTTATTTTCCATTTTGTCAAAAATGACAACCAATTTTCAACCAACTTTATTTTTGTTAAATGGTAACAAAATTTCTACCATATTTTCTTCATTGTCAAAAAGTAGCCATTAAATTTGTCTTTACCTTTTTGACAATTCACATAGAGAAGATAATTAATAAGGGTACGATAAGATCGATTTTATCGAAAGTTGGAATCTAAAGACAAAGGTAGAGATTGTAGAGGTGAAGGGCAATATTTTCATCTTTAACTTTGGCTACGTGGAGGATATGGATAGGGTGTTGAGAGACAGATCATGGATTATTATAGGCTTTATACTCAATCTTATGTAATAGAGTCTAGTTATAGCTCTCTATGAAATTAGTTTTGATCACTACTTAAAAAGTTTGGAAGGTTGTTGTGTTTGAAGATCCTAGAGTCAATGGAAGAGTAACTAGAAGTTTCGTTAGGGCCAGAGTGAAGGTCCAAATTTCAAATCCTTTAAAAGATGGATTTTGGCTTTTTAGACATGGGCTTTTTAACTTATGGGTTGATGTTAGATATGAAAAATTACAGAGAAAGAATTGGCCACGATAAAAAATCTTGTTTGATTGATAACACCATGTCATTAAAGAGTTTTAGAATGTCATGGTATGAGATGAACCTTGGTACATTCTGGAAAGAGCCATTGGTTCTGTTAGGTTTATCATGCAAAGCCCAGAACACGAGGAGGAGGGTCCAAGAGGTTATACGGTGTATGCTCATATTGACTCACTAAAGCGTGTTAAAACTTGGAAGGAAACCTATCAAATCGCAGTGATTGGGATACCCATAATAGTGATAACAACATTGATAAGAGAAGGAATGAGTCTCGGGTTAATCCCTTAACAAAAAAGGAATTTGAATATTCCTTTTCTATGCATAGGGGTACTTGCTTTAATGAACTTATGATGTGAAGCAGCATCAGAACGTGGGATATAATATGGATAAGGGCCAGATGGAGCCACACGAAGATAATTAGGTTGAGGTCTAACTCGAACCTAACATATATTAATACCCACTTTAGGACCCAATAACAAGGAGCATGCCTATTATACATTGTTGACCTCCCTATAAAGGAGAATGAAAGTTAGGGCATTAATGAATTCGTTATGATATAGGACTCGATAAGATACATAGAAGAGAAAGTAGTAAGGGAAGCAGATGATTGTGAAACCTCTGTAATTTTATGTGCTTTATATAGAATATGGACATGCAAAACCATGTTAACAAAAATGTCAATATGGATGGTTTTTGTATGGATGCCCATATTTCCAGAAGAATTTAAGGAAGAATATGGATAAAACTATATAAACAAAAAATGTGAACATGTTCTGTTACTCAAAATTAATTGATGAATGGTGTAAAGAATAATGAATGTAACAATATATAGGAGTTTTATCCTTTAAATCTGGTCTTTCACATTATTCTTCCTTTTGTATTATCAAAAAGTTATTTTGTTGCCTAATAAATGACTCAACCTAGCCTATGATAAAAAAACGTGAACATGTATATGTTAGTTACTTAGGAATAAGTTAATGAAGGGTGTGAATGATGATTAATGTAGAATATTAAATTATAAAATAACCAGCAAGAAAAATTTTAACAAAAAAATCATTGTTCAAATCTAACTTTAATTTTTATAGAAATTGCATGAATTTGGTGAGCTTTATAGTTTCTTCTTGCCTATCATACAATTTCTTTGAAGAATAGAGTTGGATTTGAAAGATGAATTTTTTAAAATCTTCCTTGCTACTTATTTTCTAATATCATATTCTACATTAATCATCATTCTCACCATTCATCAACTTATTACAAAGTAATTGACACATATTTACATTTCAGTTTTATTTTTTGTATTGAAGTATATGTTCACGTTTTTTGTAATAGGCTAGGTGGAGTCATTCATTTGGCAACAAAATTTTTTTTTTTGTGGTAGTGAAAATGGAAGAAAAATGTGAGAAAAGTCATTTCAAGGGATAAAGCACTCCTATAAATTGTTACATTTATTACTTTTCACACGACCCGCTAGCTAAATTTGAGTAACACAAAAACATATTAACTTTTTTTGTTTACATGGTTTTGTTCATGTTCTTCCTTAAATTCTGCTGAAAAGACTGCCCATAGAAGAACCAAAAGCCTTCTCCTTTACTAAACATGAGTAAACTTGAATTAGAAATAGAGAAAGGGCAACTTAATTCTACCATAGATGTTGGTGGTTCCAGCTATATGAGTATATATATTAAACAAGATAAAATGTTTTCAGCATGATCACATTTGGATTAGCTTTTAAAGAAAAATAACTTTTAATGAAAAGTATAAGGAAGTATATTCATTTGTTTGTATAATTATGAATACTTACTAGCTATCTCATCATGCAACTTATTTGAAAATTCAAGTTGGATATGAAATATGAATAATTAAAAAAAAAAGACCTTGCTTGTTACTTATTTTATAATTTTATCTTATGCATTAATTATCCTTCACACCATTCATCAAGTTTTACTGAGTAACTAACCATAATTACATTTTAGCCTTATCTTCTGTCTTGAACTATATGTTCACCCTTTTTGACATAGGTTAGATGGAGTTATATATTAGAGAATATTGAGTAATTGAAAAGAGCTATATCATGGGCTATATATTATTATATTTCTTATAGTTCACACCATTTATCAATTTACTTTGAGTGATAGAAACATTCACATTTTTTGTTGGTGATCATTGGCGGTAGTGACAGGAAGAAAAGAAAAGAAAAAACATGATATATTGATATTGAGAAATTTCAAAAAAAAAATTCCATAACCTTAGCCTAGGCTCTGATATCATTTGATGTCATGTAAAATACACCATAACACATGAACATAGAATTAAGAGATATTGTGATATATATAAAAGCTAACTTGATGCTGAAGATGACATAGTGTAGATTTTCGGCAAAGAGAGACTTTAACCCACAATACCCAAGAGAAATTCCTCAGATAAGTAAGCACTAGAAAGAGTTATCGTCAAATCAATATTAGACTTATTTCAAAATAACTAATAGCCTCAAATGATAACTGCTAGGGTTTTTATTTTAATAACAATAATTAGTTATAGTATTAAAATAAAAATAACCCTCAAATATATATACAATTATATATATTAAAATAGTTTATCTTTTATTATTTAAGGTAAAAAAAGCCCATTAACTCTCTCTCAGTAATTAACTCTTAATTAGCAATCTGATGGGATAATTGCTAACACTATTGGGTTGTAGGTTAGGGTCTCTACCCAGTGGGCTTGTGGATAATCCAACACATCGCTGATTACTCGCAATGAATATGAACCCAATCCATTCTTACTTTACAATTATAATATTAATTGCCTAATTAGTTATCACAAAAAAGTAATCTAATAACATAATTAACGATAATCCATATAATATTAAAATATTCTAATAATCTCCCACTTAGATAGCATTAATTAAATTATTAGGTTAATCATCAAATACATAATTAAGCAATTAACATTTACATAAACACACAGATGTGTGTATATTTATAAACTATACAAAATTTAGAAATGAAACCACATACAAAGATTATTGAAACCGATAAGGAAATAAGTGATATTAACATTGTCATAAATTAATTTCAATATTTGAATAGAATAGAATACAAAATGACATTTAAACTGTCATATTACAATCTAAAAGTCCCTTAAGAACTTAACTCAGACTCCCACTAAACTAAGGCTACATTAAAATTTTCAACAACACCCATATGAGTCACATGATTTTTAAAAACTCATACGGGCAAGCCTTTGGTTAATGGATCTACCAACATATGTTCACTAGGAATGTGAACCAAACGAATATGAGATTTAGCAACATTTTCTCTGACAAATAAGAACTCAACATCAAAATATTTAGTGCGACTAGAGTTCCTATGATTTTGAGACAATCTAATAGCAGATGAACTATCACAGTATATAGTTAGACGTCATGATATAGAATCAACCAAATGCATGTCAAACATCAGTTTCCTCAATCATATGGCTTGACGGGTAGCCTCATAAAGATGTATCTAGAAGTAGATTTATGATCATCCACACAAGATGCATAGTTTGAATTTGAATAACCCATTATTTCTAATGGCTCAAATTTCCTAAATGTAAGCATATGGTGTTTTGTACCTTGGAGGTACCTCATAACTTTCTTCGCAGCTCTTAAATGATCAAGACTAAGATTACTCAAGTATCTACCAAGCACACTGATAGTAAAAGCAATATTAGGCCATGTGCATAATTGAGCATACATAAGGCTGCCTACAGCTGATGCATATGGAATCTTATCCATTGCAATATTTGAATCATCATCTTTGGAACAAGATGATCTAGACAACCTCTTACCTTTTTGTACAAGTGCAGCACAAGGAGCGCAAGAATACATGTCAAATTTCTTCAGCACTTGATCAAAATAGGTTGCTTGAGATAAACTAAGAATGCCATAAGATCTATCACAGTGAATATGAATTCCCAAGACAAAAGAGGTTTCACCAAGATCTTTCATATTAAAGTGTCATGACAAAACATGTTTGATCTTATTTAACATAGTCACTGAGTTACTGGCCAACAGTATGTCATTAACGTACAACATAAGTATTATAAAATTGTCTCTGTCAAATTTCTGATAGATACACTGATTAATAATATTCTCTGTGAAACCAAGTGAGGTGATTATTTGATCAAACTTTAAATACCACTGTCTTAAGGCTTGCTTATGCCTATAGATGGATCTATTCAATTTGCACACTAAATGCTCTTTCCCTGCTTCAGTAAATCCATCAGGTTATATCATATAAACATCCTTAAGTAAATCATCGTTTAAGAATGCTGTTTTGACATCCATCTAATAAAGTTCAAGATTCAACTGTGTAACAAGAGCCATTACAATTCTGAAAGCATATTTAGTAGACACCAGTGAAAAAGTTTCTGTATAATTGATCCTTTCCTTCTGATTATACCATTTAGCAACAAGTCTAGCTTGGTATCTTTCAACTTCACCATTGACCCCTCTCTTGGTCTTAAAGACCCATTTACAACCATCTAGTAACTCAGTCAACTCCCATATATGATTATGATACATAGAAGTTATCTCATCATTCATAGCCTCTAACCACTCAGATGAATGAGAACCTGACATAACCTTATCATAAGAAATTGGATTTATGCCATCAACAACATTTAACTCAAATTCCTACAAGTACACTATGTAATCATTTGAAATTACTGGTCTACAAATCCTCTATTATTGTCTCAAATTAATGATTGGTTCTCTCACATCAACTGTAGGAGCTTCCATAATATGATCAATTAAGATGGCATGGGTAATATGACATCCTTATTGTGTAGATTGATTACTCTAGGAACATCACTCCCACTGTCCAAGTCAACCTCAAAATAGAATGCTCTATCAGATTCAATAACCCTGGTAGTATGATTAGGACAATAAAATCTGCATTATCTGGATCCTGAACAATACCCAATGAAGAATTCGCTACATTCATGGAATCAAGTTTCTTGAGCTGTGGATTATAGGGTTTCACTTCTGCTCTATAACCCCATATGTGAAAGTGCCTCAAACTAGGCTTTTTACCAGTGAAAAGTTCATATAGGGTCTTTTCAATTAATTTACTTGGAACTTAATTTAGGATATAAGTTTTTGTTTTAAGGGCATAACCCTATAGACACTATGGTAAGGAAGAATGACTAATCATGCTTCTGACCATGTCCATTAAGGTGTGGTGTGATTATACCTCTTAACAACTTCATTTTGTTGTGGAGTGCCAGGTATAATATATTGATCACCTCTGTCCAATCTTACACTTTTGATTACCTTCCCATACTTCAATTTAACAGTATCCTTAAATGCCTGAAAGGAATCCAATGAGTCAGATTTATCACGCAACAGATCAATCTATTCAAATTTAAAGAAGTCATCTGTAAAGGTTATAAAGTATCTGTAATTACCCATAACAGCAGGAGTAATTGGTCTACTAATATTTATATGAATCAATTCCAAAGTAGTTTCAGATATATTTGCCCATTTCCTTCTATCTTTAGCTAAAAGTTCTCCTTTAATGTAATCAACGCATGACTCAAAATCAGAAAACTCTTAGTCATGTAATATTCCTTGTTTGATCATCCTTTCTAATATTTCTTTGGAGATATGACCTAAATGTCGGTATCATAACATAGAAGAATTTTTATCAATTCTTTGGCGATGATGTCCAATAACAGCATTAATAGATGCCAAAGAGGTGGAATCTAAATTAACATGTGCATTCAAGCAATATAAACCGCTAATTAAGCTAGCAATTCCAACAATGATTGAATTAAAGAAAATATCATTTCTACCATTTCCTTGCCAAAAGGAATACCTATGTCTGTCTAATACAGAACTAGAAACCAAATTCCTCCTTAAAGAAGGTATATAGATAACATCATATAAAGTTAAACTGTGTTTAGAATACAGGTTTAAAATGACAGTTCTTATGCAATCCATTGTAGCTGAACTTCTTTCCACTTCTAGAATGATCCTTTCCCTCTCACTTGGGCTCCTTCTGTCTCTGAGCCCCTGCAAGGAATTGGTTACATGAACAGTTGCTCCAGAATCCAACCACCAAGTATCCATAGAGGTTTCAAAACTATTGGATTCAAAACAAACCAGAGCTAAAGGGGCAATTTTAAAAGAATTACTTTCTTTCTCATGCTTGTTTTTCAACTTAAAACAATTTAAACTCTTATGGCCAGACTTCTTACAATAATGAAATTCACCCTTAAATATCTTCTTCTTCTTAATTTTATTCTTCTTATTATTCTTTTTGGGTCCAAAGAACTTGTTACCATTAGTCTTGCTCTCATGCTTCTTTCCCTTCTGCTTATCATTTCTAGCATTGCTGGATAAACCCTGAGAGATGTAGTTCACTGAATGAACATGTGAACTTGTTTTCTTTAATGACTCCTCCTCCTGAGTTACAATGGACATTATTTAATTAAATGTCCATTCAGCTTCTTGAGAGTTGTAGGTGGTTCTGAGAACCCTATATTCAGTTGGAAGAGACTGTAGAACTTTATAAATGAGGTAACTCTCACCCAAGTCCACATTCAAAGACTTCAACTTGTTAAAGTAATTTATCAGTTTCATCATATGTTCACGTACCCCAGACACTCTATTATAATGAGTGTTATCTAGTAAAGAACTATAGTGAGCCTTCTGTGTCTTATTAAACTTCTTGAACTTCTCACTTATAGCCTTAAGGTATTCAATAGCAGTGTCCATATCAAGAATACTCTATCTGTTAGTCTTCTCCATGGTATACTTCATAATTGTCAGATAGATTCTATTGGATTCATGTCATTGCTTGTGATAAGCTCTGTCAGCAGCACTAGACTCAACAGTAAGATTTGCCGACTTAGGTTCTCTTATGGCCAAATCCAGTCATCAAAGTTAGTCTCATTTAGAGTTTTCACCACAGATAGTTGTTGGAACACAGAAACTGATGCAACAAAATTAGGAAACATTAATTATGTCCCGAAAACATAATTATAAAATAAGGTTTCCTTAATAAAATTCAGCTTATGCTACTGTATAACAAGATATTCATTATGATCCCACCTAAAGGTTCTAGACTAAAACAAATCAAGAAAGGAAAACTCATGCGTACCATAGATTTGACCATAAAGAGAAATAACACCAAAAAATGCATCCACAATTTCCATATCAATAGGATATAAGGAACTATGAAAGCATCAGTTAAAAGAATGCTGCTAACCAGTCATAAATATACCTAATTCACAAAAATTATATTAACAATGTCACACCAATAGGGTATGCCCATTGCCAACATAATATACACACACTCTCTCTAGTAGACTTCTCATAATATTCAGACTCATCCTTGATAATGACAGTTAAATTGTCTTTAAATGCAAGGAATGAAATCACAAACACAATATATGTCGCTCATAAAAGAAACACCATCATGATTGGACCCACGATAGGCGAGCACACAATCAATAGTTGTATGTGACCCAAAAGTCACAATAGATTCCATACGCAACTTATTCTTTAAGAGATGTGTCTAAATTAGGAATAAAATCCAACAAATAATACAAATAAATTAATTTTAATTTATTTACACATAACTAGGGAGAGTGAATTGAATATGTTGTTCCTCACTATGTCTAGTTTGTACCAAAATTTTCTCATGTCAAAACACCTCAGCTTCATACTATTTTAAGGCCTTAAGCCTTCAAGAAGTTTTAAAACTCCTATTTATAAGGCTTAAAAAAATATGAAAAAACCATCATAATTTAGAACAGCAGAGTGGAGCATAACTGTGGAGGTTTGGGGCTTGGATCACGTGCCTTTGCTTCACCTATGCGCATCATTTTCAACCTCTGGTGAGTTGATTTGACTCGCCAGATGACTTGATGGAACTTGAAACTTGACCCGAAAAATTACAGCACTTCAGGGGACAAAATCAATATCATTTTATTCGTTGTTTCGCAATTTATCATTCCCTTATGTTGATTTTGGCTAATGACCTTCCATTAGAGAGATATTTCATTCGAAAATGAGGTGGGTTTCGATAACCACTATTTAAAAGATTGAGGAGGAGTTTCTAGTTGTGGAGTGCCGGCGATGTAGGTTATCGGCGACTTTCAATTGAGGGGGTGACACTGACAACGGTGGTCATCAGCGGCAGTGATAGGAAGAAAAGGAAAAAAAAATGGTGATATATTGATATTGAGAAATTTCCCAAAAAAAAAAAAATCTATAACCTTAACCTAGGCTCTAATACCATTTGATGTCATGTAAAATACACCATAATACATGAACATAGAATTAGGAGATATTATGATATATATAAAATTTGACCTGATAATGAAGATGACATAGTGTAGATTTTTGTCAGAAAGAGACATTAACCCACAATACCCAAGAGAAATTCCTTAGATAAGCAAGCACCAGAAAGAGTTTTCGTCAAATCAATATTAGACTTATTTCCAAATAACTAATAGCTTCAAATAATAATTGTTAGGGTTTTTATTTTAATAACAATAATTAATTATATTATTAAAATAAAAATAACCCTTAGATATATATATATATATATATATACATATATATATATATATACATATATATATATATATATGTATTAAAATAGTTTATCTGTTATTATTTATGGAAAGAAAGCTCATTAATTCTCTCTCAATAATTAACTCATCTGATTGGATAATTGCTAACATTCTTAGATTGTAGATTGGGGTCTTTGCTCGGTGGGCTTGTGGATAATCCAACCCATCGCTGATTAACCACAATGAATATGAACCCAATCCATTCTTTGTTTAAAATTATAATATTAATTGTCTAATTAGTCATTACAAGAAATTAATCTAATAATATAATTAATGCTAATCCATATAATATTAAAATATTCAAACATGACTATGATATGGGCAAAGAAAATAAAGTTATAAACATTTTCAAGTTGATGTATGCTTTTTTAGCAGTTTCAAAAGAATGGACAAATAAGCTAAACATAAAACGTGAATATGTTTCAATTACTTAAAACAAGCTGATAAATGACATGCAAGATAATAAATGTAGCAATATATAGGAGCAATTTATTCCTTAAAATATATCTTTTCACGTTTTACTTCTATTTTCACTACCCAAGGGTGATGTTGAAGAGAAAGAATCATTAGAACAGAAAAACAATAAGCCACTTAAAGATGATGATAACCGAATGGGTTCAGACTTTAGATGGTGATGAGGTGATCAAAGTGATGAGGCAAGCAGTAGTGAAGGTGTTATAGAAGAAAAAGAAAAAGAAGCAAAAGAACAAGGGCTAAAATGATACTGTTTGTCCCAATAATTATAATGGAGGTGGTGAAGACAATATGACAATTGAAGCATTACTTGTCACCAGTATAGCCTCTATTTATATAGTATTCACCTTCTCAGCCTGGTTATATTATATTGCATTTTTCTTATTACAAGTATAGGATAACTATCTCATATATGGAGAAATAATGTTAAGTCATTGTTATAATTTAATATGAGATAACTTCAACTCGTAGTATTAGTCTCTGTGGCTACAATGTTAAGGATTAAAAAAAAACATTATATTTTTTTTTAGGAAAATTAATTATTTGGTCTTGAAGTTTACATCAACTTTTAATTTGATCCCTATAATTTTTTTTTTCATTTAACTCCCCATACTTTTCAATCACAAGAAATTTAGTTCTTGCTGGTACATTCCATTTTGACATTGTAAAAAAGATAATGACATGGTAGATGAAGTTGAGGTGGAAAGCTTACATAAAAAATTGATTTACCAACTTGGATGCCACATTTGAACCTTACTCAGAAGCTTTCCTCCTTCTTTCTTGCCATAATTTATTGAGTTCCCCCCTCTTATCAATGAGCCTCACTCACCTAGTCGTTCATCTCTGTTCCTTTCAATCTTGCCTTCTCTTTCGTAGATTTATCTATCTTTTATGTTGCTTCCTCGTTTCTCTGCTTTCTCTTTCTCATTCTCCTTTTACTCTTATTTCTCTCCTCTTATAGGCTCTGTCTCTCTTTTTCTTTTTCTTCTTTGAACACAGAAGATATTCTCCATCTTTGGCTTCACTTACAATACAATCTCATCATTGTCATGACTTGCTCTATTATCCTCGTCTTTGGATCCACCTTCTACCTTAGGGCTCCACTTACTGTACGAACCCCTTTCACATCTACAAGTTAAATTTTAATAATTCATGGAGTACTTGAAGCTCATAGGCTAATTCAATGACTCGTCTCTGGAATTTTAGCACAAAATTCTAGAAAGATCTAGTCGTAGTGAAAAAACATAAGTTCCTAAACCTATGCATTAGATTTCACCAAGGCTATCAATGGCAGCTGCAAGAGAAAAAGTAGAGTAAATGATGTTTGGAGCATTGGACACCCTGTTTGTGAACACCAACATTAAACCCAAAGACATAGGAATCTTCATCGTTAACTGTAGCTTGTTCAATCTTACACTTTTGCTTTTAGCCATGATAGTTAACAAGTATAAATTAAGGGGTAACATCAAGAGCTTCAACTTAACAGGTATGAGTTGTAGTGCAAGCATCACAACCATCGATCTTGCTAAAGACATGATTCAAGTTCATAAGAAAACAAGGGTTTCATTATCAAAAGATCTAATGGCTATAACAGAAGGAGCTTTAAAGACTAACATCACAAAACTGGGTCCTCTGGTTCTCCCATTAGCAAATAGCTTCTATTCTTTGCAATGTTAATGGCAAAAAAGCTTTTGAGTGCCAAGGTGAAGCCATACATACTAGATTTCAAGCTAGCTTTTAAGCATTTTTGCATTCATGCTGGTGTGAGGGTTGTGATTGATGAGCTCGAGGAGAATAAGTCATGTTTACCATAATACATTATCACATAATTAAGAGATATTAAGATATAAAAATCTAACTTGATGCTAAAAATGATATAATGCAGTTTTTTTTTTTGCATATGTCAACCTACAATACTCAAGAGAGAATTATTTGAGTAGGCAACCACTAGAAAGAGAGTTATCATGAAAAAAATAAAATTAAGGCTTTCGTCAAAATTAACTGATGGGGTTTTATTTTAATAATAATAAAATAAAACCCTTAGATATATATTAAAATAATTTTTTTTATTTAAACAAAAGAAGCCTATTAACTCTCTCTTAGTAATTAACTTTTAATTAGTAATTTGATAGGATAATTACTAATGCTCTTGGGCTGTAGGTTAAAGTCTTTGCCCATAAGGCTTTTAGATAATCCAACCCATCACTGATTACCCATAATGAATATAAACCAAATTCATTCTTAGTTTATCAATTATAATATTAATTGCCTAATTAGTCATCACAAGAAATTAATCTAATAACATAATTAATGCTAATACATATAATATTAAAATATTCTAATAATCTCCCACTTGGATAATATTAATTAAATTATTAGGTCAATCAACAAATACATAATTAAGTAATTAACATTCATATAAACACACGGATGTGTGGATATTTAAAAACCATACAAAATTTAGAAACGAAACCACATACAAAGATCACTAAAATCGATAGGGAAACAAGTGATATTAACATTGTCATAAATTAGTTTCTATATTTGAATATAATGGAATACAAAATGACATTTAAATTGTCATGTTACAATCCAAAAGTCCCTTAAGAACTTAACTCAGAAATTTAATGTCAAATTATACCATAAAAGCCCCTAAAGGACTTAACTTATACTCCCACTAGAGCAAGGCAGTATAAAAAATTTAAACCTATATGAGTTATACAATTTGAATTACTCTTATAGGTAGACCATTGGTCAACAGATCCATCATCATGCACTCATTGCAAATGTGAACCATTGCGAGTTTAAGATAACGAAAATTGATAAATGAAATTATGAATCAAGAATATTGATTCCGTTAAGGAAAACATTGTTATAAATATAAGCAAAATTTCAATTTTGAATTATATCCAAAATTTTGGCATAACCAAAAATATTAAATCTGATAGGGAAGCAAATTTTATAAGTGACAAAATATACCAAAGTGTTCCTTTAAAACACAACTCAGACTTTCACCAAACTAACACACCAAAATTCGAATATATCTAAGAGTCATATGTTTCTAAAACTCTAATGGATTTGTCTTGGTAAACAGATCACCCAAAATGAGTATGAGATTCATAGATCTTCTCTCTAACAAACAAGAATTGAGTATCAAAATTTAATGCAACTGAAATTCTTGTAACTTTGAGAGAAGTGCACAATAGAGTCATGTCACAACAAAATAGTCAAGACTCAAAATATGCACATAACGGAAATTAATTTCCTTGACCATATTTTCCTAACAAGTGACAATCACAAAACTAGCAACATACTCTTCACTTATATATGAAGTAGTTATAAATGTCTATTTGACACTTTTCAACAAAACATCTCCTTCAAAACATCATATAGATGTAATCAGAAGTGAGTTCTAGATCATCAACAAATGATGTATAATCTGAATCAGAATATCCCATTATTTCAAATGATTCAGATTTCTAGATAGTCAACATGCAATGTTTTGTACCTTAAAGGTTCCTCATAATTGTTTTTGTTGCCTTCCAATGATCATACCCATAATCACTTAAATATCTGCCAAGCACACCAACAGGAAAAGCAATGTCTAAACATGTGCACACCTAGGCCTATATTAGGCTACCAATAATAGATTTATATAAAACATTGTCCATCAAAGTTCTCTCATAATCATTTAGGACACAACGATTTAAACAACCTATCACCACTCTACACAAGTGTAGCATAAGGAATGTGAGAATACATATCAAATTTCTTTAGCACTCATTTAATATAGGTTGCCTGAGATAAACCAAGAATGCCATAAGATCTATCACGGTGAATATGAATTCCCAAAACAAAAAAAGATTCACCTAGATCTTTCAAATCAAAATGGCATGACAAGATGTGTTTTGTCTCATTTAATAAGCACACTGAGTTACTGGCCAATAGGATGCCATCCACACATAGCACATCATTATGCAAGTCTTTATCCAGTGATGTTTTCAACATCCATTTTATAACTTAGCAAGTTCCTACTCATTATTATAATGTATAGAGATAATTTTATTATTCATAATCTCCAACCACTTAAATGAATGAGGACCTGACATAGTTTCATTAAAAAGAGACAAAATCTATGTCATTAACAACGTCTGAATCAAATTCCTGTAATCATACAATATAGACATCTAGAATTGTAGGCCTACATATCCCTGTGACCATCTCAATTCAACAACTGGCTTCTCCACACTAATTGTAAGAGGTTCCAAGACTATTAAATCAACCAGATTCTTAACAGGAATGTCATCTATGCTAATATGAACATTAGACAAAGGAGATGACAAAGCTGACAAGGACAATATGACATCCTTAATATGCATATTGATAGCCTTAGAAACACTACTCCTACTATCCAAGTCACCCCCAAAACAAAATGATCTATTTGACTCAATGACTCTGGTAGTGTGAGCAGAGCAATAAAATATGTATCCTTAAGATCCAGAACAATCCCCAATAAAGAATCTACTGATGATCCTTGAATTAAGTTACTTAAGATGTGGATTATAAGGTCTCACCTCCCTTTTACAACCTGACACATCTGATTGCCCTTCTGAATTTCAACTTGACAACAGCTTTCAATGCCTTAAAGGCATCTAAAGATTTAAATGTTTCATGCATCCACCCATAGCAATAGGTGTTATAAGTCTACTAAATTTGTGTGGATATAATCTGAAATATTCTTATATCTATTTGCCCATTTAAATTCAAGCTATACTGAGAAGTTTTCCCATAATATAGGCAACATAGGATTCAAAATATGAGAAATCTAAGTAACATAATATTCTTTATCTGAGCATCCTTCTAATCTCCCTTTGAAGATATAACCCTAACGCCAGTGCCATAACATAAAAGAATTTTCTTCAATTCTTCTGCATTTATGTCCTATTATTGCATTAATAGACGCAGTGAGTGGAGAATCAAGTGGAGAATTAGGACTTGCATTCATATTTAAATAACATAATCCATCCATCAATGAAACTAACCCAACAATAACATAACCAAGGAGAATATTAATTCTTTCATTTCCTTGCTAAAACCAGATAATCACGTTTGTTTAATATAGAATTGGAAATCAAATTCCTCCTTGATGAAGGTATATAATCTACATTAGATAAAGTCAAATAGTGTTCAGAATACAAGCATAAGATTACAGTTCCTTTATAATTAACTGCAATCAAACTTCTTCCATTCTAAGGATCGTTATTTCCCTTTTCATTTAGGTTCCTCTTGTTTCTAAGCCCCTTCATTCTCACGCCTATTTTTCAACTTTTCTTTCCTTTCAACTTCATATTTCCAGCCTTGCTGGATGAACCATGTGAAATGTAGTTCACTAATTGTACGTGAGTATTCACCTTCTTCATCGATTCTTCCTCTTAGGTCACTATAGACATCATATGATCAATAGACCACTTTGGCTCTTGGGAATTATAAGTGGTTCTCACGACCCCATATTCAACAAGAAGGGATTAGAGAACTCTATAAACCAGGTAGCTCTCATCTAAGTCCACACAATAGGATTTTAACTTATTGTAGTAGTTAACAAGCTTCATCATGTGCTCATACACTCCTAACACTCCATCATAGTGAGTGTTATCTAGCAAAGAGAGATAATAGGCCTTTTAAGTTTTATCAAACTTCTTGAAGTTCTCACAGATTGCTTTAAGATATTAAACTACAGTGTCCTTTTCAAGAATATTTTATCTTATAGTCTTCTTAATCGTATACTTGATGACAGCCAGATAAATCCTATTGGACTCATACCACTGCATATGATAAACCTTGTTAGTAGCGCTAGACCTAGCGAAGAGATCTGCTAGCTTAAGCTCTCTTATAGACAAATTTTCCTTGGTGATCATTAGATACATATTAAAGGACTTAATCTAATCATTATAATTTGTCTCATTCAGAGTTTTCACCACTGATAACTGCCGGAACAGAGAAGCCAAGGATAAAAAACAAATAGAAAACATTAATTATGTCCTGGACACATAATTATAGAACAAAATTTCCTTAACAAAACTAAGCTATGATACCATTTAAAGTTATGTAAAATTTACCATAATACATGAATACAGAATTGTGCGATATTAAGATATAAAGATCTGACCTGATGTTGAACATGACATAGTTTTATTTATTTATTTATTTTTTTGCAGAGAGATGTCAACCCACAATACTCAAGAAAAATTTCTTAGAGTAGACAATTACCAGAAAGAGAGTTATCGTGAAAAAAAATGAAATTAAGGCTTTCATTAAAATTAATTGATAGGGTTTTATTTTAATAATAATTAATTATAATAATAAAATAAAACCCTCATATATATATTAAAATAGTTTCTTCTTTTATTATTTAAATAAAAGAAGCCCATTAACTTTTTTTTAGTAATTAACTCTTAATTAGCAATCTGATAGGATAATTACTAATGCTTTTAGGTTATAGGTTGGAGGCTTTGCTCAGTGGGCTTGTAGATAATCCAACCCATCATTGATTACCCACAATGAATATAAACTTAATCCATTCTTAGTTTATCAATTATAATATTAATTGTCTAATTAGTCATCACAAAAAATTAATCTAATAACATAATTAATGTTAATCTGTATAATATTAAAATATTCTAACATTTTTAACTTCTTCATGTCTATGTGGATGCATTGTGGATAGCACTTCATGGCTTTGGGAACACATAGTGTAAATTTTGTGTACCTAGCTAATACATTTGTCTTTCTTTTTTGGTTTTTCTTTTGTATTATGTGTACTTAGCCATTTTCAATGGTGTTTGAAAATGGCTACTTGCATAATCTATCACCATTGAGTTTTTCTTCCCTAAGAATTCAGTCTAAAAATTTGGAGGTGTGAAGGAATCAGAGTGGGGAGAGAAGAGAGCATTTGAGAAGTAAAGCCCAAAGAAAATAAAAGAAGATAGAAAAGAAGGGAGAAATGGTAAGAAGAAAAAGAAGAAGAAGAAGAGAGAGAGCATGTGAGAGGAGAGAAATGGGAACAAAGGGAGATTGAGAAAGAGAGAGCAAAGAGAAGGGGAAGAAACGTAGATGAGAGATGAATCTGTGGGAGAGAAGGCGAGATTGAAAAGAACAGAGACAAGAAATTGGGTGAGTGAGGTTGCGAGTGATAAGAGGGGAGAACTCAATAGATTATGGCAAGAAAGAAGGAGAGCTTTTAGTAAGAATAAAATGTAGCATCCAAGTTGGAAAACCAATTTCCTATGTGAGCTTGCCACCACAACTCCATCTGCCATGTCATTACCTTTCTAACAGCGTCAAAACTAAATGTAATGACAAGGCTTAAATTTCATATGATTGAAAAGTGTAGAAAGTTAAATGAAAAAAAAAAAAGGATCTAATTAAAAACTTATGCAAATTTTAAGGACCAAATGATGAATTAGCCCTTTTTTTTTTTTCCTCCGAATGGCCATTAATGGGTCAATGGTCTATCTTTTCACAAAAATAATGGGCTGCATCACTTTTCTTCTTTGATATAGAAAAAGTTTTGAATAAAAAGATAAATAAATTCTAATTTATTATAATTTATTTTAACTGAAAATAATTTTCCTTCATATAAATAATTTACAGACTATTATTTAGTACTCTTATAATTTATTTAATTATTAATTAATCATTTATGATATTTTATATTTAAATTTTAACCAAAAAATAGGTAAATTTTAAGATGATGAAATGTTTCATTATTTATTTGACTTATATTTTAGACCATTTCATAGTGTTTTGAGTCTATGATTCAAATTGAGTGAATCATTTTAATCTTAAAATGCTAATTTAGTTCCAATTATAACTTTAATTTTAAAAGAATTACAAATTTATTTTAGATATAAATAAAATTTACTAGCAGCATTAAAATATTTAACTTTCCAAAAATTATTTCCATCAGAATAAGCCCAAAAATATCGTTAAATGATTAAAATGATAACAAAATGATACATTTTAAATTATCGACCATTGACAGGTACTGTTTTTATTACATGTAGGAGATATCTACTCTGAGAAGATGGCAAAACCTCAATGTTCGAGCTCCTTCAATGTCGAAGCTGGTGGTTCTTACTATCTGTGAAGTACATCGAAGAACAAATGAAGTTTTTATTAAGTATCCTCACGTGCACCAGCTTCGGGAGAAAAGATAATTTTAAAAAATAATTATAGTATGTACATAATACATTTATCCATAATTATGGATATTTACTAGCTTCTTGTTCTCCCTATTTGGGTACGCGAGTTTGAGATGCTTTTAATGTTTAAAATGTGAGTACAACAAATGATGAAACTTGTGATTTGAATTTTTAATGTTGGAAAATAATGTCTATCCAATCCATATGGAACTAGGGGGTGCCTGACTCTTTTGCATTGTTTTTTCGCAAATGATGCATTACTTTTTATGAGAGCAGAGATGTAGAATTGTCTTAAGTTAGGTGGGGTTATAAGAACCTATTGTGATGCCTCAGGTCAGCTGAAGAACTTGGACAAATCTAGCCTGTTTTTCTCAAAGAATACACCTGACGAAGTTAGGGGGATGGTGATTGAAATCCTTGGAATTAAAGACTCAGAGGATCAAGAGAAATATTTGGGTATGCCGACGATTTGGGGAAGATCTAAGGTTGAAGCGTTGGGCTATGTAAAAGACCGAATGGCGAAGAAAATTCAGGGATGGAAACAGAAATTGCTCTCCTTTGGTGGCAGAGAAGTGCTAAGTAAAGCAGTCGCAAATGCAATTCTTGTTTATCCCATGTTATGTTTTAAGTTTCCAAAGGCTTCATGTGAGGAGTTTGACAGGTTGGTGGCAAAGTTCTGGTGGGGTCACGGGGAGGATAGGGGGTGCATTTATTGGAAATCATGGGGCTCTGTGATGCGGAATAAGGAGGAGGAAGGTATGGGTTTTAGGGACTTCATGTGTTCTAATTTAGCCTTATTGGCTAAGAGTGCATGGAGGATTTTGACTAGACCAGAGGATCTTTGGGTTAAGACGATGAAAGGGTTGTATTTTCTTAATTCTAATTTTTTAAAGGAAGGAAGGGATACAGGGTTTAAAATTTAGGGTTTAATTGAGTTCTAATTCTTGGGCGTGGTCTAGGGGGAAGAGATTTTTTGATAAAGGGTCTGTGTTGGCGAATTGGTGATTGTATGTTTATTGATATTTGGGGTGATAGGCGGGTCCCTGGTATTGATGGCCGTCAAGGAGAGGGTGTGTGTTATTAATCGGGTGGCTGATTTGATTGTTGAAGCGAGATGGAGGCTGGACCCAATTAAAAGAGTGGTTACGGAGGACAGTGAAGGAGATCCTAAAGATTCCCATTCCTTTATTCCATAAGGAAGATAGGCTGTCATAGATATAGACGAAAAATGGTGTATATGGTGTGAAATCAGGTTACAGGTTGGCTAAGGGTTTCTTTGGAAAGAAAATTGCTTTAAGGCCAAGTTGTTCTTATTCCCCTCCTGATGATCTCTGGAAGGCTGTTTGGAGTTTACAGGTGCCAATGAAAGTAAGGCATTTTATGTGGAGAGCAGCACCGGTTTGTTTGGCAACAAAAGAGGGGTTTGTTTAAAAGGAAGTGTTCTTGGGATAAGGTTTGCCCTATCTGTCTAAAAGAAGATGACACAGTTGAGCATGTCATTTTGTTGTGTCCATGGGTGGTGGTCGTTTGGTTTGGTAGCTCCTTATCATTACTGCTGAGGGAGAGCCATTAAGGCTTGATATATGGTTAAGAAGCAGGGTAGTGGAGAATTCAGAATTGGGGGACTTTGGGAAAGCAACTTCAGCGTGCCTTTGCTGGTTGATTTGGAAACAGAGGTGTAATTTCATTTTGAATGACACTCAGCCTGACCTTCCCAGAGTGATCAGAGGAGCTCCGGATTTGGTGGTGGAGTTCTGGAAAGTTAATGGTATGGGAAAGGTTGGTACTTCTGATGTTTATTCTGAGGAAGATCAGAGATGGGTTCCCCTGAGACAATTCACCAAGAAAGGATGTAGGATCACATTTTGATAAATTTTGATAACGTTTCACAGTACTAGTATGTACAAAATTTTTCAAGGGAAAAAAGAGGCTTGATCGAGGAATTAGAAATAAGTCGAAGTAAAATCCAAACTCATTACGTTCTTGAAAGTTAAGGATGCATGAAGTGAGATAACAATGTCTATACTAGCACAACGATAACAAGAATAAAAAAATTTGTTAGAAAGATCATTATCAAGATTAAATGCATGCAAAAAGAAAAAAAAAAATCCTAAAAAATACGCAAATTAAAAACGGATGAGATAGCTCGTGCACGTTAATTAATTTGCGATAAATCAAAATGATTTATGAATTAATAATCTTTATAGGTTAACTAGCCACACATTGGCTAGATATTTTATTGCTCTTTTTTAACGAACTTTATTTCATTAGTTTATTGACTAAATTATAAAATAAATGCAAGATGAGTGACTGGTTTTCATTTTTCCCATATTTCCAACCCAATTTTAATATTCGAATAAATTATATGATGAGGCAGCAAAACAGAACTGTGCAATGCGAAATTAAAACTCACCATTTGTTTTGCTCATTCACATAAAGATTACATATCAATTCCACAAACTTGACTGGTATCATTTTAATCTTCCTATATATTGAAAAAATTACATATATTTTCCTGATAATTGTATGAATAAAGAATAAAGCATGATTAAAGAAATGGTAAATTGCCTTGTGCAGAATCAAATGTGTCCACAAAAGAGAAATCTCGTGAAACAAAACAGCAGAGTCCAAAGTATTAATTCAACTGAGATTTGCTAGAGATGATTTACTCAGTCAATTTTCAATTTTCCCTTTGCTTTTTAGTGTTTAGAATGTGAGTAAATTAGATGATGAGATCCCAAGAAACTTGATGTAATAACCAAAAATCTATAGAAAGAAAAAATAGTATTTAGGGTATAAATTATAATTTTAACTTATTTTTAGGGACTAAAATGAAAAGAAAATATTTTTAAATATTAAAATATAATTTTAACAACTACATAGTAACTTGCATAATAAATGTTGACAAAAACACGTGGTTACTATACAAATTTTGGCAAAAAATGCATGGTTACTAATTACAAAGTGCCAAATAATAACTTATATAATAACTTGAAAATTTCTATAAATATCACGAACATTTTTTATTTTTTTATTGAAACTAGAAAGGGAGAATGTGGAAGGAGCATTCATATTTGTATGAGAGGTAACTTTGCAAAGACTTCTTTAGTTCAAGCTATGCTATAAGAATAGGGGGATTTCTACTATTGATTCCTATCGGTGAATGTATAATTAGAGAAGTAATACTTTTCATTTCACCGAATGTCTTTCTTTTCTTGTCTAACTTTCAATTTCCTTATTTCATGCTCTGCATCTTATGGAAAAGCAAATCTGTGTTCTTTTGAACTTTTTAATTGCGTATATATTTATTTATATTCAATGGATTTTATAATTTAAAGAATGGATGAGAATTCATATAAAAACCTTGTAACTGTTAGTGAGGGTAACCACCTTGGTACATCTTGTTGAAATAAATTATTGAGATGTATCCAATGAAGGGATATTGATATGAGATATTGAGATGTATCCGATGAAAAGATACGATTATGAATTATTGAGACGTATCCCGTGAAGATATACGAGAATAAGATATTAAGATGTATCTGATAAAGGGATATAGTATAAATTGTTAAAACATATTTAGTAAAGGAATATGAGTATGATGATATTGGTTCTTTTCTTGATACATATTTTATAAAAAACCATAAGATTTAGAAATGGTGTTTTAGTTTTTATCGAAAATTATTTCTTTACTTAAATAAATGCTTGTTAAAAACTCTAAGCCCTTTATTATTCCCTATCGCTTACTTTGTGATTTGAGTCAGTGATAGACTTACACCTCTCTCTTTAACATTTTATAGATTAGTAAGTGATAAAGTAAGTTGAGACTTTCTTGTTGTTAAGACATTTTAATGTGTCATTTTGGATTAATCATCATATATGTCTTACTCTAAAGTTGTGACTACTAGATGTCAGATTGTTTGTAACGTGTTGTAAGCTTTGTGTAGGTTATTCCTATACTATACAAAATGCACAATTTTAAGAGATTTTTATACTGGTTTATTGATTATCATTGTGATATTATTAAAATATGATAGATTGTACAAGTTTGGAAAACATTGAATTTTGGAGAAGTGCTATCAAATTTTAAGCAACCTCTAAGAAATTTCTTTGAATTATATTTTAAAAGTACATGTAATGCATTTTATTGATATATTATGGACTTTTTAAGAATATTTTAGACTTGCTAGACTAGATTAGATTAACCTATATGCCAGTCACGACCAATGATTTTAGGTTGTGACACTTGAACTTCAATATGGGTAAAGTGATGCCTATCCAATCTATATGGAATTGCAACACTGAAGAAGCCATATAGCCACTCCATCAGATCCACTTTGCATCATGATACAATTGAATTATTAACTTGTTAACTTTACAAACACTTGTTTTTATATTATCCTTTAACATTTTATATATTGATACATAGTTACAGAAATCACCAACTCAAAATGTAATTGCACACATTTGTTCATTAAACTTTGTTAAATATATAGGAGATTAACATAGCTTAACACTAAAAAACAATGTTGTGCATACTTCTTGCACAAACAAGAAAGTAACAAATACTCACAAACAAAAGGATATAAGATATCGTTTTAATAACTATTATAACTTTCTTTAATCATCTTAATCAACTGCAGAGAAATAAATAATTTTTGAATCCCATGGCATCAAATTTCTCTGTTAAAAATCATGGCTATGTCAAGTGTGATACTATTTTTGTTTTAACATACTAATAATGACCATGATTACTTATTAGGGAATACTGAGTAACTAAAAAGAGCTGTATCATAGGCTATATATTATTATATTTCTTTTTCTTCACACCATCCATGAACTTACTTTGAGTAACAAAAACATTCACATTTTTTGTCCATATTCTTCCTAAAAATCTACTACTAAACTAGGCAACAATACAAAAATCCTCTATACCATAAACATGTTCACACTTTTTGTTAACATTGTTTGTCTATATTCTTCTTGAAAATCTACTGCAAAAGTGGGCAACAATACAAAAATATGTATAACTTTATTTGCTTTGACTATACTATTCATTCTATATAAAGCACACAACATTGCAAAGGTCATGAGAAACTTCTAATTCCCCTTCTACTTTCTCTTCTTTCTATCTGTATATGCCAAATATTTTAGCATTCTTCCAATCTTGATTGAAATAAGAGCAATGCTCAGGATTGAAAGAATGCTAAAATGTTTCAGCAAAGAATGGTATATACAGATAGAAAGAAGAGAAAGTAGAAGGGGAGTAAAAGCTTGTCATGACCTCTACAATTTTGTGTGCTTTATATACAATGAGTAGTATAGTTAAAGCAAGTAAAGTTATACACATGTTTGGTACCGTTGCCCACTTTTGCAGCAAATTTTTAGGAAGAATATGGACAAACAATGTATATAAACCCTGTATTATGCAGAAAGGTAAATCTTTTACTAGTAGTGTCACTGCTATTGATGATTATCTTTTTTTATAGGAGCCAAATTCATTATTGTTGGATGAACGCATAAATCACATTGACCTTGACACCATTAAATGGTTTGAAGGTTATCTTAATAGGCAGGAAGTGCCAATGGTTATCATTTGATCATCTAAGTACAAAAATTACAGAGACTAAAATGGGTCTATCCATGATATATGAGAGAAATTATTCTCAGCATGTTGTTTCAAGGGAAGCATGGATTGAAGCATAGTATGTTGCATGGGAGAAGCAACAGAAGGAAATTTAATCGATAAAAGAATTAATAAATAGGTTAGATGCTAAAGTAAATTTCAGTTGTGCTTCATCTACTGAAAAGGTATTTTGAATTGGCCTAAAGAGCTCATTGTTTTATTAAGAATATGATGTTACTTTAACAAAATGTGGACAAGCCAAAACCTTCTCCTTTTAGTTTCTTTTTTCTTTAAATAATTGTCACGAAGAGTTAAGATGACTTCAAGGCACCTAGTGCATGTGTTTGCTACTGATTCCACATGCTACCTTCAAATTACACTGTTATTTGCTCCACTGGTTCTTGACCTAAAAAAAATTTCCTTTTTCTATATGAAAATAGAAGCTGGAGAGACTTTAGGAAGAGGAATTAGTGGAGAAATGATGCGAAACCTCCTTATTTAAAAACCTATTTTCGAAGGAAATGAAGGAAAGCAACTGAAATAGTTGCTTAGAATGGTTTGATGTGTCAGATTTATTTGTTTTATTATTTATTTGTTAACTGCAATCAGTTATAGGGTCGGTATCTTAGTGTTAGGCATATGGTGACATGGGTTAGTTTCCTAAGGCAGTTACTAGTTAGTTTTCCTATGATAGTTTATCTCTTATGTATATATGAACATATGGATTCAGTTAAATAGGAAGGAAGTTTTTCAGTGAAATTCTGGAGATTTGTCCCCTCCATATAGGACTTTAAAGGTTTCAGATTCTGGCTCTCACCTTTTCTTCCCTATTTTTCAGTTTAATCCTCACTTACCCTTCTTAAAGGATTTGTGGCTCATATCATTTTTGGTAATTCTCCAACAATTATCTTACTTAACCTCACACATGGAAGCCATGGACACTATTTTAAAGAATCCAACCACCACTTCGGTAATTGGCTGTGATTCGCAGGGCAGGGTTCCTACCTTTCTGTTAGGTCGTGTGAACTGACACATCCAACATGGGCAGAAGATGTTAATGACGATGTTGATATGCCTTTGTGGCTTAATAATCCTTCTCGTAGACCTCACACTAAGATGAAGTTTCCACATTTTGAAGGTGGAGATCCTCGTGGATGGATCCTTAAGGCCAAAAATTATTTTCAGTATTATCAAACTCCAGAGGAGCTCAAAGTAAACATTGTTACCATGTATTTAGAGGGTGACACCATAGATTTATTTGCATGGATCAATAGTGAGCGTACTCTTTTGTATTGCGATGAGTTGGTGAAAGCTATCTAGGAAAATTATGGTCCTACTGAATTTTCAAATCCTGATGAGTACCTTTGTGCCATCAAACAGACTGGTATTGTCTCTGAGTACTGTTAAGAATTCACCAAACGTGCAGCTAGGGTTAAAAATTGGCCAGAACATTGCCTATTAAAAGGTTTTTCTTGATGGCCTTCGAGATGATTTGAAGGGAGATGTTTGAATTCATAAGCCCAGAACTGTTTACAAGGTTATGAGCTTGGCCTTAGAGTATGAACAAAAAGCAAATTATATTTGTGGGTCTAAAGCATCTACTTGGTCCAATTCCTCTAAACCTACTACCTCTACAACCAACCCCTCACATGAAATTATCCAATACAATTCCTCATTCAACAAATGACTACTTCTGCCTTCTTCCTCAACCCATAATCCACCATCCAAAACTTGGGACCAAAAAAGGCAGCAATGACACACCAAGGGACTTTGTTTCAAGTGTAATAAGAAGTTCGTCCCTAGCCATCGTTGCAAATCTACCACGTTAGATTTGATGGTGATCACAGAAAAAAAAACCTCAAGGACAAGCTTTTGGCAATGTTATTGAAAGAGAATTGCCTGATAAATTGGCTGAAGTATCTTTTTATGCCATTTTAGGTAATCCTAATAGCACTACAATGAAATTATAAGGAGTACTTGGTGGGAAGCAAGTTTTGATCATGGTGGATAGTGATTCTACCTATAATTTCATGTCAACTCGCCTTGTAGATGAATTAAATTTTCCTGTTCAGAAGGTACCATCATTTAGTGTATAGATTGGGAATGGTGAAATCATTTGTTGCAATAGAATCTGCCCAAATTTATTAGTTAGTTCCTAAACTTAAAATTACCTAAGATTATTACCCTTTTTCATTGAGTACTATAGACTTAGTTCTAGGAATCAAATGGTTGGCCTCCTTAAATACAGTGCTAGCAAATTGGAACAAAATGTTCTTAATCTTTCAATTGAATGGCAAAAGGTATAAGCTCAAGGGAATTCCTCCCAAACATGAGGTTAAAGCCAGTTTCCAATTTTTGTCCAAAGAAACAGTATCTTCAGGTACCTCTCTCCCTCTCGAACTTTAAAATTTACTTCACTACTTTGATGTTATTTTTAAAGAACCCAAGTCCTTTCCTTCATATCACTATCACTACCATTCCATTCCTCTTCTTCCAAATACTAAACCTCTCAATATTTGCCCATACTAATATCTATTTTGTTAACAAACTAAAATTGAAACCCAAGTGGCTGAATTACTAAATTCTGGTTTTATTCAGCCAAGCTTTAGTCTCTATGCCAACTTTGTACTTTTAGTTAAGAAGAAAGACAGTTCCTAGAGAATGTGTGTCAACTACTATAAACTTAACTAGATTACTATCCCGAATAAATACTGAATCCCAACTATTGATGAGTTATTGGATGAATTACATGGTGCAACAATTTTTTCAAAGATTGATTTATGTTATAGTTATCATCAAATTAGAGTAAATCCATAAGACATTCATAAAACTGCATTTATAACACACTCTGGACATTACAAACACGTGGTTATGCCTTTTAGGCTTACTAATGCTCCTTCTACGTTTCAGGCGGCCATGAATTACTTATTTCGCCCTTACTTGAGAAAATTAATTTTGGTGTTTTTTTTATGATATATTGATTTTTAGTTTCTATTTGGAGCATTACCTAACTCACTTGCAGATTGCTCTTACTCTCCTTAAAGAAGATCAGTACTATCCCAAGATCTCTAAGTGCTCATTTAGGCAGCCAAAATTTCCTTTTTGGGACACATAGTGTCATCCAAAGGTGTAGAGGTTGATTCTGACAAAATATGAGCAGTAGTTGAATGGCCGGTTCCATCCAATGTTAAAGAATTACTAGGGTTCCTAGGCTTAACTAGTTATTATTGCAGATTCATGAAGGGTTATGGACTATTAGTGAAACCCTTCACTACACTAAAAAAAAAGATTGTATTTCATTGGTCTGGTGAGGCTGACTTAACTTTTATTCAACTTAAAAATGCATTAACTACTGTTCTTGTTTTTCAATTGCCAGATTTTCAAAACATTTTATAATGGATTATGATGCTTTATCCAAGGGAGTTGGCAGTATTCTCCATTAAGATGAACACCCTATTGCATATTTCAATAAGGCGTTATCATTTTCAAATAGATTCAAATCCACATATGACCAAGAATTGATTGCACTGGTACTTTCCTTGTAAAAGTGGCGTCATTATCTCCTTGGCCATCATTTTTTTGTCTGAACTGATCATCACAGCCTCAAGTACCTTCTAGAACAACGCTTATGTCACACCCCAAAAATCCCTGAAGTGGGACCAGCATAAGACATGAGGGAAAATCCCTGAACCTGTAAGCCTACACTGGATAGACATTCAATACCATGCCAAAACCATGCACTTTTCCACCACATGCTTAAGAGCTTTACCTTTATATAGAAATAAGTGGTTTATACAGAACAAGGAGTTTTGTAGAAATTTTGGCAGAAACTCCCTAGTAAATAGAACATCTTGAAATTTCTACAATATCCTATTAGGTAACACAAACATATAAGAAAGCTCCATTCTCACCAACATAACCCAATACAGTATACATAAGTTTACAACAAGGGGGAAAGTTCACTGTGGTCATTATACAAATCCAGAATAACAAGCAATGGATATCACCCTAGTTATAAATACATCTAAAAAAGAATGAGCCATGAATATCAAAATAATAAAAAAAAAATAGACCCGCAATCCCAAGTGTCCTCACCAACAGTATTCCCATCACTACTCCACTGTCTCTGGGAAGTCACTTGTCTCCCTATTTGAGACAAAATTTTTTAGGCAAATAGCACCCCAAAATCAGTAATAAAATTTCAAATATAAGTTTCAGTTGAGCATGAGTCAAGATTTAAATGAAATGAATTAACATTTAAATTGCGAGTAATCACCGTTACAAATAAACAGTTTCAACTAGAAAACTCACATTTCAAAAAATTGAATTTAAAATGCCATACACAAAGAATCAATAAGTTTCTGAATATCATTTTGGGGGAAGGACTACTATGGACTAATCTCGTATGGCATACACCCACAAGGGCAAATCACAACAGGTGAGGACACACAATCCTCGAGGGCAAATAACTAATAGGTGTGAGGTTAGAACTCATGAAAGTTTATCTTTCATCAGTCCTCATGTGATGGTCGTCACATGGTGCTAGAACCTTTATTAACCCTGCTAGCTGGGTAATTATCTAGGTGCACCAAGGGCTAACAGTACTATTGTTGGCAGTCAGTATCTTAACTAGTCCTAGGGTAGTGGAATTAAAACTAGCATACATAGGGGAATATAACAAGTATGCAGGAATTCAATTTATTTTTCAATAATGGAACCGTACACATGATGTTTCTTAAAAGTCATTTTCAAAACCGTACATAATGTCATATAACATGTCAAGGATTTCATCCACTCATAAGTTTTATTCCGATAAAATTTAGTCGTGGCAAAATTTAAAATGATAATTATAAAACATTTCCAAACAATGAAAAGTGAAGCATAAAAAAGAGTATTGGGGAGTGCTATTTGCACACTTGAGCGTCATTAATTACCAGCGACCCAATGTCTTCCCTTGGGTGACCGTCTCTCCCCTATGAGCTACCTACGCCAATTGGAAAGCAAGGAATTATTCCTCTTCCTCCTCCTTTAACCAATTTAGGCATTAAGCATAAATTACAAGAAATCACCTCCTAATATGTGATTTAACACTAAAGAGTCCTACTACTCCTAAGAGACTTATCAAAATGGAAAACCAAGTCCCAATCACCTCACCCAGCCAAGTTTTCCCTTCATAGGCATAATATCAAGCAACCATGAATTTTTCCATTCTCACCCATTCAAATCTCATTCATTGACTTTCAATAACTCCCATAATTAGATTTATCCAACTTGCTTAGGCCATAGGTCATTTTTACCTATCCTAAATCTCCTTAGAGCAATTCCATACATGCAAAAATTCAAGAAAATTATGAATAAATTCCAAATCATCATTTCTACCAATCAACAATTTCTAAATATCCCGATTGTTGCCTTGAAGCTGCCAATTACACCTTAAGTCCCAAAATTTTTAAATTTGGTCCTTAAGAACCCTAAATCTTAGCCAAAAGTGGGGTTTTCCATAAGCAATTGGTAGTAGCTAAGGGCCGAAAATAAGCAAATAATCACAATGTATATCAAGATTTGGCTCAAAGACTCACCAATTCGAGCAAATTTGGCTGAGAAACTCACTTTCAACGGTCCAAAATAACTCACTAGAATTCCTATGTCACTGGCGGTCAACGGAGCTCGAGGTTAGCTAGAAAGTGACAGCAAGGATGCAAGGAACAAAACCTACCCAAGAACGACGGTAAAGGGGACTCATCGGAGCTTCAGTCAAGGCTGCGATTTCCATGATTTTTTTACGAAATCGTGCTCTTCTTGTCGGAGATATGGTGGTTCCTGGCCGACGACTCTCAGGGGGTGGCAAGGCACAGCTCCAGTGAGGCAAAAGTCCACTCTGGTGAATGCCCAAATTTCAAACTCCTATGCTACTTCACTGTGTCGAGTTGCCGAGGACGAAAAGAATAAAGGCCAAGGGTATTTTAGTCTTTTCACACTGGAGGGAGACACGTGTCAGCTCCTAAAAAAAACAAGTTAGGGAAGTCAGGTCTCGAATCCCTGGCCTCTTGAATAGGCATATGGAGCCTGACCACTAAACCAACCTCCACCTTAATGTAAGGTTTCACTTGATAAAATAATATACCTTAGTCAAATTTCTTGCAAAAATTTCTCTCCTTTAATTTTTCATTAACTAAATTATTAATTATAATTTATTCCTCTAATTTTCCATTAATTAGGTTATTACAGCTTAAGTACCAATGAGTAGCAAAGATTGCTCTTAAAGTTGTTGGCTTATGATTTTACCATCATTCATAAAGGAGGCAAAGATAATATAGGTGCTGACTCCCTGTCTTGAAGGCCTTAACATGCTGAATTTTTTACTTTAGCCATCACAGTACTATTGGATTTTTCCAATTGGTATAAGGTGTTATTAGGAGATCTTTACACAGCAAACTTGGTGACACAGATACAATAGAAGACTTCTAATAATTATGATTTTCAGTTGGTGGATCAAAAGTTGTATTTCAAAGAAAGATTAGTGGTGCCCAATATTCCATCACTGCGCCAAACTCTCCTTTCATAATCTCATGATTCTATGGTAGCTGGACATGGTAGGTACTTGAAGACTTTAAAGCGTTTATGGTGAAACTAAATTCGTAGATTTAGAAGAACAATTAATTGCTAGGGATGAAATGTTAAAACTCCTCTAAGGGCATTTATTGAAGGCCTAAACCATAATGAAGCAATAAGCAGATGCACATCGACATGATCTTACTTTTCAAGCAGGCGATTCAATTCTCCTTTGAGTTTAGCCACATCGTCAACAATCTCTTGCTCGCAGGAAATTTTAAAAGTTGTTTCCCCGTTTCTTTAGGCTTTATAAAGTAATCCGAAGTATATGACTAGTGGCCTATTAGCTACAATTACCCCTTACAACTTAGATTCACCTCATATTTCATGTTTCTATGCTTCGTCTAGCCTTTGCATAGGAAGTTCGAGATTGTCCAACACTACTGCCTATAAATGAAGATTGGGAACTTGTCTTACAACCCAAATCAGTCCTTGCTCATCACTAGGTTGGTTCTACAAGACAACAATAGCTAAAACGTTTAATACAGTAGTTGGATCGACCCTTGGAAGAAGCAAGTTGGGAGCAATATGACCTAATTGCAACCCAATTTCCTTCTTTCTACCTTGAGGACAAGTTGGTTTTTCAAGAGGGGAGTGATGATGCGAAACCTCTGCCTTTAAAAACCTATTTCCAAAGGAAATGTAGGAAAACAACTGAAATAGTTGATTAGAGTGGTTTGATATGTTAGATTTATTTGTCAACTACAGTAAGTTATGGGGCCGGTTTCTTAGTGTCAAACATGGGGTGACGTGGGTTAGTTTCCTAAGGCAGTTACTAGTTAGTTTTCCTATGATAGTTTATCTCTGATGTATATATATATACATATGAACCTATGGATTCAATTAGATAGGAAGGAAGTTTTTTAGTGAAATTCTGGAGATTTGTCCCCTCCATACAGGACTTTGAGGGTTTTAGATTATGGCTCTCACTCTTTCTTCCTTATTTTTTGGTTTAATCCTCACTTATCCTTCCTAAAGGATTTGCAACTCATATCAAGAAGCCTTTTCAATGAAAATCAAGCTCCCTGAGCGTGGCAGGAGTGGTAGCTCTATTGCAACAATCAAGAGCTTGGGATTTTGAGGATAAGGTGAATTAGCATGCTCTTTTCATGCAAAAAGTGAGGGATGAAATGTTTTAAGTATCTTTGTGAATAGTCTTTTTTTGACATCTTCTGGGCATGTCTTTTATGCCAGTTACTCTTCAACAAGGCCAATCTCACAATTAAAAGGGGAGAAAAAATTGCCATTATTGGTCCAAATGGATGTGGGCAAGATTACTTTGCTTGATAATGGGTATAGAGAAGCCTATTGGCGGTAAAGTTGTGCTTGGTGACCACAATGTGTTACCCAACTATTTTGAACAAAGCTAGGTGTCACTTTATTCACGGATAAACTTTTTTTTTTTCATTTTATTGAATTAATGATGGTGTTCTTAGTTGCATTTCTTCATGTTGAAACTCTTGTTTAGCTACTGCAAATTTATTTCTAGTGCTAACTTGATTGATTTGTTTTGTAGGCTAAGTCTCTTGATCTGGAAAAGACAGTGCTTCTGACAGTGGAAGAAGAACTAGAAGATTGATGATATTAAAGGACTTCTTGGGCGTTGCAATTTTAAATCTGATATGCTTGACCGTAAAGTTTCTCTATTGAGTGGTGGTGAGAAGGTAAATTCAAGATTTGTGTTCTTTTCGTTGGCATTCAGTTAACCCTTATGAGTAACAAAAATATTAAATCCTAGCATTTGTTGTACACTGAGTGGTATGTTTCTTTGAAATCAAGTTCGCAGTTCATAATGCTAGTGTTAGGTTGGTACAATAATTTAGAACTGAAACATACATTACAGTAAATGTTTTCTTAAATGCGATGAACAGTTTAATACTCTTTTGTGCTGTCTGTTGGAGAGTGGCAATTGCTTGAGTGAAAGCTTGGTATTGTCATTAAGAAGGTTAAAAAAATGCAAGATGAATTAATATTGGAATAATGAGATGAAGATGTAAACTACAGCTTCAAAAATTGAGATGGATGGTTTCTTTTTGTGTAATTATAATTATTAATTATGTGTTTTTCTACTTGCATTCCATTAAGTGACTATTGTGTACTGTAGCATCAAATATAGGACATGCATGCTCTGAATAATTAAGGTATTCTTTTAACACAGGATTATCTTTTATTAAAAACAATTGCTATTGGTTACAATATCCATTTTAAGTTGAATATGCATGCTCCCATATTCCTCTACACATTAAAGTATACGATGATAGCTGGTCATTTAATGATAGCTTCAGTACTTGCATGCTGACTGTGTGTTACACTTTCCCACTGCCTTACATGATGATTCATAAATTTTTGTATACTTTATCTCTCGTTCTACTAGGCACGTCTGGCTTTTTGCATATTTATGTTAAAACCATCAACCCTGCTTGTTTTGGACGAACCAACCAATCACTTGGTATACCTTCTGAAGAAATGCTTGAGGTTTGCTTTACTCATCTCTCAGACTTCTTATTTAAGTTCTTTATCACTCTGTCACTCTAATATTTTCTAATCATTTTACCAGGACGCAATAACTGAGTACGAGGGAACTGTTATCACAGTGCCTCATGATAGATACTTTAAAAAGCAGATAGTTAACAGAGTGATAGAAGTTAAAGATAACACTCTACAGGATTATGCAGGTGACTACAATGTAAGTCGGATTACTCCCTGCTCTCTCTCTCATCTTAGCTTAGTGTCATAATGAACATATTTTGATTTTGTATTTGAATGGGGTAACAGGGCTTAACAAGTTGCAGGTGATCTCTGTAACCAATTAGCAGTGTGATCTAGTTGGATTTTTATTTTAGCTTTCATGATAGGATTGAATATGAATACGAGGCATTATTTAGATGTTTAATACTATATAGACGCATAGGATGATTTTTTGGATTCCTGACTCTACTTGATCCATAATTATCTTATTTAAAGTCCCCCATCTTGTTTGTGCTTCTTGTCTGATAGTTTCTCCCACATATTTTAGAACTTTTGAGGTTGATATAATTTGAATTTTGTTGATGTGCATGCATGTTTTCTTCAATGCCGTATAAATCTCATCCAGTATTGCATATGATGATTGCGGCCTAATCAAACCAATTTCTTGGCCTACTACACAGGTTTCTAAGATCTAACGTGTTTGTATGTAAACAATTGCAGTATTAATTGGAGAAGAATCTTGATGCTAGGGCAAGAGAGCTAGAACGTGAGGCAGAGCTAGATGAGGAAGCTCCAAAAGTTAAAGCCAAATCCAAAATGTCAAAGGTAAAGATGCTTCTCCGTTAGGTAATTAAACCCTTGTTTCATGATGTCATGGTGTAGCAACTGCCTTTCATACTTTTGGAGAACTTCCGGGATAGTGTATTTAATTTTTGATTCATTTGCAATACTAGGCTGAGAAAGAAATGCCGAAGAAACAAAAGATGCAGGCCTCTCAGGCAGCAAAACAAAAGTCAAAAGGTTTGAAAAACTCCAAAGATGGAAATGAGTCATTCAGTCTATGAAATCGTTGAAATAATTTTGCCCCGTAAAGAGAATACAAGGTGTAGTAACATGTTGAGCTAGTTACTCCAGTTCCTGTATATATCATATATGAATAGACCTTTTGTTTTTACTTGAATAGATTAACTTCTCTGAATGATGATAAATTAGCCCATAACAGTAGAAAACGTCAGTGCTAATTTTTTTTTCTTAAAAAGAAAATGGGTGAAGCTGTTTATGAGATGAAGCACATTTTTTTCTGCGCCACAAAATGAGTCCTTGGGAATGACTGCAGAAGCTCACGGGGACGTTTACATGCACTATTAGTTCTATTTTGCATTTGCATGAAAGCAACGAACTTCTAGCCATTGACCGCACTAATCTAGACGTACATGACTATATTCATCAAATCTCCACGACAAACTATGAAGGTGGAAACTTTATATTCTCATCTATTTTTAATTTTTTTATACGAAAGATAAGATTGATCGAAAAAAAAAAAAAAAAGACTACATTTTACGCTAATAGATAATATAGGGTAGGTAAGTTATATAGTATCTCATAAGAATTCCGACAGTATTTTTGTGGGAGTTGCGTCATATCATTTTAATTGCCTCAAATTTTAATTTTCTACCATATAACTGACAAACAAGCCAGTCAGCCAACTGTTTGAATATCTCCGTCAACCAGAATAGGTTATTAGTAGTAAAAGAGATGACAAACTATACCAAGCTTTGAACTGATTTCACCCAACACTGATCAAGCCTCTAAAAAAAATGAAAGAATCAATGGGACCAGTTTACAAGCACAAAGCAGAATTGACATGCAACTTCATTCCTTCAAGAATACACGAGTGTATTACCGCCTGATTATCATATACAGAGATCTTCAGACATTAATATCTGAGCGCCTTGTTCTGGTGGCAGCACTGATTTCTGAGGAGCCAGACAGGGAAAATCTTGGGAAGCTATAGTTTATAGAAGACGAAACTGGCTGTTGAGGATAAAGCGTGGGTGGTGGAGTCAGATTTCGTTGAGCTGGAAGGGGAGGAAGTGTGTTATACTTGTAAGGATCAGTGCTTATACTGCAATCAACAGCAAATTTTGTAAGGGGTGGCCCCAAATAATCAAAGAAAGGAATAAGACATGTTATAAATAACTTCTTTATGAACAATTCACTACCTGTACTAATTCTCATTCATACATTTTTTTTTCTTTTGGCCAACCTCATTCTTACATATTTAATCATCAAGAAATGTAATATTCTGGGCATGATTCTACAACCACCATTGGACACAATGATCTGGGATTGTTTCCATCTCCATTTAAGTAAAAAGATGAACCATACCGTGAATTAAATGTAAGTGCGTAAGAGTCTACCATTAATTGAATATAAAAAATCATGCACACATTCTCCACCCAAAGAAATTCTAAGAGTGATGTTTAATTTAATGAAGATGCTATAATCACTCAGCTTCAATTTAATTAGCCAGCCAAACTCAAAATACCTTTTATTGTAAGACTGATAATCAGTGTCAATTGAATCTTCATCTAGACGTTGAGTAACTCTCTCAACTGAAGAAATAGACCACGTATTTGGTGCAGCTAATTCATCTGAGTAATATCTTCTCCTGATCAACTGTCAGGAAAGGTACCAGAACTTAGACGACTTTACAATAAAGAAAAGATAGAGGTTGTAGATGTCAAGATAATACGAACCATTCGGAAAAATTTCATCACAGCTTCCTTGTCATACCTTGCTTCTTTCACAGCCTGCAGATGTCCAACAAATAAATTGCTACAGTTATAAGTAGGTTCAATTGATATCAGCAACTATTCAACAGAAAGCAAAAACAGAATTTCTGCACAAGTGTCAACAAATTTGATTTTTTAGATCATCAGAACATCTGGTACTTAAGCTTTCCAATAACTAAATTAAAAATCAAGATTCCCAAACAGTAAATATCTAGAATCTGCATTTCAAAAATTTTCCAAAGCTCATATCACAGTAGCCAAGGTGTGATCTAAATTCATCATTAAGATGAGTCACTCAAGAAACTACTCTTCAAAGAGAAAAGGATAATTATTTTAATTCATAGCCACTATGGAGCACCAATACACAGATTTGGCGGGCAAACAGATACCAGCACAGCAGCACTTAGTACAATAAATCTACCCATTCATCAGCTACAGTCATTCTTTCATAAACATTGGTCATAAAGATCATGAAAATCATCAGCCAGTTATTAATGTACAAAAAACACCACTATAATTTTAAACAGCCATTATACTAGTAAGTAGTTCAAACTGACATGTAAACAACACCAATAGCACGATATCAGGTTATTCAATTCTTTTTCTGTGAACACAACATACTAATTTTCATGAAGTAGGTCTACTATTTTAAGCATTGAAAGGGAAAGCATAACTCCAAGTAATAAGAAACACCAATACCGAGAGTATCTTAGTCGAGATACTTACAGCAATAAGGCCTCCACTGCCAGGAAAACTCTCAGTCAGAGGAAGCTCCTCACTGGCTGGAAGCAAACCCTGTTTCTCAACCCACTGGCGTGCAACATCAACAAGATTCCCACTGCTTCCTCTTGTACCCTCGTTTGCAGCAATATCAGATTTGTTACCAACAACAATATATGGCACTGGTAGACCACCAGGTCCGCCAGATCCCAAAGGAGCTGAAAACGTTCCAGTTGCAGCAATCTCAGCCGCCCACTTCTGCAAACTAGTCTTCGTTCTCCTTTGTGAGAGATCATGAACAAAAATTACACCTGCAGATGAAGTTCAAACCAGAATCATCAGTTAAAAAAATCAGACAGTCAAGTTTCAAATATGTATGTACTGCTAAGCCTTCATTACAAATGAGTTTAAATTGTAGAAAGTTCCTGTAAAGGCTATTAAATGAAGCCACTAGGAGTGGTCTAGTGGTGAGGGCAGTTACTTAGCAAGTGGTCCTAGGTTGAAACTTCTGTTCCATCATGCAACCAAAAAGAAGAAAAAGGCCGCTAAGGATAAACACAACTATAAAAAATAACAGCAAAAGATACTCATCAAAGGGATAGGATTAAGGCTTTCCAACTAAAAGATTCAATCAAATTCCATTTATTTTAAGTATGTAAGGCTTGAAAAGAGGAACCAAAAATATGTTTAGTGACTATTTAACTATCAGAAATCTCTTTACTTAGTTTCAAAGACTTCTCCTTTCATGCTTCATTATATTGAACACACAACTTATTACAAAAGTAAACTATTGTTAAGAAATAAATTGAAAAAGGAAAAAAGAGGATTGTTACTCACCATTAATCTGTGAATAAAACAGAGACCGGCAATCTTTGTACCGATCATGTCCGGACACATCCCAGAGTTCAACAAAGAAATCTCTCTCAGAATCACCTTTGAGTCTACTTGAAGAGCTACCAGAATTTCCATAAGTAGTGTGCTGCAAAAGAGAAACAGCAGAACTAGGTGAAGAATTCAACTAGAGCATAGAGATGCATTTTCTGAAGTAATCAGAGAATTGGGAGTCTTTACCATCACACCAACCGTACAACCAATTGTCTGTGGAGGGCGAGCAATGGAAGAACCTTTGACAATAAGGTGAACTAAAGAAGTCTTCCCAACACCTGCAAAAATAGGAAAATTTCATATATCTGCAACTAAGTTCAATCATAAAGATATTCTAGACAAAAATCAAAGACACAGAGCAAGACAAGAAACATTGTGCTTAGAGGAATCAATTATTTTCTTCACACTGAAGCACATGTAAGCCAATGTAAGTTTAAATTCAGGAAGTAGCTTATTATCCTCAATAACTAACAATCTTGACGAGCTATTTTGGTGTCTTTGGATTGGATTGAATAATACACATATTGATACCATAGATATCGCATTGATAGACAAGCATGCGTTCACATAGATATCATTTTATCCCACTATGACAAAGTCTGTGGCCACTCAATCAATAGATTTATAAGCAAGAACTATTTCTCTCCTCAGAATTCAGAAGTACTAAGCAATGATTCAGACAATTTGATTTATATATTTCAGTAGCTCTCCTCTTAAACTTAAAATGCAATCATCAGTGGGTATCAAAGGAAAATAAATAAATCTATTATCTAAACCATCCTAATTTGAAATTATCACATTGTCTATAACAACTAATATCACTCACGGAAACTACATTGGTAGTTCTAAAAGTCTCATCATCGTAATAACATTTCTCAGTACCTTCCCTCTATGGCTTTCAGCAGCTTTGTTATAAATTTCCAGTGATATTTATTTGCAAGAGAACTCATGCACCCATTGATCAGTAAGAGAATAACTTAGATATTTGTCCACCCTAAACAATCTAACTCTCAGTTTTACGGACTTTGCCACTAGAACAATAATTCGGCAACACAATAATATTAAAACATACAAAACTGGGAAAGCCTAAGATTAAGAACAACAATAGAAAGGATTATATACCTGAGTCACCAACAACAAGCACTCTAACCTGCCCACTCGGCGGCCCGCCGTTCTGCTCTTTGTTCTCCCTATTACGGTCCCTCCGGAACATGCTTTCCACCAGACCCTCTTTACGGAATCAGCTCCAAATACAACTACAGAAACAAAAACTCCAATGCTTATTTCCCTACGGGCCTACGCATAAAAAAGTGCTGATCAAGTTCCGGATTGAATCTCCACGAGAATAAGCAATTTTTCAATGTGGGAACCGTAGTTTTTACTATAAAACCCATATCATGTGTGAAGTACGCCAAGATCCGAGAATAAATCTGATAGTGGGCTATTATTCATCTCTGAAGAAAACGCTAAAAGTCTACCGCATCACCCAGAAAGTTAACCACTTCGCTAACTGATCTGACAAAAAGTCTATGAAGCGAGTATCCCAGAAATCAAGTTGACAGTGAAAATCAAGCTCGAGAAGTCGGTGTTGCTCAAAGCTATTGGTAAAGTTCAGTAACCAATAATCAACAAGATCCACCAAAAAGATGGGAAATTGGTAATGAATTATTGATGGTTACCGGTTTGCAGTAATCTTCAATCGGGCAAAACAAGCTGTAAAACGGTATGCAAAATAAGACGCACCCCGTCGTTCCATCGATTGGATGTGATGTTCGACCATATTACTGAAAGAAGAAATTACTCCAAAAACCAAAGTTTGATAATCCACTAGAAACTCCATATCAGGCCCTGCTTAGGCCCAAAATAAAGTTTTATGGGTAGGCCCTCTTATCTACTTCTGGGAAGAAAAAGAAAGCCTTCCTGACCAAAATAAAATAAGAGCATGACAAAGCCCGGATTGGCTCCTTGGTCTAACCCTAACCCAGTTGCAACACAATATAAGAGTTCAATTCAATTGTTTTTTAAAAAAAAAAAAAACTTCTGACTTTTGCATTTTGAACAAAAATTGAAAAAGGTCCTCACCAAGTCTAAAGATATCTCCAGACTCTTTGTTTTTGGCTGTTTCTGTCATCCTACCATATCTTCAGCACTAACGAAACGGCAGTTTGTCCACACATTGATGTCACCTCTCATAGAAAACCATCAACTGAATTTGACTAGGAGGGAGGAAAATTCTATTGACACTTTTAATTAGATTTAGCTATTATTTATATTTTGGTTATCAGATTTTTTTTAATAGACATGATAAGTATAGATTTAATTAATAATAGTATAAAATGTATATAATTTAGTTAAAAAATTATATAATTATTTGTAAAAATTATTATACATGTGATGATATTATTAGAAAATTATATATTTATGATGTTCTAAGTAAAAATATAAGTAATTGTATATAAATTTTTTTCGCCATTCAAACTCATATTACAAATGTTGAAGGGAAATCAACGTAATAATGTTCGCTATCATGGACGTATATAAATTAAATATTATTTCTCAAAATTTTTTGTATCTTCTACGATAAAAAAAAAATTAAGAAAAAAATGAATCAAGACTACTCTATGTATACATGCGACTTATAGTTTTGGGTGTAAATTTAGTTCACCTAATAAAAACATTACAGTTCTACATCCAAAAATCATTAATAGACATATATATCCCAACTATTTTTGGTAGTGTATGTTACAAGGAATTGGAGTGGTGCTTATAAATTTGTTTGTCTTCTTTTGAAAAAATATTAACCAGTCTTGGTACAATTATAAATATAAGATATTAAATTAGTTGAAATTCTATTATAAAAACATTTCAACTAATTTGATACTTTATACCTTTTGAGTGTATCAGAACTAATTAATATGTAAAAGCACTTAAAAAGTCATAAATATGTATCTGTGTACAGAAGATGGCAAAACTAGATGTATAGGCAGTGAAACTAGGAAGATAAGGAGTTTGCAGAGGGGTGCAAGGGCCAATTGCAAGCATTAGAATGGACGAAGGAGGGTTGGGAGTAGTAAGAGGCATATGGCGTCTCATGGTTGTGCACTCCTTCATAAGTTGTTATCACATAGCTTGAGTCTTCCCTGTCCCTTTCCACCCTTTTCTTCACGTTGCAGCCTCCACTTGAACACTTGTAGTAGTTCCTGCATTGATTCATCATCAGAATATCCAAGTTCAGTTATTTGTATACTGAATTCATGACTAGTAATAATATACACAACAAATCAATTAAGACAAGTAATTTAATTAAGGGATAGAGAAACGGGTATGTGTCTTTGTTTTATGATGCCACTGCCACCAGACTAGCTAGCTGCTTCTGCTGAGTTATATGTATCTGTACGCTTCCACAAAACCTTTCAAAACATATTTCAACTGCCAAGTTCAAGTAAATGATTCACAAGTCTACAATGCTATGCATGGCTGTTAAACTGTGAAGAAAATTGCTGTTGTAAGGTGATCTGGTTTGCTTCTTTTTCTTATATGTTCAAAATGCTAACAAGCATGAAGAAGGGGTCAGCCAAAGTGCGAGGCAGTGAATAGTACGCACTCTCGCTATCTCAGACACACCCATGTTCGCAAATTGACGCTACATGTTATAAACAAATTGATCAATCATACACCATCTTGCTTTTATCAATTCAAACACAGACCAACGTACCCCACATGGGCAGATCGAGTTAATTAATTCTAGACTATTTGTTTATCTTAAATTGCCAAAAAATATATATACATATATCGAAGCTGGGGTCCATGAGCCGCCACAACATTCATCCTTTGCTTATTAATTCTCATTGATTCGATGAGTAATTCTGGACCTCTGGCTATAGATTGGTTTGTCTAGTTAATTTAACCGTGAACACTATGTATTAATTCTTAAACAACCAAAAAAAAATTGAATTGTATACACCATCTTACCACCAGAAGAAAAACGAAGTAGTACGGTTTTATCTTATGGAGTTTATTGGTATATATTTACTATTTACCTTGGATACGGTGTGTTCTTCACTGACTTCTTTCCGTATTTCCTCCATTTGTATCCATCATCCATAACCTCAAGCTCCGATCTGGTTCTAAACGCGATCTTTCGGCTCATCTCTCCCTTGTTTCGTCTAATCGCATTTTTGCATTTTCTGGACAACATATAATTCAACAAAGTACCCAGAAAAAAAAACCCATGAATATAGACAGAAAATCATACAAACCCAAGCTCGGTACCATTTTCTATTGTGCAAGAACAAAAGAAAGAGATTACGAGAGAGAAGAAGCACTTGCATGTTATTGTTCTTAGACGAGGTTACACCATCGCTAGTTGCCTTCTCCAATGATTCTGTACTTTTTGACCTCGACTCTTGACGAGCAAAACCATTATCAAGCACCAGATAATCCGAAATGAATTGATCAGACGAGGATGTGTTTACTGCAGCTGAGAACTGTGAGTAATTAGGAGTAGGAATATTAGGGTTTTCAAAATAGTTGTCCATTGCAAACCCAGATCACTACTGTGCTGGTAAATTCTACTTGGACTAAAGAGAAATGCAAATTGGCTTTTTTATGATTGTTTGGCTAGCTTTGGCGTGCAGCCAGTGGATATATTAAATAATATCTCACCAAAAACAAATAAAGTTTTTTTTTTTTGTCGCTGTACTATGCTCTTGCTTGGAACCATCCTTCGCAAACACTTCTGGGAGAGAAGCATTAAAGGTTCTTCGTCACTGGTCCGCGTGGACACGAGGTTACGTCATTGCTATAACGTATAGCTTCGTCACTTAATTCGGTTTTGCAACAGGTTCTAGTCCTAGAGAGGTCATTTTTTTTTTTTGTTTGAGAGGTGAAACTTTTTATTGTTATATTTAATAAAAAAATTTATATAAAGTAATTTTTTATAATTCCAGAAGGATATAACTATTCTTCATCATGAAGTGCTTTCACACTTCATTGTCTTTACTTTTGATCATTAATATTCTAAAACTTCGTATAGAATAATTTGTTATTAATATAAAATAACTAATTTTACACTTCGTTGTCTCTACTCCTAGTCATATTTTATATTCATGACAGCACCACCACTTGTGGCTGCTACCTATAAATGGCTCTGTCAATATCTAATTCTCCGTGTGAACCACACGTTTCTCCATCTTTTACTATATATGTGTTAACGCACTCTCCACTTTTGGATGAGTCCACTATTAATAGTGCATTATAGACTCTACTCCTTTTCGTTGAACTGATACTGATCGTTCAAAGAAAAGTAATTTGTGAGATTTGTTTCATAAGAATTGATGCTCGAAAGAATATATATATATATATATACCTGCGCGAACAATATATTCATAATTATCTTTAAGATAAGGTTTGCTTTCGGTAGAGTTAAAAGTGCAGTTCATACTTGTTGCCTTCTTTTGGTAATTTTTAATGATTTCTTCGGTTGTTAGGGCTTAGAATCTTCAAACAAAAAGAGAAAGATGATATGACACTGTTATAAAACATGTCCAATTATTTTTTTAATTTGCCTCCCTAATATATGAATCCCAAAAATGTGTTGGGATTCTCACTTTTGTTAAAGATCACTTCATGAGTTGAAATTTTGCTTTATGTGTACTGTTAATTTCTACTATGATTTTAGTACAGTAACACATTTTAAATAGACCTAATCATAATTTTAAAATTTAAAAAATTAGATTTGAATTTAAACTTATATTTTAATTAAATTTTTTATTTATATTTTTATTTATATTTTTTAAACTGAACTAATTTGACTATTTTAAATCATAGTCAAATCAATTTATTACTTAACACTTAAATAATAATATATTAAATTATTATTATTATATATAAAATTATATATAAAAAATATAAATATAAATGAGTTATTGTATTGATATAAATTTTTTAAATAAGATACATTAATTTTTATTTATTAGTTAAAATGTTACGTCATACTAAATTTGTTTTAAATAATATAAATTTTTACTCATTAAAAAAATATTCATTAAAATTTATGGGTTCAGAGTTAAGTTTTAAAAAAGTTTAAATTTAACCTGTTTTTATAAATGAAGCATTTTAATCTACTATTTTTGTTCTTTTTCTTTTTTCTGAATCAGCAAGGCTGCACAAATTTTTAAAATTATAATGAGGACTAACTCGAAATTAACCTAATTACGTGAAATTGCAAGGAAAGAGTTTCAGATGATTTGATTTGAGCATTGACTCATCCACAAAAACCAATGTCCACATGCAACGAAGATGGAGTTTGGGGATTGTTGACGGAGCCAAAGTCTCGTAGAAAGCCTTTATAGAAAAAACCAAGAAGACAGCCATAGGGTTTTTTTTTTTTTTTTTTTGTCTTTTTCTTTTTCTTTGTCGTTGCCGTTGTGAAAGTATTACTAGCTAACAAGCCACTTAGTCGTCAAAGGTTAAAACCTTACCCCTTAGCATACCATTGCGCAACTGACGCATTGACACCTTACAAAGGCACGTGGCTGAAGTATCTCTTACATGGTAACTCACTAAAATCATAATAATATAAAACATAATACACATTAGATAAAATTTTTTATGCAACTATAATTTATTACAATAATACAATTATTATATAACACAATTAAAAAAACATATATCAATAATATAACAATAACATGTCATATTATACTAATTATATGTTAACTTAAAATAATTTATTATATATGTTTTAATTTTATTATTTTTAGATTTTATTTATAGACCCAACATTCTTTTTGAATTTTTTAATTTATTTCTTTTATTTTTTATTTTTCAGTAGTTCAAATAAAAATATTAATTTATAACTTTATTAACTTACTTTTAAATTTTATTTATTTTTTTAAGAATTCCACAACTTTATAATTTTATTCTTATTTTTAATTTATAAATCAAACGGGGTTATTAAAAACTAAAAAATAGAGGGGATAAGTTGAATTTTGTTTTAATTTTTGAATTCATAAATCAAATCTTAAAATGTTGAAGTCAAAATATAAATACAATAAATTATTTTAAGTTAGCATATAATTAGCTTATTTTAACATATTATTATAATATGTTTTTTCTTAAATATTTCACATAATAATAAAATTGATGCAATTAATTTATAGTTACACAAAAAATGACACCTATTAGGTATGTTAAATTGATTAAAAATATTAACATGTTATATTTTAATGAAAATTTAATAATAAATACCTAAAAATAAAATATGCTAAACTTTGGTTATTTTTTATTTTATTTAGGGTCACCACGTCTACTACAAGTTGGATTAATGCACGCTATCTATTCTTAGTCATCTTTACTTTTACATAACGTCTCTTTCTGTCGTTTGATTACATAATCTAGTTTTTGTCCCCCCCTAATGATCCATTAACTTCATCCTTTTACATCATAATTAAGTAGGAAAAAAAAATCAGATTTCGCTGGAAAGTGAAAGGGAAATTAGGGGCTTCGTCGCACCTTCTCCACTTGACTAGTAAATAAATATATTAAGAGAAAACTAATCAGCTTCTCTGGTTTTGTTCTAGAAAGCAGACAATTTTGTACCATTTTCCCCTTTTTTAATGTTTTCTTTTTTTTACTTAAATTAAGGTATCTGATACAGAATAAAACCATTTCAACCAAGACCACTGAATGTATATAACCCCGCCAATTCTTAAAACTCAAGTGGTGACTTGTCAAACAAACATTGAGGCCGAATTTTCTACTGTACACACCACTTGTTGTGCTAGTATGGAATTGATTGAGCCCAAGTGAAGATTACGCCTGCCGTCTTTTATTTACTTTTTAATTATTATAATTAAGAGAGTTTTCAAATTTTATTTGAAACTATTATTCCTCTTTAAATTCAAATACTTTGCAATTTGAGCAAAAATTTCACATTGTAGAGTTGAAGAGAAATAAGAAAAAAAAAAAAAGTGGGTGGAATTTGGAAATCATTTATTTGCATTACCCTTTAGTTTCATGTCATGCAATTCAAGCCAAAATTGTAGAAAGTTCAGAAACACTTGGTTTTATTCCTTGGATGTTTCACAAAAGAATTAAGCCTAATTAATAAATATATAATATCTCCTTTTAGCAACTAAATTAACCCTTTTCGATTAAGGAAGAGTTATACCTTGAAAAAGTTCATACACATTTAATGTATCGTATTATTTATACAATACAATGAAGGCAAATCACTTCATTTAAAACTTACACTGCCAAAAAAGTGTATAATAGCAAATTTAGTGAATTTTTTTTGAGTTTGAATATAGTTTGAATTTGCTCATTTTATGGCAATAAAATGAGGGTCATTTTTTGACTTCTATTTATTAAATAAAAATTTAATGATTCAAATTTATAGACCAAAAAAAAAATCATATACAGTCACATTTCATTAATAAAAATCTAAACCTTTGATTTTAAACTAATAGTACAGATCAAATAAACATGATCCTTATATTATCTATACAACAGCAGGAAATTTGTTTTCGTTTGAATAACTTGAAAAAGTAAATTTATGCTTCATTGCTCGCCTCCCATTTTCAATTGCCGCCAAATGTTTCCTCCTCCCACCCTTTTGCTCAATCTTCTGCTCCTTCCACTCCCATTCTTCCACTTTTCTATGCACTGCCATCCTCCTCATCTCTTCATGTTGTTTCATTCTCTTCAATTCATGGATCTATTCCACCGCTTCTTCAAAACTTATGCATCTCGATCTCTCTCTGAACTCCTTCACTCTCTCACACACCTCTTATATTATTGACACCCAATCCTCACCCACCATGTTCTCTATCCCATCCACTAATTTGTGCCATTTTGTGGATTCAAAGGTTTTCTTTTGATTTCCTCAATCAATGCCAGGAAATTAAGAGTTTGCCTCTCCCAACAAATTAACATTCTTAAGGATGATTGAAGAAGAAAGGGTTTATTAGGTAATGCTAAGGGTTTGCGGGTTGTTTTTCATATTTTAGGGATTTATGGTCAAATTTGAAATCTTCACTTCCGATTTGAATCGAAGTTATGTACAAGTTACTTACAGGTCTACGGTACTATTGAACCATAGCAATAGTATTGCTATTAAACAAACAGTGGAAACTGAGTTGCAAACTGAGCGCCATAGAAGAATGATGGCTGTAAATATCGTGCAATATATATTCAAAAAAATTTGTGGAAATGCACAACCACTATCAAAGTTTGTTGACATATTAGATTGTGATGTAAGTCCATTATTCTTTATGGTTGGTCAATTTATTTTACCAAACATTTGATTTCATGCCCAATGTAATTTTTCATTTCCAAGGACTTAGAGGTGACATGTGACCATCATCCTTTTCAAGTCACACACCATCATCTTCTCATTATAGTTTACATTTTGATCATTATTATAGTTATTAAACTCACTGATTTTATATTTTTGGATGGAGAAATTGATTTAATTCAATTTTAGAATTAAAATTGGAATAGACTAAGTCAAATTCGAGTAAATTAAGTTAAACTCATATAAAATCAGTCAAATTCAAGTAGATTCACCGAATTTAATCAAAGTTAACCAAATTAATTTATTTTTTAGTTTTTGACCCAAATCTAAATAATCTAGCATTCTAAACAATTTTTTAAGGAAAATTAACTAACTTTAGGTTCAACTCAACTATTTTAACTATTAAATATAAAAAATAAAACATAACTTATTTTACAAATACAATCACAGTGTTATGACTCTAATACATTTTACTTACAATTGATAACAAATAATGTATTACATTGTAATTAAATGGTTAACTCTACTTTAAAATTAAAAAAAAAAAACATTTCACTACATAGCTTAAAATACATTATATATATATATATATATATATATTTAAATTGACTTTAACTTATTCACATTATTATTACTATTGAAATTACTATTTATTTTAAATTTTAATTACTTTGAATTTCTAAATTAGTGAGTATCATAATGAGAAAGCTTGCTCTTAATTTTTTTTTAATAGATTTAAACTCAATGCTTCCAAGAAAAATTTTTAAACTCAATATCTACCTAATTAATTATAATTAAAAGTTCTATGATTCATGAATATTTTCTTAACATTTTTTATCATTCTCTAATTTTATGATTTGGGTTATTACAATAGTATTTTGTATTCATGCATAAATTTTATTTATATTTTGGAGATTTGGTAATGTTTAATAGCTATTTATTAATAGAGGTAAATTTTTGCGATTTTACATTATAAGTCTACACTTTTTTTACGAGTCTACTTAAACTTGCGAGTTTGACAACTATAGTTGTTACACATAATTGAAAATATAATTTGTTTTCAGCATGAGTAATGATAATTTTTAACTACTGAGAACTTGGGAATTTGTTATATCTATGCAAAACACTTTTATATATGATGTTTATTTTTATTCAAAATGGTCCATACTTGACTACACTTTTATTTTATTTAGTATCATTATTCAAATAGGTCCTCTTTGAGAAAGAAAAAAAAAAACCTATGCTACAAATAGGCTTGTTTTTGCCATTCTTTATTTTCTAACCAAAAAAGTGTTCACATTTGCATTGATTAAAACTGCTGCAAAATGAAAATAAAATTCGTGACTTAGTTATCGACGGTTCTCGTTTATGATGGTTGAAATTCGTTCGTTGATGATTAAAACATCTCTCACCAAGGCTGCATAAAGTTTGAGCTAGCTCGGGTTCATTATAGACTGAGACCTAGCTTGGAAATCCAGCCCAAGTCTATTTTAGGATCCCATTACCCAGCCTAGCTTAAATAGACATGGTGACATACCAGATCTATAGGTCAAGCCAAGATAAGACCAGGTTTGTTTTAATATCCCATTACTCTACCCAACCTAAATTAGGGTTTTGTTTCATAGGAAATCGCCATGATAAGAAGCAAATATGAACAAGCAAAGAATGGATGAAGGAAAGTATAAAGCAAAGAGAGAAAGAGAGAGAGAGAGAGATCGAGGAAGAAGGTCACTAGAGAAAATGGAAGAAGGAGAAAGAGATTGAAGGTGCAGTGAACGAACGAAGCATAGAGGGAGATCAAAATGAAAAAACAAAGAGGGAGATCAAAATCAAAGAAGTAGGGGGGGAGATTGAAATTGAAGAAGCCGAGAACAGACCTACGACCAAAAAGATGATAGTGATGGAATGACCTTGCCCAATTGACTTTTTGCCTTCTTTTCTTAAAGTCCTTTTAGGATGCTTGAGGGTCTTCACTCTTAGGTGCTTGGGAAAATCTTGAAATTTTGAGGCGAGCTTCTATTGTTCTGACATGGAGGAGATGCACATAGGACAGACTTATTAACAAGTGAAAAAATAAAAATTATATATTTATATATATACCATCAGGTCTGGCCTACTAAGATGGCTAAATGAGTAGCTCGAGACCTAGTCTAACTCAGGGAAACAATCTAGTATGCATCTTCATTGTTTGGCTCCCTCATGCTTTTGACCCGACCCAATTGAGTAGAGCAGTCAGAGTATACCGGGGGTCTGTTGGATTTCTTTACTGCCCTAACCCTTACTAACATTTAGTGGTAGTTCTGCCAGTGAATATTGTGATGCCTACATCAACGAGGGTGTTTTAAATTGTCACTAACTAATTTGGCTAAAAGCATTGAAAACCACCGCTAAATGCCTATTTTTTATTGTGTTGTATATCTATTAATCTTGTTTTGCACAAGTTTCATTGGATTATAGCACAATTAACGTGTAAATTACTATTTGTGCCTAAAAATGTCTTCTTTAAAAGGAGTACCTAAACAATTTTGTTTTCAGTTGTAAATATCTGACATTCTAAAATATCATCAATGTCTTATGTTTGATACATATAACAGCATCCAAAACACACCCACGTCCATTCAATAATTGTATTGTTGTCTCAGTTATATCAACTTTCGACAGAATCCCATGTCTTGTCCAGTTCAAGCAATGCATGTGAGCTTGTCCAGTGAAAAGTGTTGATGAAGTGAAATGAAATCCGTTTAGTTTAGTAACTGTCCAACTGTCGAGCTGTCCGACCTGTAATTTGCAACCGCATAGATGTGGATCGATCAAGGGGAGACAAGCACGTATGCCCCATTTTGAATTTGGGTGAGAGTATATATAGATATATATAGGTAAGCTATATCGCAAGGCTTCGCTGGCACTATTACGTTGGTGTTAGTTGGCAAAGCCTCACATGCTTCTCCTGCATCATTCAATTGATAAAAAGCGATAAAGGCAATTAGACAATTACCCAAAACAGAAGAACATCCTCGAAAATTGCCCCATTTTCTCTGATATATACCCTTTGTTTCTCACTGCCACCTCTCTTGTCTAACGTTTTCTTCCTAAGAAAAACAGAGAACTCTGTATGTTTCTCTGTATTGCTTCTGATAATTAAGTTTCTGGATCTCCATCATGGACATTTCGCACAGAAACAGAGCGTTGCTTAAGGTCATCGTCCTCGGAGATAGTGGGTATGTATGGTTCGTCATTAATTTTCTCTCTGTTTCTGTTTCCTGAATCCTCTGTTTATAAAAATGCGGGTTTTGATTCCTTTTTCTTTAATTTCTTTTCAGGGTGGGGAAGACGTCGTTGATGAATCAGTATCCATTTACAGAATTTGGTAATTTCTTACTATTTTTCTGATATCAGCAATACAATCTCATATCATGAGAGTATTTTCACTGTTTCCCTTTTCCTTCTTTCCTTTTCCCAATGAAGCTCTGTGAAGTCATGACCAATGTTAGCAATGAACAAGTTGGGAATTTCCCGCTTCATGAACTGTATAAATATGACTATTTTTGTAAATATGGTCAACTTCAACTGTTTAAATGCTATATTTGTGGAACATTAACAACCCATTCAGATATGTCTATAAAAAGTACAGTACACAATATAAAGCCACGATCGGTGCAGATTTCGTTACAAAGGAAGTACAGATGGGTGACAAACTGGTAACTTTGCAAGTGAGTATAAATTTATATATTTTTTTCTTTTGTACATAATGCATTAATTTTAGTATGTTTTCTGGGAAAATAAGGAAGCAAAATGTTGTGGTAGATTTGGGATACTGCAGGGCAGGAAAGGTTCCACAGTCTAGGGGCTGCGTTTTACAGAGGTGCAGATTGCTGTGTTCTTGTGTTTGATGTAAACATACATAAAACCTTTGAAACACTAAACAATTGGCATGACGAGTTTCTTAAGCAGGTATGTGCATGTGCTATATTATTTCTTTGGTGGTTATAATTTTCTTTAATTTTTCTTATTTAATTTGTATAGTTTGAAAAATTTTAATTATGATTTTATTTTTTTAAAAAGAAATCATTTTAATCCTTGTCATTAAATGTTTATCACTGTTTCATTGAATTTTATTAATATGGTCAACCATATATACTATTTTATTACTCTAAATTTTAGTAATTTATGCCAAGAAAAATAATAAGAATAAATAATTAAGTAAAATTAACTTACATATGTGGCACATGATACAATTCATGGTGCGTAATTCAGGTAAGTTGACTTGAATTATACATACTTAATATACTAAGTGATATATGGTTGACCATACATGTTAATAAAATTTAAAGGAACATTGGCAAAAGTTTACTGTATAAATTATAAAGACTCACTTACCAATTTTTAAATCATGAAAATTAGATTAAAAACTGAGTCAAATTAGAGGATTGTCTTGTTGAATAAACAGTGGCATTTTACATGTGCAGTCAGAAGCGAACGATCCGGAGAAATTTCCCTTTGTATTACTTGGCAACAAGGTTGATATAAATGGTGGACACACTAGAATGGTACGTGAAAAAGGGGGGAAAAAAAAAGAAAAAAGAAAAGGGAAAAACTTCAATTCGTTGTCTTTTATGTATTAAATCATGCTTCTGAAACTGTTCACCCTCTCTTGCAGGTTTCTGATAAGAAAGCCAGGGAATGGTGTGCCTCCAGAGGAAACATGCCATATTTTGAGACTTCTGCCAAAGAGGGTTACAATGTTGAAGAGGCATTTCTACGTGCCGCTAAAGCTGCACTAGAAAATGAACACGAACCAGACATGTAAGAATCAACCTCATTATCATCATCAAGTATATATCATTAAATTCTTATTATAATTCTGTTGATTTATGCAGTTATTTTCCGGGAATCTCCGAAACTGTATCAGAACCAGAACAACGAGGTGGTTGTGCGTGTTGAAGTTGGGTGCAAGAGGGGAAGAATTAAGATTTTCATGAGCCAAATGCTTTAGCTTTGTCCTTCCTTGTAAATTGTCATTTTGTGGGTTAAGATGTTCATAATTTTATCTGGAAATAAACTAATCAAACTTGGAAACAATGTGCAGTGAGAGTCTGAGTCCTAAATGAAATTGGATATGCACTTTGTAATGGAATGAGATTTGAAGTAGGAAGAAGTTAGGTAGCAGGAAAGGACATAAAGAGGCATTCGATGCGTTATCACGTGAGTTTGCTGCTTTTGTTGGGCGGCATATGTATATCCACTTGTTTTCTTTCTGTCTCCTTTAATAATTATCGGTCAATTTTTTGTTGCTCAATATAAAAAAGTATGAACCTCATCGTTGTTATTGTTCTTAAATTTTCTATATTATCACATAAATTTTTGTCTTTAATTCCTTTATTTTTCATAACATTTACATTAATATATATTACTAGCTTCAGCAATGACAAAAGATTCTCAATTTTAGGAATTTTTATGAAAATTGTCCTATTTAGAGACCCGTACTTAAAAGAATTTTTTTTTTATGAAAAAAAAAATAGGGATAGAGATCATATATCATCCTGTGGGTCTTTGTTCTTGCTAATTTTAGATAAATAAAATTTTAAATATATATAATAATTTTTATATTTTTTTTATTTCACTTATTATTTATAATTATAATAATTAAAAGTTAAGGATTTAATTTAATTTAAAAAATAATTCTACTCATTATATATTAGTCTTTTACTTATTCGAGAGTTAAATAACATAATAAAATTATTTTCAAAATACCTAAGATTTACTATTATATTGTAATGGAGAATAAGAAGTAAATATTAAAAAAAAATATTAATTCTTTATAAATTATGATTACTGATAAATATAGAAATTAGAATTATTTTAATGATTTTATTTTAAATTTAATTATGTTTTTTTAAATTGTTGTTCATAATTAACTTGTTTTATTAAGAGTTATCTATTATAACTTATATAAATTATTATAAAATTTGTTATTTAAATGTTTGTAGTTTTTATAAACTTAATTAAAACTTGTTAATATAAACAAGTAACTTGAACTTCAAATTTAAGTGTTATATATATATATATATATATTATTTATGTTTTTCAATTTTTATAAAAAAATTTAAGGTTCCAATGATCCGCATCTTCATAAAGAATGAGGATAAGAAAAAATATCCTCCAAAATAAGGAATAAGGATGTAGATGAAAGATATAATTGATAATATGGATGGAGAACTCCCCTTGCAAAATTACCTTCTCAACTAGCTTCAAGATATTTTATTGCCAACTTGAGTTGAAATTCTATTAATTTCACTTTGAATAAAATATCTGCAAATTTAATTTCAATAAAAATAAGTTTATATAAATTTGATTTATGTTTTAAAATTTTTATTTAAAATGTGAATTTTAATATTAATATAATTCATTTAATGCACAAATAATATATTTTTTTGCTTTGTAAACGTAGAATTAGAAAATAATTTTTTTAAAAAATATATTCAACATCAAAGACTAAATTTGTAAAACAGATTTATGTATACAAAAATTTTAAAAATTTTCAAACATCAAACCAAAATCACTGCATTACCAATTACCATTATAAAGTCATATAAAAAAAATTAATAATTTTATTTAAATTAGTAATTTTATTTAAAACAGTGCCTACATCTTGCCATTCCCTCCACTAGACACCACCATGACTCACCAGCATGTATGCTATGCAACAAGAGATAAATAAAAAGAATTACTAAGAAATTAAAAATATATATATACAACATATATATTGTACAGCATCTTATCTTCATTCCACGGACATCCCTATTATCAGTTGCTTTGACCAAAAAGGCTTTTCACATAATTATCAATATAATTCTTAAATAGTGCTATTTTAATTATTTTAATTTTTAACCTGACCTAATAAAGGCTTTGTCAAACTTATATGTCACAACTAAGGATCATGTTCATGCATGCATCTTTGATTAAAAAACAAATCATTTTATATCTAAACAAAACGCGCATCTAATTTTTCTTTTCAGATATAATCTGAATGCTTTTGGAAAAGTAGAACTTAAATTATGAATGATATATATTATTTTTTTCAGTATGATCTAATTATTCCTTTAATATAACTATTTAATTTTGCATTTATAGTTTCATTTCCAAAATTTTTAATGTATAAATACGCTTTTTCAATCTTATTCTTCCTTGTCTCTTAATAAAAAATAAATGAAGAATTCAGCTTAAAAAAAAAAAAAAAAACGAATTTTTTTTCTCAAGACGACAGCTGTAGATTTTGAGTCGTGGCAAGGCATCGAATGGCTGAAATTCACGGCATTTGGTGCCCGACTTCACCGGACTACACGCTGTCAGGTGGAACAAATTACAACTTCTAAACCTAATTTATTGACTAAGAAGTGCTTGAGTTAAAATTTAATTGATTCATTATCTTAAATAAGTATTTAAAATTTAATTAGCCAATAGCATTAAAATCAAGATTATACTAACATTAACTTGTCAAAACATAAAAGAAATGCTTAACAAATTATTTCTTTCTATTTATTTGTTAACTGCCCGGAAAATTTTGGAAAATGAAGAAGAAGAAGGGAAAAAAAAAAAACTCAGAGAGAAAGAAGAAAAACGATACCCGCATAATGGATTCCTGTCTATTTATTTGATAACGGCCTGTACCACATTTTCTCTCAAAAAGATGTTACAAAATATTCCAAAAAATCTTTCAGAACCTTTTTTTTTTTTTCCTCTCTCTCTCTCGTGCGTGCATAGGAGAGAGAAAGAGCTCTGAAAATGAGGTAGATAATATAATTTTGGAGTTAAAACAAGAAGCTTAGCCATGCCCATGGCTTACTTCAGAGCTTTCAACTTCCCTAACTTAAATACCATGCTCGCGACTTACTTTTATATTCACTCGAAAGACATTAGCCCCACAAATATATAGACAGCTCAAAACAACAATTTAAAGCTTGATTTCCTAGCCAAAATATCATAATTGAAGCCAAAATGGAAACAAATTCATGTAAAAATTGCAAACTAACAAATTCTCCTACACTTAACCCATGCTTGCCTTAGGCATTTAGACAATCTATTCATGTATTGCTAAACCATTTTCATCTAGTTAAGGAATACAAACTCAGACATCTTTATGGTGGTGAGATCTAAATGATTATGCTTCTTTTTCCTTTTTTTTATGGCATTTTTTATATTTCTAGTTTATTTTAATTATCTTTGAATAGGTAGATAATAGGCTTGATATCTACATTGCATGATTATATATATTCTTCATTTAGTTTGATTGAACATATAATCATTTAGTTAAACCAATCTTAGTGGAAAATTATACAAATGATTGTGGTCATGCTCTCTCTTATATTAATGAAATGTATAAACTAATTGTTGAGCATTTCTTTTTTGTTTTGATAATTTAGTGTTCATGTTCTCTTGATTTTAATGTCGTTAGTTAATTAAATATTTAGTGCTTATTTAAAGTTATTAATTAGTTAATTAAAATTTGACTAAAGAGCTCTTCTTAGCCAATAAATTTAGGAGATAATTGAATTATTAGAACTTATTAATAACCTTAGTCATTTATTGTTAACAGTGAGTTAACTTTACATCAATAATCAATTCTTGAATGCTGAGATGGAAACATTCCTTAGCCAAATATCTCTTTTTTTAAAGTTAATCCTTTTTAATTGGTTTTTATATGACTGAAACATTTTCTTTAGTTTTTGATTAGTTTAATTCCCTTAGATATAATTATCATTTTTATTATTAATTTGCAAACCACAATTTTTTAATTTTCTTCCTTTCTTGACATTTATTTCTTTGGATTTCAAAAGTTTCAAAATTACCGACTCTTGTGAATACGACTTTACTTATTCTAATTACAAATTTCCTAATTAAGTTAATTAATTTTTAATTTACTGGAATCGACACTCATTACTCTTAGTGTAATTAAAATTGTTCATTTTATCAAGCTATAAGAAGGAGAAAGTTTTTTGTGATACAAATTCAGAGAGAAATATTATTGTTTGGGGAGAAGGAAGATAGCAGACTATTAGTTGATTCAATTAGACTTAAGAATTTTTGTGCTGTTTTATTAATTTTAAAGGTATTATGGGGAGTGTTAATCTATTGATTTTATTGTCAACCACTTAACTAATATTTCTGGCTCAGTGTTGCATTTGTAGTTTAAATGCGATTTAACTGGTGAGGCTTTCAATTGTATGAATTCTCTAGTACTTTCCAGTTGAGCTCAATAAATGACTATCTCGTAATTAATTGCTTTGTCATCTATTTATTTATTTTTTCCCTTTTTTCCACCTTTGGGGTTGGGGAATTTAGACTTTGGGATTAAAAGAGAGGTATTTTCGCTCCTCAATTATCATGAGCCACAGCACCAATTCGTATTATTTTTTATTGAGTAAGATATTATTTTGATCTATTATTTATTATAAAATTATTATTTTAATTTTTTATTTATTAAAATATTTAAAATAATTCTCTACTTATTAAAAAATGTTACATTTGATCCTTAATTTTTTAAAATTAAATTTATTCACTTAAATTTAAAATTTAGGATTTGATAAATAAATTAAATTTACATTTTGTAATAAGTAAGAAACTAAAATAGTATCTTTTTCATTATTTATTTATTTTTGTAGTTTTTAGTCCCTTTTTGTTGTCACTTTTGCAAACGGAGCATCTCTTGATTAGCATATGATACATATCCTTATTCTTCAGGTCGATTTATTAGTACGAAGGTAGCAATACATAATGATCACTTGTAGGGCCTGGTTAATGAATGATCTCTTGAATTTGGAATAGTAGACATGGTGACTAATTTGTACATAACGTATGAAGAGCACTGATATCTTGTTTTCAAATGTTGAAGTAATTGTTGATTGTTGATTCGTGTCTCTACGCACAGCAGAATATAAGGGAGGAATTAATTTGAGGATGAGGAAAACGTTGGTCTCAAATCTTTGGGCATCTGTAACTTCCTTCAACATATTTCTTCATTCATATTTGCATATTTTAGGAACAAATGGTTGTCATTCCAGAACTGGAGACATCGTTATTTGTAATTGCAACACCGATGGTACTTGAAGAGTTAGCATGATTTCTTGTCTCTCTATAAATTTGGAAATTGAAGCTATGGGACTCCAATTTCTCCTTCAGTCACTTGAGTTCCAAGCGTGGATGGCATGTGATTAAAGCAGAATATTGAGGAACTTGGATCTTCTCCTCATGAAAGCTGTGTATGGGTACGCCTGTAGATCCTCTTCAATAATGGAAGATTCTTCAGTTATTGTCTGTAAATAAAAAAATAATTTTTATTAATTTAATATTAATAAAATATTATTTTTTATTATTAGAGATCCTTCAGTTATTGAAGAAAACACAAACTAGTATAGGTAGTAAGCTTTGCTTCACCAATGTTGCTAGATGTATAATGTATTAAATTTTTATATATTATGTTCCAGGTAGATTAGAACTTTTGCTATTTTTTCGCTAAAACTAAACATGGTGGTCTAAGTTACACAATTTAAGTAGTCTAAATCTAATTATGTCATTGGTTAGATTAACAAGGTTTTTAAAAAAGAAAAGTTATATTTTACTCCCTATGTTACGTTTTAATTAAAAAATTAACGTTTAAACTTTAAAGCATAATAAAAGATTCTTTTAAAATTTTAATTAAAATGAATATATTCAAATTTAATTATAATTGACCACAAAAATCGTGAGATTTTGATTATAATGATAATTTTTGGTTTAATGGAATTTTTAAATTCGTAAAAATGTTTTTAAGTTTAAAAATGAACTAAACTATAATGTTTTTATTTTGGACTAAAATTTAGGGGAGTGCCTTGTATTTTATGTTTATGTATATGTAGTTTTCCCGAAAAATGAAAAATACTCTTGGTAAAATGCGGGTCGGGTTTAACAAAACAGATGACTTTAGTCGGGTAATCGGATCCGTTTGTGACGACAAGTGCGGCAGAAGGAACAAACCGTTCCTATGTCCTTCTATCCGTTATTCGCAGCAAGCACCTCTCTCAGCTCAGCTCCGTCACTGAGGTCACTGGTAAAACTTCTGCGTCTCAGTGCCTCTATTTCTCTTTCTCTTTTCTCTTCTTCTCCCTCTTGATTGCGCACTCGGGAAAATCAGATTGTGAACCTAGACTCCAAAGTACTTTGAGGACAGCCTCTGTTGTTGTAGTTGTAGTTCTAGTTGTATTATTTTTCCCCTTCGCTGTTAAGCTTGAACTGTTGGAAATTTCGTTGAATACTTCCCCTGTTTCTGTTAAACTTTTATCACATTACTATGATACATACTGGGTGCTGGCTGATTCGGTTAATCTCTTGTTCTCCTAGTTGTTGGACCATGATGAGTCCTTTTACACTGCCCATTATTGCGAAAGGCTCTTCCATATCATCACCAGGTAACACACGTCGCCATAACTTGAAATTCATATATGGCATAATGTAGAAATTTCGAATTATACCTGTGTGAGTAGATTAGCTTACAGTAAATTGATGGATTCGTATAGGTTATTTGGTTGCGGAAATTATAAAGAGTTACTTTTTAATTGTATTTGTTTGCAAATTAGAATATTTCAAAGATGTCTGAATGTTGCTAAGTACCTAAAAGTATAGAATTGACGATTTTCATAACAGTAAAAGAAGTGCACGAAGGAAAATATATATACACTTTTTTTTCTATCTTCCTAGGTTGTTATAACTAAATTCTAAACAGGATTATAATTATTATATACTGTACTATGAGCAACGTCAAGCACTTTATCAACTCTTGATAGGGACAATTTTTGCCGCTCATATTTCTAAGAAGGATTTATATTGTACAGTGTACTTGTCTCTGTACGCTAGGAGTATATCCAGATCCAGGTATAGTGAAGGAAAAACAAAAACAAACCTTACTAACTTTAGCACATTCCTGAATGATCAGGAAAAAAGATTCTCACTTGTGGGAATATTTGTCAATGGTTAACTTAATGTCTTTTACAGAATGATATCGCAAACAGATCAATTATGGGGAAGTGGTGGGTATCCCAAATTCATGTGATGTTCCAGCACTATATCTTCTGCTGGGTTATACTTTCTGCTTTTTTGTTTGAACAGGTATTTTGGTTTTGCAGATGCTTGTACCAAGAGGGCTCAGAACTTATTGCTGAGAAAATCTTTTGCATCAGTTAGCATGGGAGAGGAAAAGCCCTTTGATTTCTTACGCACTTTCATTGGCAAGTATTACATGCTCCTAGCAAAGAAACTATAACAATGTTGTTGATCTATTGTAGCAATATATGGTCGTGTTTAATGCCTTACTTTAGCATTCAAAGTTCAAGTTATGGTTGTTTTAAGGGGTCTCAATGCCTGACGTGCAAAGAGCATGGTCAACCTTGTTATTTTTTTAGCCTCTCTGGGTGCTTTCCCTTTTGTATTGTCTATTTTTGAGGATATCTTATGCTCTGCCCTCAATTTACTTCTCTATTTGTCAAAATAATAATAATAATAAAACCAACGACATGATATACTTTACAGGCATGGGAGATATTTATTCCATTTCTAGTTTTAACTCATCTCTGAATAGAAACTACAAAGAATGTGGTTCATGTAGATGATTTTGGGTGGCTGTTACAGAAAGAACTTATAGTAAATCTATGCAAAGCACATCTGTTGTATGCTTAGGTAAAGAAAGCATGCTAGATCTGTGCTCTTGAAATTGAAATAATAGAAATTACCTGTCTAGCTTAATGAATACTTCTTTAGGAAGTGCAATCAGATGATATTTGTTGATTAGCAATCATTCAATCCGTCACATATGAAGAGTAGAAACCCTACAGTTTTCTCTTTCAGCTAGTGTTTTCATATTATTGACACTGATGGAATCTGATATTGATAATTTAATTGCATTTTGATGTTTCTAATGAGCCTGGTGAATTTTGCAGAGGGTGTGATTGCAGGAGGCACAGCTGGAGTTGTTGTTGAAACAGCTTTATACCCTATTGACACTATAAAGACACGCTTGCAGGCAAGTTGCTATGACCATAAAAAATATGCGCAAGATTGGCTGTTTAAGCGTTTTAATTTGCTGTTTTACTAAACTCATTAACGCTTGGCACAATATGCTGATGGATCCCTGGTTTGTTCTGGATGATATTGGCTTGGACGAAGGGTAAGATATGCTGTGAGGATGGCTGTGTAACTAACATGGAGAGCTAGGCATGGGACATGTGGTGGATCATGGGGGAGGTTAATGGAATTTCTTTAGAGGCCTTTTGGGTATAAATAGGAGGGTGTGAGAGTGGAATAGACATGGAAAATTTATTTCCTGTGTTTTCTTCTCTCTGGTTCTGCTAATTTTTCTGTGTTTTCCTACTGTATTTTCTGTTCTGTAAGAGCAACTCTATCAGAATTACTCCTTTGTTGCTATTTTCTCATTTATCAGACTACAAGACAAAGATTTTCTTGAGTCCATTGGCTGGGTTCTATCATATGCTATGAAGTTTTTCATTGGAAACAGCTAGGCCTGGTTCTTGAGAAAAACACTGCTAATATTTGAATGAGAAGAGGAAACTTAGCCTTCTCTAGGACGAGATACCTATGGTCTTCTAGCTATTAACAAAATCCATCGTGAACTTTCAATTCTTCAGTTTGTGACCCCACAGTTTATTGCTATGCTTTTGTATTTGTATCAATCTAAATGATTCTCATCTGCCCTTGTCTTCACCAATTTTTTTTTTTTTTAAATTACAGGCTGCCCGTGGAGGTGAAAAACTAGTATTGAAAGGCCTTTATTCTGGGTTGGCAGGAAATCTTGCCGGTGTCTTACCGTGAGTATTTTCTGGAATGCATAATGTCTCAAACATTCGAGAATATGTTGGTCTACTAGAAAATTTAATGACTCTGAAAGATATTGGCAGGTGTAGGGTGTATAACTTCATCTCTGTTGATGATAGTATTATTGAAGAAGTACTTAGTGGCCTTGCCAAGAAACTCCATTAGTTAAGTCCTGTAAAAGCAAAAGATATTGTCCTTACACTATAAGATCGTTGGTCATACTTGGCATGGTGGATCAAGTTTGGTTCTGATAGTTCAAAAGGGTGACTGAGATTCAGATAACACCAACTTCTGCTTTAGGATTTTCTATGTCTCAATTTCATCAGTTTTGCTTATTAGTTTTGGTCCTCCCCTAAGCTAGGTTTTTCTTTTAAAGACTATTATCAACGAATGTTACTCTATACCAATATCTATGCATAGTTGAAGCTGGAGAGTGATTCTTTTTGCAGTTTTATTATATTAGCCCTCAAGCGTTTTTTTTTCTCTGGTTATTAAGATTTGAATTCATTAGTCATATCTGGGTTCTTTTTTAAACATCTTGGAGTGATGTGTTACTTTTAAATGTGCAGGGCATCTGCTCTGTTTGTTGGAGTCTATGAACCTATAAAGCAGAAATTGTTGAGGATATTTCCTGAAAATCTGAGTGCTTTTGCTCATTTTGTAAGATACTGCTTACTGAAAATATTGGCATGTTGGAGATTCAAGTGAATTATAGAGTCTTATCAAAATTGAGTATTGCCCCCAAAATGATTTGATACATATGCTATGATAGCTTGAAATAAGATACATAGTCATTATGGCCTCTTCGTGCCTCCCAAGTCTGGTATCTGGCTAACTATGGTCCTGAAGTATTCTGAATTTGTGTTTAGTCCTTACTGGAGTTGATGCTTAGTCTATGTTATCTTTTCTTCTGTTGTCGCTGGAATATCCTTTGGTTAATGTAGAGATTTTTAATCTTTTTTAAAAATGAAAATTTTCATATGGATTTTAGATTTCATATAGACTGCAGGTGCCATAGGGGGTATTGCTGCTTCACTGGTTCGTGTTCCAACAGAGGTAGATTAAACTCCCCTGTGCATATAAGAGGTATTTCCATGGTTAAAAACTGCTTCACTGGACAACAACAATTTCGTTAATGATCCTTAGGTTGTTAAGCAACGAATGCAAACTGGGCAATTCACTTCAGCTTCTCGTGCTGTCCGTTTTATCACTTCTAAGGAGGGCTTTAAAGGACTTTATGCAGTATGGAATCTCTTATTATCTCATCCTTTCAAATTTGGATAACCTCTAGTTCCATGGCTTTTAATGGACATCAAAATTTTTTTTTTAATATTGATCTTTGAAATTATAGGGATATGGGTCTTTTCTGCTCCGGGATTTACCCTTTGATGCTATTCAGTTTTGCATTTATGAGCAGCTTCGAATAGGTTATAGGCTGGCGGTAAGCTCCTCAAGTTCTCCAACTATGTGTGTCAGAGGCAAATGGTGGTAGGGTGTGTGTGTGTGTATTAAACAATTTGCCATTCCATGTCCATTATTTTTTCATGCTCCTCTTTTGGTTCGATGATGATGTGACTTGCATTTCTTTTCTGCTAGGCGCGAAGAAATCTGAATGATCCAGAAAATGCCATTATTGGTGCTTTTGCTGGTAATATTATGAAATTATAGCCCCGTCCTCATATACAGGCATCCATATATTTAATGTGTGGACATTGTACATGTTATTTCAGCAGGAAATATCTATATCCTTGCATTAAAATGCGGTTAATCAACAACATTGTTTTTCTAGGTGCACTAACTGGAGCTATAACTACTCCCCTTGATGTCATTAAGACGAGGTTAATGGTTCAGGTAAGATCATCAGCTTCTTGCTACTCCTGTTGTTTTATTTGGGTTCCTGATTTTTCTTTACCATGTAGTTCCATAAGCACAGAAGATAACGTCAAGAGTCTAGTAATCATCATGTATATGGGCTTAAAGAATATTCAATGTCAATTATGAACCATTAACAAAAGTTTTTATATTCCTCTGCAAGGGATCCGCAAAGCAATACAAGGGAATCGTGGATTGTGTTCAAACTGTCATTAAGGAAGAGGGACCTCAGGCCTTTTTGAAGGTACGGGCTTTCTCCGTTTTTCTTCTTCATGTAGCTTGAATGGTAGATTAGCAGAATCTTGTCGTTGCTATTATTGCACCACCTTTTTTTTTCTGTGGCTTGCATGAAATTGAAAGCTAATGTTCTTCGGGAAGCGAGTCTTACTGCTACGAAAAATTTGAGAAAGTGGAGTCCTTTGAATTTCTGTGCATGACAAGTGATTCTTTATTATGATATGGATACTGGAGTCTTTTTCCTCATCATGAGGCGGTTGGTGGAGTTATGCGTGACATCTTTTATCATGTCCACATCTAGAATAATCATTGTAAATATGGTATGAGTGAGTTCTTACCTCCATTAATTTCATTAGTGTGAGTGCGTGACCCTCTTTCATTTAGATTGAGGATCAATTATCCTGTGATTAGTGTGCACTTTGCATGCATTTTGTGTGTACCCACAAGAAGAAAGCATTTAAAGTTTTCCTCAAATCATGCTCTCAACATTTAGCCTGTGCAGGTTCAGAAAAATGCTGACATGTGGCAAAGAATTTAGTCTTTATAATTCTTTTGTATACTTACTACAGGGTATTGGACCAAGGGTACTATGGATAGGTATAGGTGGTTCAATCTTCTTTGGTGTTTTGGAGGGCACAAAGCGCTTTCTTGCTGAGAGGCGTCCTAATCCTACAGATCCTCGCGACTCTAACTCAAAGCAGGAGTAATCTATTGATCATGAAGGAAGCGATTTTGTTCCTGTTCATTTATCACCTCTATTCCCCAAATCTAATAATTTTTTTACTAGATATCTTGTTGAATAGTATTTTTGGTAATTTCAATGACTGGTATTGCTATAAAAAATAATTCTTTTCCATAATGTAAGGGATCTTTTAAGAGAGAGAAAGAGAGAGATGTGTAGGCCCACTGAATCTCATTCAATTTTATTTTTTTGGTAAAGTACAGAGGCCATAGGCCTACAAGGAGGATTCGATCGAGACAAGACACGGAATGCAAATCTTTGTCATAGCAGCAAGTAAAAAGGTATAATACTACTAATTAGATTGTCATAAGTTATCAGACCAGAATTTTGAGTAAGACCTATGTTGACAAAGTGATCAGCATATACGTATTAGTATGTCTCCATTGATGTTGAATTCTGACTTGCTGATATCTGCAAATCAAAACCCTTGTGGCCTCGAGAATGATTTGAAGCTCAGTGTTAAGGTTGTGAGATGAGGTTAGGCCTTGACTGAGAAGTTTGAAGTCACTTTTAAGAATAACCTGAAAAATCCGAAGAATCAAACAATTTTGAGACCTCCCAGTGACAGAGCAACCAAAAATTTTAAAGAAATCATATAGCCATTCGCCACGATGATTCTTGATCAAACCTCCATAAGCAGCCTTACCCAACATTCCTTTATTCGCTCCATCAATATCAGTTTTGATCCAACCAAATTCTGGTTTTGGCATGATACTAAATCTCATGTTTAGTTCTGTATAATCTTTTCTTTACGAGAGAAAATCTAAAACTTATTTGATGAACCAGTGACTCATGTTTCTCTCATTATTATACATACATACATACATATATATATATATATATATATATTAAATTAGATAAAAGTAAGAATGAAGCTGTAAATGATATTAGGTTTATTCTATATTAGACCAACCATCATGCAACAAAATCAAAATACTATGCAAAGGTCCCAACTGACGACTCACATGTGAAGTTGTCTTGTCATACTCATGGACGTGGCTTTTTTGTTCGGTTATCATCAATGGGAGTCAGAATCATCCATGTGAAGTAGTAATAGTAGTAATATTCTCTCTTTCTTTTTCGTTTTTTCTGGGTAGATGTACTAGAAGAGTTTACTATCCACTGAGCTTAGAATGTTAAAAAAAAAAAAAAAAAAAATTAAATCGATTGTACTCTAAAAGAAATGAAAGTCAAATCTGGAGTCAGTCTCTCACATTTTCCACACTCATGTTATTTGTCCCACTTGATACTTACTATTATATTGGCGAAAAGTGTGTAAATTTAAAAAAAATATATTATTTCAGAATCATTAAGTCTGACTTGTATTATTGATCCTCATGTTGAAATTATTGATCTCATGTCCTACCACCATAAAATTTTCTCTTTTTCTTACTCCAGCTGAACAGACTCAATTCCGTGTCAAACTTCCACTCTGAATAAAATAAAATAAAATAAATCAACAAACAACAAATTAGGAAGAGAGTAGAAATTCAAAGTAGTGCCCTTGTTCATTGTGATAATATAATTGGTAGGCCACACTCTGCCATGCTTTGACTTTTAGGTACAATCCTACCTTTAATTTTAGTTGTTACTTGCTACTACATATCTTTCTAGTAACTTGAATTTGAAGCATGAATGTAATGTGTCATAATGGGTATTTGACCCATTTATGTTAGCGGCAATCAAGCTACGTCAATTCCATGATATGCTCTTACAATAATTGTTGTAAAATATAAGGTAAGAGAAATCAGACACAGTATGAGATGCCACTACACATGCAAACCATTAATTTGCCACCTTATAATATGGTTATGCAATGGTGACTTAGCATAAATATCCAAGTTTCTGGTGTAGAGCTGAGGCTTGACGATGTGAACATTTCCTGATCATAATGAAATCAATTCGATCGCATTATATATAGTAATTATAATATCAAAGTACATATCATTTGGATGATAAAAAAAAAAAAAACACTCTTGATTATGATATTTCAGCGAACTATATATGATTAATCACACACATGGCACAATGTAATATTGCAACTTTTAATGTGACATATCAACTTATTATAAGAAATTAGAGAAGGGACACAACACACAATCTTCTATATTTTATGGGGCCTTCCCGTTATGAAATTTAATACAATCTACTAACCTATAACTTTTAACGGTGGATTATATTTGTACTGAATTTGTGCTACAATTCAATTATAAAATAATCATATTAATAAATTAGACTTATGAAATGAATTTAGCAGCTAGTTATTTTAAAAATAAAAGAATTAATTAATTGATGCGTGCTCATGTTAAAGATATTTTCAATAGATATAGAAATTATATTTTAATATACAAATATTCACTTTTACATCACTATAATTCCAGCAGAATTTTAATCGTATGTATTTAAAATTTAGCGTATTTAGTATATTTACATTGTCTTACTCTTTTGTTTAGAAAAATAAATATTAATATTTTTCAAAACAAGTAAATGTATAATCTAAATGCGCCAATTTCAGCGTTAGTATTAGATGAATGCTTAAAAAATTCTTTATTATTACTACCAAATTATACACTGGTGTACCTTCCTTTACTACGCCATTGCCAAACGAGAAGTGGTTAAGTACTCATTATTCTCATGGATAATAAGTAAGGGCTCTCTGTTTAATTTTTGTTTGATCACGAATAATATGATCTCGTTTGTCTGTACAACGTCAAAGTTTATTATTATGTCAAATATAATTGCCTAGCTAGAAAAATGTATACAAGGTAACTTATAATGGCAAACACAAGTAATAATAACAAAGACTTTTAAGGCATAATAATCCTCCTCGAGGGTAGGCCCCTTATCTCAAAACCTAATTATGCTTAGTACCCAAAAAATATTAATAAAATAAAAGGAGGAGGGACAAAGCAGATTATATATTTTAACATTATAAAAGGCTTAGAAAGTGTGAGCTTATACCAGAAATTAAGCATTTCTTAGGATGTCACTTTTCATGAGGCCAACGGTTCCCTGTAGGGGAAAAAAAAGTTAAAGTAATTATGTTATTATTCGTGTTCGATGAAATAGAGTAGTTATTTATGATACATTGATATCATGATAGATTTCACCAGAGGTGTAGTTATTAATTATTTATAGGGGATTGATACCATAGTTATAATACATAATATATAATTTTAATATACATATATATACACACACACACACATATGAAAGAAATTAAATTACTACTTACAAAAAATTGAAATTATTTATTAATTAATAGTGCACTGTAATGTGTTTTAGCATAAAGAAGCATATTATTTTAAGCATATTCTTTTTATCACATTTGGTTAATCTTTTTTTTTTTTTAATGAATTTGGTTAATTTTCTATGAAATATAAAAATTATAATTACTAAATAAAGCTTCTAATAAATTGATTAAACTAATAAAGTAAAGCAATGAATCAAACTTGTGCGTTAAGAGAAAATACAAAATTTTAGAGATAAAAAGGGAAAAGTTGAAATATATTTAGGGACACATAGAAGGAAAAAGTACCTTAATAAAAAGAGAGTAATATCACACACGACGTTAAAGAACGAGGGAATATAAAGGAAATAAGAAAAAGATTGGGGAAGATATATAAATTTAGATTGACTAATATGCAATTAAACTTTAATTTCTAAGGAGGGGCCATATGTAAATCTCATTAAAAAAATTTTATGAAAAAGCCGCACACGGATTTCACAGCATCAATCCAAAGTTTTGAGATACTTAATGTTTATTTTGCGTAAATTTACACATATAACTACCTTTGTTAGCAGAACATCAGTTATAACTAACACCAAAGAAATAGAATCACTCCCTAAACTGACATGTTTGAAACTCAATTATCAAGCCAACTGAAGAGTGAACACCTTCAAAGCTCAAACACAAATATATACAAGCCAAAGGAGAGAAGTATAATTAGTCTTCGGTAAATGAACATCATACTTTTCGTTTTTGATTCTTGAGTAGAATTTTGTTAGGAGGAAAAGGAAAGGAACAAAATCCTAGGCTTCCTCCCCTCATGATAACTTACAAATCAGGGTTTTTTTTTGTTCTAATTTTTATTCTGTAAGGAAGGAAAATGAAACAAGAACAGTGGCTTTAGGCTTTTCAGAGAGACAGCAAATGGACAAAAGGGGAGGGTGAGGGGGGAGTTTGGGGCTTGTGAAGACGATGGCAGATGAAGATCAGAAGATATCTGATTGAATCAGTGTCACGCTGGCACCAATAACACAGCAAGTAGATCACGTACTATAAGCACGCATGTCAGTATGACTATAGCTTCGTTCAGACCTCTGAAACCCCATTTGGCACATTATTCAATTCCCCAAGCAAGCTCTCTGCCCTTCGATCTCCTTCTCCTTCCTTCGACAGTCCAAAAATACTCTTAAACGTACCATGCAGTTATATTATATATATACCTATATATATATATATATATATATATTTACATGAACACAGAATTTTCTAGACTAAGTATACACATGTTAGTAGAATAGACCTCACCATTTCTCACATTTACTTTGGTCGGTGTTTATGAGCTTGGTAAACACTCACGGATCGATATGATTAAGTGATGTGATAGTCTGATGCTTTTTCTGTAGCTAGGGCATGTGCAGAAGTACGTAGAAGTATGGAGCTGAGGAGTAGGAATAAACCCTAACTCTCCATCGCTTACTCTCCCACCAACCCTTTCTACTTTCTTTGCAGCCTCAAACCCGTGCGCGTGGACCTAAAAAGCTGCACATTTCTTGGCTATCGACTTATATAGAACTTACTAGTAAATAGCAAAATGGACCCAGCATTACATTACTAAACGCAAACGCATCAGATAAATTTAACGAGAAAAATATATGAATGGATCATATCATCATATATTCAAAGTGATGAATTAAAAATATACGATCAGTGATTCTTTCTAACCATACAGGTATATATATCTTAACTTTTAAAGGCATGAGTTGGAGATCAAACTCCTGTATCTTTCCTTTTTGATATATATGTTTCGAATAACCTACCAGTACCAGTACCAGATACCTTTCATTTTAGTGACATCATGATTATTTGGTGAAGAAACATAATATTAAGAGTTAATTGTGTCGAAAATTCGAGGCTATATTTCCAACTATGAAGGAAAAGAGGGAAGCCAGGTAGCTAAAAGTATAGAATAAAAGGATAGCAGTGATGAACAAGTGCAGACTCTATGGGATAAAGTATAATGCAAAACGACAAGTTGATAGAGAAATAAAAAACTGGAAATGTAGGATTGTACGAAGGAGAAGAATGGCAGTGAGTTGTCACAAGGGCTTGTTACTGGAGGGAGCATGGGTTGTCTGAGTCTGAGGCAATTAAAGGGCAGGATCTTAGAAAAGCAGAGGAATATCAGAAACGGACAAGAATTACACTCTAACACACTTGAGCAGGTTGTAGAGAGGGGGTGCGTGGCCTAATCATTTCCTACATTTCCATGTTTGCTTTCAAATTTCTCCACCACAACTAATGTTTCATTTCTGCTTTTCCATAATAATATCTCTAACAAATTTATAGATTGAAAATTATTTTAAATTTTATTGTTTAAAAAATAATAAATTATACAGTTATCTCTTCTTTCATTAGTTTATTGATTTCTTATCATAAAAAAGTATTACTTATTTGTATTGAAAGCTATAAATCTTATCTTCTTAAATCTAAAAAAATGATGATTTTTATGTTGATCAAATTTATATATAATAACACATGTTATATTATATTAAATAATATAAGAAAAATATTTGATCAAAATAAAGATAATTATAGTTGACTTTTTATTATATGATAAGTCAGTGTAGTATATTTTTTGTTTCTAAAAAAATAGAAATAAAAATCTTTAAAATAAAAGGAAAGGTCTAGATTAAATAGTATATCCTAAAAAACGGAGGATATATTATTGATTGTAGACATGTTTATGTAACTTTCAGTATCACCTGACCCAGAACACTTGCTTTTGTCCCACTCAATAAATTGTAGAAGATAAGGAAAGGACTCAGTTTGATCAGCTGGGGGAACATCCATCCTTGGTTTCATGATGTCTGTATATATACATGTATTTCAATTTTATACAGATTAATTTAATTTTGACAGCAAAGTGAACAAATTAAAGTTAAGTTTGGAAAGATAACTTCGATAAAGATAATTGCGAAGAAAAAGGAAAAGAAAAGAAAGGAAAAGCATAACGTGAGGGACAAAAGATGGATTAATATAGGCGGTAATCTGAAGGGCATAATGGCCACCTGTAAGGAGAGACAAAAAGAAATGATGTCTGTTTGCCACGGGATGCCCTTTCTCCAACTTACTTAGGATTTAAACATTAAACCATAAAGGAAAAAGCATTATCTTTTAAAATTGCATAACATTAATAAATGCAATGGGGTTTTCTGTAGATGATGCAAGATATTATTCCCCTCGTACGTACTCCTTCTGACATCATCAGCACGTTAGCCTAACGCCAGCACAAACCCTATTCACTTGTTCTTCCCCTATTTCTTTTCTAATTCTCCTCTTTACACTGCCGTGGCAGTGATTTAGTGCAAAAAACTGAAATTTTCACATTTTAAATGTAAAATCAGAGAAAAAATGGTGAGTATAACAATAAAAAAAAATGTATGTATGAACATTTATATAGTACATGTTCCAATATATATAAGGCCAAAATAAAGTACATGTTCCAATTTCTAACCCTTCGTTATAATTAGATCTAGCATTCCAAGCTAGAAATTAACACTGCCAATATTAAAAATTTGTCACTTGCTCATTTATAATTAAATCATCAATGCATATATATATATATATATATATATATATTATTGCTCATGGACTTCATCAATCATAAAATTGTTTTCATTTCCTATTATAGGAACTCTTACTAGCTATAGTAGCTACTTTACTTCATTCTTTAAATTCTACAAACGAAGTTCATCATTTTATTTTGAGTTAAACAAGTAGATGAAGTACAAAGGCCACATAATAATTATTGAATTATGGGTAAATTTTCAGCAGGGTAGATAAACTGTGATTTCAATGGCGAGATTGGTCCACAATATTTGGACACATAACAAGTGAAAGGTAGCTAACCATGATTGCTACACTTAATTAATCCAAGAGATGACAGACAATAATATAATAAGGTTGGGTTTGGAATTTGAGAAGAAAGTAGGGTGGGATGTGGGGTTAGTTCAAGCTTTAGAAAGCTAAATAGGAAAAGGGAGGCAAGAAAGGTAAGAAGCTTTTTTGCTGAAAAAAAGTCTAATAAAGCCTCTTTCACTCATCATAATGATATCCTTCTCCGTTGATGTAGAGAGAGAAGGGTGTGATACTGATATATACATAGATATGCACCCAAGATCTATCATCATTGTCCTCTACGATTTCTTTTTCATATTTGGTGTCCCCAAAGTAATCACCTTTATATTAAAACTATTGAAAAGAAACCCTAGAAAAGTGATAGATATGTGTGTTTCACCGCGCTCTCCTTTTACTCTTTCTCAGAGATTGAGGTGAGGAACGGTGAAGGAATGATCATAATTTTCGCTTATATTTTTTTCCTGATTATGCATCTGCTTCTATTATTGTGCACTCAACAGGTTTCACTTTTGCCCATATATTATAATTATTATCCACAGTGACCGGCTGTTGCATGGAAGTTTCATACAACTTTACAAAGGCACCAAACTTTCACTGTTGAGACATTTTGTCGTGTAATGTTGACCTCCTTGTCACACAGTAAAATTCCACTAACCATGAAGGACATTGAATTTCCAAGCTTTTGAGAACTAACAGTACCATTTTCAGGAGCTAGCAGATATCAAAGCCTGTTCCGCTTGAAAGCAAAACGTTACAAAAGTCTCTCTTTAACATTAACTTTTTAGCATATTTTTTAGCCTTTTTTTGTGTGAATATTCTTGGACGGTGTCCTGGCCTCATTTATTTTATTCTATGCCCACCTAGTTTCTCACCCTTCATATGTCTTATATATGAGGGGTCGACGTAGAAATTCTGAAATTAGCATATCTCGTAGTAGAAAGAAGGAGAGCCAAAACCTCCAAAAGGGAAAGTGGTCTTGTGAGGTTGCTAGTTAAACAATTACCGTTGATGGCGTAACCTCTATTTCGTTCCTCCTCAAGCCCTAGAAAGATCAACCTTAGAAACTGATCAGTTCCTTCGGTAGCAAAATTCCTGTCTTCTCTTTCGCGTATTCCACAGCTTTGGACATAGCTAGAGAGATTAGAGAGAGAGAGAGAGAGTGATAGAAGAAAGTGATGCCGCAATCTATTGTGAATCATAGTAGTAATTTGTTCGAGGAGCAGGATCAGATGCATACACAGTTGGGGTTCCTTCCTAATTTCCCAGCAAATCTGACTTTTCCTCCTTTGGGCTGTCATCAATCTTTGAAGGCCTTCAATACTATGGCTCCTTCACTTTCATCCGAGACAGCTTCTACCACTGCAAATCTAACGGAAACCCTACTTGCAGCCGCTGCTCAAAAGCAAAGACAAGACCTCACTTCTAGCTTGGGAGGAGCAACCCAACTCCTTTCCCTGCATACATCAACAGTACTAGATCCATGGTAAAGTAGTCGCACTTTAATTTTCACATCCAACCATGCATGCTTGCTCTTTGCTTTCTTTTAAGTTCCACGGTTGTTTACTATCGAATATTTTAATTAACTCATGAACATCCAATCAACGATGTTGATGATTATCTGTAAAAAATAACGATTGTCACTTTTATTCTAAAATCTGACAGTGAACACTCATAATTAAAATTTATAATTCATAATATATGAATACAAATAGGGGATGGGGAGAAGTAAGCGAATTGAGCAGTAAAAGAAGCGGAGGAGGAGAGGGTTATGGTCAGCTAGGGATGTCTGCAATGAAGATGAAGAAAATAAAGGGAAGGAGGAAGGTGAGGGAGCCTAGGTTTTGCTTCAAGACCATGAGCGATTTGGATGTGTTGGACGATGGCTACAAGTGGAGGAAGTACGGACAGAAGGTGGTCAAGAACACCCAGCACCCCAGGTATATACGTTCATTTCCACTCATTATTCCAAATTCGTCTCTTTGTTTTCCTTTACTTGCTGACTGCTCATCAACGTACAGAAGTTGAAAACTTGAAAGCATCCATATTTGATTAAGATTTCCATCGGGCTGTACCGACACATGCCACGCACAAACACATACATATATATGTTCTCTCTCCAACCTGTCCACCCCTATAGTTATATCTCTCTTTGTTGTGTTATCATAATTAGTTAGCTTTATTAAACAGGCTTTGGGATGATTTTAATTTTAGTGAGTAATGCGAGAATGATTACAATCATTAAACATATTAAAGCTTGAATTGAATCACTTTATGATTGTTGAGTTCTCTAAAAGGTATATGCAAGGGTACTTTTGTATCGGAGAGGATATTAAAGTTTTGGCCTTGTTAAAGGACAAGTAATTAGGACCCTATAAGCCTATATGCATGGTCATTGAAGCATTATACCTTTGCTTAGCTTGCTTTTGTGCATGTGTTTAACTTGAAAGTTATAGGCGATAGCTCTTAATTAGTCTTTACCCTTTCTCTTTACCTGTTACTTGTGGATTCAACAAGTGTAATGAATTATGTGTTGTGGGTACAAATACAATTATGAACTGGTGTAGAAGCTACTATCGTTGTACACAAGACAATTGCCGCGTAAAGAAGCGAGTGGAACGCTTGGCCGAAGATCCAAGGATGGTGATAACTACTTACGAAGGGAGACATGTACACTCCCCCTCTAATGATCTTGAAGACTCACAAGCTCCTTCTCAGCTTACCAATTTCTTGTGGTAATTAATAAACTGCTCGACAATTCTGTATTCCAAAGGGAGGAGTGAAAATTGGCAATGTATCATATTCTAGAAATGATGCATATATATGCTTTGGTTCATTGTCATTTTTCACTCTTTTTCCACTTTTTAATTGTAAGAGTGTGGTTGTGTTGGCTACCTACTTTAACCATGCATGTACTTCCTCAAGTGTCTTTGTTGTTTTGGTGTCTCATATCAAAAACCAATAACAAACCAACATTCCAGTGACATCTGTGATCTGCTCTTCTATAATTTGCTTTCTGCTCTATAATTCTGCCTCCTATGTAAACAATAATATCACTCAGTTTTACAACCTTCAAGCTTGTGCTTTTCGCCATTTGAAGTATGGACCAACTATATGAACTCTCTCAAATCTTAAGGTGTTATCGATTATAACCGGACCTATACTTAATTATTTTAGAAATTCAGCACAGACTTTCGTATAACTGCATTGCTTTGTCTGCCTGTGCGTGCGTTAATTCGTAGGACTTTCTATACTATTTGGTTTCACTAATAGGGGGAAAAAAATTAATAGGAAAAAACAAACTTAAAAAGTTATAGCTTTTTTTAGTGAAAAAATACGGTGACAGCAAAACCCAAAACCTTACTTTTTTGAACCAACGAAAAGATAGCGATGGTGACAATGGTGAAACATCAAGAAGCGGACGACAATGTGAATGGGGAGAAAAAAGTGAAATGGGAATTTGAGGAAAAGTTTAGGACTGGGCCAGTAATCCGTCAACCCTTGAGGCTACCTATCAGGTTAAGTTGGAGTGTTTGGATTTGGATTTTGGACCCCTTTTACCTTCAGTTTTTGGAATGGGCCGCTATTCTCTCCAAAACAATTACTAAAGATGATTTGGTAAAAAGTTTGGACCTTGTTGAGAGGTTGTTTTTTGGTTATAATAGAAGCATGACGTTTTGGGCATTGAAAAAAGAAACAAAAAGCTCAAGTTAAAGATTGAACCAACTGACATTAAATCTTTGACACTTGCGGCCAAAAAGTATGTCACTTAACCATGATTCTTGCGCGATTAGCCTAATTGAATGTTGAATGAAGAATACGTGTACGTACAAATTGTAATGAGCAAATCAAAGGAAGCAAGAGGTAGCATCTGGGGTAGCATAGGGCTATATGCAATCCAACCTTTTGGATGTACCAATTCAAAGATTAAAACCAAGGCTTTTTTATAATAGCTTCAATTCATTCGCTCAGACCCATGACAAAAGACAAGCACGTTAGCTCAGAGCACCCTAACTAATGTGTCTCCTTCCAGTTTTCTTATTCACACACTTCGAAGTTTGAAGTCACGACTTAAAACCCAGGGAGCTAATTCGTAAAAAAGGAGGAATGAAATACGTGAAAAGACGGGTCCACCTCGAAACACAGGGACGAGCTTACTTGAGCATCGATAGGCTTGAATGGGAGACCCACCACGTGCTCCCTCGTGACCCCCACCTTCAGTGACCCTTTTTTCTAGGTGCTTTCCTCTCTCTGCCTTCCCAATTTTTAATCCAGTATATCTATTTAATGCAATGTTAAAAGTTAAAACCCCCTCTTGCACCATAATTTATAGTCAAAGAATATTATTTTTCAAAAATCTTTGGTTGGTAGATACTCAAACTTGAATTGGGACAGACAGGGATACGAGAGGAATTGGAAAACGTGAACGATTAGTTGAATGGTATTTTCAGAGGGGATGAATCTAACAACTTAGTATATTAGGCTCGAGAGTGTCCGGTGAATGAGGAACCCATTTACGCCTATTCTGGGAATTATTCGTTCACTCTTTTACCCATTCCCCACCCCCACCCACCTTTTCACTGCTATTTCTTCCACTCCATTATTTAATTTAATACGCATGTACGCGCATTGGTTTGAGATTAACATTATACGAATCAAGATCCACAAAAAAAATCCACATTAATTGCCCATTTGAAAACAATACATACTACAACAGTGAAACGGAGGCGTCACCCTTTATTGGGTAAGCGCACGTGGGCGAACGTAGCCACTAGCCACATAGTGAGAAGGAAAAAAGAAAGAGAAAGAAGGAAGGAAATGGTTGACTGAAGTAGGGGTTGGGGGTGCCCCCATATACCATATATAAGACTTTCTATTACTTGTATTAAGTCATGTCCCACGTGCGGACTGCCCTACTGCTTCTTTGTTCCCACCTTTGGGCTCCCACATAAATCAACCAGGTACGTAGTTCTCATTTATGAAATTCAAATATGGTCACATTTCCCGTTTTCTCCAGTTAATATAATTATAAATTTGTATTTCCTTGTAGTTTTACACCTGATAGAGATAGGTTGAAAAATAAGAGCACTACATCAGAATCAGATCAGCGTGAATGACCTGACCAATCATATGACAAATGACACTCGTGGACCTTACACGTGTTGCATTATATATAATCTTTTTCCCCCAAAGGGCATGAGTACGGACGCTAGCTATTATTGATTCCCTTGCATACACACCTGTGACTCTTGGCCCCTCCTTCTCCTGTTCCATTTGTATATCTACTACCACTACACTTTGTCCACACGCTATCTCTGGACCCTTTTTTGGGGTCTTTCAGATATATATGTACATAATTTAGAAGCAAGCTAATAGCACTTGAATACCTGAGTTTGATATGAGATGGTTGGATGATAATGCTTGGGTTGACTTGATGTTCTGGGTCACATGGTGGTATCATCATAAGGGTACCACATGGAATAGTGTCCCAATCGCACAGCTTAGTTAGGAAGTCTTTATAAAATTTGGGTGAGAAGCATTTAAGGAATGAGAGCGGTGGAAACTGTGTACAGTGGCGGAGGGTCTATTTAAGGCGGACCCGAAAGCGACGGTGTCGTATCGGAAAGGCGACGTTGTGGGAGAAGATTTCAGACACAGTCAGGTGGCCCAATGGCCCACGTGTCACTCCCACATGTGGCTGGGAATGTGCGAACCACACGAATCTCAAACCGTTGGGCTTTCTTTGAACTTGGACCACTTTTCGGTGGAACGTAAATTCAGATGCCCATACCCGTTTTACTCTACCAAAGTGGTTAAAACTTCAAACTCCCAAGTTTTACTTTTTTTTAATTATTATTTTAAAAACTAGCCAAACCTTTTTAAACTTTTTAATTTAACGTAACATAAATTTTTTGTTCTTCTTTGTCTAAAATTATGACACCGGTTATATATACAAGTTAAATCACACAAATACATCTAATTAGCACATGGTAACTTTGTTTCTTGTTCTTTCTTCTCCCATTTTCTCGTAGGGGGATGACAGAAAGCTCGTGTTTGCCATTTGGAATAATAAATCAAGCGTTCTTTTTTACTTTTTGGGGTAACTTCATCAGGTGGTAATAGAGTTTTGGATGAAATAATATAATGGAAGGATTATATTGCATGAAGCAAAAAATTTGAAGGAATTTATTATTGAATTTTAAAGATCAAAAGATACTTTTGAGAGGCTCAAAACCTCGTTTCCACACTTAAACTATAATTTCTCTTGCAAACATTGTTATTTACTTTAACATTTAACTTTTTGTAAAATTAATTTTGTCTTCCGAGCTTTTATTTATACAAAAATAAAAAATAGTTATTTTATATTAAATGAACTGTATAAATAATAAAAATTAATTTTTAAATTAAAATTTTTAAACATATATTACAGTAAAATAAAATTATATTTGACTAAAATTAATTTTAAAAATTAAGTTAATTCAAAATTATATTAATCAAATACTAATCCAAATATATATTAAATTACATAGCCCAACAGGTTTGCAAATTCTTTGCATTTAGACGAAACACAAATTCAATGAACCAAGAAGGAGAAGAATAGTAAGAGTAGTCCTACCTTCACGCCTATCTGAATAATCTCAAATTTAAATTTTGATAAAAATAAATATTATGAATTAAGATGTAATATTAAGTAAAAAAATAAAATAAAAATAAAAATAAAAAGCGAAGCTTGAATTTTACTTACCCGAACATCTTACGTGCTTGACTTTGCTGATGTCAACATTAATTGAAGTCTTGTATTGTTATTATTATAATGTTTAGCCTTTATCTCTCTCTGGGATTATGAGGTAGATTGGCAGAGAAACATGGACAATAATACTGAAGAAGATGCGTGGGTGGGGTAATTAAATCCTACTACGTACTGCTGCTTGTACTTTCAAAAGACATCAACCTTGCAATTATATATCTAATCTAATGACAGATTAGAGGACATAAAAGTGTTCCAACTGGTGCAGAGTTGTAACCCAGACAATGGAACAAGAAAAGACAGAACATTGATAAAATAAGAATAAAAATAGAAAGAAGTAAAACGCAACAATATAAAATGATACGAATGCATTACTCTGAACCCCGAAGGACAGGTGGGCATGGCCATTTATTAGCTGTGAGCGGCTACCTTGTGCTCCAAAATATTCGAATGCTATTTACCTTATTCCCCACATTATTTACCATTTCCTTTTTCCCAAATATAATCGTAGTGATTTACGTTGTTGCCGGAAATTTTAAACAAGAGTTCTCGTCTCTCGTACACACACGCAAGAGTTAAGGTGCATGTTAATTTAATCTAATTCAAACCATGCCAAAACAAAACGAAGTCGACAAATTCATGATACGATGTTTGTCATTTTCTAAGGCGAACGATTCTTCATTGTTAATTTATAGATCCATGATAATTGAGAAGGGTTGCAATTAGGTGGCCACCACATCTCCCGAGTAAAGGGGCACACCACAACGGACATTTTCCCAGTCATAGAGAAACCAATAATTTACCACAGCCATGGTCCGGATCACGTGCAAAGCACGACGTCGATGGGAAACAGACAAGATGCACTCATTTGCTGCCTTTTCTCCGAATCAGAAGATGAGCAATAACTTGTGAGTTGAAGATTCTTGATACTTACGAAAATACTGAGGCGTTTATTTGTGGTACAGCGTATTGACCGTCCCAAGGCTGTCAAAAGTCTCTTTTATTGTACAGTGTTTGATATCTTTCTTGTATTAGCCTCTCAACTGGAACGTGCACACTCAACTATGGAATATTTTTGGTCAAAAACTAACGGAATATTTACTGCACTTCCGTAATACTAAATCATAAATGAAAGTCCTTTAGACTTCAGCTGCAAAAGAGGCATGGGAAAAAGGCATAAACAAGCAGAGACATGGGATGTGCTGTGTTATAAAATGCCGAAGGAGGCAAACGTGATACATCAACGGGAAGAAAAAAGCCGCGAGTGAAGCGGTATGTTCCCCGTAAACTAGCAAACAAACGAGGAAGGGTATGAACTCAGAAGGACCTGAAGAGCGGAGGGATTGAATTTCTTAATCAAGAAATTGATGTTTCAGTCATTTAAAGACATGTTTTGACATATTATATCGTAAATGGGAGCAAGAGTTGCAATTGATAAAATGGGGGAAGGCAAATTAAACGGCTTGAAGAAAGGTCCAAAAGATACTTCACTTGGTCACCATCGCTGGGGTTGCAGATGCAGCGGCCCCTTCTCAGGATTATTTAAATCAAGAATAAATTCAAAATCTTGCAAACAAAAATGGTAAGGAAACAACTGGAGCTGCTCATATAAAAGTTTATCATAGTTTGAACAGTTTGTGTATAAAACAACAATATTACTTACATCAAATGGTAGAAACACAGACAATTCCCACCTTTACCCATTACCTCTTTTCTCAAATAATTGGAACTGGTCAAGAAGGAAAAAATTTTTTTTGGGGGGGGGGGGGGGGGTTTGTTGAGCCGATATCGTCAGCTACTCCTCCACCTTCTTTCGTCTTTTTTCCAAAATAATTCTTGCCTACTGCTTGCTTAATTCAGGGACTTCTTTTATGCTCATATCTACCATTTCGATGGCATTGAAACCTCCATCCTCGCTGGCTATGGTAGACTGGGAATCAATCCCAGAGCCCGCTTGGATTTCCTTGAACATTGCCATCACTTGAATCATTGTGGGACGCCGCAAAGGTCGATCATCCAGACAAGCAGAAGCGACCTTTAAGTGCTGTAAAAGCTCAATCTCAAGACTCGGATCCTCTTTCATGAGCTCGGGGTCAAATACATCACTTATTTTTAATTTAGCATGTTGTTTAACCCATCCCACAAGATTGTTATCGCCAAAATCAGCTGAATCCGTGGGTCGCTTCCCTGTTAGTAGCTCCAATAAAACTACACCGTAACTATAAACATCACCTTTAGTAGAGCATCTAAAGCTCTGGTAGTATTCGGGAGGAACATAACCAGGGGTGCCTGCTAGGGTGCTGACACTTAAATGGGTATCCATAGCACTCATAAGCCTAGCCATTCCGAAATCAGAGACTCTGGCTTCCAAGTTTCCATCAAGCAATACATTGCTTGATTTCATGTCTCTGTGAATGATATGGGGGTTGCAACTGTGGTGAAGAAAAGCCAATCCCCTAGCAGCTCCAATAGCAATTTTCCTCCTGGCTGCCCAGTTCAGCTTGATCCCAGCTTTCTTCTGATCATGCAAAACATCTTCCAGGCTTCCATATTTCATGTATTCATAAACCAAGAGTCTTTCTTCTCCAACTTTGCAGTATCCTTGAAGGGGAACAAGGTTTCGATGCTTTATTTTCCCTATGGTTTCCATTTCGGCAGTGAATTCTCTGTCCCCTTGTCCACTAATATGTATCAGTTTCTTAATCGCCACAACACTTCCATCCTTCAACTGAGCCTTGTACACATCACCAAAACCACCAGAACCAATAAGACTGTCATTATGGAAACCGTTTGTGGCTTCAAGAAGATCAGCAAAAGTAAGCTTCCGGAGGGGCTTCTCGAAAGTTGCAAGATTTATGCTAAGTGCTTCACGGACACTTGTCAGCTTCCAGCCATCATTAGCTGTACCTGAGTGAGAACGACTGTCAATGTAGACATCCAGGGTAGCTTCCTTCTTCTTCCTCCTCTTTCTTGCCTCGAATGCGATTATAATTAAACCAAGGATGCAGAAAAGGGAGAATAGCAATCCAATGGACACACTCCTTGCCAGAGATGCCTGCCTCCAGTTAGACTTCTGATGCCGGGCATTTGCACTTGATCCATATTCTGACCCACATGGAGCAAGAGGGACTCCACAGAGACCAGAATTATTGGCGAATCTGGCAGCTGGAAAGGTATCGAATTGACCATATTCAGGAATCAATCCTGAGAGATTGTTGTTTGACAAATCAATCTCGGTGAGCATCGAAATGCCAGCCAAGGTTTGTGGAATCTGTCCTGCAAGCCTGTTGCTGGAGAGATCAAGAATGTTGAGATTTCTCATGCCCCCAAATTCTTGTGGGATGTTTCCAGATATATAGTTGTGCCCCAAGTTCAAAACGAACAAAGCATTCATGCCCCCCATCTCCTTGGGAAGATTACCCGACAACATATTGTGTGAAATATCCAAAAAAATCATAGAACCATTACGGTTAAACGTGGGCCGGACCATACCATTATAAACTCGAGTGAAATTGCAGGGGTTCCTGGCTGAAATTCTGCTCATCTGCTGCTGACTGATACCAGCAAACTCTAGCAAATTTCCTGCTCCATGGCACTCCTTACTACCGTCATTCTTGATGTACATATATGTTTTCCGACTTATATAATTAACTACAATTTTGCCTGCCTGCTTAAACAATTCAGGAGGAATTGGTCCGCTCAGGGAATTAGTATTCAAATCCAACCATATCAAGCTTTGACAATCCCCAAGCTCCGGCGGAATCCTCCCAGAGAAGGAGTTATTACTCAGTTTCAAGATTGCAAGATTTGAAAGCTGGCCAATCCACGCCGGAATCTCCCCGCTTAACCTGTTATTAGACAAGGACAGCCAATTCAGGTTGGTGCAGTTGCTTAAGCCAGAAGGAATGGTCCCAGTCAGCTCATTGAAGTCCAGAATCAAGTTCTCTAGAGTCTTGATGTACTTGAGCTCTTGGGGTATCTCTCCATGGAGCTGGTTCAGCCAAAGAATCAAATCTTTCAGCTTTGAAAGAGACCCCAAGCTGGAAGGGATAGTCCCAGTCAAGTAGTTGAAACTCAAATCCAAGGCCGCAAGCTGAGAACAGTTGCTGAGGGTGGGTGGAATGGAACCCCTGAACTGATTATTCTGTATGTATAGCTCTTTCAATTTGTTCCTAGGATCTTCACAGAACCCTCTGGGTATTGACCCAGTGAGGTTATTAGAACTCAGATCCAAAGTCTCCAAATTCGCGAACTGAGACAGAGTATCTGGCAGGGTACCGTTGAAATCATTGGAGGAAAGAACAAGCCTTTTCAAGCCACTCATTTCCACGACAATTTCAATTGGAAGTTCACCAGAGAACTGGTTGCTAGATATATCAAAAGATTCCAATGAAGAACAAGCCCTGAAATCGCTCGGAACCACACCGGAAAGGTTGTTCAAAGAAAGATCGAGCACTAAGAGGGTGGAGCACAAGTCTGTGACACCGGCCGGAATCTGTCCCTGGAAATGGTTACCGGCGAGATATAGGAACTGCAGAGAACCGGATGGAAGTGAGGGAACCGGACCGGAGAATTGGTTGCTTGAAATGTTCAAGTAGCGGAGCTGCTTACAACCGGAGAGCGCGTGACCAATGTCGCCGTACAACTTATTTGCGGAGATGTCGAGGTACTCTAAAGCCAAACAGTCGCCGAAAGATGGAATAGCCAGGGAGAAATTGTTAGAGGAAATGTCTAGATACTGCAAATTCTTGCAATTCGCAAAGTTGATTTCGCCGGAGATTTTGTCCCCTTTCAGAGCCAAGTGCTTGATGTCGTCGCAACCCCGTGATATGATCCATGGGAGAACATTCGGACCCGAAATCTTATTGTTGAAAGAGAGATCGAGCAACTGGAGATTGAGCCTCAACCCGGTTGAATCTCTCCCTGAAAATTCGAGGTGATTATTTGAAAGGTTGAGATATTTCAGCTCTGAACAGGAGGACAGAGAGTTTAAGTAGGAAAGGGAACCAGACAAACTGTTCTGAGATAGATCTATGGAGCTCAATGAGGTGCTACACCTCGACCTTGGTGAGAAAGAAATGGTACCGGAAAGATTGGTGGATTTCAGATTAAGAACTCGCAAGTGGTCAAGTGAGAGAAGATAGGTAGAGACAAAGCTGAAATTAATGTTCAAGGGGATGAAGCTGAGGTCTATGGAAGAAACCAGGGTTTCCTGGCAAGAAATCCCAGCGAAGGAACATGGGTTCTGATTTGGAAGCCAGTTTGGGAGTAACGACGGCTTAGGGAGAGAATTCTTGAAGGCGATAAGCTGCTGGGAGGCGTCTCTGAAAGCTGAAGAAGCAGAGGTTGAGGGAGGTTGTTGGAGACAGAGAAAAGTGAGTGCGAGTAAGAGGAAGAAACAGCAGCGAAAGTTGGGGGGAGAGAGGGGTTTCATTTTCTGCAGCATAGAGAGATAGAGAGTGGGTAGCTTTTTTTCTTAGGGCATGAGGTCTGCCATTAGAGGGAGAGCTCAGAAGCTCAGGTGAACACTGTAGAGAGAGAAAGTGATTTGAGTGATGAAGATTAGAAGAGAAAGAAAGGAAGAGGATGATGGGGGGCCAGGGGAGTCAAAAGTCCTGGCAAGCAAGGTAAGAAGGGTATTTATCAAGTTGAAACGAGACGACACAACTGTTGTTCACATGTTCCTAATTTGTTTTTTTTTTTTTTTCCGAATTTGATTAAATTTAACATTAATGTTCACTTTTTGGCTCTCAAATCCATTTTCTTCTCTAAAACTTATAGTTTAATAGTTTGCGTCTGGGATGCGATTAAGGGTTGAATGGGAGTTGTATTGTTTATTCTAGTTCTGCAATCAGTTTCTCTCTCTAAAAAAATTGTCAGTTTCTTCTCTCTAGCTTTCTGCGTACGTGCGATGAAGGATTGACCCATCCCTGTCAATTAATGGAGATTCCATCTCTTAATTAATTGGGATCATCTGCTCACGAGGGTTTTAATTAAGTTATTTGGCTTTTTTTTTTTTCTCTTTTTACTTTATCGTTTTCCCCACCCTCACGGTCACGCCTCTTTCTCGCGTATTAACTATGAAAGGTCAGAAAAATAGTTAACGTGAGCAAGCCCTCATGCTTCTTCCCATGTACCCTTCTTACCAACATATTTGCGTAAAAGTGGAGGGCAATCTTAATGTACTTTTAGTAAAATCATTTTGGAGCATATTTCAAAATTAGCATTAACATCAATGATTAAAATTACTCACAAGATTAATATGTTAATGCTCTCATTTTAATATGTCTTTACGGAATGCAAACTCAAGAGATCCACTTTGAGTAGCAAGACTGAAGTAGTAACGCAATGATAAGAAACGAGGTTTTGTCACAAAGTGACAAAATAAGTATATGGGAGAGGCACGATGGGAAGATGATGCTTAATTATGGTATTCCAATCACTGGGTGCTTATTATATGCATACAGAAAGTTTAAGGTATGGAACCACTTTTACTTCTGTCTTCAATTATTATATATACCTGTAATAAAATACCAGATATTAAATCTATAATATTCTATTGTAAACTATGATTATCTTTGTAGTATTGAATTAGAATCAATGAGTTGCAGTAAGATTAATTAGTTTGGTAAGGTATGATTACAGAGTCAATGCAGAAAGCAGTCATGGATAGATTCTTTGAAGATTTGGGAGGATATTCATCAGTTTTTACAGTTATTAGATCTGTTGTATCAGCAAAGGGAAAAAAAGTGAATCTTCTGCTGACGACAACAATTTCATTTCAATAGAAAGATTTTTCCCCACTCTATAGTTGCCTCCATTATTTGATACTCGCCCACTTCGCGATGATTACCCCGTAATAACTCAGTCAACTTATAAATTATTTTTTCTCCATATTTATATCGTTATACTTATATTATTTGCAATAAAAAATTCACAAAATAATTTATTAAATTGTAAATATAATACATTTTAAAAAATATGTTTTTAGTAATTTATTTCTAATATAAATTAATATTACCTTTAAAAATGTTTTGATAATATTTAATTTTAAAATAAAAGTATATCTTTTTTAAATATAATAAAAGCTATTCAATTTAAACATTTTGTTGAGAGAAATCACAATCCTCCATCGACGTTCGCTCGCCCACGTGGCACTTTTTACTCACTGGACTATCAGTATAATTTTTTATTAACTTAAATGACTATTTCTGTATCTAATCTATAAAAAATACTGCTAAAAATCTATCAACAAAAGAAATTAAGAATACGATAGCTAAGGATATAAGATTTATATAAATATCATAACAAATCTTAGATTTTAAAATATCGAAGAAGTAGAATTTTTTACTCTGAAATAATCTATTTCGAGACTCCACTAAAAAATTTTAATTAAAAAAATTTGATCCTCAAATAATAGCAATCATTAAAAGTTTTCATGATAAATATTTTTAATTATTATTCCCCCAACGTAATAATGCTACAGATATTAGAGTTTGATTCAGGTGTGACGCAGTCGCTCGGAAAGTAGCTTTTTCTTTGCGGAAGGAGCTGAGGTGGATCTGTTGGCAATCTAAGGGACCCACAGAAGTATGAATCCCTGTGGGACCCAAGACGCATGGATTTGTCATGCGAACGAATAAATGGGCACTGAAAATGAAGAAGAAAGGTCTGAGTGGGTTTCTGAAAGAAAGAAAGAAAAAAAAACCTAATAAACTAGAAGAGAAAAAAAAATGATGATACGGTGATGATTATGATGTGGAGGGACCTCAAGCTGCGATCAACACGTGCAGTTGTCCATCGTGATGACGTGGCCCAATAAACACGACGTGTCCATCCACCATCAGTCGCTTTGACTGCTTGGTCACCGACACGTTGGCCAACGTATCACTGTTACTATAGCTACGTTGCTTTTTCCTCCCATTGCTCTTCCTCTCTCTCTCTCTCTCTCCAATCTCAAGCAACTTGTTTAATTCAATTTTATAATAAAATCAATAATTAACGAAAATTAGAATGGGTTCTATTTCTCCTTTGAATGAGTAAAAAGTCTTTTTGCATATTAAAGCATAAGTTTGATAATTTTGTTTAATTAGGGGTTAAATTTTTCTCACAGATCATAATTTTATTTTTATATGTATTTGCATGAAAATAAAAAAATTACTTTTGTATTTATGAAGTACATTGACGATAATATTCACTTTTAACATTAAAATTTTAAAACATAAAATTTATTCATGTAAATTTATTTATTTTTTACCAAAATCAAGTTTTTCACAATCAAATTAATAAAATTCCAATTTAAATATGCATTAAATCATATATTTAAAAACAAAAGATAATTTTGGTTGAGATGAACTTGTAACATGCTTCTTCTTTTTTTGTCCACAAATAAAATCCATTAATAATGAATTGGAAAAAATCTGTAGTGTTGTGAATAGCTTAACCGAATTCTTAGTTGGCCCAAATCCAAGTGGAAACCCGACTATGGGATAACATAATGTAAACCCAGTTTTGAGATTACACAGGATTAAGTCCATCATTAGCAAATGAAATATAAGTCTAAGCTGATTTAGATTTAGTTACAAGAAAAGAACCCAATAAAGCAAGCGGTAGGACTCGTGGGAAGTTTAGTTTGGGTGGGCCCGGTACACAGACAGAGAGGGATGGAGGGGGAGGAGGAGGTGGGTCCCGCGCCCTATAGTTTGGTCATTCTTTGCATGAAATAAGAAGTACAATAAAAGAGATAAGTGGGAATGAAAATGAATGCCACACGGGAGCCAAGGGAAGAAGACCTGCTGAGAGTGACACCAACAATGTAAGTGCTAGAGAGAGAGAGAGAGAGAGAGGGAGGGTTTTCAGTTAACTTGGCTAGCTAATTGCTTATACTTAGCCTATAATGGGGTTTGTAGGTGATCCAATGCTTTTTGTCCCCAATAATTACAGGAAAGAAGAAAATAGAACGAAAATTTAGAAGAAGATATACGCAAGTCACACACACACAGGGGAAGTAGCAAGTCTACAAAACAATTTCCGTTTCCACCGATACGTTAGGCCAGGATGGCTTTGCCCACTCTTACGCAGATAAATTCAATAAAGCGGACCCCATGCCACCTGCATTATGACCTAACTTTTGGCATTTCATTAGCAGGTTTTTCGGACCAAGAAAAGTAACACAGAAACTACGTATGTGTATGGCACTCTATTTCTATTTCTTGTTATTTTTTCAAGTTTTTTTTTTTTTCATAATAACTATCATAATCTAACGACTAAAAACTATTATTTTAAAGTGTTCTTTTTATTTTCTTTTAGTTTTTTTAAAAAAATGATACTGGTATATTTAAAAAGACGCTCTTATTTTTAATTATTTAGAATACTATTATATTTTTTAGGCTTTTAAAACAAAAGTGAAAAATAATACAATTAAACAATTTTTTTTACTCTGTGGGTTTTAAAAATAAATTAATTTTCATAACTGTTTCCCAAAAATTCCGTTAATCTGTCCCCAAGAATATTCATAATTCAAATTCCATGATCATTTGTAGCCTTACTTTTCTTCCACAGTAGCAAGCTGAAAACTAGCGAGCCCCGTAATTTTACATCAGGCTTTACAAGGAAAGTAGGGGTGGGAAAGGTTAAAAGGCCAAAAAGAAAGACAGTCAAAGATGATGTTAAAAAAAAAAGGAGCTAAATTTTGACCGTATGGTGAATGAAAGCATCATTTCCCAAGTCTCAGAAGCAGTTGCTGCTTTTCCCAGCGTTCCCAAAAAAGTGTCAAGTTAGATATGGAGATCTAGCTGTTGATGGGACCATATGGATCTGAATCTAACAATAAAATTCCTCCCAAGAAGGTTGAATTATTTTAGGATTACATTTCATTACTCTCTCAACCCTGAGATTCACCAACCTCCTAACACGGGGTTAGGCATTTACTATGCTCTTTTATTGAGCTCTGGCCATGCCCTGCATCACTTATTTGAAGTGACTAGTCTTATGCCCTGTGGTTCTCACATAATGTGCCTTAAACCTACAGACAATCCATGAGCGTCACCCACAAGTACTTTTTACTAACTTTTTCACCTGTTAATTACAGGTAGTAAATTTTACTATATAACGTACATGTATAATAATTTTAATCCAGAAGAGTATTAAATGAGGGATGGACAATATAGAAGGACGAAAAGATATATGTACGTCTGGATTTAAAGAGGCATGGTGTTTTTGGTGGTTATTTAAGCAAATCTGTTTTGAAGGTGGAGTTACAATTGAGCGTCAAATGTAGCTCAACTTTCACTGTTGAAAACATAATTGATTTTTTTTTTATTTGCCCCATAATAAGTAACAAGAAAGCATATGGCCAAAAAAAAAAAAAGTAACAAGCAAGACATGAAAAATATAATATGAAGAAACTGAAACAACTAGCTGAACTAAGACGCTTTTTGTTTTCTTGTAATTTGTCGCTTAAAACAAAAATTCTTGGACTTTTTCTTTAATTGTCTTATTACTTGTGATATAAGATATTCTTTTTTTTTTTTGGGTCAGTTTTATATTTTTGTCAGATATTATAGTGACAGTGAGAGGGGGGGGGGGGTCTTGGGAACACCATCGTAACAATAGCATTTCATGCTGTGTTTGGTAAAGATGGAGAACGTATGCCAAAGGAAAATCAATAAGTGAAAAAAAAAAAAAAAAACCTGTGATAATAATTTGCCTAACTTGTGTTATCCATATGTGGGAGAAAGTAAATTCCTTTTGAAGGGATAGCCGTCAAAAGTTGCTCCGTAAATCAACTCGAATCGTAATAAAAGAATTTAAATTGCAAATATGGGTATCATTGTTAAATCTTCAAAACAAATCAGCCACGGTAATTGAAAACACATGAAATGATACCTGATTTTATTGGTGGGAAAAACGCTATTTTGTTTCCTTATTTTTAATTATATATAAAGTTTCTTAGTCCTCTAGTAAAGATTAAAAATACTCAAAATGGGTCTCTAAAGATATATATGTTTTTTTTAAAAATTGTAGTTTTAAATTTAAAATGGTTCATCAAATAATTAAATTGGTTTATTTTTACATTTTTAAAAAATTATTATGATACTTTTCATTTTTTGAGGATTAAACTAATCTTGAAACAAAAAATAAGAGACAAAATTATATTTTTTCTGTTATTGCTCTCGAAAGCCCATGAATGAAACTGAAAAATAAATTATAATGAAAAAATTTAGAAAAGGTTACAACTCTTTATAGTAAGTTAAATTCTAAAAAAGGGTTAATCATTTGGTCCGTAAATGAAAGTTGACGCAAAATTTAGGGGCTAAATCATTAATTTTTGTTAAATTCTAACTGGTATGAAAAGAAAAACCGATGACGTTATCCTTTCAGTACAGCTGAACCGACACGAATTATTTAACTTATGACTCAATTTATTTTAGTAATGCTAAATTTAAATTAATTTATATTATTCAGTATTATTCAATAGAATCTATTTTAGCAATTAACCAACCCGAAAGTGGAAAGAAATATAAAACTCAATTACAAGGATGGACGTTAGGCCATAGGCATACTCAACAATTGGTTTGTCGGTCGGGTTCCAGAAAATGCGAATACTGCGCAAAATATCATGAAAGTAGCAATCATAGTCAAATAGAACTGTCTTTTTTCTTTGGCCATAAGCAATATATAGAACTGTCTTAAAGAGCGTGCACCTGATAGGCATTAAATGTATAACCGATTTATCCCCTTAAAAATTTCATAAATTTGATAATAATTTTAAGAATTTTAAAATCAGATAAAAATTTTTTAAATGTTAATAGTAAATTTTTCAAAAGTTAATAGTTATTTGTCAAAAGTTGGTAATTATTCTTAAAAGATATGTATGAAAAAAATATTTAGAATTGTTAAATTAATTTATTAAATAAGGGATGTGGTAATGAGAATGTGACAAAGTGAGTTGTTGGATAAATGCGTGAGAAGTGAGAAAGGATGTAGAAATAAGTTTAAAGTGAAATATGTATTTAATAGTTATTGTAATATTATGAAAAACAATAAATAATTCTTTTAATTAAAGTCTTTATTATTGCTTATTGAAATCTACAAGTAGTATAAGAGCATGTTAGAGTCTAGCTCTAATATGATTTGGGTTTAGTTTAAGTCTAGTCAATTGAGTATCCAAGTTAGGACGTTCATTTGTTCAAATACAAGATATAGGATTGTCGTACAAGGAGATTATGCCAAAATACAGTCAAGGATTGTGAAGAAACTCCATCAGGAATTAAGCAAACTTGATGTAAGCGTGGGGCACTGCCAAAGTCGTTATGTCTTATATGTCGACAAATATATGTTTGGTTGAGAAGTTAAATAATGACAACTATCAAGTTTGGAGTGCCATAGTTGAACTTTATTTAGGAGGCCAAAATCTGTGATACATTATTGACGGAGATGAAGCGATTCCATCAATAAATTCAAATGAATTAAAGAAATGGCATGTAAGAGCTTGAAAGACTCTTTACATATTAATTTTTATAATAGAACCGTAATTCATTAGATACATTAAGGAAGCTAATACACCAAACGAGGTATGGGATGCGCTTGCCACACTATTCATGAGGGCGAATGACACATAGTTGCAACGATTGAGAACAAGCTTATGTCAATTTAGCAAAATGATATGCCAGTAAGTGAATATTTTTCAAAGATCAAATCTATTTGCATTAAGATTTCAAAGTTAGATCAAAAAAATGCTATTAACAACACAATAATGTGAAGACTTATTATTGCGGGATTAATCTCAAACTATCATAGTCTTGTCATAGCTACAAGAGGCTGGGCCAATGAACCAACTTTAATAAAGTTGAAAAGTATACTAGCCAATCAGGAGGCTTTGGATTCATAAATGTCCAACACTTATTTGAAAGATAAAGAAAAAGCTTTATTTAGCGAATTAAAAGACTAATAAGAGAAATCCAACTGGAGAAAGAAAGGAGATAATAGAATGCATCAAAATGGTTGGCGGAAAAACTGTCGTGGAAGAGGCTCGTATCGAGGGAGAGCTTGCCTAGATCTATAAGACCCTAAATTAAAGAATGAGCGACAGAGAGACAACATATGTTATAATTGTGGCAAAAAAGGTCACTTTGCTAGAAATTGTAGAGCACATCGCGAAGAAGGAAATGCTACAACTGAACACTATATTGACAAAGAATGAGACTTTCAAGCATACTTTGCAACCACATAAGAATTATAAGAGATTGAATTAACTTGTTTTGAAGAACAACAAGAAGATGTGGCACTGGCAATGTTAGCGACAAATCTGTCAACTATAAAGAAGATTGGATTGTTGATTTCGAATAATCTAACCATACGATAGGAGATAAAGAAAAGCCACCAACAATGTCTAAATATAGAGGATGTTGAGATGTTATAATAGCAAACAATTCGATATTGCCAATAGGCCATGTTGGCAGTATGGATATCAACCCCTGCCATAGTATAAGGAAAGTACATCTACAAAATGTTTACCATATACTAAGAATGGAAAAAAATCTCCTATCAATATCACAACTTGTATTTAAAGGCAACTATGTGTGTTTGGACCAAAGAATGTCAAGGTATATAGAATTTAGGATCCAATTGATACACCAATTATGGTGGACAATCGTGTAGAGCTTGTCTACGTAATGTTAACACAAACAGTATACATAAATAAGACAAGAATAATGAGACAGCAAATTGTGGCATGCAAGGCTTGGCCCCATCAGCTATCATAAGATGACGTTAATAATGAAGAAAAAAATCCTTATAGGACTTCCACAGCTTAAAGTTTAAGATGGTATAATTTGTGCGAGATACCAGTATGGTAAGGCACATCAATTAGTATATAAGGAGTCTAGTTTCAAAATTAAGAAACCATTTGAACTGAATAGTAAAACAAACCTTTATCAATGGGTATCGGTACATAATTATGTTCATTGATGATTACTTAAGGTAAGTATGGGTAGATTTTATGAAAGAAAAGTCAGAAGCATTATTTAAATTCAAGTTGTTCAAAGAGAAAAATAAAATGGAAGTTAGACATAAAATTTTGTGCCTACATTTTGACAACGGAGGAGAATATGCATTTAAAGAATTTAACGAGTATCTGTAGTTGAATAAATTATAGTGACAACTGACGTGCCTTATAACATCTTAACAAAATGGGGTTACTGAAAGAAAGAATCAAGAATTGGCAAAAATTTGTTGTAGTATGTTGTATGTACGGAATGCATGAAGACTATATTACCAATAGGCTACCATAAACAAAGCTTGATTTTATGTCGCTTTATGAAAAACTTTGGAATATCAAACCCACCGTCAGTCACTTCTGAGTGTTTAGTTGTGTGTGTTATGTTTTCATATTTGACCATCAACGTAATAAGTTTAACAAAAAGACATTTCGATGTATATTTGGGAGTTATGATAATCAACGAAAAAATTAGAAATATTGTGATCCAACCACAAGTAGATGTTATACATCTCGCAATATAATATTCGATAAGGCATCATTATGGTGGTCATTACAAGCAACAAATCTTCTTAATTTAAGGGAGATTGAAGAAAAATTACAAGCATCAAGAATCTATAACTACATCGTCCTTACCCTGAGTTCAGATTCAGAGTTAGTGTTCTGTACATCTTGCTTCAGCTTCAAGAAAACAAGCTTGTCATGCAGAGGCCAGTTAATATCGTTGTAGTAGAATATAGAATAGCATGATATATAAGAAGTATCATATCATGACTCATAACTGATGCACAAGTTCAGAAGGAATCAGTTGCCTTATCTTTCTTTGACCAGCTAGTTTAAGAATATGATAATTCTCGATCACCTTCAAGTCCATTGTGGTTGTGGGACATCTATTTATGATCATCGGCAAGTAATAATCCTTCTTCAGGCACTACATCTATTTTAAAACCAAACTGTTGCAGAGGAAGTTCTCGAGGCATGACCAGTCAAAATTGGAGAAGCTGGTGATGAGGCCATTACAAAACTAAAACTATTTGTAGCAATGAGAGCTCTGACCATCATTATTCCTACACAAGTGACTGCATTAATTAAACATACACCATGCTGCATAAGTGGCAGCCTTCCTGTCAACCTTACTTGCAGCTTGAGACATATTTTAACTATGTAGCTTCCAAGTTTTAATATATAAATAAAAAAGATTCTTTCACTGCTCTTTTTTTTCATGCAAAGCAATGTGTTGCAAACATTAGAGGGATTTTTAACTTTTATCACTAAATTAAATTTCTATTTCTTTATTTTAAATTTAAAATCATTAACTTGTGATGTCAACCATTCTTGCCTCTTCCCTATTCATTTTTGTCCTTGATCTTTGTTTCTAATTATTTACGCCTCCTGAATTATGATTGTTCAATAAATTATGATATCAACCATTCTGATTTTTTTACAATTTGTTTATCTCCATTAATTGCTAATCAAAATGGTTTGCTAATTTAATTTTATCTCATTGAACAACATGGAACGACGAATTTTTTGTAAGCAAGCAGGAGTAACATGTTACCGTGAAAGATAGCTTTAACTTTTTGCAATTTAAAAAACGGACAAAATTGAGATTTTTCTTTTTTTTGGCCTTCTTTAAAGGGGAGTTCCACTCAGAATGTGTTTTCCCAATCATAAGTAACACAAAAGCAGAGAAGAATACGGCTTCCTTCTAGGTTGTATGTAAAAGAAACTGAAACAACTAGCTATATTAAGGGATCAAAAGTTTCCAAACTTATTGTTTTCTTCTAACATTCCGCTAAATTCTAGACCTTGTGTTCGGGTTCAGAGGATACTGGTAGCACACTGTAATCTTGTGCCTTGGTAGTAGGAATAGGAGTATTGGAAAAGCTAATAGATCGCTCCTTCCCTCCTGGTTTAGAAGAAGCATTGCCATACCATATCATTCCCACTATTGCAATGACCATTCCTAAAACTACTTGCAAATTTAGACCCTCTCGTCCAAACAAAGTGAATCCCAATATCAGCACCAGTATAGTCTTCATATGCCCAATCACTTGGAATGATACTGCCGTGAACCTGCCAATGCATATGAATTGGCTGAGGTTTGTTCCCACTGCGATACAGCATGACAGAATGATCAACAGCTGCACACAGCAAGACACCACATGATCAATTTAATTATTATAATATGAACAACTTATAGTACTTATGAAGCTAAAATAAAATGGGAAAGAAAGATAGAAGCTTACAATGGATGTCACTCCATAAGCATAGGCATCAACTCGTTTGCTGGTCAAACAGTAGTCCAGAAAGGGACCTAATACAAGTAGACTTGCTGCCTGTGCTGGTGCAACGTGACCTAACAAGTTAAATGATCCAAGAGAATACTTCCTCTGAAGAAAATGCACATACTGCAAGCAAAACATAATGTAGAATATTTAACATGTTGTCTGTTGTTATCAGCTTCTATATATGATTCTTCAGGGCTTAACACAGTGTTACTGTACGTACATACTGCTGAAGTGCGGTGCTCCAAACAGCAACTAAAGCAGCTAAGAAACCCTTAGCATTCACGCTCACATCAGTGACTGTACAGACAGCAACACCAAGCAGAACTAATGTAATGCTCAGCTTTGTGTCCCTTGAATATCGCACCTTGTCCAGCACAACCTCCAGGAAACAAGATACCGGTATCATGCTCAGCTTAGCTATCTGAAATTTTCATTTCAAAAGTAAAATAACACTGTAAAGTCTGAAACCTTAGTAGAGAGTTCAAAATCTGATTAGTTTATCTGAAGTTACCTGATAGAATCCCACAGAGTTCCACATCAAACTCACATTCATTCCCACAATGGAGAAATTTGAAAATAGTACAAATGTGATGAGATCCGATAATGGCAGACGAGAGGCCTGGATATAACCCAGCCGCTTGAGAATGGTCGTCAACAAGGTTGTAGTGGCGAAATGCAGACCAGTTAACGTTGTAGCTGCATATATAAGAGTTACAATGTGAGGAATCATGGCTAGTGCATTAGCTCAGAAGCAACTATAAACGTGATAAAAAGGAAAAGCTGGTATGGTGAGGAGGCTATACCAAAACTAAAGCCATGTGTAGCCATGAGGGCTTTGTTGACCATGATTATTCCTACAGACGTGACCACATTGAACATCCATGACGCTGCATCAATGGTAGCCTTCCTATTTCCCTTGCTTGCAGAAGACATATTGTGCTAGAGCTTCCAATATAAAAACAGGATTTTTCACGGCTCTGCCTTCATATAAAGCAATGTTTTGAAATTACGAATTCCAATGACTTCAATATTAGAGGAGGAGTAGAATTCAAATAAACTTAATGAAATTCTTGTTCTGATCCACTGCAAAAAGCCGTGTCTAAATTCTTTTATGCAGGTCTTGCACAAAATGAAAACATAGTTTGTGATGATTAAACTACAATAACCAAATATACCGTAACTGTTTATATCTCTAGGGGATTTTAAAACATCCAGAAATTTAAAATTTAATCCACCCTTAATGGATATCTCAATCCAGAGACATGATATGTGAAGCAGATAAAACTCGTTTCATCTGCAATTGTCTCCGTACAGAAACAATTGATTCAGTGTTTCTTATGCGAATCTTCATGCTTCGTTTACTTTGCCAAAGCACGAGGTTACAAGCACCAAGAGATGAGTCTTCAAGTTTACCCATATAAACACTGAATTGTAACAGCATCCTCTGACGCATAATTCAGCCAAAATATATAGTAAATAAGAGAACAAATGTGTAGGAATCGAAGAGCAATTGCACAATTTCCATCAGATCAATTGCACAATCAAAGACCAAATTGTCATGCATGATTGTAAACAGAGAAATAACTTGAGGAAAAAGTAATGCTCAACCAGAATTGTAAACACGGATCCATGATCAATAATCAAGAAACTGGGCAAGTCAGAAACCGCAAGAAATTAAGAATACACCTGAAATTTCCCATATCAGTTATCTTTTTACTCAGATAGATAAACAAAGCTTGTGAAGCCATTAAAGGACGTACCTCTGGGGGGAAAGAGAGAAAAAGTGGAAGGCGCTAATGTGAACTAAAGCTAATAAAAATGGATGGAGGCAAAGATCATCGTCATCGGTATAAAAAGAGAGAGAGATGGAGTCTTTGAGAGAGAACGACAAAGAAGCAGCTCAAACAATTTGTACTTTCCTCACTTCTTATTTGACTGCTTGCGCTTGATTTGCGGATCCATGTTTGCAAGTTATATAGAATTCTGGCTGCTTTATAAAGTACCCCTTCAGTGATCGAACAAGGATGGGTTGGTGGGTGAAGAAGCAAAAACAGAGTATGAGGAAATGTCATGAGGAAGAATAGTCAAGTTTATTTGCAGCACAAACAGTTACGGCTGCTTCTGAAAAGAGAATAAAAATGTGAAATTTTATGAGGAAGAGTTAGTTGCTTCCTTAAATTCAATGAAATTGTTGAAATTGTTAGAAAGTTAGTTGTCAACACGGAAAGATATGATTGCCCATCAGAAATAGAAAGCTAGGTTTGCTATGGCTTTAAAGGATAGATTTTCCCACTGATTTTCCTTCTTCTCCATGTTATAAACAATAAATGCTTCATGGTTCAGGTGAGTTTTATTTATTTATTTTTAAGGAGTTAAATAAATTGTTTCAGCTTTAAAGCATGCAGCAAAATACAATGGTGCATCCTAGGAATTGACTCTTACAGTCAAGACTAATGAATCTTAGTGATTGAGACAATGTAGCTTTCAATTTCAATTTTCAAATTTGATTATATAATTTGTAAATTTGATTTTGATTAAAAATGAACTTATATGAATATGAATTATTATTTATATTTTATTTAACAGTGAATTTTGATTAATGTATGAATAGGTTTTTCTTTTTGTTTACTTTCGCAATAATATATATATATATATATATATATGTGCACCTGTGAGAGATAGAATTTAAAGAATAAAATTAATTTTAAAGAAAATGTTAATAGCAAACTAAACAAAATTATTTATAACACAATCCTATTTTAGGAATTTTTTGTCATTCACTAAATCAAACACATTAATTTTATTGACCCTTTTATTGTTAAGGTGAGTATTTTTTTTCACAACTTTTACTAGTTTTATTTTTCTTTTAAAGAAGGTTGAATTATTTGTTTTGTTTTTATAACTTCATTTGGAATTTGATTTAGTTAAAGTTTATAATTTAATCATTGTTTTGCTAATGTTAAAGTTTTGTTAGTATCCTAATAAATTTTGAAACGAATCGTCTGTTGTTGTAATAGGCTGCTATGCACCAAAGGTACAGCCGTTTGGTGCTTAACAAATATTTTAAGCTTTGAAAACTTTTCAAATTTTGGGTAAACTTCTGTTTTGGCCTTCAGAGATTTTAAATTGTTTCAATTTAGTTCTTGTAATATTATGTTTTAGCCTTAGCAGGATTTAATATCTTATAAATAAGTTCCTATGTACTATTTTTAATTTATATACAATTTCTCTATTTTTTAATTATTATACTATTGACATGATAACATTGTACTATATTATATATTAGGATGATAATACTATGTATTCTAAATAATCAAGATATTATTGTAAAAAAATTTAGTATTACTTTTACATATATGTATTTTGATTTTTTTTTAAAATTCTTCTTACATTGTTATCTTATTTAAAAGAGCACCAAGAGGCATGAATCTAAATTATTTATTTTAATATATTCTTTAAAAAATTAATATTTAACAATATGAAGAAAATTAAAAAACAGTGTTGCATTCAAATTTTTGATGTATAGCACCTTGCTTATCTTATTGAAGAGAAATAAATAGGGATGTGAAGCTTCTAACATTAAAATATATTTAATCTTCTTCCCTTTAACAAAATAATATTATGTATTCAAAATATTTGTTATTTGTTTTATTCTAGTTTTTTAAAATATTTATACTTATTAAAATTTTTAACATTATAAAATTTTAATTTTTTTTAAAATAACGTCTTATATACAAAAAAATTATTTATTTTAGTATTTTTATATTTTAATGTTATTTAAATAATAATATTTATTAATATATTATAAAATTAAAAAATAATTGTACAATCAAACGCACATAAATTTGGTTGATGCTGTGCTAATATAGCACATGAGGTGATCAATACCCAATAAATTTGTTTATGTAATCAATTATATATTATGTTGACTTTTGTATTTGATACTTATGTTTCTATTACAAATTCGTATGACTCCAAACATTTTACTGACATCTCAGCCTTGTATATGGTTGAGCCAACCGCTCACAAAAATGAACATGACGAAGAAGCAGCCCAGTTTTATGTTGTTGACGATAGTGATACTAATAAAACCCCAACAACACAACCTACACATCCTTAGGATCCTACACTGCCTAAGCCCTCAAATGGACTTTGGTTTACTTTTAATGATGTTCAGCCCTTCTAGAGGTTCGATAAACTATATGAGTTTGGCGCATGGATCGATCTTCAAATGTCTCGATTTGGTGTTATCCTTACTGATGTGATTCTAGAATTTGTCTTTAGATTTATGGGAACTCTTAGAGAATGGTTTCAGTCTTTTGGAGAATACTGTCAATTATGAATACTTTAGTTAGATAGTCTAGCTACTTTCTTAGGTGCAATTCATAAGGAATTTATCGATGACTTTCAGCTCATTGATAAACAAAAGCGTCAGGAATATTTTGAAATGAAGTATTGTTCCCTCAAAAAATATGATCTTGACTATCATATGAAGAGAATGACAGAAATGTACTATCTTCTGAATGGTGTTAATGATATAACCCTTAGGCATGTTTTCATTGCCTCCCTACCAGAAGAATTACAACCTGAATTGAACAGAGCTCTGCAAGCCCCATCACCCCGTAAGAGGCAACTGGCCTAAACTTGTATTGAGTTTTTGGGCATGATATTTGAAAATGACTGGTATAAACTAAGCCCACACCTGATTGAACAACTGGCAAATTTCCTGTATAAGGATCTCTCGTTCAAATAGATCAAACAATTCCTCGAAATTGTGAATTTCATCTCGAACTGTTCTTAATACACAAGCTAGTTATCTAAGTTACTTTGTAAAGGTACTCCATACTCTTGGGGACCAGAACAAACTGTTGTAGTCAAACACTTGAAGGAAATATCTAAAGAACCACCACCATTGAAGATCCCTGACCCTAACTCCATGTTGAGCTTGCAAACTGATGCTAGCAATTACTATTAGGGCGACATCTTGATTGAACAAAAAGAAAGAAAGTAGTACTATTGTGGACATGCAAGCGAATCATTCAACAACGCTGAAGCCAACTACCACACAATGTACAAGAAGATTCTCGCCGTAAAAAATGGCATCAAGAAGTTTGAATTCCACTTAGCACACCACCATTTTATTATAGAAATGGATAATATGGCATTCCTCAAAATCTTGGAACTTAAGAACAAGATCATTCCAGATCCTTAACTGGCAAGATGGCAAGCATGGTTGTCATGTTATAAGTTTGAAGTCGAACACATCAAGGGAGTCACCAATCACTTAGCTAACCTACTTTCTCGACCGAAGCTAAACATCATTTCCCTTATCACACCCGTCACTTCCATTCCTTGATCCTTATGATCAACCTATACACACTTCTTGTTAACAGACCCGTAACCACAAAAAAATCCTTTCCATGAAAGGGGGTAGGATCCCAGTACATGGCATTGTTCTCACTAGAGACATAAGCCATAAGGCTTTTTAGGGCCAATCATCATAATCTACTAGAGGAATGGTGGAACTTCAGGGGCCTGAGAAGAAGACTTAACAGGCTTCTTGTATACAAGCTTCACTTGTCCGTTTAGAAGACGGATAAGCTTTGGGGACTCTGTGGTTGCCATAGGTCTATTATGCACATGACGCTGTTCATAGTTAGTGATCTAGTATGTTGGCATAAGCTGGAGAAGATCCTATCAGGAAATCTACTTCGGAATGTGAATAATTGTAGGCACACCTTGCCACTTTGCAACAATCATAAGAGCATCTTCTGTATGATTGGGTAGATAGAGGTCTATAGCATAGTTCTGAATATGAAAGGCCATTTGATGGTGGATCGTGGCCATCATAGCTTCTGGAACTTGTTCGACTTTGATGATTTGAATTTAGACTTGTAGTTGGTCATTCAGAGTCAAATTTGAAAGTTTTAGGTTGAAATCTAGACAAATGGTGAGGATAACAGTACCAGCGTTAAGGGTGGTCAGGACTGTGCCGATAAGGGCTTGTTGGTAGGTGAGGTAAGTGGTGTCAAGGATAGCTGGTCTGGAAGTGATTGGAAGACCTTTATGACTGTGATAAGTGATGTAGAGTCGGACAACTTTAACATGTAGATGGATATATCTTTGGTCAATCTAGTGGTTGACAAATTGCTTGGGGATCTCAAGTTTGACATACTACTCTGTAGAGGCATCAAAATGGGCTCAACCCACCTGTAACCCACCTAAGAGGTGGATTAGGTTGAAGAGTTCCTTTGAGAACCTGTTTAGTATACTTTTATCAACTCGACTCGTTTAACCAGCAACCTAAACGAGCCAGCTCACAAGTTAAACGGGTTGTTCATTTTTTTTAAAAAAAAATTTTTCCACTCACTCAATCCAGTACCCCAACCCACTGCACTTTCCTATTTGAAAAAATTAACCCTAATATATGTGTTGTATTGTCTATATTATTTTGTAATTTGCCAAATTTGAATATTCTACTCATAATTATATTCTTATTAATAATGAATCATTGAATTATTGAATTACTCTATTTGTTTTACTCTGTTGAAACATGCTTTTTATTTAGTTATTTTTTTAATTTATTTATACTGATATAGAAATTGATTGATTAAACGAGACATGTGCTTAAAGAAAGTTATATTTGAATTTTTATAATTTTTTATTTGATTTTTATTTTATTTAACTTTTTGATGGGTTAAACAGATCAACTAGCTTAACCTATTAGGTGGGGTGGGTTGAGATTTTTAACCCATTACCTTATAGTGGCTTAAATAAGCTGGCTCGTTTAACCCACCAACTTAGGTGGGTCAGCTCAGGTGGCCCGAGTTAGTTCACTTTGACAGCTCTATTGCTTTGTGGTACAGGAGGGAAGTTTAGCATGGTTTAAGTTGGAAGAGTAAACACACTCTTTACCTGAGATTTTTGGTTTAAAAATAAGGTGTTTGATGAATCGGGTTTAGGAACGGTTTTGGGTATAAAGTTGGTATGAGTTTATGAGTGAAAGGTGGGTGTCTTTAAGGCGCTGGGTAGGTGGGAGATCTTTGTAAGAGATCTTAATGAGATTATCGATTTTGTGGGTGTTGGCACTAAGACAAACATCGGGAATTGATAGAGAATAAGGGATGGGAGAAGTGCAAGATGGAGTAGGTGTTTCTAAAGCCATAGAAAAACAGGGTTTCTCTTACTCTCTTACTCTACTAAAGGTTATGAGTATTCCTTCAAGATAAGGCTTTGATACCATGAGAGGGGGTAGGATCCCAGTACATGGCGTTGTTCTCACTAGAGACATAAGCTATAAGGCTACTTAGGGCCAATAACCCTGCAGTCTCGGGTTTCTAGCCGATATACGAGTCCTTTGAGCTTTTAACATAAATGCAAGGGCTTACTTCTCATGATGAAGAAAAATAATTTAGTAAATACAGAATCAAGATAAGGCTAAGGAACACAATGCCTCTCTCTGGACAACAAACCTCAAAATCACTTTTATGATTTTAAGTTACTAAACCATAGATCTCTATCATGAGAATGTAATTTATTCCAAATACATTATAATAGTTCTCATCATGGATTATGACTATAGTTAAACCTTTATGAAACGCATAATCCTCATTAGAGACAAACACAGAGCATAATCAGATCAACTTGAATGAATAGAAAGTTACATAGCCTTAGAGAGAGAAGATTTCAAAAAAACGAAGACTTTAGAGAGAATTTATGGAAAACACATTATATTCTTTAGAAATTTCCTTCAAGTGTTTAACTGCAACAATTTGTTTTGGTCTCCAAGAGTAGGGAGTACCTTTACAAAGTAACTTGGATCACTGGCTTGTGTATTGGGAACACTTCAGGATTAAGTCTCTAACGAAAGCTCATTCACATGTACACCATGTTATGCAATTTATGACTCAAGTGGGTTGAGTTAAATTATGCATACTTAAAATTTTAAAATAGCACATATTAAAGATGTTGGAAAAATTTAATAATATGGTAACAAAAGTTTGACGACATGAACTGGATTAATATATTTTAAAACTATAAGAATTTAATTTAAATCTTTAAATTATATAACCTAATTAAAAAATAAGTAAAAAAAATAAAAATAAAAAAATAATTTAATTAAAAAAACCCATAAAAAAAGGTTAAAAATAACAATCATGCAAGCATGGTAATATATAGCCCAAATCTTCGCCTTCATTTGGCGGACTCTAATGTGGGGTTATCGGGCCCAAAGGTATTTTGGGTCCAGGGAGGCCCATTCTTAACTCTTAAAGGCCCATGAAATTAATAGAGAAGCTAACGAATAATTCAATAATCATGGTAAGTGATATCTCTGTTAATTCAGTAAATCACTTTTGTGAAAAAGATTAGCTAAATACCGCGTTGCAAACTGTGGCCATATGTGTCACATGATTTTACGTACACGTTGTACAGTAGCTGAATTATTCGTCGAAGCAAAAAAGAGCGTCGATGGATGCACAATAGGCAAGATACGCCACGTGTACGCCACTTGGAGATTCATCCACAGGGTCATCTCCGTCTCTCCACCAACCTTTCTCCCCACAAAACCTCACCGTTTTCCCTTTCCTTTACCCTAAAATCGAACAAATCACAATCCCAGGCTTCTCCGACTCCCCCATCTTTCGATTCCCATGGCGAAGAAGAGGAAGTCCGTCGCGACCCGCCTCGATGAAGTCGATCGCTCCATGTACACCACCTTCTGCAGCGCCGCCAACTCCCTCTCTCAGCTCTATACTCAGGCTATGAACCAACAAAAACTCTCCTTCCAAGCTGGTGAACGACATGCGCTGGTTCGATTTGTTCTCTCCTTTGTTTGATAATTTTGATTTATCGGTAGTTTCTTTTACCAGTGACAATTGATGGGTTTTGGTAATCTGCTTTATTATTCCGGTTCTTCCTAATTGTATACGATAAATTGTACTAAATCTATACACTCATCGGCATTTGTTTAATTGAACTCTTGTGGAGGATTATAGAATTACTGGATTTTGATTATCCTTCCTCGTGTAATTAGTTCTAACTGGCGCAACCGTGCGATTTTTTTTCCGTTTTTCTCATGACATTATTATCAATCCCTCTTGCCACTCACCATCGCTTAGGTTTTATCTGAACTACTTTCTTTTACCTTCTTGATTTTGGAACCCTTTTTTTTTTTTTTTTTACTTTGTAGAGTTTTCCAATTGGTTATCAGAAGTCAATACTAGACACTGGCTTGTTTTGGACTAATTGATTATAAAGGCCATCCATTTCTGGTGAGTAAAAATGATAACCTTTCAAGAGTGAAGGAGGAAAGCTTGATGTTAAAATTGGAGAATATGCCCTATTTCTATTGATGGACTAATTTGTTAGAAAGTGTTTTGAATTCGACATTTGCGTTTAAATATGTCATTTGATGTCTTGTTTCGGTGAATCAAGATATAGGAAAATCCAAATTTCGTTCATAGACTAAATGTCGTGAGGACTCCTCATGAAAAGTGTATTTCAAATTAGTCATTTCTTAAAGTTCCTATTGACTGTGTAGTCCTTTTATACATGAATTTATGAACAATCAACAATTCTGTCTATGTAACCGAAAGCAACTTGATTTTACTATTACTTTACTAATTAGCTTGCTGTTACCTCTGGCTGCTTTATTGTGGATATATCAAACAGCTATAACTCACTGTTTTTGGTCCACTGCTTGGTGTGTGTATTTGTGTTCTTGCTCACTGTCGAAAATTGGTATTGTGACCATTTCTCATTTTGATTAACATTGCTTCCTTTATTCACAGGAAAAATTATATCAATGGATTCTTAGACAACAAGAAGAAGGATCAAGAGTGGCAACGCTTGATATAGTTACTTACTTACAGGTTTTGTAGTCTCTGAATGTTTAACTGATATTTCTTTGTTTTTTTTTTTGTTGGGGCGGGGTTGGTTTGGGCTTTATGTGCTGCAGCATTACTTCTTCAATGAGTTGTATCTCTGCCCTCTCTTCTAGCCGAATTGATTGATTATGAAATTTCCTTTGTCATGGTGTACACCGTACTTTTATTTTGCATCAAGTTTGTCCTTGTCATGGAGTAGGCACCCACTTTCTGTTGCATCAAGTTTGACTTTGTACTTAGATCCCCTATTCCTGTTGACTCAAATGTGAAACTTCCTTTAAAGGACACAATGATTGAACCCTAGTCTTTCTACTTCTCATGGATGTACCAGACCAGATCAATATCATTTGAGCTTGTTGCGATCTTTAGGACATTGATATGAGGCTATGCAACAATACTGTATGACTCCGTTTTTGGATAGTTTTTTGTAGCTGAAGACATATATAACTTGCATGAGGCCAGCTAATGTAACTCCATAATCATGAGTGTTGTGTCTTTATGTAGAATGAGCTTGAATATGGAGAAGAGTCGCCAATGTCCCCAAGGCAGCCATTTCATCAACAACACACCCAAACTGCAATGAATACAAATAATATAAGTGCATCCGTACCCTCTAATGCATTTGCAGCAGCTGTTACTGGGCAGGGAATTCGTAGTGGGCAACCTGATCAGCAAGGAAAGAATTCTGTGTTCTCCAATGCTCTGTCTAGCCCCATTCGTCGCAGCCTTCAGCCATATCAGTTAGCACAGGGGGCTAGTCTTTCAAGTAATATCATGTCATCAGGAAATGGAAACAGAAACACTGAGATAGGTTATGCTAATAGTCACAATAGAGATACTAATTCTTCCAACTCCTGCGATAGCATGGACATGCATGCCGACAGTCCAGGCCATGATTTTTCTTACTGATGCTGATGTTATTGTTAGAACAGAGAACATGAAAGAGAAGGGGTTGCTGAAATGTCTGGTAATATGTGTGGTGACAGAGGTTGAAATTTGATGTGGATATTTCTTTATTCATTTATGTATCATGTGGCCCAGTTTGAACGTGTAAGCTGATAGTTTTGAGGATTATGTTATGCTGATTCCCAAAGATATTTCTCCAAAAACAGATTGTAGAACAAGAGGTTTCTTGTTATACTATAAGATAGTAAGTGTGTGATATATGCTGGTTGATATTTATAACTTAAATGTCTTGATCTGTCAAATATGTAATTCCCATTAAATCATGATACTTATATTGAATTTTAACCCAAGTGTAAATGATACATAACAAAAATTTATGCTCTACTAGTGGCATCACTCTCTTATAACTTAATATTGAAAGTACAATGAGAACCTACTTTATGTATTTTGTGAAGGGAATATAAATGTTCAGGAAAGTATTTCTATGTTAACACTTACACACTCATTTCAGTACGCTTGTATTTAATTTGATTAAAATATTTTTATATTTATTATGTACATAGTATAATAAGTATCAAATGAGCATTTGATTAATATAAAATTAATTCAATTTTATATCTAGAATATATTAAATTCATTATTTTAACATAAAATAAATATGTATAAATAGAAAAGTTCAAAGTTTTTTGAAATGTTATATATTTAATAAAGAATTAATATTATTTTTAAGTGTAATTTAGTTATATTATAATTTTTTGAGAATTTGATTATAGATTCATAGTAGAAACAGGAGTTATATAATTCAAACATATGAAAATGATAATTTATTTTATTTATTAAAAATTACTCTCTTTTTTTTAACTGAAAAAAAAACATTCAATATGCTTTGTCTACAGAAAGGATTCGATTAAAAAAAAATTATAATCATTTCAAATTTCTTTGATCTTAGAAGCTCATTAGTGGTCAGACTTTATTAGGGAGATTTTTTAATATGCTTAGATTTTTTTTTTTCGGTGAGTTCTTGTTCATCCCTAAGTAAGTCTTGCTTTTATACTAATTTTTTTGTCAAAGCGTTATAGTTGTTTTGGGCTTAGTAAATGTGGATCTATGGCTAAAATGAATTTCTGCACATGTTATTGACTTTCTAACCAATAATGTTTATTTTTATTCTCATTCTTTTATCGGACAAAGCATGTTTTGCATTATTTCCTTAGTCACAAAACAAGAATTTAAAATCTATGATTGCTTACAAAATATTTACGCTATTCACTACTAAGAAAAAATTGATAACTTATATCACATGCTATATCATGAAATTTGAGTTTGACGTATATTTGGTCTACTTTTGTTGTTTATCCTCTACTGTGGTATTTTTGGTTCAAGTTTCGGGGGTCTTGTTTATCGCTTAACGGGGGAGCCCAGTTTGGGCCCAATATCTGAAAAAGAGAGCCCAATATGGCCCAAAGTTGGACTGAAAACTAAAATCTCTTTGCCGCCTTTTACCTCCAAGAACAAGGTTGAATGTCATCGTTCATTTAGATTTTCAACATTAATTCCCGCCCACACCATCTCTTGCTCATTTCTGTGTGCGACGCTTTCTGTGATTCGAGTAAGGTATGCTTCCATCCGGGGTTTCTCGAAATTGCTAGTTTTCGACCTTTCTTAAATTTCACTCCTCGGGCAAACCGAATCATTTTCCACCAACATCACAAGTTTGATATCAATTGCGTATGACTTGTTTTGATAAAATCTCGTTTATGTACATTTGCATCTTAGACTATCATTCGTTATGATTTTCTCATATTTTTTGGGATTTTATGTTCGCGTTTCTTAGATTCATATGACCAAATTAGTGTTATCGTATGCCCAAAAATCAAATTAGGGTGTTAGTTTGCCAAAATCTGGCTTATCGCGGCGCCTTTCTATGTAATTATGATCGTAGTCACAACTGGGATTTTGGCATTTACCGTTAGTCTCTCATATTGACTTCTACGGTACTCAATTATTGATCTTTGGACTTTGGGGATGAGAGTCGGGGAAGGAAGGACTAAGCAGTAAATATCTGGTCGATTTTTTCACATTCAATCTTAGGAAGAATAAGTGGTTGTTAATTGTGAAACTACCTGGACCCTGTTGCTTTGATGTTATCTGTTTGTCTTCTTTATACACTTTGGTGCTCCTGACAGTCGATAATAAAAGTGAACCTGGATGAGGCTTAATTGTTGCTTCTAGTGCTTCATTTTTTATTATACTATAAACTTCACATATTAATTTTTGCTTTGGTTTTTTCTCTTGAAGAAGGATAATGATAAAGATTATTTCCTATTGTCCGATTCAGGAAAGTTGAACCATCATGAAGACTGGCAGATCTCCAGACAGCAAAACTGTGAAGACATCTAAGAAGTGCAATCGAAGGATGGGATCCATTGGAGTAAAAACTTCTTCAAAAAGAACCAATATGTCGATTTACAAAACACATGGTGATACGTCTTACTTCAATAGAATTCTTTGCATTGAATTAAATTATGTAGCAGATTTGCTCTTTTTCTGTGTTGTAGAAAATATTTGGTTCCAATTCTGTATATTGAACTATCCTAATATTATTTATGTTAAGGAAATTATGGTTTTGTTTGCATGAATTGCAGATTCGTTTCAGAAATTATGCAAATATTCATTTGTCGTCATCTTGGATCTTATGCTAAAACTAATTGATTCTTTTTAGGATGTGGTGAAAATTTGTTGGATGAAAAAGAAGTTCAGTATTCTTTTAAGGAAGCTGTCGGAAAGGGCCTGGAACTTTCTGGCGAAGGTACATTTCTTGCAGAGGAAAGAACTCCTGAACTTGACCGTGAAGAAAAGAACATTTCTTCCGGAAAGATGAAGTTACAACTTTTTCCAATAAACAAAGGCACACAAATAGGACTTGAAAAGGTCAGATGTTGAAACATGAAACTTTTGGACAAATTTGAAATGCTTTACATTTGTACCAGTCTGCATGAATTAGCGTTGACATAGTTGACTCTTCAGGGTGGACACAATCCTTATTTGGAACTCACTCTTGGAAGTCAAAAGAAAATTTCTTCAGTGCTGAAACACCTTAAAAAGAAGTGGGGATGTTCAACGATAGCTATAGGGGAGCCCATGCTTTTTCCATACTATATAAAAGAAAATCTGTCCAACTGCAGAGGGTGGACATTGGATGATAATGAAATAACAGCAGCAGCAGTCCATGCTGCTATTGGAGGCCCTGCAACATTTCGTTTGAGGTATTGTGTCTGTCATTTCTCTTTCAAGTTTCCTTTTCTATGTGTAAGGTAGGTAGTCTACATAATGTTGTGATTTGTCCTCCCTTTTAAGGTACGGTTGGTTCACTACCCATGAAGGTAGATCTTTAGATGAACTTTCTACAGAGGCTGGTTTACAGTATGAAGGTACTCAGGGAGGCTGCATTACTAATTCAAAGACTTTATATGACAAACGGGACAAGGTTGAGGTAACAAGTAAGGAGTACAAAGCAATTGATATGGGTGATGCAACAAATGCAGTTATGGCTCAGAGAGTAGACAATGTATCAGTTGTTCCACAGGTAAGCTGTTACTTACATATTTTGTTGTGCATTTCTTCCTTGCAACGGTTGCATTAAATTAACAAGCAATTTGTTACAGGAGAAATGAGGATTGGAGGCGAATATGGACGAAATATATATTCAGTTTATGTGGCGATTATGGAATATTAAAATGATTCTAAGCAATGATTTCGCATTTTATCTGACTTGGAGAATTATATGACGAATATTTCAATAAAATGTTTACATAAGATCTTAAGAGGTTATTGTGACACATTTGCAAAAGAATAACCTCAAGTGGAATTATTGGAGGATAAAATTTTTTTATTTCCAATCGACACATTTGAAAAATCTTATATTGGGTTGACGGTATTCTATAGACATCTAAGTGTCTCCCCTGTAGCTGTCATAATGAAAATGACTCTAGTTTTATATTGAAACTCGGTTTCAATACGTTCCATCTCCTATCTGTTTTCTTACACATGACTGTTTTTGTTTTGACTAGGATAATGAACCAATAAGTAGTGGACTTGAACGGCCGTCGTTACTGTGGGTTGACAGCCTGTCAAATATAAGCATCGGAGGACTGCTGTCTGAAGCATCCTTACAGGGCAATGCTAGCATGCACCCAAGTCAAATACTATCTGATTCATTGGATGCTTTCATTGCTTCCCAAAATAGTCACCCTCAGGTTTCAAGACAATCTACTGCAGACTTGCGCCCATCTATTTTGGATGCTGAAGAAACGTGTCATGCTTTTCCTCTTCAAAAGTTCACTTCCCCGGGAATACATGTGCAGACTGCAAGTGGAATGATTTGTTCTGATGCCAGCAGTCTGGATGTTTCTAAGTCATTCAAGTTGCCAAATGCAGAAAGGGTTTGTTGCTCATAGTCTCTGGTTAGAATATTCTATACAAACGTAATATTGTTTTGCTGTGGCTCATATATACTTTTGACCCTGAGATTAATTTGGTAAAGTTTAAAAAGTCCTCTAAAAATGAAAAAGTGAATTAATTTGGTTTCTTTAACTGCAAGAAAAGACTTTTATTTTTTGAAGTGTTTTATTTTTGAAAAATCATTTTAGTACTTTCTATTTTTGATCTTAAGTCTACAAGCGAGCGATCAAAATTACATTTTTTTTATTTCTTTATCTATGATATTTCACCTGTTATCAATCAACCTTATTTAGCTTATGATGGTTTATTTTTGGACTTTAATTTCAACGTTTATATATAAAAAAAAGAAAATTTGTAGAAGACTGTATCATACTAGTCAACCTCAAGAATACATAGCTTCTGCAGGGCCCTTGTGACAAGAATATTTATGGTTTCACAGTAAACTATTGCAAAACTGCATTGATTTGAAATATGTTTATGCGCTGCACTGGGAAGGGAAGCTGGATCTCGTTGTGTGGGACCAGCTTGCTGTTTCTGTCTGTAGATTGTATTTGCATGGAAGCCTTGTTATGATTATTTATATCGCAGTTTATATTGTCTGTCATGTTATGAAGGTTAACGATCAAGATGGATTACCCCAAGATCCTGCTTCCGGAAAAAATGAGACAGACTTATTGTTTCTTTCACGTACATACGATGAAGAAAGAAGTCTTGGATTAACAGGCATCAATTGGGTACTTAACTTTTTTATTAAAGTATGTCGTTGGTTATTGTGTTTTGATTTTCCTGATGGCTGATTTAAATTATAATATTCTAATGCAGTATGACTCTTTGGGGCCGTTTGATCTTGGCATGCCAGCTCAGAAGCTTACTGGAGGAGACAGCGTTAGCATCGGTGGATTTGTTAGATAGCTGCTTGGATGCATATGTTGGTGAACAAATAACTCCACCCACTTGAAGATTGATGCATATTGAAGAAAATGTACATGATAGAAACACAAGCTGTAAGGACAAGTGATGACAACAAGGGGCTTGATAATAAACAGAGCTTTTCTGGATATTAATGTCCGTATAGCATAAAGAATTATAGCAACAGATAGTTGAGGTGTCAAAATGAGAGCCCGTGAGGAGTCTACTATTTGCTTCTGATAATCTGTTCATTTTTTGAAACAGATGTCAACTCCTTTTGAGCTTAAATGTAATAATTTTTCATACTTGTTAGGGATGGTTTTTTTTTTTTTTCAAAAAGAAAAATCAAATTGACGGCATCATATGCATGAGTTAATTGACCCCTTCCTAAAGTAAGATAAAAATAGGTTAAAAAAATCATTTGGTTTGGTTTTATACTCTTGAACCAACTTAAGTGGTGTTCCTTTATATTACACCAATCTCTACTATTTGGTTGGTCAGTACGCAAGAGATTAGCCGAATCGAATCGCTAAACACCCTTATTAACTTGATCTGTATGAACGAGTATTGTTATAATCTGGATTTAAAAAAATTGAGTGTTCAAATTCTGCAAAAATTAAAATCTTTGGTTGACTAAAAATTAAAATAAAAGATTGCACAACCAAATCGTGAGTTATTATTATTATCATTTGCTTTTTAATAGACAACAATTGAAAATATGTCATTTACCCCTGCTCAAGATTGATAAATCATTCATAAGGCTACACTGACGTAATTTTTAGTGATCAAGTGATGTGAAAATGCAGCATTTTTAAAATTTTCCTCGACCAGCAAAATGAGCTTAAATTAAGGTGGTTAAACAAAATGAGATTTGACAATAACTTTCTGGATCAAACTGTAAAATGGTAAGGTATTTATTTACAAGTTCATCTTTTTGGCGTATGTAGCGGCAGTCTTTTCAGAAGACAATTTGAAATCTGCCGCTTTCGTTAAGAACATAGTGCCTCTGTTGTTGATTACGGGGTATAATCCAAATGCGGATGGTCTGAGTCATTTCTTCGATCGTCATTGACGGAGAAAGCATCATCCTCAGCTTCCGTTGCATAGTATACTTCACAAATCTAGACCATGCCGGCCAAAACGGCCTTTCAATTGGGCCTCTTCTACACACCATTTCCTATTACTTCAAAACCTGTGTCTCACTCTTCTCTGTCGCCATGGGTTGCGTCAATGGCAAACACTCTCCCAATTACGACGAGAGGCTGATACAGAAATATGGTTATGTTAAGCAAAGCAGTGCAGCCAAACCAATCAGCAGCAGTTACAGTAATTCAAGGCCACTTTCCGATAACAAGGTGCGGCTGGAGAGGAAGACGAAAAGGGTTTCAACTTCAAGAGCTGAGAATGCTGGTGGTGGTGGGGCCGTAAGAGTAGAAGTAGGAGGAGAAAGGGTGGTTGCTAGAGAACAGAAGAATGAGGTTGGGAATGTTTCAAAGAGATTTGTGGACAAGAAGATTGGAAAAGATGAATATGTGGATGGCTGGCCTAAGTGGCTGGTTCATAATATACCTGCAAAAGTTTTGGATACTCTGGTCCCTAAGAGTGCTGATTCTTATGAAATGCTCGCCAAGGTTATAATAATATGCGTATTTTATTTACTGATGTTAAAATTTGCTGCATCCCAGTATTTCATAATATATATTTTCTCCTGTTCTTAAATGTCTCATGCTTCCCTCACAAATATATCAGTTGAAGTTATCGTCCCCGTCTAACATGTTTGCATTATTGCGTTGGAAAATCATCATATGTAAGACACTTTATGCAATTTTTTGAAAGATCGTCAAGACCAGATTGTGATATTCTTATTAGTCTAGTCTAATACTCTATATTAGAAAAAAAAAAAAAATAGAAGTTTCTGATCTGAGTTCAGCGAATTGCCTCCCGATATTCTCAGAATATTGCAGATAATTTTCTTTCTAAGAGTCAAACAGAAGCAGTGGAAATGAAGCAAAATCTGTTTGTCGTAGATAATTTATGCTGATGCAGGGGAGAAAAGTGAAGGCTTTAAGCACCTAAAATTACTAGATACTCGCCTGCTGCAACATCTGAACATGTTTCATACGTTTGGGTTACAGGTAGGACGCGGAACATATAGCAATGTGTACAAAGCCAAAGACAAGGAAACAGGAAAGATTGTTGCCATGAAGAAGGTCCGTTTCGACACATCGGATTCAGAAAGTATAAAGTTCATGGCAAGAGAAATCATGATTCTGCAGAAGCTGGATCATCCCAATGTCATCAAACTTGAAGGCTTAGCCACCTCCAGGATGCAGTACAGTCTTTACCTAGTCTTTGAATACATGCAGTCAGACCTAACTCGAATCATCACCCGCCCCGGGGAGAAACTCACTGAACCACAGGTTGAAAGTATTCCTTGTATTAGACTGAGATTTAGCTATTTGTTATCGGATACTTAAATACTATAGATGGATGACCGTTTCACAACTCTCCACTGGTGATTAGGTCTTTAAAAAATATCGTCCACATGTCATATTTTTATTAGAGAAACTGATAACAAATGCCTAAAGAGATGTACATAAGCCTAGTTCATAGATTAATACAATTAAGTCACTAGGTTTTTCATGGTAAAGAGTAAGGACATTGTGAAGTGGTATACATGTGTTTTGTACAGATCAAACGTTATATGCAACAACTGCTTTCTGGTCTCCAGCATTGCCATGAGAGGGGAGTGATGCACCGAGATATCAAAGCTTCAAACTTGTTAATAGACAAGAAAGGGGTACTGAAAATTGCAGATTTTGGGCTTGCAAATTCATTTGATCTTAAACCTAAAGGGCCTCTCACAAATCGAGTGGTGACGCTCTGGTATAGAGCTCCTGAACTACTTTTGGGTTCAACGGATTATGGATTTGGCATTGATCTGTGGAGTGCTGGATGCCTATTGGCTGAGATGTTCATTGGAAAGCCAATTATGCCAGGCAGGACTGAGGTATTTAAACTTTAAGTAAAATGACTTTTTGTCCTTCAAAATATAATTTGTTTCAATATGATCCTCAGAGACTAGTGTTCTATTTTAGTCCTCCGAATATTATTTTTGGCTGAGTTATGCTGAGAGTAAGGAGGAGACAGAGAAATAGTATTTGCATTTCTTTTTAAGCAAACAATATTCGAAAAACTAAAACGGAATACTTAATCTTTAGGAAACTAAATTGAGACCAAAACATGTATTTGAAGAACAAAAAGCCAATTCACTCTAACACTTACCTAAATTCTAAAACGCTAAAAGATTTGAGCCTGAAATGAGGTAGTAAGCATTTGATGTGTGTAGGTTGAACAGCTCCACATGATCTTCAAACTTTGTGGTTCTCCTTCGGAAGATTACTGGAAGAAGTTGAAGCTAATGACAAGCTATCGGCCACCATATTACAAGCCTAATTATGAAGAAGCCTTCCGGGATTTTCCTTCCTCTTTTCTTGGCCTTTTAACTACACTTCTTGATCTTGACCCTAAATATCGTGGCACTGCTGCCTCTGCTCTCCAAAGTGAAGTGAGCTCTTTTCTTCTTCTTCCTAATTTAGCATTCTGATGCTTTCATTTGCTTTTTATTCCTTCACCATTTTATCTATAAACATAAATCCCCCGTTATACATAGTTGGGATGACAGAAAGTGAAAGATCGTTGATATTGGTGACCTTTCATATTTTTTCCTGAAGTATATAAATGCATGTATATCACATATGTATATGCTAAGTTGGCTACTGCTTTCAGTTCTTCAAGACTAGTCCATTACCGTGCGACCTTTCAGCGTTACCAGTAATATACAAAGACGAGGATGAGCGCTCACAAATTAAAAGACGCAAGAGGTACGTTATCTGCTCATAACAAGCTAAGATCATGTGTTAGACAGTACATGTGTTGTGCTTTGTGAACCTTCGGATAAAAGTGATTTATAATGTTAACACTGATTCAACGACCACAAAACACAGCACCATGTGCTCATTTTTTTCTTCATTTCTTGAAGGCTACTATGAAGAGATGAAAGTGGTCCAGAAAACGAAAAATGCCCAGAATTTAAGTTGTGTCCTGGAAAACCAGAGTTCAACACTGGTTCCTCGTTGTCTATGACTTAATTAGTTGCTTTTAATGATATATATAGGCAAAGGTCATTCAAGAAAGGGCAAATATCTCAAGCAAGTAACGTGAGTCACTCAGGAAAGCATCATATGGCTTCTGGACAACTCTGGAGAGATTCAGAATTGTCCAGACAGGTGAGACCTTACACCAACTTCTCTTTTGTGTAATGGAAACATAAAACAATTCTCAGGTAATTGAGCTGATCATCAATTCAGCATATCAAAATATGTTTTACTGAAATATATTTCTGATTAACTTACCTATCCATTTATGATTGACTTGATTTTTCTGTTTTTGGAAGACCCAGTACCCAGTGACAATATATCTAAGAATATCTATGAAGATAATCATTTTACGTTCTGAAATTTTGTACCTTGTCAGAAAAAGAATGTGGAAGCTAGCATATATGGGCAAGAAGCGGGGAACAGTGCAAGGAGCTCGTCGGGCTCAAAACAATATTCGACAGAACGGAGCTTGAATACATCACTGACTCTGTCTCCAGTTTTTCTGTCCAGTACTGAGAAAAAATCTCCCAGGACTGAGGCATATCCTAACGCTCTTAAGAACATCAAGAACTACAGCATCTGGCGGGCCGCAATGAATGGCAAAGAAGGCAATGATCTTGCTCTATTTCGGAGGTCCTTTTCTGCCGTGGATTTTCGAATTGACCTAGACAACTTATCAAACCTCTATGAATTGAATAAGAGGTTGGGCCATCGAAATTGAAGGTGTTATATGTTGTTTTCAAGGTTTATCTTCTAGTATTAATTTGACCCACTCTTCCCTCTTGGAAGCTGTGTGATAAATAAATGAGTCCATATTTTGGACAGCTTGTAACTTAAAGCAATTTTATAGTATAATTTTCTCAACAAAAGAGTTGGAGCATATCAGTTGTGAGACATAAAAAAATATTGTCCTCTATTTATATGTTGTATTTACCTTGAATTCTTTCAGAAATTCTTCCCTTTGTATGACAACCAACGTTTATGATTTGAAGTACCCAGATAAACGGAAAGATTGGGTTCAGAAATGAAGATTAAACGGTGCAAAACTCGCATTGTCCACAAGACCTCGAAAGTTACAAACCATGGAGGATTATTGTGGACTACTACAACTACGTGCTACAATGATAAAAAATCATACTAGAGGGCATGAACTCAGAGAAAGAGAACGCTTGTTCATACACAATAACAATAATAATAATTAAAAAGCTCAAGAGCTCAACAGTAGAATCAAAGCATAAATAAACTGTGAAAAGGAGCAATATGGTCCAGTTCACACATCCTAATAGTCAACCACAAGCTTGTTTTTGATCCAGTTGAAACTCTTTCGGAGGGAGGATTTGAGTTTAGCTTCCTTGGTGTACATATTGTAGGACGCTACCCTTTTTCTCTTTTCGTGCTCCGAATTCCCAGGGGTGGTCAAAACATCTTCTCTGCTACTTGGACCGTTGAAGCTGTAAGATTTGGATCGATACTCGAATTCAGCACGGATATCAGAGTAGGAGGTGGAATGGTAGGCCGAAAAGGACTTGCTTTTCTCCATGTCCGAGTGAAAATGCTTCAATGTTGAAGCCAAACTTAAAAGAAGGCAACGTTCTCTGTTGTTGGTTCGTGTGGTGCGTTGTTCTGTGCATGCAAGACGGTGGGCACTTGCCACCTGTTTGAATTATCTGCATCACTGCCTAATGGGGGATAGCGGTATTTGGGACCAGCTTCCAGTTGGAATACTTGTATAATATATGTCATGCAGATGCCAAAATTTTGATTTTCTTCTTTGCTGAATGATACTTTTTCATTTAGAAAAAATAAAATAAAATGCAACAGGAAACTCTTTTATGGATGTGGAGGGTGGGAATATACCATTGAGAACAAAAGGCGAAGGTGATGAGGCCTGGCCTACAGGGCCCAGGTGGGCGCAGACCCAACTCACCAGTCACTAGTGATTAGTGAATGCGAAGGGCCACTCAGGAGCGATAGAGTCATTCTCCACTACTCGTGATCAGAAATCGACGCTGTTCTGCATGTCAAGTCCACAAAATTTTGTCCCTAATTTTAGAGAAAGATAAAGCGTAATAAAATATCAAAGGCTTCGGGAAGAGAATGATGGATAGACAATAAAAACAGCAAGAAATACGTGGAGATAAGATTCATATCTCCATGTATCACTCAGATTCCCAACTTCTCGCCACTAGAAAAAGCATCTTCTGTCTTGATCCTAACTAAGCTAAGCTTCAATTTCATGCAACAAAGCTTAGTCAGATTCTATGCAGGAGGTAGATATATTTTGCCTGCCAATTGGGCATGCCTAATCCCACTGCTTCATTATGAAACAGAGAGGCAGGGATGAGAAAAAATCATCTCAGCTCCCTAGCGGACATCATTCAAGATAGTTGGGAGCCATGGCCGGAAGAGGATATTTTGAATAAACTCATCAGATGTAGACGCGGACTGGAAAAGTGAAGTCACTCGCAAGAAGAAGAAAATCGTAGACCATACGTGAGTTAGACAGACTTATATATCGCAAATTTTTTAAACAATGAAAACTACTTGAGAACAGATAACAATGCCTACTATGAGCTTAAAAGTAGAAGAAATCTCATTCTGGAAAAGCAAGAGGTGAAGTGGTAACAGAGAGCGAAATTGCACTGGTTAAGATTGGTGATAGGAATTTTAGATATTTCCATTTGCATGCCTCTGCTAGGAGGAACGACAACTACATCGCAGGGCTTAAAAACGACGGAGAGTGGTGTCACTACCCAAAAATATTAGTTATGACCTGTGTATAGGTGTTACACCCCAAATCCCTGGTGCGAGACTGGCACAGGACACAAGGAAAATCCCTTAACCTGCAAGCTTGGGAATTCATAACCATACAAACATCAATACAATTTGCACTATATTCAAGGTAAACTTTGCCTTTGTATAAAGATACACAATTATATAATGCAATGAGTTTTATAGAAAATTTGATAGAGCCTACCCAATAAATAGGATATCCCGAAAGTACTACGAAACCCTATCAGACAACAAATATATACAAAGAAAGCTTCGTTCTCACCAGAAAGAACCAACCAGCATATACCAATAAACAAAAGTGTGGAAGGCTCAACTGCGGTTAATATACAATATCAAAATAAACAAAATAATGGCTACCAACACTATTTATATACATATCCAAAAATATGCCATATACATAAAAAATGAACTAAGCTAAATCTTGCGGACTCAAGTGAGCTCACCTAAAGGAATTCCCATCACTTCTTTGCTCCCTCCGAAAATTCACCAGCTTCCCTATAATAAGTAATCAAAACGTGATCATGATTTGTAAGAAATGAGATAACACTTAAGTTATAAATAACAACCACCAGCTAGTTAATGCATATTGTAAAACATTGAATTAAAATGCCTTACAAAGTGGAAAAAAAAGAATTAATAAGTCTCTAAATATCAATTAAGGAAAAGGACTACCATGGACTAATCCAATGTGGCGCATAGCCTACGAAGGTAAATCACAACAGGTGAGGACACATAATCCTCGAGGGTAAATAACCAATAAGCGTGAGGTCATAACTCACGAAAATTAATCATTCATCAGTCTACGCGTGATGACCATCACACGGGGCTAGCACCTTTATTAACCATGCTAGCTGGGTATTTTCCAAGATGCACCAAGAGTTAACAAAACTGTTGTTTACAGTCAGTGTCCTAACTAGTTCTTCCAAGGGTAAGGAAAATAAAACAGGCATGCATAGGAAAATATGACAGGCATGCATGAAATTAATTCACATTTCAATACTATTTTATCTAGCGGTTATACATAACCATATTCATGAGATTTCCTAAAAGCCTTTACCAACCATACATGATGTAATTATATACTCATGTCAAGAAAATCCATCTACTTATAATTTACAATTTCCAATTAATAAAATCATGACAAAATCATAATGGTAATTGCAAAGCATTTCCAGATAAGGAAAAGTGGAGTATATATAACAAAAATTGTTGGGGAATGCTATTTTCGCACCTGAATGCTGTTAAATACAAGTAACAAAATGTCTTCACTTGGGTGATAGTCTCACCCCTATGAAACACATATGCCAATAGAAAAGGAAAGAAATTATTTCTCTTTCTCTTTTCTTAACCAATTTTGGCATTTAGATTAAATCATAAGTAATCATCTCATAACATGTGATTTAATACTAAAGAGTTCCTCTACTCCTAAGAGGCTTACCATAACAGGGAACTAAGGTCTTAATCATATAATCCAACAAGAATTCCCACTTAGGCATATTATCAAGTAATAACCAAATTACCAATTCTCATTCATCCTACTCTCATTCATTCAGCTTCCACTTGCTTAGACTTATGGTCTAGACATCTTTACACATCCTTAATCTTCCTAGAGCATTTCCAAAATTACCAAAAATTCAAGGAAAATCTAAAATAATTCCAAATCATCATTCTTATCTAATTAATAACTTCTAATTATCCCAATTACTACCTTAAAGCCATTGATTAAGCCTCAAGTCCCAAAAAGTTCACTTTGGTCCCTTAAGAACCCTAATTCTCGGCCAAATTTAGGGTTTTCATCATAAGTCCAAATTTCATATAATTGGCAGTAGGGAATGGTCGAAAATGATCAAAAAATAATAATGCACAACGAAATTTGGCATAACACTCACTAATCTGAGCTTAATTGGACAAAATTTGAGAAATTGGCTCTTTTCGGAACCCTAGCATAACCCACAGGAATTTTGCGACAAATCATCGATCGACAAAACTCGGAATTTGGGGGAAAACACCGGCAATGAAGTCAGTAACAAAACCCGTAACAAAAACTCCAAAGAAAACACTTACCGGCGCTTCGATTTGCTTCGCGATTTTCAGCATTCACAGTTACGGAAAACAGTGGTTTTCTCGCTGGAAATGGCGACTTTCGGCCAGCTTCTTGACAGTGATGACAGCGCGATGGTAAGGGGCAGCTCCGACAACACAAAATGGAAGCTCCGGTGGACGTGTGCTTTAAATTTCCTTTTCACAGGTGTTTCGCATCAAACACCCAAGGAAGAAAGAGTTATAGGGCCAGGGGTATTTTGGTCATTTTGCACTATAGGGGCACGTATCAGCACCTAAAAAAACAAGGAAAGTTAGGGAAGTCAAGATTTGAACCTTTGGCCTTTTAGACAATGCACATGAAGCTTGACCATTGAGCCAACCTCAATCTCAGGGTACTCCACTTAATAAAATGTTATACCTTAATCAAATTTCTAAAAAATTTTCCTTTTCTTATTTTTTATTAACTAATTGATCATATATAATTACCCTACTAATCATAATTTATTGGGTTATTACAATAGGTTAGACTATTTTAGTCTAACAAGTCCAAGACAACATATTTACGAAGCCTACAAAAATAATCATAAAATGTAATTTCACAAATTTACTTATAGGTTACCAAAAATTTGGCAACACTTCCCTTAAAATTTTAGTATTTCCCATTCCTGTACAATTAGTCTTGTTCCAAAAATTTCACAACAATATCAAATAGACCAATTTAGTAATGTCTCAAAATATATATTTAGTATAAAAAGGAAATAACTTACACAAGACTTACAATACTTCAGGACATTTATAAACCCCTAACAAACTGACATCTAGTAGCTACCACCTTGGAGTTAGACATATACTATGATTAACTCAAAATGACTTACTAAAAAGTTTGGACAATAAGAAGATTCCTAAAGCAACTTTGTTAGCACTTACTGATATGAAAAATATTAAAGAGAGAGGTGTAATTCTACCACTGACTTAGTAAGTGTATAAATAATAAAGTAAATGGAAAGGGGAAACCATTTCTATAACAAATACCAAGTTTCGATAAAATAAAAATACCATTTCTAAACCTTATAATTTTGTATAAAGTGGGTATCAAGGAAAGAATCATGATCATCATACTCGTATCCTTTTTATTGAATATGTCTCAATAATTCATACCCGTATCCCTTTACTAGATATGTCTCAATAATTCATACCCGTATCTTTTTGTTGGATATGTCTCAATAATTCATACCTATTTCCCTTTACTAGATATGTCTCAATAATTCATACCCTAATCCCTTTACTAAATACATCTCAATAATTCATATCTATATTCCTTTACCGGCTAAGCCTTAATAATTCATACTCGTATCACTTTACCGAATACATCTTAATAATTCATTTTAACAATATGCACCAAGGCCATTACTCCCTACTAATAGCTATGAGATTCTTACTTGAATTCCTATCCAACCTTTAAATTGAATATAAATAAATGCTTAAAAAAATCATATATAAAATAATACAATAATTAAATAAGATAAAATTATATGATATAATACACAACGGCCTTATATTTCCATATATACTTATAATACCATTTTAATAGCATCTAGTGTTTCAATATTCTTATCCATCATTATATAGTATATGTCCATATATATCATATATCCATAATTAAAATATTTGAAAATCACAAATTATTTTCCCATAGGATGTAGAGCATGAAATAAGGAAATTAAAAGTTGTGTAAGAAAATAAAATCAATCGATAAAATAAAAGGTGCAACTTTGCTAATTATACACTTATTGATAGGGATTAATAGTAGAGATCTATTATTTCCACAACACAAACTTGATTGAAGAGGTATTTACAAAGCTACCTCTCACACAAGTTAAAATATGAACGCTTCAACGATCTTTCTTTCTCTTCTTTTCTCTCAAGTTCGAATGAAAAACTAAGTTCGATTATTTATAGAATTTTTCAAGTACTATGTAAGTTACTATTTGATACTATGCAAGTTACTATGTTATACTATACAAATTACTATACTACCGATATTTATTATACAAGGTTACTATACTACTGATAGTTACTTGGCAAGGTTATTATGTTGCCGATAGTTACTATACAGGTTATTATGTTGTCGATAGTTACTATATAAGGTTACTATTCTATTGACAATTTATTATATAAAATTACTGTGCTGCTGACAGTTTACTATACAAAGTTACTATACTGCTAATAGTTACTATGTAAAGTTACTATGCTACCGATAGTTATTATGTAAATTTACTATGTTACTCGCATTTTACTATGGAATGTTACTATGCTATTGATATTTACTATGCAAAGTTACTATACTGCCAATATTTATTATATAATTTACTATTTACACTATGCAAGTTACTGTTCAACATTTATTATATATATATATATATATATATACACATATGGGTTATTACAAATGGTGTGGCAAAAGGGAGGAGATTCATGAATTGGTGAAAACGTATTTTACCTAACTATTTACTAAGCAAAGAAGTGTGATGGAGCTTGTGCTATGACATGTCCCTAAAATCTAAGCTGATAATGATATTTTACTGGAACCTGTAGGATTAAGTGCTTACCATTAGGCCAAAAGCTATAACTGTTACTCAGGGAATAACTTTATTTCCTTAACAAAGACCTAGCACAAGCACTATGTTTTGATTGTGACTCGGCCCTACATCAAGGCCTTTGCCACGAGATAATTGCTGCCACACACCTTGGCCAACAATCTCCCCTTAAGCAATTGCCCTGCTGAGAATCGAACATGTGACCTTGGTTCTAATACCAATTGTAGGATCAAAAGCTTGCCACTCGACCAAAAGCTATTGTTAACCCTAAGATTCAATGTTATAAGTTTTGATGATGACAAACATGTAAAAATGAGTTAGAAATATAGTATCAACATGTGCTTAATTGATTAATTATTAACATGTAATACTTTATACTTGAATCATCCCTTATATGAGATATACTTGCTCATATTATGTCTAATAGGCTATAATATTATAGACAATCAAAATTGGATATATATATATATATATATATATATGATTCTCATGTGCATGGTAAGAAGTGTTTATATTCTACCAATTGTTATTAAAATATGCATATTGAGATATATGGATTTGACTAAGTATTTAGTTTGTAAGTTGAACTAACTATCATGGGTTTATTATTATTTTGTTAAATTCATTTGGACTTACATTTATTGGCCCGATACATTTTGGTGCACAAAATACAAGTTTGAGCTAAAAAGATAAGAGAGAGATGAATTTTAATAGAGTTATTTTTTAACTTTATATTACTATTTTTATCATATCTCACAAATCATTGAGAATTTTGAAATGAAACCTATTGCATTTGAAAATAGACTTAAACATATTTCTAGTCACATGCTTAAAATAGATTTGAAATTAAAAAGTTATAAATGTCAAAGTTGTAAGTATGGATATTGCGCTTTTTTTTGACTTTTAGTCACATTTTCAACAATATCTCACTAACTGGTAAGAATTTTTAAATGGGGTTTATTTCATATGAAATTAGACTCATAAAGCTTTCCATTCATACATCACATGCTTAAAATTGATTTAAAATAAAGGAGTTATAAATGTCTCAGTTTGTGGATTTGTATATCAATTAGTTATTTGACCTTTTGTCACTCTTTCAATAATATCTCAACAACCAGATTGAATTTTGCAATGAAACTTTCAAGATATAAAATAGACTTACAAAGATTTTTAGTTATATATAATTTGTTCAAAATGAAGTTGAAATCCAGGAGATATGAACATCTAAACTTACAACAATGGAATAGAGGATGGCCAAAAAGTCAACAAATGAAGCTACTTACTTATAATAATCTAGTTGTACAAGTTTGAATTTCTCCTTAGCTCTAAATGGTTCTCTTGCTTTATTAGGCCATAAATACATGTCTCAAGAGCTCAAAAAACACAAGAACCAAATGCTAGAATTTGATCTTTAACTTGTTATATCATTTTTCAGAGAGAAACAACCATCATTGAGCCAAAACTTGCATATTCTTTATCATTTGAGTTCTTAGTGCTTTATCTTGCATATCTACCTCTTTGAGGGAGTTTATTTATTTTTATTTCTTTCTTATTTGAGAGAAAGAACCTTAAGGAGGTTCCTTAAGGGTGTCAAGTAAAAAGTGCTTGGGTTGAGGGAGAGGTTCCCTTGGTTATGTTCAAAAAGGTTCCTTGAAGGAGTCAAGCAGTGAGTGCTTGTGATTAGGAAAATGTTCTTCCTGAGATTTGTAATTGAGGGAGAGGTTTTCTAGGGTTTTTGTAATTGATCATTGAGATAGTGAAAAATCCTAAGAGGTTGCTTAGGGATTGGACATAGGCTTAGGTTAAAGTTGAACTAGGATAAATCTCTGAGTTTGTATTCTCTATCCAATACTTTTTATATTTTGAATTATTGTATTTATGTGTTATTGATATTTGAAATGTTGATATATATATATATATACATACATAGTCTAAGCATCAACATAAATCTTTCCTTGCTTGATATAATTGTAGTTTTGCTTCATACATTTCTTAGTAATATTCATAACAAGTATTTTGTAAAGAAATTTTGAAAAGAACCAAAATTTTTGTAAACACCCAATTCACCCTCCTTTTTGGGTGTTAGTTGCCTTGTTCTAACAGAACCCTTTGAAGCTAGCAAGTTTAAAAAGCCATCTCATAGATGCACTCGTATAATGCCTTAAGTCCAGATCATTTCAACCTGGCATTTTACCAGAAATTCTAGTATATGGTAAGAGATGTTGTGATCAATAGTTGTAGAGAGTGGATTAGGACTAAGAATTAACATACGGTGATTGCCAGCAAACCTGTAGTGCTAATCCAAAAAATTACTAAGCTAGATAAACTCAAGGACCTTTACCCTATCTCTTATAGTGCAATGTCCTCTGCAAGATCCTTTCTTAAGTGCTTGCAAATAGGCTAAAATGAATTTTACTTAAATTGATGTTAGAAAACCATTATGCTTTTCATACTATAAAGACTCATAACTGACAATCTACTTGTAATGTTTGACTTTATTCATTTAATAAAGAGGAAGAGGAAGGGGAAACAAGGTGTGTTAGCATTTAAAGCAGATATCAACAAAGTGGATTGGAATTACCTTGAACATATTATGCAAACAATAGGCTTTAGTAGAAACTAGGTCAATTAGATTGTGATGTGCATGTGAAATCTCAAGTATTCCTTTCTTGTTAATAGGAGGGAGGTAGGATCTATGGTCCCTAGTAGAGGTCTTAGAGACCCATTATCTCCCTACCTCTTTATCATTTGGGCAGAATGTCATTCGACTTATCTTAGAAATGTAGAATGAAAAGGTCAAATTCATGACTGTTATGCAAGTGTAAGAGGATTTGTAAATGACGTTTTCTTTTTTTGTAATGCGAATGATAGAGAAAGTAGAGTGCTAAAGTAGTTTCTTAATACATATAAAGTAGCATGAAGCTAGGCTATTAATTTTGACAAACTTGGCATCTTTTTTAGCCTTAACGTGACCTTGGATGATAGAGAAAGGACTAGTAATTTAATTGGGGTATCCCTACCCCTTAACCATAGAAGATACTTGAGATTACCATCACACATAGAAAGAAACAAGAAGGCAATTTTTTTGTCTCTAAAAGACAGACTTTGGAAGAAGATCCATAATTAGCGAAATAATTATCTTTCAAGAACTTGGAAAGAAATTTTTTTTAAATTAGTCACCCAAGCTATCCCCTCTTACATTTTCCTAATCTTGATCACTATGTATGAAGAGCATCAACAGATGATGAATTCTTTATGGTGGGGAAAAGGAGGCAACGGGGGTCAGGGGATAAAATAGCTTGCTTAAGATCTAATGTATGCTAGCAAGAAGGATGGGAGAATGAGTTTATGAAATCTAGACTCTTTTAATGTAGCTCTCTTATGAAAGCAAGGTTGGAGACTGGGTACTTCAGCCATAACTTTCTCTTTTAATATTTTTACAGCCAGATATTTCCTTCAAGGGGACTTTTAGACAACTTGTTAGGGATCAAATCCGAGTTTCATGGAAAAGTATATGGCATTGCCAAGATTTGTTGCTACGAGGGATGAGGTGGAGACTAAGCTTAGGAAAGGAGATTCATGTGTGGAAAGATCCATGGCTACCTCGTGATAATGGCTTTACTATTCAGAGCAATGGATGGGAAGGTATGCAGGATCAATGATCTTATTGTGAACACTTTATTTTAAACAAAAAATCTAAAAATAAAAAATAAACAATGATAAAATGGAATTCAAAAAATAAGACTAAAAATTTAATAACAAAAAAAAAAAAAACAAGTATAATAGTTCCAAACTAGGATTTGTGTTAAATAACCTTTAGTCTCTAGGCTGTACACTTAGAAAAGAATACCCATGTTGAGCTTGTGACAAGAAACAAGTGTAATAGTTCAAAACTAGGATTTTTGTCAAATACCCTTTAGTCTCTAGGCTGCACACTTAGAAAAGAATACCTATGTTGAGCTTGTGACCAAAGTAGTCTTCTTCCTCAGCCAAAATGCAAAGCAGAATAAAGGGAATTCTTTGGGAGGCTGCCAAATGTTGACTCCTCACGTCTCTATCTAGCCAGGAAGCTTATGGAGAGCATTGAAAGGGATGTACGAATGGCAGAGACAAGGACGTTAGCTAGGGGAAAGAGACATTAAGAAACAGAAAGGGAACCAAGAAAACAATAGAGATAGCTTGAGACTGAGAAAATAGTAAAGATTTGGAGATAAAGAGAGTTTGGGAGACGACGAGAGTATAAAGAGAGAAACAAGAGGCGTGAAAGAGAGCGGAAGGACAATAGAAAAAAATGAGTTTGAAAGAAGAAAAAAGGAGAGCTTGAGAGGAAAGGGGAAAGTTGCGAGCTTGAAAGACACAAAGCTTCTCTCTGTATACCTCTATTTCTACATTCTAAAACAGAGAAGGAGAAGCTTATGAGGAGGTTGGAAGAGCAAAGGAAAGGGAGAAGAAAAAGAGTTAAGAGGGAAAGAAACAAAGAGGGAAGAAAAGAAAGGCTGTCGTAATGTGTGACAACTGAGAGAGCATGCCAAGAGGAAAAAAATGAAAGGTGGTGCATATTAGAGGAGCTCTTCCTATGTCTTCACTACATCAAACATCATAAAAGGAAGAAGTGATCAAAGGCAAGTAAACGAATGGAGAGAGATAAAAATGGAAGAAATAGCCTTGTTATCATGGAGAAGAAAAGAGCACACAGGGAAGAAATAAGAATAGAAGAAACATGAGAAATGATGGAAGTATAGAGAATAAAGTCTAGGAAGTGCCGAGGGAGAAAGCTGAATGAGTAAGAAAAATAATGTGATTCACAACTTTGGGCATTAATATAGATTTCTAAATGAGGATTATCTCTGTTCCGACATCCAAGAACAGGGAAGGTCGTAAAAAAGATTACAAGCAATAGGCAGAAAAAACATGAATGGAAAAGAGAGATCAAGGACGCAGATGTTATAGCAAAAAAAAAAAAAAAGAAGAAGAAGCAAAAAGGTAGAGGTAATGAAGCGAAACTTCAGAAGAGTGTCAGTGATGTACCTTTGATTCACCTAAGCTGAACAAAGAGAAGGAAATGATTGGTTTACATGGATCTCAAAGTCAATGGTATTCATCTGTTCATTGTATCCAAGCTCCATTTTATTTTTATTTTTTTGATTTAATGTGTTGTTGGAGATGAAAACATGTGCTATTAACTACTATGTGCATTCATATATAGTAGATTGATTTGGATATAATTCCTATAGGTTTTGAGTTAAGATTTCAAGGACTCCGGCCACATGGCACTTGGCTCTTAATCCCAGTATAAATAATTTGTATATGTAATAACATAAGGCCCTACTGACACTTCATGATAAACGTATACTTTTTATTTATTTTGTTTTGAATTTTTACTTTCACTTTTGTTACTCTAATTTCATATCATTTTAATTCATTTGGCTTGTTAATTATAGTGTCAATATCATTTTATCATCATTATTTCATTATGGTTTATTTTATTTTCTTTCCCTTTCTCTTTCTTTGGATTAAGTTTTTCTTTTCTTTTAAAACAAAAAACAAAACAATTTTTTATTTTTCATTTTTTTAAAATCAAAAAATATTTTTGGATTGATTTATTATTATTTTTCTTATCTTAGAATTTGCTGTGTGAGACCTTTGTTTCCTCAAGCACATAAAGAGTTAACCAGTAATAGCTATGTGAGATCTTTAATCTCCTTAGGCTTTAAAAGCTAATATAAAATTTCAAAAATGCAAAAGTAAAATAATTTTTAAATTATGAAATTTAATTTATTTTGGTCTTTATTTAAAAAGTTGTTGTGTGAGTTTGTTGATTTCATCAGGCACATAGAGAACTAATCAGTAGAGACCACATGAGATCTCTATTTTCCTTAGGCTTTCAAAGTTAACACATGGTTCTCAAAATTTTCAAAAAATAAAATAAAATGATATAAATTCAAAAATCTTTAAAATCCCTTTTCATTATAATTTCATGTCATTTTCAAAATTGATATAAAAAACCAAATTCCAAAAATTCAAAAATTAAAAAGAGAGAAAATGAAGAGAGCAAAGGAGTGAGATTACGTTGATTTCACGAACTAAAATATATAAACCAAATCTCAAATTTGTTTTATTTATGAAAATTAATTTAATTTCATCAATCTTGTTCTTTTCCCAAAAATAAAAATAAAAATTACAAAAAATTCCTTCTGCATTTCTAATTGCTACGTGAGATTGTTAATCTCCTCATGTACCTAAGAATTAACTAATAGAAGCTACGTGAGACCCTTAGTCTCCTCAAGTCTTGAAAGTTAATATTTGTTTTCGAAGATACAAAATGAAACAATTCAAAAATTCAAAAAAAAAAATCCTAAAAAAATGTTTTTTTAATTATAATTTTGACTTTCAAAATTAAAATAAAATCCAAAAAAGATTAAAAAGATAAAATGAAAGGAGAAAGGAAGTGATATTAAGTTGATTTTGTAAATTAAAACATTCCAACTAAATCTCAATCTCATTTTGTTTACAAAAATTTATTTAATCTCAACTCTTATGTTTTTTTCATAAAAATATAAAACCATCAACCAGCTGTCACGTATTTTTAGGTCAAACTACATGGACTTTGATATCTATTATAGGGTATGTAGGCCTTAGGCTTTCATCCTAGGTTAAGTCTGCCCTTTGAAAATATCTATTTGTTTACTTTCATTATTATTGTTTTTGTCTTCTCTGTTTAACAAGCATGCATGTCAATAAAAAAGTAATTGAGATAAATTTAAGGTTATATTCTATTTCATTTGACTAGTTTAAGGTAATTGTCCTTATGGACGGGTGTTGTGGGGTGTTAAACACCTTCTCCATACTCAAATAGACTCCTAAACTTATTTCTGTTTTCGCAGACGACTTTGCCTTTTCTTTTTGTTAAATTGGTTTTCCAAAGTTTTTTGTTATAAATTTTGGTAGCGACTTCAGTAAATTGATTTTCAAGATTTATTTTGGGAATCAATTCTCATTTCTTTTTTAGTCTTTTCGCCGAAAGGTCGGTTACGACACTTATTATTATGAGAAGGTATAACCAAACCTTAATCACCAGATTGTTCTCAGATGAAGAGTAACATCTTATTACAAGCATTCCCCTAAGCTTCTCTATACATGCAAACAAGAGAATTTGACATTTTGACAAGAAGTGTATATACACAGTAAAGTCTAGGTATTATGTACATCTTTCAAGTGTGAACAATATATATGAAAACCTTGGGGACTTTAAGTGGAGCAAAATATAGCAATTAAAAGTGCCTCCCAAAGTTAAAGACTTCATTTTGAGAGCTTGTAGATAAGTAACCCCAGTGAAAGTTAAGTTGAATAAGTGCTACACCTTTGAAAATCCATAGTGCCCATTTTGTGAGGAAGTGGAAGACTTAACCTATGCCTTGTTATCTTACCAAAGATCTAGAGCTTTTTGGAACATGGGAGAAAGGGAACCTGATTACGATGGCCAGTGTTAAGGAAAATCTAACCTCCTTGGCGGTGATTTCATGAAAAGAACAACTAGCTCAATCCTGCATGGTAATGTGGCGTATTTGGGAAGCAAGGAACAAAGCTGTATGGAGAAATAAGAGACCAGAACTTGTGGCCATAGTATAGAAGGCACTGCAAAAGCAAGGGAACATCACTAACCTTCCCACTAAATGGTTGCTACATAAATAAATGCAGATAATGTTAGAAAATTTTAATGTTATATGGATTAGCATTAATTATGCTATTAGATTAATCTCTTGATATGACTAATTAGGCAATTACTATTATAATTGATAAACTAAGAATGAATTGAGTTTATATTCATTATGGATAATCATTGATGGATTAGATTATCCACCAATCCACTGGGCAGAGTCCCCAACCTACAGCTAAAGAGGATTAGTAATTATCCCATCAGATTGCTAATTAAGAGTTAATTATTAAGAGAGAGTTAATGAGTTTCCTTTTTTTAAATAATGAAAGAGGAAACTATTTTAATATATATCTTAGGGTTTTATTTTATTATTATAATTAATTGTTATTATTAAAATAAAACCCTATAAGTTATTTTAACGTAAACCCTAATTTCAATTGCGACGATAACTCTCTCTGGTGGTTGCTTACTCTGTGAACTCTCTCTTTGGCATTGTGGGATGACATCTATCTGTAAGACTGAACTATGTCATCTTTAGCATTAAGTCATATCTTTGTATCTTAATATCTCCTAATTCTGTGTTCATATATTGTGAATAAATTATTAATTGACTTCAATTGGTATCAGAGTATCGTTTAGGTTATATATATAAAAAAAAAATTCAGCAAATTTCTTAGCTTTTTGGGCATCAGTATACATATATATATATATATATATTTGGTTTTTCCATTCTTTCCTTTCCTAGTCACTGCCGCCAATGACCACTATCACCAACAACATACCTTCAGTTGAAAGCCGCCGATGATTCATATCAAAGGCACGCCCCAATAGGAAAATTCCTTTCCATTTTCGAATCGTGGTCACCAAAGCCCTATCTTATTTCAAATGAAAAATCTCTCTAATGGAAGGTAATTAGCTAAAATCACCATAGGGGATTCGTAAATTATGAATTAATGATCATTTTGATGCCTATTTCGATGCCTAAAGCATTGTAATTATTGGGTTAAAATTCAGGTTGCGTCGAGTCATTGACCTGCCAGAGATTGAAGATGATACGCGTGATGGTGCGTGAGCCTCATGCACCAGTAATCAGACGCCCAAACCTTAAAAGTTCACCTCCACTCACCCTGTTCTAAATTATGCTAGTTTTTTCATAATTTTTTAAGCCTTGGAAATAGGAGTTTTAAAATCTCTTGAAGATTTAGGGCCTTAAGATAGTATGTAGTTGATGTATTTTGACTTAAGAAAATTTTGACATAGACTAGACATAGTGAGGAACAACATATTCAGTTCACTCTCCTTGATTGTGTATGAATAAATTAAAATTAATTTTGTTGTATTATTTGTTGGATTTTATTCCTAATTTAGGCATGTATCTTAAAGAATAAGTTGTGTATGGAATATGTTGTGACTTTAGGTCACATGCATCTATTGCTTGTGTGCTTGCCTATCGTGGGTCCAACCATAATGGTGTTTCTTTTATAAACAACATATACTGTGTTTGTTATTCTATTCCTTACATTTAAGGACAACTTAATTGTCATTATTAGGGATGAGTCTAAATATTATGATAAGTCTACTGGAGAGAGTGTATGTATATTATGTTGGCAATAAACATACCTTATCAGTGTGACATTGTTAATATACTTTTGTGAATTAGGTATGTTTATGACTAGTTAGCAGCATTCTTTTAACTAATGCTTTCATAGTTGCTTATATCTTATTGATATGGAAACCGTAAATGCATTTTATTGTTATTTCTCTTTGTGGTCAAATATGTGGTACGTATGAGTTTTCCTTTCTTGATTTATTGTAGTCCAAAACCTTTAAGTAGGATTATAATGAATATCTTGTGATACAGTTGCATAAGTTGAATTTAGTGAAGGAAACCTTGTTTTGTAATTATGTTTCTGAGACATAATTAATTTTTTTAATTTTGTTGTATCAACTTTCGTGTTACAGTAACTGTCTATGGTAAAAACTTTGAATGAGACTAACTTTGATGACTGGCTTGAGTCCCTTGATATGTATCTGATTATCTTTAAAGAGGATTTGGCCATGAGAGAACCAAAGCCGGTAGATCTTACTGTTGAGTCAAGTGCTGCTAACAGAGCTTATCATAAGAAATGGTATGAGTCCAATAGAATTTGGTTGACAATTATGAAGTACACCATAGAGAAGACCATTCGATAGAGTATTCCTAATAAGGACACTGCTGTTGAATACCTTAAGGCTATAAGTGAAAAGTTCAAGAAGTTGGATAAGACACATAAGGCCTACTATCTTTCTTTACTAGATAACACTTATTATGAAAGAGTGTTTGGGGTATGTGAACATATGATGAAATTGGTAAATTACTTCAACAAGCTGAAGTCTTTGGATGTGGACTTAGGTGAGAGTTACCTCATTTATAGAGTTCTACAATCTCTTCCAACTGAATATGGGGTTTTTAGAACCACCTACAACTCTCAAGAAGCTGAATGGATAGTTAATCAGATGATGTCCATTGTGACTCAGAAGGAGGAGTCATTAAAGAAAGCAAGTTCATGTGGTTATTTAGTGAACTACATCTCTCAGGGTTCATCAAGCAATACTGGAAATAAGAAGCAGAAGGGAAAGAAGCATGAGGGCAAGACTAATGGTAAGAAGTTCTTTGAACTCAAGAAGAACAATAGAAAGAATAAGGGTAAGAAGAAGAAGACATTTAGGGGTGAATGTCATTACTGTAAGAAGCTTGGCCATAAGATTTCAGATTACTTCAAGCTGAAGAACAAGCACGAGAAAGAAAGTATTTTTTTTTTAAATTGCTCCCTTAGCTCTAGTTTGTCTTTAATCTAATTGTTTTGAAACTTCTATGGACACTTGGTGGTTGGATTTTGGAGTAACTATTCATGTAACTAATTCCTTGCAAGGGCTTAGAGATAGGAAGAGCCCAAATGAAAGGGAAAGGACCATTCTGGGAATGAAAGGAAGTTCAACTACAGTGGATTACATAAAAACTATAGTTTTGAACTTATATTATGGACACAGTTTAACTTTATATGATTTTGTCTATGTGCCTTCTTCAATGAGGAATTTGGTTTCAAGTTTTGTATTAGACAAACATGGATATTCCTTTTGGCAAGGAAATAGTAGAATTGATGTTTTCTTTAATTTAGTCATTATTGTAACTGCTAGCTTAATGAGTAGTTTATATTGCTTGAATGCAAATATTAGTTCAAATTTTACCTCTGTGGCATCTATTAATCCTGTTATTAGACACAAATGCCAAAGAATTGATGAGAATTATTCTATGTTATAACACTAGCGTTTGGGTCATATCTGCAAAAGAGAAATTAGAAAGGATGGTTAAATAGGGAATATTACATTACTTAAATTTTTCTGATTTTGAATCATGTGTTGATTGCATTAAAGGAAAACTTCCTACTAGAGTTAGAAGGAAAGAGGCAAATAGATCTAAGTTAACTTTCTAATTGATCCACACAGATATTAGTAGACCAATTACTCGTACTACTATAGGTAATTATAGATAATTTATAACCTTTTTAGATGACTTCTCTAGATTTAGATGGATTGATCTGTTGCATGATAAATCTGACTAATTGGATAACTTTAAAGCATTTAAGGCTGCTGTTGAATTAAAGTCTGGGAAGGTAATAAAAAGTGTAAGATCAGATAGAGGTGACGAATATTATGGAAGGTATACTGAAACAAGTAAAAACCCTGGACCTTTTGCTCTATTCTTACAAGAACAAGGAATTGAAGCTCAGTATACTATTCATGGCACTCCATAACAAAATGAAGTTGCTGAGAAGCGTAATTGCACCTTGATGGACATAGTCAGAAGCATGATCAATCATTCTTCCTTACCAGAGTTTTTATGGGGTGATGCCCTTAAGACAATAACTTATATCCTAAATCAAGTTCCAAGTAAGCCAGATGAAAAGACCTCATATGAACTTTTCACTGGTAAGAAGCCTAG